>JAREIS010000261.1:0-600000 GCA_030060385.1 Muscicapa striata striata | reverse complement strand
AAATGGCCAATTTACAAGTGAAATGTTATTTTTTCCTGGCTGCTGAGCTCAAGGAAAGCGATGAAGACCCTGGGCTCTTGGGGTTCAGAGGGGGAAGTGATCTGCTGAGTGATGGCTTTGGGAGCCAGTTCCTTTGGGAAGGGCTGTTGGATTGGTGGCTGAGGCTCAAAGACAAACAGTCCCTGGAAGAGGTAATTAGGGTGATCCTGTCCTGATCCCCTCAGCTGTGGCGAGGAGTCATGAGTCCTTCACCAGCAGCCACTCCAAGCCCATTTTGTGTTAATTAGGCTGTTTACAAAACAGTGTAAATTGCAGTAATGAACAGCCTGGTCTTTGGTTTCCTTTAATTATCCATTTGCATGATGAATGAGCCAGCCCCTCTTCAGCTCTTCTTTTCCAGCAGAGAGGTCACACAGCCCAGTATGGCTTAATATGGGATTTGCCATGCAAGGTGGGGAGAGACCTTGGGTGAGAGGGACAAGGGAATTGAGGAGGAGGAGAGGAAGGAAAAGAAGAGGGATCTTCAGCTCTGGAGATCTACCTGGCTGTGAGGAAGGGGGCTCCTTCCCCAAGACCCCACCACAGCAGAGTGGGGTTTGAGCAGCTGTTTCACCCCAGGCTCAGAGCTGGCACTTGGACTTTGATTTTCTGTAGGAAAAAAGACAGAGACTGTTCACAGCATTTAATCCTGCCTGGCTCTGCGATGGGGCTGCCTGGAAAGGCAGAGGAGGAGCAGTGGCATTTCTTGGCCCCCCACATACCTTCCCCTTTCTGTCCCTTTTGACTTGGCGGATGAATTCCAGAGATGTTAATCCGCTCTCAACCCCTCAGTGCAGAATAAAATGTCCTCTCTGTGTGGGAGGAAGGCATCCATTCGAATTAATTGTGGGAAGGAGCAGGGAGCTGGGGGTGCACTGGGGGTGCATGTGAGGCTGTGCTGAGGGTGGGCTGAGCATCCTCTGCTGCCCAGTGGTCCCCAAAGGGGAGGGAGGGATGGATGGGCAGGGGGATAGGAATATCCAAGGTGGCACAGTCCTTGAGTCCCTGAAGGGGAAGGAGGGCTGGGCAGGGGGATGGGGATATCCAAGGTAGCACAATCCTTGCATTCACAGCTGAAAGCTTCAGCCTCTGCCCTGGCCATAAAAATGCCAACCATGTGGTCTGTGGGCCAGGCCTCAGTGGCAGTGGTGGGCACAGGGGCAAAATGGCCTCACTCAGCAGTTTTGGGGTGTCAGTGCCTATAAAGGGGAGGGAAGCACTCGCTGTTCTGCTGAGCCAGGGTGGCAGGAGCTGCGGGGTCCAACCCATCCCGGGGGCACACATGGATGGGGGGCAGGAGAGATGAAGGGAGGAAAGTGCTAAGCTGGAGCTGGGTCAGGCCAGTGAGGGTTTGTGGAGGTGAAGTGAAGGCAGAGGAGAGCAGAGGAGAGACCCCCGGGATGGGCCAGGCACTGTTCTGCGCACTGGGAGGTGTGTGTGGGGTTCATGTGTGGGCCTGGGGGCCTGCAGGCTCTGCCTCCTGCCCTGACCTTCACCTCTTGTCTCTGCAGAGCTCCTGGGATCTGCCAAGCGCCTCAACGTGAACTACCAGGATGCAGACGGGTGAGTGCTGCTCTGGAGGGTGCTGGGTGCTGCTGCCAGCCTGGGGAGGGCTCCTCTCCCCAGTGTCCAGTCAGTCGTGCAGCTCAGGGTATTGTACAGCTTCCCAGGGGAGCTGGAGAGCACTTCAACATCCCAGAGCCAGGGCAAGCCCTGCACAGGCGGAGCCACTGCCTGCCTGGATCTAAGCTGAGGGCCGTGCTCAGTCCCTCCTGAAAATCCTTCATCAATCATAAATCAAGTGATTTCTGTGCCCCTCTGTAGGGATGGGGTTGAACTGGGATGGCAGCGTGTCCAGCCAGTGCCCCATGTCCCCCTGGCTGGAGCCCAGAGGAGCACCCAGGCAGCCTCAGCGCCTGCACGTGCTCGTGCCTCTGTTTAATATCCCAAAAGCAAAATCCCATTGTTTTAGGGGGAGTTAGAGAAGGAAAATATGAGGTTGCCAAGTGACCACAGCATATTTGTGTAGTTCATCACTTCCAAAATCCAAGTACTTAATAAGCTGGGTACTGAGAGTTAAAGAAACCACAAAGGCCCATAAAATAAATAAGCGCATTATTCTTATTGAATTAACTCTGACCTGTCAGTCATTAGCATTGTTTTTATGTGCTGTTGTTGTACCTAATTTCTACATGTTTTCTTTTGGAGGACTCTGTAGGAAGAAGTGTCCATGATGAGTCCTAACAGGCCAGCAGGGGGTTGGGAACGTGCAGGATGGCTCTGTCTTAAAATAATACTGTACAGATGGAGCTTAATAGAAAAAGAATTTAATAATAGAAGCAATGATCTGATTCTGATAGGGCACAGGGTTTGTGCTTGGGCAGCTCCAGGAGGGCTGATGGTGGGAGCTGGGCTGCCTGAGGGACACGGGCAGGGTATTGGGTTTTGCTGGGGCACAGGAAGAGGATGATGGGGAAGTGAGACACAAGAATGGGGATGGCAGTGTGTGTCCTGGGAGAACCATGGTGCTGGTGGTGCAGCAAGGTGGAATCACCTTGTTCAGGGCTTGGAGAGGATGGTTTGGGCAAGTGTGGGTTTGTGGGTTTGTGCAGCCACCCTAGGGCAGAGTGGGACCCCACAGGTCAGGGGGATTTTGTACCCCCCACATTCACACTTTGAGGCAGAGGTTTTGCTGTGGCTCAGGGACATGGTGGGTGTACTGGAGGAAGGAGCAGCCCTCTCTGCTGGGGTTAGTGTCCCTCCTGCAATGTTGAGACTTGCACAGGGATTTGGGGATGTTCTGGGACTGCAGATCATGAGGAGATCCATGCTGCATGAGCAGTATCCTCAGCACTGGATTTGGACACTGCAGAGCCCATGAAAGCTCCAGGCTGGTGCTGTCAGGAGCCCCCCATGTCCCTTGGAGTGGCTCACGGGCTAATCCCCAGTGGCACAGAGACCCCTCCTTGGCCTTGGCCCTTCACGTGACGGCTCAGGGGGAGTGCCAGGCAGACAGGCCCCTTTCACAGCCCCAGCACACTGGGCTCTTTCATTACCAGCGGCCTCCCACGCTCTGCCATGGGCTCCTGGCAGCCCTGCTGGCATGGGGAGGGGGCAGCTGGAAGAGGGAGCAGGAGTGGTCACGGGGCTGATGTGTTTGCCAGATGCTGTGAGCAGCGTTGGGGCTGCCTGGCTGCTCTGTGGAGAGGGGAGATGGATCTCTCTCCATCCTGCCTGTTTCCCCCAACACAGGGCATAGAGTGAGGGACTCCTCTCCCTGAGGTTTCCCAAAGTACACAGTGTGCCTACATCCATCAGTGAGCCCTGGGACATGAACAACTTGGAGGGATTTATCAGTGTTTTGCTATGGGGAAGCTGAGGCAGTGGGAGTGGGGAATCAGGGAACAGCCAGTGACAATCCCAGCCCTCATCCCATGTCCCCACGGAGGTGGGGCTGTGGGGACAGCACAGCGGGGCTGAGGGCCGGGCTGAGCCCTCCCTTGTGCCACAGGTTCTCGGCGCTGCACCACGCAGCCCTGGGCGGCAGCCTGGACCTCATCTCGCTGCTGCTGGAGGCACAGGCCACCGTCGACATCAAGGACAGCAACGGTAAGGGGTGACCCCCGGGCACGGTCCCCGTGGCTGCCAGCTCAGCCCCCGTGGCAGGCGGGGGCCGTGGCGGCCCTGCTGACCGCGCTGCCCACAGGGATGCGGCCCCTGCACTACGCGGCGTGGCAGGGCCGCCTGGAGCCCGTGCGGGTGCTGCTCCGCGCCGCCGCCTCCGTCAACATGGCCTCGCTGGACGGGCAGATCCCACTGCACCTCTCGGCACAGTACGGCCACTACGAGGTGGTAAGTGAGAGCCCAGAGCCACCCTGGGGCTCTCTGGGGTACCGAGAGGGGGCACACCCCGCCCTGCAGGGTGATGCTGAGCCCCTCACCACGTTGCTCCCCTGCAGTCAGAAATGCTGCTCCAGCACCAGTCCAACCCGTGCCTCATCAACAAGGCGAAGAAAACTCCGCTGGACTTGGCCTGCGAGTTCGGGCGGCTGAAGGTGCGTGCTGTGGGCTCTGCCCTGCACCAAGGGCTTCTCCAGGGGCAGCTCTGGAGCCCACTGGCTCCGGGAGCAAAGTGCAGGGTCTGGCCACAACTGCTCTCCCTCCACCACGAGACTCAGAGCCTGGCAGGCAGCACCTGCCTCCTCCCGTGGCCAGACGCAGCCGGATCCTGAACCTGGGAGCTGTGGGTTTTGCCCCTGACCTCACAGCAGGGCAGTGTCAGACTGGGAGTGAAGCCAGGAGTAGTTGTTGCTGGTTCTCCACAGCCTTCCCCCACCCACCCCAGCTGTGCTCACAGTTAAGCATGGATAGGCTGGGCTGGCTAATCCCAGCAAGCTCTGAGCATCCAGCCCTGCTCCAAGTCCCCAGCACAGTTCTTGGGGACAGGGCCACACCATGCTCTGGGAGACCCTGGCCCAGCCAGCACCACTGGATTGGGCTGGAGCACGGCCAGCCAGACTGTTCTGTGCCCCACTGGGAGGGGACCAGGGTGATATTTCCATTTTTGGAGTATCTATAATGTCTGCAGCTATAAACAGGGCAGTAAAAATAACTCCTCTGTGGCTCTGGGTTGCCCTGAGATGCTGAGAGTTGCTCTGGGCTGGAGAGACTGGAGGTTTTTAGGGCTTGGTCTGAAAAGCCCGATTATGGGAAGACTGTTTCTGGCTGTTGTGGCCTTTTACAGAACCTCACGACAGGGTGGCCATGCCAAGCACTGTCCAGCTCCAGCCAAGCCTGGGGCTGTGGATGGAAGGGAGTGGCAGGATGGGGGGTGGTGGGCTGGCTCCAAGGATGAGCTCTTCACTGGGAGGATGCAGGTGGGGGTACCTGCACCCCATTGCTTACCAGTGCCTCATGCAGGTGGCTCAGCTGCTGCTGAACAGCCATCTGTGTGTCGCCCTGCTGGAGGGACAATCCAAGGATGCCACTGACCCCAACTACACCACTCCACTGCACCTGGCAGCCAAGAATGGGCACAAGGAGATTATCAGGTAACTCCCTCCTTTATGCTGGAAAAACCCATCATGGCTTCAGTCCCACTTCCTCCCAAACACACTTTCCTTCTGGAAGCTTCAGCCCCTCATCCCCAAAGCAAGTGCAAGCTGTTGTCCCCTTCCCATCATAAAGCAGCCAAGTGCCTGGCCCTGATGTTCATGTCCTGCTGTTCAAGCCTCTTCCTCCTTCCTACCAGGCAGCTGCTGAAGGCTGGGATTGAGATCAACAAGCAGACAAAGACAGGCACAGCCCTTCACGAGGCCGCGCTCTATGGCAAAACAGAGGTGGTGCGGCTCCTGCTGGAGGTGAGCACAGGGGGCCCAAGCTGCATGGGGAGACAGCCCCTGGGGGTCACCCAGCACCCTTCCCCCTGGGTCCCTTGACTCTGGTGGCAGGAAGGGGTCTGGCCTTGACCATGTCTCCTCCTGGGCAGGGCGGCGTCGATGTGAACATCAGGAACACCTACAACCAGACAGCGCTGGACATCGTCAACCAGTTCACCACCTCACACGCCAGCAAGGACATCAAGCAGCTGTTGAGAGGTGAGGTGGGGATGGCACTGAGAGGGTTTTTCTCCCTGAGACCTGCCTGGGCTCCCAGTGCTCCTCCTGAATCAGTGCCAGCATCCCAGTCCCCTCTCACATGTGCCCCCATCCTATATGTGGGGCAGTGTCTGGGGATTGAGTTCCTTTCCGCACTATTAATGTTTTCTTCTCTCCTCTCCTTGCTTTTGCTTTCTCCTTTGCCCTCCCTGGACTCCTCTCTTTCCTCCCTATGTGCTGTTGCCTTCTTTTTTCCTCTCTCCCTTGCCTTCAGAGGCATCAGGAATCCTGAAGGTTCGAGCTTTGAAGGATTTTTGGAACCTCCATGACCCAACTGCTCTCAATGTCCGAGCAGGAGACGTCATCACGGTGAGGCTGCTCTCTGCTCTGCATCCCCCTGGCCCACCATGGCCCTGGGTACCAGCCCCATCCATCTTGTCCCATGGCAGGTCCTGGAGCAGCATCCCGATGGCCGATGGAAGGGGCACATCCACGATGCTCAGAAAGGCACCGACCGGGTCGGGTACTTCCCGCCCTCCATCGCTGAAGTCATCAGCAAGCGGACAGGTCAGTGGCCATCCTGGGCATGCTGAGGACAGTCCCCTGTGTGAAACCTTCCCACACTTCCAGCACCTCCTGTCAGACAGGCCCTGCAGCCCTGGCTAGCTAGGGGGTAGGGAAGGACTCGGGTTGTCACCATGGTTGGGATACTTACTTTAGGGACTGTGGCTCAGCTCTTCCCCCCGCCCCGCCTCCTGCATGAGCTCTGACCATGTGTGTTTTGTCTTTGAATGCAGGCATGGTTGTCCCCCGTGTGGCACCCGTGCAGCAGCGCCAGGGTCCCCCCGGGGCCCTCCCAGCCCCCCCTGGGGGGCTGCAGCACCTCCCCGACGAGTGTCCACACCTGGCAGCCCCGAGCGGCCCAGCGGCCTTTGGTCACCTCACCCTAACCCGGACGGCCCCAGGCCCTGACAGCTCAGGTCAGGGGAGCACCTGGGGAGGGAGAGGGGTGGGGGACCTTCCCCTGTTCCCAGCCCTGCCTGGGCAGGGCCATAGGGAGAGACTTTTCCTTCCACCTCTCCATGGGGAAGCAGCCAGATGAGAGGGAGCAGATGCATGAAAAGGGAGTTTTGGGGAGCCCTTAGAGCAGCCCGTTCTCTCCCTGTATCTCAGCCCTCTGTGTGTCCTGTGCCAGCCCGGGTCACCCTGTCTGTGTTGTGCATGCTGGCAGGTGGGAGGGAACTGATGCACTGTCTGTGGCTGGAGGGATCCTGTGGGAGATCAGTGGCATCAGTGTGTTGGCACACGGGTCCTTGCTGGGGACCTCTGTGCCCTGTGTCACCTCCAGTCCTGGGGAGCTGCTGAGAGGCTCCCTACTTGTCCCAAGCAGCAGGAGACAGGAACAGCGTGGGCAGTGAGGGCAGCATCGGCAGCATCCGCAGCGCCGGCAGCGGCCAGAGCACCGAGGGCACCAATGGGCAGAGCACCAGCATCCTCATCGAGAATGCCAGGGTAGGCACCAACCCCTGCTCCCTGTGCTGCTCCCCTGTGCTGGCTCAGGCTGGAGATGGAGCTCCATCCCCTTCCATGCCCCCTCCTAGCAAAGGAGGATGAAGGAGGACACCAAACACCTACTTGCTGCCAGGACTCAGCAGGGAGATGCTCCTGGGGGAATCCCAGTTGTTCCCAAAGCACAGCTGGCTTTTTTGAGTGGAGCTGGAGGCTGTGGTTGGCATCACATGGCATCTCCATTATGTGCTGTGTCACCTGAGAGGATAATAAAGGCCTTGAGCCAAATCCTGCCCAGATCTCTTGCTGGGGGCCAGCCTGTTGCTGTGTGAAGCTGTGACCAGCATCCCAGCATGGGGACCCTCACTCTGCTCCTGGGGGTGTGATAAAGCTGGTCTCCAGAGATGGGTCCTTCCTTCTCTCCTTCAGCCTCTGCCCTCCACTGGTGACAACCTCCAGCAACACCTTTTGGGATCAGAGCCACACAATGGGACCTCCCCAGCAGGTGAGGGCTGACCCAACACCATGGGGCCTTGGGGACAGCTGTCCCCACAGCCCTAGGGGCTGTTCATTGTTCATGTGCCCCTGTTACAGTTCTCCTTTCTCCTTTCTGCCAGGGCCACAGGGCCTTCAGACCCCAGGCAGCTGCCCCCCTGGAGACAGGGTCTTCTCCCACCAATTTTTACGTCCTGAACAGCTCCTTGAGGGGAAGGTAACTGGAACAGCTGGGGAATGGTGTGCTGGGTGAGCTGGCTGTGTTTGGGGCACTCAGCTCAGCTCTCACTGCACCAGAGACACAGGGAACTGGGTCTTCAGGACACAAGTGTGCCCAGAGAGATCCTGTCATCTTGCCTGGAGCAGTCAGGTTCTTTCCAGCCCCTGCAGTCACCATCATGGGCTGTTCTGTGTCCTGTCCTCCCCCCAGGATGCAGAAGCCATTTACAACTGGCTGCGTGAGTTCCAGCTGGAGTCGTACACTGTCAACTTCCTCAATGCTGGCTACGACGTCCCCACCATCAGCCGCATGACCCCAGAGGTGAGGCAGGTCCTTCCCCACCCAGAGTGTGGGTACACACTGCCCCAAGCTCCCTGAGCACTGCTGAGCACGGCCCCACTCTGCTCCCCTAGGATCTGACAGCCATTGGCGTGACCAAACCAGGCCACAGGAAAAAGATCTCCACAGAAATCGGGCAGCTCAGCATCGCTGAGTGGCTGCCCAACTACATCCCGGTGAGTCCCTGGCACTCAGACTTTAGTCACCCCCTTTCTTCAGGTCTTTTCTCAGCACTCTGACCCCAGGATAGACACTTACAGAGATCTGTAGGTAAATAGCTTTGACTGCTTTAAAGCAGTCAGAGACACCCTAAAAACACAGTCTCCTGGGCAGGGAGGGGATGCTGAAGGTGCTGCCCATTCCTTGATGCTCATGGCAGTGGCTCCATGCTCTTTCCAGGCTGACCTGATGGACTGGCTCAGTGCCATTGGGTTGCCCCAGTACCACAAAAAGCTGGTGAACAATGGCTATGATTCCATCACCATCGTGACGGACCTGACCTGGGAGGATCTGCAAGAGATTGGCATCAACAAGCTGGGTGAGTCTCTCCTGCCATGCTGGGGTAGCCCAGGGCAGCCAAGTTTCCCACCCAGGTCCCCACACCCCATTCTCCCTCAGGCTGGGAGGTGCAGGCATGTCTTGAGCACCCAGAAAGGGCAGTTCCTGGCTGTCCCTAAGAATTCTCCTTGGCCAGCTGGAGCTGGGCCTAGTTAGGTAGATGGCAGCAGTAGTTTGTCTCCTCCCATAGGCAGGGTTTAGATAACCCCAAGGCCTTTGCCCCAGTGTGTGACATAACGACTACTCTTCTTGGTGTGGAAACAGGCCTTGGAGGCTGGAGCTGACCCAATGTCCCTTTCCTTCCTGCAGGCCACCAGAAGAAGATCATGTTGGCTGTCAAGAAGCTCAGAGACCTCCGCAAAAGCCTCAACCAAGCAGAAGCAACTCTGGCTAGACGCAAAGTCCCCGGTTCCCTGGACATTGTCACCATTGAGTCCCTGGAGAACGGGGAGTGCC
Organism: Muscicapa striata striata; assembly: GCA_030060385.1. Classification (NCBI taxonomy): domain Eukaryota; kingdom Metazoa; phylum Chordata; class Aves; order Passeriformes; family Muscicapidae; genus Muscicapa; species Muscicapa striata. The sequence goes on along the minus strand of JAREIS010000261.1, from coordinate 590,787 downwards.
AGTCCCCACACACGCCCAAAATGACAACCTTCCAGGACAGTGAGCTCAGCTACGAGCTGCAGACAGCCATGTCCAACAGCTGCCACGACACACTCGGCATCAAGAGCAGCCAGGGAATGTCACGGAGCCAGGAGAGCATTGGGGTGCGCTCGCGGGGCTCGGGGCACTCTCAGGACAACGTGCTGTCCCGGCGCCTCTCCAGCCCCTCGCAGGAGAGCCTGGGCAGCGGCGAGAGCAGCAGCAGCAGTGGCCAGTCCTGTGCCCCGCCCCGCAGCAAGGAGAGCCCAGCCAGCCTGCCTGGCCGGCCCAGCCCCGAGCCCTATGGGAAGCTCGTGTCCCCCGAGGGGCTGAACGGCTTTGCCAATGGTGGTGGGGACAGCCCTCTAAAGGAGAGGAACCTGCCCGAAGGCACAGATCAGTACACACGGCCTGTGGCTCAGAAAGGAGCCGGGACTCCAGCAGTCACTCCCTGTACTCCTCCCCAGACTCCCAGCAAGGGAACAGCCCCCTATGTCTTCATGTACCCGCATGTCTCCCTGAAATCCCCAACGGCCCCATCTGTCCTGGGAGCAGAGCAGCCCAAGGCACACGCATTCCCCTCCATCTCCCCTGGACAGAAAAGCAGCCTGCAGACATCAGCCCAAAAAGGCTTCTCCTACCTGCACAGCCAGTGCGGCCCCACAGAGCCACCCAGCACAGCCCCCACGGCCGGGGAGCAGCACAACGGGGGCGAAGGCTTGAAGCACAAGAAGCGCTCGCACAGCCTGAACCGCTACGCGCTGTCGGATGAGGAGCACGAGGAGGAGGAGGGGGCCCCCAGCAGCACGCTGGGCTCCTATGCCACGCTGACACGGCGGCCGGGCCGCAGCCAGATGCCACGAGCCTGCGTGCAGGCAGATGCCAAGGTGACCCGCAGCCAGTCCTTCGCCATCCGGGCCAAGCGCAAGGGCCCTCCGCCGCCACCCCCTAAGCGCCTCAGCTCCGTGTCCAGTGCCCTCGCTGCTGAGGCAGACGGTGAGCAGCTCCCCAGCCCTGAGCGCCAGCCCACAGCCACTCAGGACGGGGTTGATGCAGGTGCCACCCCCAGCGATGCCGGCCGTGGCAGGACAGTGAAGAGCCTGGCAGCTGCACTGGAGGGAACACCAGGTGTGAGTCCGTCCAAGCCCCTCCTGGCCCCAAAACCGCTGCACCTGACTCAGGACTGTGTCCCCCGGGCAGATGTGGGTGAGGGGTCCCACAATGGCAGTGATGCCAGCAGTGCCACACTCTCCGATGGCAGCAGGGACCCCTTTGAGAGCAGCAAGCCACGGAGACGGACAGTGAGTGAGCCCAGCGCTCCTATGACAGAGGTGGCTGCACAGGGCGAGCAGGAGGATGCCTGCTCAGACACAGAGGAGGAGGCCAAGCCAGGGGTCTCCTCTTCATCGTCCCAGAACAGCTCCAGTGAGTGCATCCCCTTTGCAGAAGAAGGCAATTTAACCATCAAACAGCGGCCAAAGCCCAGCGGCCATTCCAAGGCTGACGCGGCCGTGCCGGACACAGAGCCTGGTTCCCAGCCGGCAGAGCCCCAGGGCTCCTCTGGGAAGGAGCCAGCAGCCCTTGCTGTGCCCAAGGAGCTGCCTGTGCTGGAGTTCAACCTCACCGAGTCGGACACGGTGAAGCGCCGGCCGCGCTGCAGGGAGCGGGAGCCGCTGCAGGCGGTGCTGAAGGCATTCAGCATGGCGGGGCAGGCGGAGCCGGGGGGCAGCCCCACGCCCCAGTACGCCCAGGCCCAAGCCGTGAGCATCGCGGGCCCCCCCGCCCCAGCACTGGCACCGCGGCCGGCGCTGGCTGGGGATGCCTTCGACGATGACAGCGTGGAGTTCAGGATTGCTGAGATAGAGAAAAGCATCTTGTCTCTGGAGAAAGGCATGAAGAAGGCCCCAAGCCCCACCAAAGCCCCCAGCCCCACAGAGCTGGTAGGCACGGCTGTGGTGAGGACACCCACTCCAGGTATGGGGGCTACTGGAGCTGTCTCCAAGGTGGTGGTGGGGCTCCCTTCCGTGTTGGTGTGGGAGGCGAGGAGTTCCTGTGCCACCACCTACCATGAGTCCCCTCCCATTGCAGATGTCCCTGCCAAGCACACCTCTGTGGCATCCACCAAGCTTGTCTTCTCTGGACCCAAGACCATCTACCAGCAGGTCCTGCAGCCCTCCCGCCACACCGTTGCTCCCTGGGCGGCCACCGAGGCGGTGCCGGATGTGATTGGGTCTCTGCCTGGTCCCAGCTCTCTGACGCTGGAAACAGGCAGCAAGATCTCAGCAAAGCCTTTGGCAGCTGCCCCAGGGGCCACCCTGGCCCAGCAACGGCAGGAGCAGAGCAGCTCCAGCCTTGCTGCCACGCTGCAGGCAGCCGAGAAGATCACGGTGGAGGAGGCAGAGAGGTGAGGAAAATGCTGGGACTGGGCCCCTCGAGGTGGGGTTGGGGAGATCCCAGGGAAGGCAGGAGAAGAGCTGTGTATGGGCACATGCCTGCACCACACAGCTCACACATGCTCAAGCCCAGCTCTGTGCTGAGCTCCTGCTGCTGGGAAAGGTCCAGCCTGGCCAAACCTTCCCCATCAGCACCTGCAGCCTTTGAGCAGTGCTTTGACTCTCTCCCCTTCCTCTCCAGCCACCCTGGGACCATGCACTCGGCCAAGAATATCTTGGAAGACATCAGCAATATGTTTGACGACCTGGCCGACCAGCTGGATGCAATGCTGGACTGAGGCTTGCTCCCTCCTTCCCCTCCCCGCCTCCAGCTGCTCCACCAGTGCCCCTGGTGATAGGGGGAGAGCGGATCCGGCACCAGCGGTGCCTGCAGGTCTCTGCAGCCGCCTCCCTCTCCATGCTTTGCACTGCGGCTGGGAACAAAGCTGCTCTCCCTGCCCACCCTGGCTCAGTGTCACATGTGACAGCGTGCCCTTGGGCCGGTTTCCGAGGGGGTCAGGCATTTCCCACCAGACTGGCAGCAGGAGGAGAGCCCAGAGCGGCTGCACATACAGCCCTGGAGGCCATGGAGAAGCCCTTGCTCCCTTGCACAGAGCTGAGGAGCCTCCACAAGGGACCTTTCTCTTTCCCCACCGCATTGTCGAGTCCTGCCTCTTATTATTTATCCCGTGCCAACAATGTGTCACAGGAGAGACCTCCCCGGGCAGCCAGCACCGAGTTGGCGATTCACTGTGCAGCCGCAGCCCCGGCCAGGCCCGACAGCAGCTAAAAGAAGACCGGGCTCATCGCAGTTTGGCAGCTTGTGGAGCGAGAAGGAACCTTTCTGCTTTATTTGCCGCTTTTCCAAACGCGTCTGTGTCGGGCAGCGTGAAATCCAAGTGGATGGAAATCCCTCCACAGACCCCTCGAGGTGGGGCTGGCACAGCCTGCAGAGCAGGGGATGCTCTGCCACGGCCCTCCCGGACACAGGAGCTTTCCTGCCCCTTCCCAGAGTGATGAGGATGGTGATGGCAGTGCCAAAAACCTGGGAATTCGGGCCAGTTCGTCTGGATCATGCTGCTCAATGGAGTTTGCCCTCTGCTAACACCGTGCCTATGCAAACCCTCACCCTGGTCCTTCCAGAGTGCAGCAGCATGATTAACGCATTTAAAATTTTTTTTTCTCCCCTCTCTTATCCCTTTTTTTGGGAGAAAACAGTCCCTTTTGGCAGTGCCCCTCCCAGTGGGGAGCTGCTGGCACAAACCCCGCCGTGAGCATTGTTCAACAGTAGCAGCGTTTGGGAGTGATCCTCGCTCACAGCTCTGCAGCCCGGCGGGGGAGCTGACCCCGGATGCACCGGGAATTCGGCTGGGGAGCGGCTCCTGCCTGCTGGATGCAGCCACAGCCCCTGGCTGCAGTGAGAGCTCTCTGCATCCAGGCAGGAGGAGCGGCTGCATCGCTCCCAGACAGATTTCTCTCGCAGGATCTGCTCACTAGTGCATGGCTAAATATGTGCAAGAGTCCGGAACTTGGCTCGTGTTCGGCATGCCAAGCAAATGAAAGCATCAGAGCACCAGAAGGGAACCAAAGATTGTGCTGAAGTGCCATTTGCTACAAAAATTCCAAACAAAGGGAAAGAAAATTCTGCATATTTCCCTTTAAAAAAAAAAATTAAAAAAATCACCAATGCAAAACCAGACTGGAGGGAGAAGGTGGCTGAGAAGGCAGCTGCTCCCCAATCCTGTTGGGAGTTTGCAGCTGGGTTGGATTGTTTGCAGCCCCAGTGCTGTTGCATAGGAAGGGAGCAAAGCCCACCTGAACATTCCTGCAGGTCTCTGCTCCTGAGGGCAGCTATGCCGTGGGCTGGGCAGGCAAGAGGTGCCAGCCTCGTTTCTAGGCTGAAAAGCAAAGACAAAAAGCCTTGAAAAAACCTAAAATCCTATCATTGTCCAGGACTTGAGGTCAGCATAAGGAGGGTAAGGACACTTCTTCCCTGGCTCTGATTTCTGTCCCCCACTGAGTGTATCCACTGCCTGTGTCTGAGTGCCACATCATGGACATGATGTTTTCAAACAGCTACAACCAGTGGCACTTTATAAAGAGGTTCACAGGAACCTTTTAAAGCTGATTTTTACTCTCACAAGTCAACCTGGGACAAGCCCAGTTATTTTTTTTTCGTATGTTGATAAACTGTAAATGTTTCGGTTTTTTTAAAGGCCAATGTATATATTTAAAATGTGATTTATTCTATATATTTACTAACCAGAACTGCAAGTCTTGGGTCAGGGATAAGAGGACACTGGGGTGGAGCTGCCGCTGTCTGAGCCACCTGAGGGCAGCAGAACGCTGCTCTCATTGTCAATAAGGGAACTAAACATTTGATTTTGCAGAAGAATGCCTATTTTTTGAGCTCTAGATCTCTATTTTGAAGCTACTGTATGGTGTGTAAGTTATGTACACTGCAACTGGGACTAACTGACCCCAGCTGCACCTGCTCCGTGCAGCGAGACAGTGAGGGGAAAAAATAGCCCATGTAATCACCAGACTGACAACAGATTTTAAACCATCTGCTCTGTTTGTGTTAATCATGTGTTTTGTTTTCCACTAACATCCATTAAGACTAAATTCTATTAAACAGTGGGGCATATTTTACCCTTTTGATAGTTTTGCCTAGTTGTGTCCTTTGTGTCAAATGGCATAAGCTTGTCTCCTACTGCTTGAAGTCCATGGAGGATCAGCTTTATCCTGTCCCCTGTGCTCCAGGGCTCCTCAGATAATCTCCCCTGGTGAGTCCCAGTCACCTCAAGTGAGGTTAATGCTCAGTGTGAGTCTCTCCACCACAGCAGTAACGTGGTGACAGCGCTGGTGTCCTGGTGTCCCAGTGCCCAGCCCTGCCCCTGTGGCACCTCCATTTTCCTCATGTGCCAGGCAGAGCATTCCTCCCTCCTCCTGATCCTGCCTGGGAGTGTGGCCACTGTCACCCCAGTGCCTGATTTGCTCAGGACAAGCAGCCCAGGCCTCCTTATAACCCCACTGCTCCCAGTGCCTCTCCCAGCTCACCCCAACTCTCACCCATGCAGAGGATTCAAACTCTGCTGCCAGCCTCGACTGAAGCAGTGCCTGGGATCCAGGAAACCACCAGGTAACCAAACTTACTCTGTAGGAAGAGGCTGTCAGAGATGGACAGATTTGCCCAAAGCTGAGCAGAAACTGGAAAAAAGGCCAGAACTGGATCCCAGGAGCATCAAGCTCTCAGCCTGTGTCTCTACAACAGGAAATTCACACCCTGTGACTCCAGCAGCCACAGACATTTTTACTTTCTTCCTTTGCTGGGTGCAAACTCGTTCCCAACTCCTGGGTGTGTTAGCCAAGACAATCATTTATTGCCATTCTTATACTGGATGCTTGTGGGTCTGGGTTCGTTTCTTTTTTTTTTTTTTTTATACAATTTACAAGTTTTAATACAAATGAAATATTTTTACATACATCCCAAAAAATTTAATATAAAATATACAGCATTTAAAAACATCTTGATGTAGGAAATTTCCTTCTGAAGCCATGCACTCTGACCCTTAGACACTTCAGTGGCTGAGGGAAGGGTGACACTGGCAAGACCATCCTAAAGGCTCCATTCATACACTTTAGCTCCCTCCAAGTCTAGCTGGGAAAGGAGGATGCAGGAAAATAAACATTTGTGATCACCCAGAGGAGGAAACCCTGAAGGTGCCTCCTCCAGAGGAAGGTGTGGCCAGCAGGAAGCTCTGGACTCTGCTGCCTTTTAACACCTCCATGGCACAGGGCAAGAGCTGAGGTGTGGCTGGGGGGAAAGCTGGGGCAGCAGTGAGCAGCTGAGCTGCCTCTGACTCCAGCTCAGCTTGGCCACAGAGGAGATCACACCCCACTTGTGATCCAACCCTGGCATCAGGAAGGAAAGCTGATTTCTCAGGGGCCAGGTGTCACAGATCTGGAAGTGGCATTTAGTGAATTGAGGCTGAGAAAGGTGCAGCTTGTTCTGCCTGAGCCCTGCAGGTGCCAGGGGAGTGAGGGCACAGTCCAGCCTGGCTGGCAAAGGTGGGCAGACACTGCTGTGGTGCAGGGGAGAGCCCTGTGCTTCCCCAGGGAGCTGCTGGCTCCCTATTCTGTAAATCCTGCCAGCATGGGATCTCCACATCCACCCCCCTCTGCAGGAACTGGGTCCAGGGCTTGGGCCCCCCCTGCTGCCCCCCTCCAGCATCCTCAGTGCGTCCCCAGAGTTCAGGGGTTGGCTGTAGCCAGCTCTGCTCCTCTACCAGCCCCACAGCAGGGTGAGGGTATTGCTTAGAGACACTCAGCTGTGTCCATGCTCTCTAGTTATGCTGAAAAGTGAGGAAGACAAGGTGGAGCAGCAGGGCAGAGCTTGGGGGTTCCAGAAAGTTCCCTGCCTGCCCAGGAGAGAGCAGCTGCCACTTGTTAATCTTGGGTACCAAAGAACAAGTAACAGCCAAATATTGTAGTGTTAATGTTGGGACCAAAAACAGGGCCAGGATTTACCAGCTTTTAGTCAGTGTTTAGAACTAGAGGCAACATCTCCATGAGCTGCAAATATTCTAGCCAAGCCTGTGTGCTCCTCTGTGGCCCTTGGCTGTCAGCCCACAACAGGACCAGTGCTTCCAGTATATGGGGTCTGGTCAGAGCTCAGGAGCTCGTTGCTGCACTGGGGCAGATCATGGTTTGCTGCAGCCCCAGGGGAGGGTCCCCCCAGGCAAATGAAGAGACCTCCAGAAAAACACTGAGCAGATGTTGCCCAGGGAGGTTGTGTCTGCCTCATCCCTGGAATTGTTAAAGGTCAGGTTGGACAGGGCTTGGAGCACCCTGGGATAGAGGAAGGTGTCCCTGCCCATGGCAGGGGGTGGAACAAGATAAACTTTAAGGCCCCTTCCAACCCAGACCATTCTGTGGTTCTGTGTGAAGGCATTAGCACAGAGGGGAGAGACTTCCCAGCACTATCACAGACAGACATGATTGGGCAGGGTTCCCTGTGCCTTGGGGAGCAAGAACTGGATGCAGCACAATCCTGGGATTGGGAAAAGAGCCATTCACCAGCTCTGTATTAGTCACAACTGCAAGTTGCAGATATCCTGCCTGGAAAGACATCCCCTTCCTCTAGGGTGGGATAGTCAGGGCTCAGGCTTTATCTCTGTGGTTTTCTCAAGCAGGCACATTTCTGAAGCAGAACAGCAGTTTGGATCACAAACAGGAGAACAGCTATAAAACCTCTCTGGGGGGTGTTAAAGAAGATAAAAGCTGGTTCAACAGGGCTGCAGGAAGCTGAACCATGCAAGCTGGCTCTCTGCAAGAGGAGCTGCCCCCCCTCTGCACCAGACCAGAGGATCACAGGCAGCTTTTCCCAAAGCCATGTCTCATCCCTCTTCTGACCCAGACAGCACATGGCTGTGACAACAACACTAGAAGGCAGGGCTGGCCCAGCCTGGCTGTCCAGAGACCATTCCCATTGTCCCCTTGGGAAATTGAGCTCCCAGCACTTTTGGGACTGCAGGAGGAATGGCTCCTTTGCCCCAGGACACAGGGCAGAGAGGCAGGGAGGGCATGCACAGGCACACACACACGGAGAGCAGGCAGAGATGGAAAACCAAAATGGGTTTCAATAGAGATCTCCTGCTTCAGCAGCCCTACTGGCCTCAGATTCTCCTGCCAGGCCCAGGAAACCCATCTGCTCACAAAGAGGAAAGGAGCCGCTTCATTTTAGCATCACCATGATACTAACAAATACCTCTAGTAATAAATAAATAAAGGAAGAGCAGCCTGAACAGGCAGCAGAGCTTGCAGGTTCCTGGGAAGGGGCTGCATACCTGTGGGGGGATCCCTGCCCAGGGCCCTGGGAAGGTGCAGATGTAGTTTTGCCAGGAGATGTCTGGTTTGCATTTGTGATGGAAAACTCCCTGGGCCTTTGGTGCAGCCACTCTCCCAGTGGTTGTTTGGCCCTGGCTCCAGGAAACTTGAGCTGGATGCTTTTAAAATGGTGAATTCATCCCCAACTTGGTTTCAAACTGCAGCTTCTGCCTCTTTTGGTAACGGACACGGACCCTGGAGAAGAAAGAAGAGAGTCAGTCAGCAGAGGGGTGAAAGGTAAGGCTGCCCCACTGCCATTCCTGAGCTGCTAGCCCCAAGAGTCAGGGAAGCCCCTGGCCTGGGCTCTGTGGTAGTCTGGGAGGGGAATCAAATCCAGAGAGCAACCCATGGTCTCAGTGTTACCCCATCCAGCTAAATCCCATCTCCAGGGACACCAGACACGGCACAGAAAGGTCCAGAAACCCTTCACAGGAACTGAGATGGTGTCTCTATCCCCATTAGGGCTCCTGTAATCCCCGCCTTTCCTCCCCAGCCCACTTCCTGAATCAATGCTCATTAGTGTTGACTCCCAGCTCTGGCTGCTCCCTGTGCTGGGAAGAACAGCCAGTCACTTTGCCTGCTACTCATTCTTGGCTTCAGCCACTTCCCGTGAAAACGAGTCCCACAGTCCAGGCTCTGTGTGAAGGCACATTTCCTCTGCTGTGATTCAATGCCTCTCTGTCCTCATGGGACAAGATGGAGAGAACAGCCCTCCCCAGTTCCATGCTGCTGTTGCACAGACTTTGGCTGTCTCCCTCCCTTTGGTTTGAGATAAGGAAATTTTGTTCTCCCTTCCTGCTCCCAATCACTGCCCCTGCCCTTCTCTGACCCTCCTTCCTCCCCTGTGCTTCCTCCCTGGGAGGTGGAACATGAGCCTGCACACAATAGCCAGGTGACTTACACAATGCAATCAGCTTTTCCTTTTTGTTCTCCACCCTGTTCCCTGGGCATCATTATTTTTTGCAGCTCAAGGCCAGGCTGGAGGAAGGATTAAGCCCTTTCTCCCCATCCTCCCTACAACCCCCATACCTGATTTCATGCAGCTTGACAATCTCATTGATGATAACCACAAGGACCAAGGAAAGAAAACCCAGGAGCCATGAGACTGGAGAGATGGAGACGTGGTTAAAGGTCAAAGAAGAGTTGAGGTTTTCCCAGAGTTTCAGGTCCAGCACAGTCTGTGCCACTTGCCCCAGCACTCTAAGATGAAAAACAGACACAGCAAATCTCAGCAGACCTGACAAGCTTCCCAGGATCTGCAGATGAATCTGTTCAGGCCCAGATGAAACACTCAACAGAGACCCCTCACCAGTTCAGCAGTGGAGATCAACTGCCATGTACTTAATTCTCCAAACTGGTGCTGGAGTGCTCCTTGCTCCAGCATCCTGAACACCTCCCCAGGGCCTGGGGTACTCACACAACAGCCACAGTGAGCGTCCACCAGCGGTTGGAGAGGGGGCTCTTCTTCCACAGGGGCTTGGTGCGATGGACGTGGGTGATGGATATGAACACTGCAGGGAAAAGGGGATTATTCAGCACCACACACACATACAGCACTTTACAAGGCACATCAACACCTGTTACTCCCAAGGGATGTGGGGTTCATGTCCCTGGGACCAGCCTACCATGCAGGGCTCTTTCAGACCAGGCTGCTCACAGCAATTCCAAGTCCCTGGAATGCAGGTGGGGCAGTGCAGTGGTTGTACTGCACACAGTTATTCACTCTGAGGTGAATAACCTGGGAGCTGAAACAGAGCAGGCAAAGGCCCAGGTCTGGGGAGTGGGACAGGGGTGGGTGTGCCCTTGTTCCAGGGCTGCAACAGTGGAAAGCTCCAGCCCAGAGAGGGATTTAGCCAGAGATCCAGGGCTGTCTGTACAGGACCCAGCATTTGCTCAGCTTTCACTTGGGCTCTTCCAAACAGCCGCCAGGCAAAGCACCCCTGCCTTGCCTCAGTGGTCTGAGGGACATACAAGTACTGCAACCCACTCTCTCCAAAGCTGGGGATCAAATCAGGAAGCATTTCTGTTGGACTGGACATGTGCACATCTCAACACACAGTGCTCTGCCCAGCCCCATGATATACATGGGACAGGGAGCTGAGATCCTTCAGGGCTGTCAGGGAGCAGCTGGACCTGCTCTGCCAGGCAATGGGTGCAGGTGATGAGGATCAGCTAGGAGCTGACTCCACACCCCTCCAGACAGTTTAAAAAGGCTTCCAGCTCTCAAACAGTCACAGCTGCACCAGTGCCTTTTGTGGGAAGGCAATGGGGTACTTCACAGAATAGCAGCAGGGATATAAACACTTCTGAAGCAGGGAATACTTTTGGAGAACTACAGGTGCTGCTACTGACTTTCAAGAAGGAAAAAGGGATTTGGCTCTTCTGGTGAGACTGGACAGAACCAGCACTTCACTAGGCTGGTAGGAAGCAGAATCAGTTCTGAGGGTGTTATCTTTAATTTGCCAGGGTAATGTTTAGTGAGACAGGGGGATTTGTGCCTGTGCTATGAGGCCACTGCAGACTCTGCTTCTTTGTGCTCGGGCATAGAGGACAAAGAAAGAGACAGAAGATGTAAGTTTTTCCCCAGAGCAGGGAATGGGGCTCTGGGGACAGGAACTTACCTGTGTGTAGAACAATCAGGCCAGCTGTGAGCTTCTGGGCTACCAGGAGAGCATTGGAAAATGTCCCAAACCAGTCAGGAGCACCATAAGCATTGCTAGTGAATGAGAGGACAAAAGAAAGTCAACAGTGGGCACCTGATCCCTTTAACAGCTGAGGGATCTGCGTGTGAGCTCAGGCTGTGCTGGTACCAGGAAGTGACAGTGGGCAATAATGTAGCTGTCACAGCTGCTGCCCTGGTGGGTCATGGAAGAGGCTGAAGCTGGTTAGAGGACTGGAATCAATCCTTCTTGGAAAGGGCAGGAGCAGTAGGGATGTGTGGCCAGTTCCTCACCTGTGCAGCATGATGGAGGAGCAGGCTGTGAGGTTGAGGCTGGTGGTGTTCACCCCTCTGCAGGACTCATGCAGGGTGAACCCGAAGCAGATGAGGCAGGAGCAGATGGTCAGGCTGAATTTCAGCAGGAAGCAGAGCAGGAAGTAGTGCTGAGTCTGTGAATAAGGGAAAGCAAGGAGGATGACATGGGCATGTCATTGGTATTCAACCTCCTCCCCACGGACCGTCAGAGAACCAGTGGCTGCAAAAGACAAGCTGTAGTACAGATGAGATGCTGCACTGAGGATCTGCTCTCTGGGCATGCTGGAATAGGGGATTCCCTCCCTGGCTCATGCCATGGATCAATTTACTGAGTGAGCTAGGAAGGCACAGGGCCTCAGTTATACATCAACACTGGGACAAAACTGAAGAGAAAAATGTGTGGATAATTTAAAAATCTGAGGAGTGACCTACCTTCTTGGGAATAGAAGTCAAGTTTTTTCCTGTTGCCATGGTCATGATGGAGCTGTGGGGAGGCTTGCCCAGGAGTGAGATACTGGAAAAAGGTAAGTGAAGTGTCTCAGTAATGTGTTCAGGCACCAGAGCTATTGTGCTTTTATCTAACATTTGAACCCAATAACCTGCTCAGACTGCTTGAAGCATTGGCACTTATCTTTACATATGCCATAAAAGGTGTTATTCATTGCAGGTGCAGACAGAGAAGTGACCTCCAGATGTATGAGGGAGAAAAAAACCCACCTGTGGTACCTTGGCCTCCACCTGACCCCCCAGAATTTCCATCACACAAGGCAGGGGTTAACACAGAAGCACACAAATGCTCCTGTCCCTGTTTCCAAGCACCTTGTCAAAGCAGGTGCTTGGAATAATCTTTGCAGCCTTCTCAGCATGCTGTGGGTGATGTCAGCTTGCTTTTAGCATGGACACAGTGAGGCTGAGGGGGTGGTCTGTGCATCCCGGGGGGGTGGGAGGAGATTCCACCCTGACAGACTCACCTGAGCAGTGGGTAGCAGAAACAGGAGAGCCACACGATGTCTGTGGTACTGAGGATGGGAGGCAGCTGCACCAGGCAGGAGAGGAACTGGACAGAAACATCCCAGAGTGAAGAGCATGAACAGTGCTAGGACACAGAGTTACTCAAAATGCTGCTGTCTTCCCTGAAACACTGGGATGAGCACAGGGCTGCCACTGCACAGCCCCTCTATATGTTCCTGTGGCAGGAGCTGCAGGGGATGCTTTTCTCCAGGGAAAAAGGGTTTGAAAGTAAATATATGAAGATCAGGGAGAAGGGGCAGCTCAGGCAGAGATCACAAACTCTCCATCTGTAACTTCCCCACACACACTGTGTAAACCTGACTGAAGGCCACGTTCCTCTCTCGAGGCTGCCCCACTGCAGCCACCCATACCCATGTGAGCCCTCCTGTCCTCTGGGCTAAGCACCACCCCCAGGCAGGCCAGGGCTCACCTGAATGACAACCAAGGTCAGCTGGCACTGCAGCAGGAAGAGGAAACACTTGCGGATCCCATAGGTTGCATGCCTGGCCTGGAAGGAAGCACAAGCCCTCAGAGCCCTGCTGGGAGCAGCTGCCAGCCCAGGCAGTGACCTGAGCATGGGGGCTGCAGGGGAAGTGGCAGGGGAGAGGATCTGGATGAAGGGAAAGCAAAAAGGGAAGGTCTCTTGCCTATATAGAGAGGTTCTAATGGAAAGGCAGGATTTAGCCAAGGAGTAAGTTTGTTTAAACTCCTGGCTTTTCTGGGGTTATGCTTTTCCTTAATACTGCATTGTTGTCTGCCCAGGGATCTCTGTAAGATTACACTTCATCCAAATGAACAATATTCATGTTCTCTTGCTACAAGGCACCATTTCCAAACCATTGAAACAGGAGGGCCAGGCAGGAAGATTCCCCCTCTTGTGCTTCCTGGACAAAGGCCAGGAGAGACAAGCAAAGCTCCTGCTGGCAGCACTGTGGGCCCCTCAAGCAGAGTCTTGTGTGAGCTCCTGGCTCTGCTCCCCACAGAGGGGAGAGAGAAGGGGGCTGCTTGGCTCACCTGCTCTATGAGCCTGATGATGCTGGTGCTCTCTTCCTGGCGGAAGGACATGGAGCAGGGCAGGCTGTTGAGCTGCCCTGAGAGCTGCAGGGGGGTGAGCTCCTCAGAGCCATTGCTCAGGGTGGTGCTGGTGGCATAGCCAAAGGTCTCCCAGGAGCAGCGGGATGGGTACAGAGGGTCCAGGGCTATACTGCAAGGACAACAAAGGGCTGCTGGTGAAAGGCCTCATCCCAGAAAGGAAACTGTCATGCTCTGTATACCTTGCTCAGGTAGAGAAGCCTGAGCTGTAACATGAACTTAGGATCAATCTCCCTAGACTTTCAGTTATTCACAGAGAAATAATGAACATAATTGGGTTTGTGGCACAAGGTCAACAAATTGGCTGATCCATGGGGTACTGCCACTCTTTCACCCAATGGGAAGTATCTGTAGTGGCAGTTGGGGCACAACAGTCCAGCATGCAAGAGAGTATCTTCCTTTCAGACATGAAAATACCTCTGTGTGTCAAGGGCCTTAAACAGACATCCCCATCCAATCCCCCAAATCTCCCTCTTGGAGACAAACACAGCTAAAAATGGACAGAGCAAATGTGAGCACTTCCCTGCACAATCCCCAGTGTGCTGTGACCCATAGCTGGGTACTTGTTAAGATGAAGGCAAAGGCAGCTGGAGGAGGAATAGATGCTGCCCCACCTGATATCACTCTGCAGGAAGAGGCAACTGTTCCTCAGGTTGGCAGAGCTGCCCAGGCAGCAGGTCACCTCCCCGTACTCCTGCATGATCTTGATCATCTCACACATGGCTGCAGAGGGACAGAAGGAGCAATGATGTCATTATTGCACACACAAAAATGCAGTTTCACACCCTTTCCAATCTGGATAACAAACAGATCCTTTAAAACTGCCCCATCTGATACTCACCACTTGTGTACATTGAGATCTACAGTCAAAGCACACAATTAGACAGTTAATTAACTGCAGACCAGGTGCTCTATATACCTGCCACTGCAGGAATTGATCTGTGCTTCACAGACCTATAACCCAGAGATTTGCATCTCCAGCACACCTCTTTCAGACCAGAGCTGTAGGTGCAGCCTGGATTAATAAAACAGCTTCAGCATCAAATGATCTTATTAGAAAACAGCAGAAATGAAATAAACCTAAATAATTCAAACTGAAAATAAATACATCACTAGTGGTGTTGTGAGTCTAAAGGAAGGGAAGGAATGTAACAAACCACTCCAAAAGCAGTGCCATGTTTAGTCATACTCAGAGCCAGACCTTGCTCCTGCACTCCCACCCACCACCACCTCTACCCTTTATCAATATGTTTATTGACATTCCTGGGGCCTCTAAGTCCAAGCTGCTCTTTGATCTGATTTTATTTCTGTAGCTCCATGCACAGTGCCCTGTGTATACATGGATTTTCTAGAATGCTCCAGGCAAAAAAGCCCAAGCCTCCCCTCTGCAGATTCCCTTGTAAACACCTTCACTAAATGCCTGGTGCACAAAGACCTGCAGCACAGTGAGGGGCTGGGTCAAGTGGGGAGCTGCCACTTCTGTCAGAGAGAGGAAATTTGGGCACTAAGTGTGAAGGCAGACTGCACTGTGATTGGCATGCTGGAAACTGTGACCAGAAGTACTAAAATGGCAGATCATTATGATGCTCCACACTCACTGGAGATTTGGCAGGTATTTGCCAGTTGAGCACTCAGCCCCTTTCTTTAAGTAATGCCTCAGAGAGAGAGAGAGAGAAATTTTGTCCTTTCTGTTTCCTGCAATCAAAAACTGCAAAGCAGCAGAAGGTGTTAACAGCAACTGCGAGGGGAAAATTCTTCTGGGAAGTGATTTCCAAGTTATATAAGAGTTGCTAGCAGAGATCAAAGTCTCCTGGTACACTGATAACACTTATTTAATGAAAGGCAGTAGCATTTTGGATGTTTGCTTTTGTGTCTCTTGCGAGTGCAAATTGAAAGGAGTGGTTCTCAGCCCACTTCAGCAGCTGGGCAACAGCTGCACTAAAATTCAGTTAACACCTGGCTCTCCAAAGGTAGCAACAGAGGGTAATTAACATCAATATGTTCTCCTAGATTTCTGGAATGTATCCCCTTCCCTTCACCCATGTCCACACTTGGATGAGCCAGACCAAGGAGCAGGGGAAGGAATTCATGGTCACGAGTAGCAAAGGCCACTTACTCTCTGGAGTGCAGTCTGTGAACAGGGGCACCAACAAAGGCACATTGTCAATGTTCTGCAGGTGAGGTCTCACCTGGTGGATCCCCCGGGGGAGTTTGGCCTGAAAAAGAGAAAGGACAGATTAAGCAGGGAGTGTGAGAGAGAGGCATTGCAGAGGGAACTGCTGAAGTGAGAATGATGATTCCTAGAATTATGCAACTTTAAGATCAGACACAAATTCATGTTCCTGTAGATAGAGTTGGCTTTCCCAAGTCAAAAGTTTTCTGATAAAGTTTTACACTGGCCTGCCAAGTTGCCTGTGCTTGTCCTCAGGGTTTGTAAGGTCAGTGTGACAAACCTATGCTCAAGGATTTCTAAGGACTTTTTGCCTGTGTGGAGAATCTAGTCAGACACATCTGCTGTCTTCCAGCAACTGGATCTATTTCAATTGCAGCTACATCAACCTGCAGCAAGGCAAGAAGGGTTCTTGCCTTCTAAAACCAGGCCTAAAAGACTTTTTAAATCTGTATCTCTGATATTCCTGTAATCTCTGCTGAGCACATGTGAGGTCTTTATGAAGCAGGAAGGTCTCACACTAACCATTGGGCAGCACCAGTCTGTGGCTCACAGAGAGAGAGTGTTTCTTCTGTCTGCATGGAAAGTGGGGATGTTCCCACTCCCTGCCCAGCCCATGGGACCCAGAGGAACTGAAGAACTGAGATGCAGCTCTCAAGGTTACCCCATGCTTGGTAACCTCCATTCCTAAACTCCAAAGCAAAGAGTTGTTCAGCAAAATTCACTAAATGAGAGAATTACAAATTTCCCAGGTTCTAGATACCAAGCTGGAAGAGAGTGAGGGAAATCAGGGATCCCACTGTATACCAATCTCCTCCAAAGAGAATTTCCTCTGGGAGCAATGAGGTGACACTCCTGACCATGACAACAGCAGAAGGTGCAGGCAAAGGGGCCCTCACCCTGTTGCAGTCCTCCAGGAAGCTGGGGATATCACTGTCTGTTGGCTGAAAGCTGATGAGATCTGAGTGCCCTTCCTCTTCCATCAGCAGAAGCCCCTCCACATCATCTCGAGAAACTGGAGCAGAGAGAAGCAGCATAAACAACAATCCCAAACCTGCCTCTGCCACCCCTGTGCCACCCACGTGGGACATGCACGTGGCGCTGCAGATGCCAGGAAACGTGAGGCCTGCTTTTCTGGGCTAGCAACACTCAGATCTCCCACTCAGTCATCTAAAATGCAGTATTTTTAGATGACTAATCTGTTCAGAGGTAGATATGTGAGCCTAGTCTCTGCTCTTTTGAGACGTGATACTTTATCTGTTCTGCTGTCCTTCTATGGGAAGAGAATAAAAAAATCCCAGCTAAGTAAGAAAAAAAAGAGTAATGGACAGGCAAGGGACCTTCAGTGGCTTGACCAGGGCCCCAGCAAGAAGCAGAAGTAATCCTGAGCACATAAATTCATGGTAGTTGGTGCATAGAAGGATGTCTGCTTCCAAAAACTGAGTGCTGGCTAGAAAGGCTATAAATGTTAAGTGATGTCGCTTACACACACACACACCTGAGACCCATCCAGTTTTGTGCTCAAAGCTCTGTCAGATCAAGTGTCTGGTGTGGACACAGGAACCTATGAATGGGTTTAAAAGAAGCACCCAGGAAACACATGGCATTCAGAGTGGCCAAGGCACAGTTCTCACCCTGGTGGAGGTCATCATGCAGGGAGCCAGCATGGCTGGGGCTGGAGGGGGGGATCTCTGAGCCAGGCACATCACCATTGGGTGTTAAGGATATGTGGCAATTCCAGCCAGTCTCCAGACCCATTTTCTCAGCAAACACCTGTGGGTGAGCAGACAAGGGCTTTAGAATGGCTGCCCAGGCCAGAGCACTGCAGACTGGTGCCATACTGGAGCACAGGTACCTTCTGGACTCATTAGTGGGCTGAATCAGATTAACCTTAGATTGCACTGGAGCTAAACTCCCCAGTCAGACAACCAGGGGCCATGCAAGGTCAGGGGGGTCAGCAAACACAGCTTACCTTGCTTTTGAGCTCATCTTCCAGGGAGAAGTAGACAAAACGAATGCAGGCATTGACCAATCCATCAATGAGGCGGACAATGTCAAGGCGGGCCTGATACTGAGATGAGACCATTCCCATGAAGATCTGTCCACTCAGAGCCTGGATACAATCTTCCTTCTCCATCACTTCCCCAATCCCTTCTTCAGGCATGCAAACAACATGCAAGCACATTGAGACACGAGGGGCCACGTGTGCATCAGACAAAGGACACGGGGTGGGGAGGCCACCAAGGTGACACCCAAGGACATGGAATCCAGACAGAGAAATGTGCAGGAACACAAACACAGGAGGAAAGATGAAGAGACATCCATTTGTCCCAGCATACCCAGTCACAGAAGTGGTTTCAGGACATCCCCACACAGGAGACCAAGAACACAAGTGGGAAACAGCAAGCATGGAAAGGAAAAAGATAAAACAGAAGGCAGGGATCAGTCACATGGAATTTGGGTAGAAAGGTCAAGGATGTGTGCTTCATAATGTTCATATGTGCATTTTAAACACATCCTACTGTGCCTAAACAACTCGGTGAGTCTAGCTGAGGCACAGTGGCACCAGAGCACGAGGGGCTGATGCAAAGGAACTGAATCATGTTCCCTGCAAACACTTCCAAAAAGTCTGCAAAGGCTCTTTGACAGGGCTCCTTCACCATCACTACATCAGCCTGTAGTGAATGGGGGCTGGATGCAGCATGAAGAATAAAATAATAAAACATTTCACACAGTTGCAAGGTTTGCCATAGGGGGGACTCAAAAGTGTTTTGAAAACAGCCACAACTGTTCCTAGCTGTTGGAAACCCCACTAGTCCCATTTTACAGAATGGGACACCAAGGCAGAAAGAGGTTAAAACTGGTTTTCAAAAGAGCCTCCTGGATTTATGTAATGGTATGTGCTTCTTTCTTAGTTTTCATTGCTGCTCTGAAGGACACATCCAGTTTATCTAGTAGGAATCAGTTCCTTCAGTACAGCAACAAAATCTACCAAGGAATAATAGTTGCACAGCACTATACATTTCAATCCTTTGAAAAGCCCACCACGTCATTTCCCTAAAATCAGATAAAGAGCAAACCAAGTACTGAAATACCCACAAGTCTTGACTCTCTGTATCCTGCTTTAGAAACACTTCTCATAAGGAGAACAATTTTTCTGTAACCTTCAATAACTTAACTAGAAATCCCCCTACCAGCTGCCACATCATTGCTTCCTCTGAAAACATATCTACTCCAGAAACTCTTCCTTCCAAATTTCCACCTGCTACTCTGAATACCAATGTTCTTACAGCTCTCCCTGGGCCAGCAGCAGCCCTGGCTGCAGGCAGGACTGCAGCCACACGTACCATCTGAGCTCCAGCTGTTCCTCCTGCTGCTCTGTTTGATGGGAGTGGTCCCGGGGAGGTCGCAGCACGTGAAGATCGCGCTCTGCCCCGGCACCTGCACCAGCTCAATGCACTTGCCATTGAGCTGGGAGGACAAGGCACAGTGCATGGGCTTGTAAGCAAAGGCAGAGCAGTATCCTGACAGGCAGGCTCGCTGGTAGAAATCCAGCACCTTCTTCCTATGTGGAAAAGAGAAAAAAACAGGCAAAGTTAGCAAAAATACGCTGCATTTCTGACAATACAGAAATGTTGCAGTTTCATGTATTTGGAAAAATGTCTTCCATAAAAAGTGGTTAGAAAGTCTGAAGAAGACTTGCAGGCACTGCAGGGCAACAGGAACACATATTCCAACAGGGGCAGTGGTGAATGTTTCTGTGTGCTCATCACATTGATTGGTATGAACACTTATTAATATAATATGCTTATATGGCTGCCAGATGACTCCAAGGAAGTTCATTGCATGACAGCAGAAGCTTAATTCATCAGACATAATTTATCTGGAGGGAGATAAACACCAAAGAGGGAACTGACAACTCTGACAACAGGATCTAAGGCAGAGATAGGAGCAAACTTTTCTCCTATTCTCTTTCAGAATCTGGTTCTATAGCTGTATTTAGTCAATATTCAGTCACTGAAATAAGGTAAAGTTCCTTCTCTAAGCTCAATTCACAAAGGTAACAAATTAGACTATAAATCAGATTTTAATTTGCTTGTAACATGATCAATATTCCAAAAAGGATCAGTGGCAGTTTTTTCACACCTGAGGATAAGCAGATTTAGAAGAACAATGTGAAAAGTCAGTGAAACAAAACATTATTGGTCTACTATGCCAACAGGAACAGCAATTCAGCCTGTAGATGAAAATACAGCACACATTGTCAAATATTGCAGCAGGACTCCAAGGGCTTGATGCATTGTGTGGACTGGTTCAATTGATCATTTTGCATTTCATGTAAGACAACACATCTTTCTTGAAAAACAACACAGAATTCTCTGCCACAGCATGACCTGATTATAATTCAGTCCTACTACACAGTACAGTCAGAATCCACTTACAAGAGGACAATATCCCAACAGATACAGTAAGAAGTGGCTTGCTCTTCCAGTCCAACTGAATGCTTATTGCTGTCTAATCTCTTACATTGCTATGATAACAATTAATTACAGCAGAGGTGGTTCATGTTCATAACCTACTCAGAGCTCTTAAAAAGCTTAACAAGATTTTTAAAAAAAGAATTTTAACAGAGTAACCAGGCTCCCTCTGCATTTTATCTGCAGCTCCTGAATTCCCCAAATGAGAAAGCTGCCCACCTGTCAGAGCCAGAGAGGGGGTAGATATCAGTACCATCCCAAAAGTCAGTGCAGGCCTCAAGGATGATGTCAGCTGTCCCATGAGAAAACATCTGCTCAGTGCCTGAAGTGTAGGAGAACAATGAGTCAGCATCACATACACAGCTCCCAGGAAGGGGATATCACACCAACTGCTCCCTTATTTGTTAAAACATGAGTGTTACCACAAAATGCTTTGATGCATTCCAGGTATCCCCTTTTCCTCTGCTGAAAGTCTTCAGTCTCCATTAAGAAATTGCTCAGGATTGATGATGCACCTGCCCTTTGTCTAACTGTGGGTTCAAACAAGGCTGTGATAAAATGTGAGCCCTTCCTATGCTCCCCTAACCCTGTGCATCAATCCTGCTCCTATAAAGGTGAGATAATATCTTGCTCCTGCATCCCACAGAGCAGAAGAAGAGAAATTCCTCTGTGCCTCTTGCCATGAAAGTACAAGCAGCAATGATGAGCCTTTGGGGATCAAAGTCTGCCTACGCTGCAAAGTGCATTCATTTTTAGGCCAGACATGGAACTAAAGGGTAAGAGCTATTCTTGAATATTTTTCATTTGAGTAGCAGAATCTGACAGTGTGACCTGCCAGATAACAGCCTGTTTCACATTTTCACCCTGAAAATGTGTTAAATCAGGATGGGTCAAAAGTTCAACATAAGAGACTCTAAAAAAGTAACTAATGTTGTCTTTAGGGAAGAACTGAACATCAACGGACTCTACAGCTTGTCCTGTTTTCCTTTCTCCCCCTATTTTAGTTTTTAATACAGACTCAAAATCTCTTATTCCCTCTTGTAGCCAGAGGTGTTAAAAAGTTTTTGTCAGAGGTGTATGACATCCCTGCTGCAGGTCCCAGACACAGGACACAAGTTCAGGGATGTGAGGCTGCCTCCCCTCCACACCTCCTGCTCCCTCTCATTTGTATTGACTCATTAACATTTCCTGCACATAGAGTCTCCCTTCCCTCCTCCAGCTGCTCTGTGACTTTGCCCCCAAAAGCTTCAAAGCTGAGCTAATGAAAAAAAAAAACCCAAAACAGCAAAACACCAAAAAATCCACTGCCAAGTAAAATGAGCCCAAAGGCTTCTTGCAGGCATTGTTGCTGACTGCTAATGCTCACACTGGTGGTGAAATCCAGAGCCAAGAATATCCCCTCAACACAAACCAGGCAGGGACCTTCAGAAACACCAGAGGATTTTCCAAAACATAGCAGCTCTCTGCTTTTGCTATAAATAGTCATCACAAGCCAAGTTTTCAGCATAACAAACCCCCAAGATGAATAAGAGTTGTGTGTGAAAGAAGGAGCCTGTCTCAGGGACACAAAGGAGCACTTGTGCAGAGCTCTGGTTAATTTTATTGTATAAACACCTAATCCTTCCCACCTTGCTCCTAAGGTCAGATAGCCCTTGCTTGGAAAGAGGGAACAAGAGATGTTTGTCCATGCAAAACCTATGTCCTGGACACAGAGCAAGAGCTTGCAATGACCACATACACAGATGTACCCACGCTCATGCCTGACAGCAACTGCAATCCATTTCCCATTCATTCCCACCAGGATCCCACACCACAGTCCTGCTAAGGGGAAAGTGGCAGTGACTGCAGACAATATAAACTGCAAGGAGTTCACTGAGCTGTCCTTGCCAGTAAAAGGAGCTCAACCCTTTCCCTTCCCAAATCATGAACTCTCAGGCCAGGATTTTTCTGGCAAAAGAGGGAAAAAACTAATGCATAGGGCAGGGGGTATGAGCAGCCATTCATGGCTGCTGGGACTCATTGGAGAGAACCAAACTGCTCCAGCTGAGCCAACAAGACAGACCAAAATGAATGGATGGAGCAGTGCAGCACCAGCAAAGGAAGGCAGAGATGGTATCGAGCTGTTTTACTCCATGGAAGACAACAGTGAGCTCCTCATTTCCATGTGGTTACTATGGATCTGGGATGAACACTGCCAGATGGTGAGACATGTATTTCAATGGAATAGTAAGGGAACATACAGATAAGCTGCCTCCTATTTCTGCTGCAGCTGTAGAATTTATGTATCTTGCTTTGACTGCAGCATGTCAAGGGAGTGGGTGGATTCAAAGATTTATTCCCAAATAACGTGTGGAGAGAGGTAAATTATGATCATCTGGTCCGACTTCTGCATAAACAGAGCCCATTTGACTTCACCCAATGTTATCTGCACAATCCAGTATTTCTGTCTAAAATGGCAGTATTTTAGGAAATTTTAAGGGACAAGACTATTGTGTGAGAGGTGTTCCAATGGTTAACTACACCAAACTGGCAAAATTCCTCTTAGAATTTACTCTAGACAGCCTAATCCAGGTCACACCTATTCGTCTGAGCTCCAGGCTCTAACCTAAACCGTTTAAAAGTGAGGATAAGGAGTTGAAATGAGGCAACATTAAAGGGTTATTTTCTCTACACTAAAATCTCAGCATCAAAATATTTCCTACTTAGAAAGGCAAGACAGCAGCAATCAGAACAAATGAAAAAGCTCCTTCCCAGATTAAGATAAAAATTTAAGCAGTGGGTGAGAGAAGACAGTAACCTGGTAAAACTCTGGCCAGAACAATGATCATATTTCAGATTCAATATTGAACATATGTCAACTCTAGAGAGCCAAGTTCAGTCAATTTAAGGAATTACAAAGAGACTTGGAGCTCTGATAGGCAAGCTGTTAAATCTTTCTGAGGTGCTTTAAGATCTCAACCAGCTGTACATCTTTTCCATCCTAGGAGTAGAAAAAGTGGAGAAGTCTGCATGGCTTCAGGTTTATATTCATGGTCACTGTGTGTTTGCATGGGAGTTTTGTGATTTCTTATTAGCATGCAATACAGGAGTGTGTAATGTAATACACTAGATAACTCACAAATATACTGGTTTATGATTTATCAGAAGGATGAGCATTATTAACTAAAATTCAAATATATTGATATTCAACCCTGTGCAGAATTAGTTTCACTACCATCACGAAGTCTATTACAAGCTCAATAAACCCATACCATGCTCTGCAGTGCCATTTGTTCCCAGAAAACAGGTCTACTATGCGCTAAGATAGTTTTTAAAAATGGTTCACGATTCTGCAGTGAGTCAAGGCCCCGCAGTATACCACAGATGATCACTGAAGTTTGTTAATCATATCTGCACTGGCCATGGCAGAAGGGGGCATCACCCCACAGGGACTCCAGGCTCCTCCAGCCTGACATTTTCTGGGCTCTCTGAGGAAAAGCTCACCCTGTGCCAATTGCATGCCCAGAGAAAGAGGCAGCCTTACTGGTAGTGGTGTCCTTCACAAACAGGTTAATCATGTGGCTCAGGGGAGGTCTCCTCTTGGTGATAGATGAAAGCTTCCCCAGGATGGTTTCCTTAACCATCTCATCACTTGGCAAGCGGTACAAAGCCAGATAGTTCTCCTGCTTGAAAAGATCTTTAGCACCTGGTGTGAAACCTGAAACATGAACAGAAGGAGGAGGAAAATCAGGCTCTAGTCAATGCAGAAGAAAAGTCCCTTCTCCTGCTCCTGTGCCACCTACTTTGCCTGTGCTCATTCTGACACCTCCCCAGCAACTGGTAGGTAAGCTGTGCTTATCATGCATCTATGTAAATATGGCTCAAGATCTAGGATGAAAAACACTCAAAAGGACTAGATTAGTAATTAGTGTCCATGCTCTTGTTCACTGATGAGAGTAACTGTGACATCACAGGACAGGCATGGAACTGAGTTCAAGTTTCCAGGTTTTAATCCTAGTGTTACCTCCAACCTCTTACTACCCCTATGCCTCCATTTTCCCATCTGTAAAATGAGCTGAGGTACATAATTTATCCCCAAACTCCCTCTAAAGCCCTACTGTAAAGACAGGCCAGATATCTGTTCATTAGCAGGTATTCTTTGTCTCCTGATGAGACTGGCAGACTCACACCAGAAGAATATGAAGCCTAGCCAGGGCTGGCTGGCACTATCCTTGATGACATTTGTTCCTTGGATAGCGCTGACAATGTCAGAACTTGCCAAAAGCCATCTCTTTAACAAACTCTTTTGGCAACCAAACAACAGAGTCAGCTCTGTATTTCCACCTCTTCAGCAAACAGGACTGGGGAAATATTCCCATGCTCTCTAAGGATTAAGTGTCTATTGACAGCTCTGATTTCTCCATGTCTGCTCATCCAGTTCCTCCTCACCTATCAGCCTGGCAAGCTCACAGAGGCCCCAGGGCACGTGGACAGGCAGCACAGCACTGTGAGTCTCCTGCAGGGCGATGTTGCAGAGGTGGTCGGAGAAGCGGCACAGCCGCTCGGTCACGCCGGCGTTGCACAGGTTCAGCAGCACGTTCAGCCCCAGAGGCTTGAGGGAATTCAGGTGCATGTGCCAGTTGGAGTCATCAAACTGGATGCAGGAGGGGTTCTGTTGGTCTTGGGACAGGCTGAGCATCTCCAGGTGGTAGTCACACACAAAGTCTTCAGCCTCACAAGCCAACACCTCACTGTCCCCAACAACCTGGTCCAACAGGCAGAGAAACTGTAGTTGGTTACAATGAATACAGCTTGAGCCTAGAATCCTGCAGGGAATTCCCAGTCCAATTCCCCAGCAGTGGGGACTCTATGGGTTTGAGTTTGTGTTACAGCCCCAGAAAAGTCTACTTTGTGTGCCCCTCCAGTAAGTCTTACCTGAGTGTGTTCCTCCTCTCCACCCTCTGTGTCCTTGCTAAAGCTCACGTTGGATCCAGAGGGATGTTTGCTTCTGCTGTTTGGCTTTCGGTGGGCAGAGGCTTCAGGAGCCTTTGGAGCATCACCAGACCAGTTGTTCCTCTCCTGTTCATTGGCCATGTGCACTGTGTCTGCCAGTGGGCCAGACAGCAAAGCATCTCTTTCATGGGGCTGTGGGAGACCAACAGAGTGAAGGGTGGTGATTCAGGGGTTGAACACAAGGCACTGCCGATTTCACCTGCTGCTTCAGGACTCCTGCAGGAAAGGATCCTTGCTTGCTTCTTCATCTTTAAGCAAAGAATTATGGCACAGGACTTGCCTAACAGGTCCCTCTATAATATCACATTGTGTGTCAGTCAAACTATGATTGCAGCCAGTACACTGCATTATGGACTGAGGATCACTCACCTCATCTTCCATCTCAGGATGGCAGAAGGACCGTGTGGAGAGCTCGTCAGTCAGATCTTCGTGGCTGTCATGAGGGGGTTCCACCTTCCCACTGAAGAACAGAACAGTCTCTGGGCTGGGGTTTGGCCAGGAAAGAATCCCCTGCTTGTCTACACAGCAAAGCACCTAGAACATCCCACAACACCCCCAAGAAAGCAAAATCTTAGTGAAAACATCTCAGTGTTCATGCATAGTTGTAAACATCATGACTTTAATAAACACATGGGAGGATAGACAAGTCTCTCCTTCACCCATTTTCTCTCTTAATAAACTGCACCTGATAACACTCTAAGAATTCCATGCTCTAACAAGATTGATGGGTTGTTTAACACCAATTTTACTTCAGAATATTACAAAAATAGGCATGAAGGAAAGAAGGTAACCACTCAATCTATTTCACCAGCTAATACCACACCAGGACCCTAACCAGCTGGTTCTTGCACAGGAATCAAGAGGGTAATTTGACCAGAACCAGAGCTGGAAAACACAGACATCCTGTCAGATGTCACAGAGTATCTCAAAGCATTGTTTTAGCCTGTAGGTGTGCTTGGACATGACAAGACAGTTATAAACTTCTACAAAGACAGGTGCCTGAAGGGTTTCTAATTCCAGCAGAGTAAAGTGATTGCAAACAGTCTGTGCTCAGGGAAGGATGATATGAATGATGCAAATGAAGCATCCTCACAGGGCTCCTCTTTCTGACAACCCAGCAATACTCACAGTGACAGATCCCAGACTGTGGAGCAAGCTGGAAGTGAAGCTCAGAGTTGGGGATTTGCCTTTTAAAACACAGAGGAAGTGGCTCCAGATACAGCGTATCATTTCCTGAGGAGGGAAGCAGAGGACATCAGCCAGTCAGACTCTCATTCTGTGGGAGGTGAAGGGAGAGAAGGAAAAAAGGGAGTATGACATTACCTGCTTTCACTTTTCACACAGGGATACACTGTAAGATAGACATCAGTCTCTGTGGGAACCTGTTACCTGATCCAGTGCTGGTGCTCTCCAGGAAAAGCATTTCTTCCCCTTTCCACTGATTGCTAACAGTCAGTCTGATTGTTGAATTGAGAATTCACTGAAACTACCTCTTGTCTACCCAAAACCACAGAAATTAATTCTGGAGTTCATTTTGAGTGGATCAGTTGTCACCTCTTGGTATTTTTATCCTGGAGTAACTCAAGCCCTTGGATTGTGGAGTTTGAGGTCTTTGGTTTCCTACCACCATGCTGCAGGTCAGGTAAAGGATGGGGTCCCTGTGGTGAGGTCACTTGCCCAAGGTTACTTAGTGAGGTAATGATAAAATCAGAAACAAAGCCAAGGTGCCCTGACTACTCCATCCTTATAAAGGAATTGCAATGGAACGGAAGAGAAGGGGATATTTTGCAAAATTAAAATGTCCAGTTGGCACTCTTCATTTTCCACACAAACATGTTTCAGAGGCAGTCTGGATAGCAGCAATCAATCCAAGCACCAGAGCTCTGTGTTTTCCTCTGGCAATCCTAAAGCCAGCAAAATCAGGATTGAATTACTTTGTTATTTTACTCCTTTTTAGCAGTTATTTTGGAATACTGTGACTGCAGAGCACTTCCCCCTAAGCTCCTCAAATCATGTTCCCTGGATCCTAATGGTTACTACAGTAGTAAGCTCCAATGCAAAACAATCCAGAGCTATCACCAAGAAAAAAAAGCTCTTATTTAAACAGTTTCTTCTAAGCAAAAATTCTTCTTTCCTTACAAAAGGAAAGAAACAGATCTTCTCAACAAGGTAGGTCAGCTCAAATCAATCTGAAAAACATCTCAGCTAAATGATGAACTGGCACAGAAAGGCAACAAAATATTTAGCAAAGGAAACACATGTATGCACCCATGTGCATTCCTCTGAGTGACTGGGAGCAAGGAGACAGAAATTGATTCTTAACATACCTAGGGATCTTTAATCACTCCTGGAGTCCATCTGCCTCCTAACAGAAAGGGGAGCCTCAACACCAGATTAGACAGAGAAGTATCTTTCCTCTACCAACCTGTTTAATCTGGATGATGCAATTTATAGAGTGGCCAGAACAGTTCCTTCCCCAGGAAAAGAGCTCCTGAATGTTTCATTGCCCCAGCTTTGGAAGCACCAATAATGTGCTTAAGGCTGGTAAGAAGCCTATGGAGCAGGATCAGACTTTTTAAAAGCCTGAACATCCCCTGGTCCCCTCTGCAGTTTGGTCTGGGTGCTGACCACCATTCCCTTTGGGTTTTACTTTTGGCTTGAACAAGGTTTTTCTGGTACAAGCAAAATACTTCCCTTCTTTCAGACACACACCATACAAAGTTTATTTTACTTGTGGATCAGGACTTAGAAGAGGTACTGTCTCCAGGATAGAAAATGTTGATTTCAAACCATTTGCAATATTCAGAAAAGCACAAGTAGACTCAGTATCGAGGTCACCTCCATCTCTGGTCAGCACAGCAGTATTTACATGGGGAGGCAGAGGGGAAGACATGCAACCTGCATGCACAGCAAATTAAAGCAACAAATGAGTGACAATGGACAACTGACACAAGTAAAAAGGGTCTAGCAACAAGCAGATCAGAGAGGAAGGGAAAGGATATCATGAAGTTCTGCAGTGAAGATGGAGGAAAACAATTCATAATAATAGTACCTGAGAAGATACCATCTCTGTGTAGCTGCTGAGAGTGTCCTCTGAAAACTTAGCAAGCTGCAGCAAGAGAAGAGACCAGTTACTATAATTGTGCTCAGAAATGTGCCATGAGGAACATCCTTCCCTCAGGATGTGCCTTCAGGGAGGAGAAAGCAGGAGTCCTGCTCCGTGGGAATCGCTGTACCAAGGCAGACCAATAACTCATCAAAGCAATTAAGTCTTTAATGGACTCTGTTTTTATCTGCTTGTGAAGCACAGGCAAAGTGCTTGGTGCTCTACATCACAGAGGAACACACAGTCATTACCTAAATGTCTACAGAGAAAATAATAGCAATTAGACCCAGAGAAGGCTCTTTCTGGGTGGTTATTTTTAGTCAGAAAGAGACAGGATTGAGTGATCTGATTTTAACTTATATGGGTCAGTTACAGGAAGGGAGCTGGAAGAGGGGCTGGAAAAGCAGGTGCCTAGAACACAATGGACACAGAGGAATGAGGTGATATGAATGGGATGTGGATAGGAAATGAAAAGAAATTGTGGCAGGGCACCACCACGGTGCTCTTGGAATCACACTGAGAAATTCACTAACTCAGAATTTTTGCATGCAGTACAAAGGTATTCCACACCAGATGTAATTTTGAAAAAGTTTAAATTTAAGTCTATTCGTAACCAAAAGTGAACATGGCAATTACACTTATATGTAAATAGAGCTATAGTCCAAATAATAATGCATATATCTGGCACTAGAAAAAGAATCAGTTTAATAAAGCTTGAAAAAAGCCAAGAGAAATCTGTCAGAAATCATTTAAACTGAGAACTATGAATGATAATTAGGAACTGGTGAAGAAAATTTTGTTACAATTTTAAAAAGCAACGATCCCATAGTAAAAATAAGAGACCAGTTTTGAATAAAAATGAAAATAGAAGTAAGAATGAACATAAAAAATAAGGAAAAGTATACCAGGAGGTAATTAAAACCAGACCACTGCTTGTTAAAGACAGTGAAATTGCAAATTAACATTGTAGGCAAGGCAGACGTGTTAAATAAATATTGCTGTTCCTTATTCAGTGATACAATCATACCATATGATAACTATGAAATATTTTCCATTCCAACATCAGCTACTGAAAGTAAATATGTTAAATTAGCAGGCCTGGACAATGACTGTTACTGCTGATTTTGCACAAGGCTTGAACTATGGATTAAGTCCCAGCTCAATGGAAGTGGTGCCAATGCCCAAAAAGGGAAGGAGAACCATCCAAGTTACCACAGGACCCCAGACAGATTTTGATTTCAGACAGAATAAAAGAGCAGCTAATATGAGACTCAATTTCAAAAAAAAGAAGTGGAATAATACAATCAGTGCCAAACACCACAACTGAGCAGCAAATCTCCTCAAACGATTGTGTTATCTTTTTTTACAAAATTACAAATTTGACTGATAAAAGTACTGCTTTTGACATAGGCTATTTGGTAATTTGTAAATGCTTGACTAGTTTGCTAATGAAAATTCCTAAGTAATAAGGCCCATGTCAGATATATTAGAAATAGACTATCTCTAAATGGAACAGAAAGAGAAATTATTTGCAATAATGTGTTACTAGCTCAAGCAGGGACAAATCTGGGTATTTTGTTAATAGCCTGAGAAAAAACTAAAAATAAAACATTACTGATAGAGAGTGCAAAGGATACAAAGTTTAGGGCAGGGTGCAATGTAAAGAGGAGAGACCACTGTCACAGAACCATATGGATTGCTTGGACAATGTGCAAAAACATGTATCCCAACAGGCACAAAACTAAGGCTGTGTATTTAGGTGCAAAAATGAAGGCTGGATTACAGGATGAGGATTCTCAGAAAGCAATAACTGCAGCTGAACAAAGCCTGGCCTTTAAAAGCAGTGGCTGAAAGATCTAAGGGGATCCTTTGTTGTACAAACAAGGGAACACAGAGCAGAAAGTCCAAATCATTCTGAAATTTATCAGAAGCACTGCTATTACTGGAATATTTTGTGGGGTTTGAGATCCATAACCCTACAGTGATCCTGAAGCAGTGGAGAAAGCTAAGAGGGGCCAAGAGAAAGATTAGAGGTTTGAAAAATATGTTTATAGTGCCTCAAGGTGCTTGAACTGTTTACTTAACCAGATATGGTAAAAAGGAATGTGAGTAGTTACAACAGAGCAGAATTTTGATTGACGTGCTCTTTGCTCTTAAATCTAGGAGACAAAAGATGCAAATTTTCCAAGGGCTGGAAATCAGATACTGCAGAAATTCTCACTAACACAGAATGTCCATTTTTAGCAGTAAAGGTAAATAATTACTGAGACAACCTATCAAAGGCAGTACAAATATTTTCAAACCAACAGCAAATTCCTTTACAAAAGGAATGTTGCTGCTGCAGTCCAACTGTAGTAATGAAATTTGAGGCACAGGCTTGTTTAGGGGGGCACTGATTTTTGTTCTCTCAACCAGTCACAAGGGTCACCCCTGGCCTTGAAAAATGGGGAATCAAACAGTTTGAACATGATAGGAAGGGGAAGAAGGTGAAGAAGTGGCCAAGTTGCCACCAAGTAGGCCAAGTGATTGGAGAGGAGAAGGGTCTTACCTGCTACATTTTGAACAAAGGAGAGAGAAGGAAGGAGAAAAATAGAGAGACCAAGTGACTGCCTGGTCAGGGTGACCAAGGCAGATCACAGCAGCTGTTCTGCAGCACCAAGGATGGAGGATCATGTCTGAGATGCCACAGAAAGAGCTGGCTGGACAGATAGAGTTGCCTGGACAAGAAAAAGGAGACAGGAAAGAAAAAAAGGCAGGTGCAAGTATGAGTGACAGGGCAAATGGGAACATTGAGAATGATGAAGCAAGGAAGCTAAGAAGCTCCTGCTTTTCCCAGCTGAATTGTGAATTGTGAAGGGCAAGAAGGAGATTTCAAAAGTACAAACCAAGTGATGCTGAGAATGGTTAGGAAATGTAAAGTGGCAAAAACACTGAGAAGAGATTCTAAAGGTGCAAATGCTACTAAGGGATGTAACATGTCCTTCCTCCCAGGACATGGGCAGCTTAGTCATGTTCAACTAGAGAGAAAAGAATAGAAAACACAGACCCAGGGCCACAGAGGCAGAACAAGAAGGAGAGAGAAACTCTGTCCAAGTAACAGAAATCAGCACAGAAGACAAACATAGCTCAGTGCATCTCACCAGGACAAAAGCACATCCAGCTCAGGATCACATCCCATCAGACCACCAAACTCCACTCCCCAAACCAGCACAACCACCACAAACTGCTCTTACTGCCTGACCTACTCAGAGGCCATGCCAGCAAACAAAGCCCCAGAGCCTCAGGAAAGGATTGTTTAGGCCACAGGGCATTGCAGAGGATATGATGTATCTCATTCCTTCCTACACATTGGCAAGTTACAGCCACCACAGGGCATATATCTCCATGTTGACCCCTCTGACAAATTGCATTTATCTGACAGAAATCACATGCCTTGAAGAGTTTTATGGAATCATCAGAGCTTCCTATCACCTTGGGATATCTGTAGAGAGGTTGAAAAAATTAAAGCATCTGTCCAAGAAGTAATATTGTACTCCAGGGAGAGGGCACAGCTGGGACAACCAAAGATCCATCAAGGTTTTACAATTATGTGGACACATCTGCTGAATTAAGTGTGGTCACTTCACAGAGCCTTTTCATCTCCTGCCCTTGTCTCTGCAATGGTTTGATATGGAGAGAAACCTACCAGTGAGGAGGATGAAGCCTTGCTCATCTGGGCCAACACCCTGGCTTCTCCAAAGGCAGTAGCAAGAATCCATAGGACAGGAAAGAGCAACGGAAGGATGGGTAAGACACCATTCACCTGAAAAAAACAACCTGTGATCACCAGCAAGCACAGAGACAACAAGAAGTGAGAGCCTCTCACATGACATCTCTTCCATCACAATGAGAGGATAAGGATAAAAGGCCAGGGTAAGAAGGAAGGGGACTGGGAGCAGTGCCAAACAGTGCACACCTCAGGGGCGTTTAATGAAGGAGGCAATGAATCAATCACACCAACTTGCAGCTGGTTTCCCTGCTGAATTTGGCATAAACTCTAATGAGTTTAAAGGCAAAGGATACTATAGGTAAATAGATATAGATAAACACATACATGGCAAATGAGAGAGCAAAACATTTAAAGTTAAATCTGTAAGGAATGGCCAGGGAAGTTCTGTTGTCCTCCTTCACTGAGTGCTCCTGGATCCAGCATGCTTCCAGAGCCAGGAAGCACAGCATGCTGTCAGAGCATCAATTAAGTCACTGAGGGAGGGAATTCATCTCAGTGGTGCTCTGGGGAGGAGGTGTAAAGAAACTCAGTGCCCTCCTTTACCTGCAGCTGAAGAAGAGTGTACTGCCAGGAGGCAATTCCAGGTGCATGGAAAATGAAGCGCACGGCATTGGTGATCAGGAATCCAGCCTGCAATTCAGAGATGACACTGTCACCTAATCACTGGCACTTGCAAGGAAGGTGTTTTCAGTGCCTTGTAACATTCTCAGCCCTGGGGTAAATATAAAAAATATATTTTTGATCTGCTGCTGTATTTCCTCCCTCCACTCTCGTGGTTACGTGGCTCAGCATCTCTGAACTGCCCAGGGTACACACAGAGTCAGCTGCATGAGTGAGCCTGGCCACAACTTCCTGTTGATGGCTGCAAATTCTTCAGATTTGTTGACAAAACACGGCTATTCTCAAGGACAAAGGCTTGGAATGAGACCTACCAGCACAATAGGGACAGCATATTTCAGCATCACTGACTGCACAGTGAACCTCTCATTATCCAGGGCTGTCACAGGCCGTGACAGAGCCATTTCCAGGCACCACCTAAAAAACAGAAAACAGCTTGAAATTTCAGACACCAAGACCCTAACCCTTCACTTTCCTTGGATGTAAACCTCCTAGCAGACCTGATTAGAACACTGTGCTCAGCCTGTGCTATGAGGGAGGGCTGTCAAAAGAGAAGCCAACACTTTCAATAAGAGTGGCACTTGCCAGTGTAAATTTGCAGTGTTGCCAAGCAAACTCCTCAGGTCTCCTCACCTGCTCAGCAGGAAGGCAGCACTGTGCCCTGCACTTAACCCACCTGACATTATCAATTATTGGGGTCTTCAACACACGGAAGAGACGATAGAGCTGAGGATTCTGAGGTCCTTTCTTCACTTCTCCCCTTGGGGAGGGTGGGGGTGAGAAAGGTGGAAATAGATCTCCAGGCTCCAGAACTATGTGCTCATCATCCTGGAAGAAAGGTCAGAGAGCCCAAAGGCTTGTGTTCAAGCACATCTGGTTATTTCATGAGAATTGGCATTTGGAGTGAAAGTGACAATTAAAACAACTAAAGGTAAATTTCAAGCTTTAAACTTTTCCCAACCTTCTTCAAATAGTAAAATCTTTGTATAGATCTTGTAAGTGAGTAGTTAATTTACTTCTACATCAGGTATTTTATATTACCTTCTTCTATAATAAATCAGTAATAAGGAGAAGGTCAAAGCAGACAAACTTTATTTCTGCACATAAAAAGCAGGATAAAGGACGAGGTTTGTATGTCACATTATCCTGCTGGATAGATTCACTCCACTTATATTTAGCAGCACATTACATTCTCCCCTTGACCTGAGAGAGGAGGAAATATGGTGCTTCTGTATAACATTAGTGTCTCTTGTCCAGTGGGTTTGGGAGTTCATAGAGAAGATGCAGTCTGGCTAACTATGAACCATCCTTGACTGAACTGGAATTTCAAGCTATTTTCAAGGTCAGAAGAAACCAAACACTCCAATAATCTGTACTCTGGGAATTTGAGTATTAGCAAGAAAAACCTGTGAAATATATCATTACAGGCCAGGGAAATTAGACAAACAAGTTACCTTAATCCCTCTCAGAGAAGCAAATGACTCCTGGCCTGGCCTCAAAGCAACAACATCTCCTTCTACCAAGAGGCTCACAGGCAGGTTGACAAGATGCCCATCCCTGTAGGCCCAGTGTAGGGACCAGGATGGGGCGTAAGGCATGTGCAGGTCAGGGTACATGGAGTCTGGCCATTTCACCTCTTTGCCAAGTGTATCTGGAAGCACAAAGTGGGAAAGAATGAAGTGGTAGCAATTCTGGATTTATATCTTGCAGTGGTTATAAGTCTCTCAATGTTAAGCTCTGCCCATTTCCATGATCTTTTATCATCTCTCTCCTTGATGGCTTTTCCCTTCTCTCTCCACTCATATTAACAACTAAATAGTCATTTTAAAACCTGTACAACAGAAAAGCTAAAGGCTGTCCTTAAAACTGCCCCACTGAAATGAACTGCCCCCCAGGTCCCAAAGCCCCTGCTGCTTATGCACAGCAATTTATTTCCTTCTGCTCCGTGTTGTGGTACAACCCCATGTGTTCTCCCCTCATCATCTGCTGCAAGGCAGATATTTTTATAAGGATATGAAGATTTGAGTTACTCCAAAGCACAGCCATAACAGACACCCACCTGCTAACACACAGCTTGGAAGCACATGGCCACATGACAGCCCAAAATAACTATTTTACAGGACAGGCATGAGGAGAACACACTTCCCACAGCCTGTTTCTGTACAACACAGGGGAAGGTTAGCAAGCTTAATTAGGAATGCATGTGATCAGGTCTGGGAGGAAAACAACACAAGTAAAAACAGGACAGATGAAGGAGACCTCACCGTTTATCTTATCAACAATAGTCTGAAGCCTCCTCTCCACCTCTCTGCACTTCAGCCTCTCTTGACGCCCGATCATGAGAAGATCCAAGAGGAGCAGGAGGAAGAGTGCCAGTGCATTGACTATCTCAGCACCTTGGCTTCACACAGCAAAACAGGAGGAAGCAGAATGCAGATGGGGTTTGAGTAAACGAGCAGAATACACTGCCAGACACCCACAGAGATAAACATACAACTGCCTGGTTGTTTATTCCCACATCTCACAGATTTATGGCTCAAAAAGAAACGCATGACCACACTTCTTTTTTAGGATAATGACACCAGAAAGGTCTGAAAGGACCCATCTCAATTAAAAAATACTTTACAAATATGTTGAAGGCATGTATAGCACATTATCTTCTCCCATGAGCTACTAATTTCTCCAGTTTCAAAATACTTCCTAACTATGATGATGCCTTAGGAGTTTTAAAGACCTAGGAATGCTGTAGAAAAAAACCCCTTAGTCTCCCCATAGGAC
This sequence comes from Muscicapa striata striata, assembly GCA_030060385.1. NCBI lineage: Eukaryota > Metazoa > Chordata > Aves > Passeriformes > Muscicapidae > Muscicapa > Muscicapa striata. The sequence continues at coordinate 555,460 of JAREIS010000261.1, read as the reverse complement.
ATTCTCTGGGTCTATCAGAAGTAGAATTAAGTTTTGGCTGAAGTTGTGTTAAAAGGATTGATAGGAAATTACCAGTGTGAGTATGCTGATATCTAGATATCTAGACAGAATGAGGGATAACACTTATGTCAATCACACCCAGTACTAAGATGATATAAAAGCACCACCTTGCTTCAGTTCAGCAGCACAGGAAGCTTTGCTCACCTCCCCTGTGGCTGGCTCCCATAGCAGCACAGCAGCAGCAGCACTGCCAGCAGCATCAGAGACGCACCAGGCCAGTGGAAGCAGGAGCAGCGGTTACCATGGTACAGGAAACTGCTCCTCCACACCTCCTGCAAAGGGAGAGCAGCACACAGTCAGCACTCATGGAATACAGAGCCAGACATTTGGGAAAGCAGAACGAGAAAGGGTGAAGACAGCAGCTGGTGCTCCAGGGAGAGCAGAACTTTGTGAAACCCCTGAACATGACACAGAGCATCCCAGATCCATGGTGTGAATCCTTCAGCACCAATGGATACTCAGCTGGAGAGTCTGGGTGAACACTCTCTGCTTTTCTCTTGACTGGAAAAATGAAAAGGCTTCTGTGCCAGGCTGTCCCACTGTCACTGACCAACCAAGGAACACTTTTAAGCACTATGCATAAACACTGGCACTTTGTATGCGACACACATGCCAGGAAAACATGGTGGACAAGGGGAGCCTGTTGAGCTTCACAGCTCTTTATCTCCACCTGAGATGGACCCTCTAAGCTCACTGCCCTTAGTGGCTCTTGAAGTTCTGAGATCCTTCACAAGGCAAGAGGCATCTTCCCACTGAGCTCTGGCATCCAGGAAAGAAGTGCTGAAAAAATCACCCTTGGCTAGATTCCTTGCTTTGTTCCCAAGGACTTTAGCACTTCTACACCTGGATACTCCAGGAGGGAATGCAGCCAACTTCTGTTTAGCCCTCATCTTTACTTTGAGAAGGGGAGACCAAGTGCCCAACTTGTGCTGTTTGGTGCCTCACCTTCCATGAGGTCCCTTTTTTCCGCTCCTTCTGATGCCCCTCCAGCAGTGCTGACAATTGGTCTCTCAGGATTGTGAGGGCTTTCTTTGTGGTGAGGCCCAAACTTGAGGTCATCTCATCCTGAGGTGCCAGAAAAATAAACTGGTTAATGCTTCCCTATTTTCCTTTTAAGCTTTTTCCTGGTGGCTGACAGAGCATGTGACTCTGAATGCCCTGCACTCACCATCACCAGTCTGATTCTCCATTTCCCTGAAATCATCTTCCCTCCTGTGAACTTTAGACTGCTGGCTGGAATTAGAGCACTTAGATAGTATCAGGTAAACAAACTGGTCCTGACTGTGCTGATAAATACTTTATCAAAGCACAATACCAAGTCATTTCTGTGAAACAAGATCTAATCAGTAGAGGCTGAGGACAATACAAACAGAGGTTATGCAGGCTTGAACTTGTATCAGCTTCAAGAGACAAGAAAACACAGTTATGGTAGAATTTTAATGACACAGGATGAATTTTGCTAACAATAGTAAAAACTAAGTAGTAGAATATCTGCATTCAAAACAAGAGTGGTCAAATTTCCACAACAACTTGCTGCAGATTTTTGTTTGTGAGTCCTGCTTCTGTGGCTACTTTGATGCAGAAGCTCCCAGATTTAAATGCTAAGCTGTGGATCAGTTCACGACCAAACATGACTCTGACATCAACTCCTCCTTTTACAAGAGCAAACACTGGAGTTTTAAGTGCTGAACTGCAAGGGAGACATTTGGATTTGCAGGAAGCACAGAGTTCACAGCAGCACTCCCTCAATGCTCAGCAAAGGGGCAGCAGTCCCAAAGGACACATCCAAGGAGGGTGCCATATGGAAAACACTGCCATAAGGTGCTGGTAACAACAAAGTGGGGTAAACACCTGCATTTCTGGGCCAGGAGCATGAGCACTTTCCTTCAAATCACAGATTGCAGTGAGGCACCAGATCACTGACAGCCAATCAACAGTGAAGAGCAGTCCATGAGAGGGCTACAGCAGGGAACTGCTAAATCAAAGTTCTCATGGGCATTTCATGTTTTAATGCAAACACATTGAGCATGTACAGCACACAGGATATCCTGCATGTTGGAAATGCTCACGTGTGTCACACTGTGCCCAGAGTACAGAACCATTGAACGCAGGCAGGAAGTTTGTCCCTCCTGTCCCCACCAGTGACACAGCCCAGAGCTCAGTCAGGAGCTGCAGCTCTTCCTGCTCTCACAGCTCTTCCCAGCCCTGCCAAATCCACTGTGGTCTCAAACTGCAGCAGTTCTGCTCCTCAGGAGCTGCTTGCACACAGCCAGCTCTGCAAGTGCAGCTTGGCTCGCATCTCTTCTTCCTGTTCCTTAACTGCATGGTTTCATGATGAACATTTACTGGAAACTAATCTTGGACTTCAGACTCATTTGCATTGATGTCCAGTCCAAAACTGTAATGCAGTGTTGAGGAACAAAATATAAATTCTCTTTCAAATATCATCTACTACACATACACACACACACACTCTGCCCTCCTATCAGGGACAACGTGCAACAGCAAATTCTGTCCAGGCAGAGTCCAGCAATGCTGCTTTAGCTGCACTTTTACAGAACTAAAAATAATCCTGCTGCAGTTTTCATTCTCTGTGTCAGTTTTAGGAATAGAGGAAGCAGTTCTGTGTTGTTCTTGGAAGCAGCCCAGGTAACATCAGCACAGGACTAAACATAGGAGTGTCTCAAAGACTCCCAGAGGAGAAGATGGCAGTGGAGCTGGCACGAGCCATGCTGCTGCACCACAGAGTGCTGCAAACAGGAGTGTCTGAGAGCAACACTGAGCAAGGGACAATCAGGGCTCTCTCTTGTCTGACTGCTGCCTGTCTGGGGCAGCAAGGCACCCACAGAAAAAAAAAAACAACATGAGGAAAGCAGACAGATAAATAAAACAGAATGAAAGGCAGCAAAAACAATAGGGACTTGAACTGAAAAGCAAAGTCTGCTTAGACACCGAGCTGGTTCCAATGGATACATCAGGAACTACAGAAATGAGAGGAAAGCTGCACTCAATGCCAACATCTACTACAGACACACAGTGCCTGGAAAGAGAAACTGCCACAGCTCAGCAGGCAGTGAGCACAAAAAGGCAGCAAATCCAGAGATAATCGAAAAAGGTTCCTGAAACACTTGCACACCTGCTCCAGACTTTACACAGGAGTCACTGGTTTGGCACAGTGTCACACAAGATAAGGGCAGCCACAAAGGAACGTGGCTGTAGCAGGTGACAAAGGACAAGTGCAGTGTGGCAGGGCTGGGGAAAAGGAAGGGCAGGGATTGTTAAACACCCATCCTGACACTTAGAACACGGAGTATTTGGCAAAGGAGGCAGAGCCAATCTGGTAAACACTGTAATACTGTGAGTGAGGGCTGCTGGGGGCTCTCAGGTAACCTGCTGTGGGTGAAGGGAAAGAGTCTGGGACCCAAATGAAAGGGTCAGAAGAGCCACTCTGAGCTCCTGGCAAGGGGCAGCTCCAGGTTTACGCAACAAAAGCTGCCCTGCTAAATCATCAACTGCTAATGAGGCATTTTTCAAATGCCCTTAAGTAAACCTTTGGCAAACCCAGGCTCTGAAGCTTCCCAGAGGGATCTTTCCAGCCTTTCACCAGCTGCAAGTGCTCTTCCTGCCACAAAGCAGGAAGTGAGCACCCCAGGGTGAAGAAGCCGTTCACAGGAGGTGTCAGTTCATTAATAAAAAACCTCAACATTCACATCTTTGCTTAGGAAAGTTACAAAGAGAAAGCCGCTAATTTTCTGCTCCAAACAGAAACAGCAAGACACCTTCCCACCCAGCTGCCTTAGCATAGGGCTTCCTCTGAAGAACAACAAAGAAAGAGCAGACAGTAAATTCCAGGCTACAGTGAAAGCAAACCCCTGATGGGTATCAGGAGGCATTTTAAAAAGTCCCTTTTGCCTGTGCCTAAAGGCAAAAAGTCCTAAGGACAAAATGAGCAGTTGCTTCCTCCTTCACCCTGGAGAGCACAGGAGGCTCTAAATGCACTCAGGGCTCCTCTGGAGCTGACCCCTGCCCTGGCCATTCCAGCCTCAGTGTGAGGCATGGCTGGAGCCAGCTAAAATGGGGATGATTGCATCCTGCTGCTTTGGGATGGTATCAGGGCTCTCAAGAGTTGTGATCTATGGGATGGCTGTTAGGGGAAAAACAGTGCAGGACATTTCCTTTGTGCATGTGATTTTATTTTCTAGAGGCAATGAATGTGCTGAGGTGTGGACTGCATGGGAACGTGAAAAGATGTGTGAGTTTCTCCACTGGTAGTAAATATTCTACATGTTAAATTATTGCTTAGCTTGCCTGAAAACATTAGGGAAAAGGAACCTGAGATAGATCTTGCAAATGTCCAGGGTTAGGAACTGGTTTGGCTCTTCAGGAAGGAAACAAGAAGCAGCTCAGAGGCAGGAGATGAGGAGTCACAGAATCTACAAACTTTTCTTTGCCTTGTCCTTTCAGTTGACCCTCCATAGTTTGACAGGGATAAATAAGTTATCAAATACCCAGGAGCTTGTTTAAATCCATAGCTTTGCCTGGCTCATAGCAAATAGCTTCTCTTTTCCTTCCTCAGGGGTTGCAGGAGCATTTTCAGGCTGATAGGTAGGAAAAGTGTGGTTATTTTCTGATTTTTCCTCCTACAACGCGAAGTTGTTCCCGAGCAACACCACCTACCCATGTCTGCTTCCTGCAGCCCACCTTCATCCTCACACAAATTCACCACTGAGCTCTCTTCCTAAAATTCACATCTTTCTCTTTTACACATAGAACTGTTTAAAATCACCTTGGAAGTTTATCAGCCATCTCACACTCTCTGCTAACTGATGAAAATGAAAGACAGAGGTCTTGCAGCTTCTTTCCAGTGGAACAAAGAAGTAGAGCTCAGAATGTGTACAGAGAAATGGTCGTGAAATACTAGTATATTTAAATCCTCTTATATTTTCTCACAGCCATTACAGATCCATAGTAGCATATTTATTTGTTGTACCAGTAAATGTTGACATAGTATGTGCCAGATATTTTTTTAATACAGCAACACAAATATATTCCTTGCTTTCCAGAGCAAAGTGGGTTGAATCATCCTCCATCCTCTGTGGATTCAGACTCCTGCAGAAAAAGGAATTCTCACCAAGACTGCTGTGCACTTGAGTGTAACTGCCTTTACAAAGACTGTTTAAACAAACAAATGAACAGAATACAAAATATTTGCGACAAGTTTCAATTCTCATAGACTGCAGATCCACCCCTCTGGTTCAGACTGGTGGAAAACCACTGCAAGGCAGTTGTCAGACTCCTTCTCTCTTTCCAGGCTGCACTCACTGGGCTCCTTTTGTAACACCTCTACACAATTGCTTTTCAGATCTGAACAGCTGGAGGTGGGAAACTGGGCAGCAGAATGTTCTTACTTTTCCTGAGAGCTATTTTGCATTCCTTAGCAGAAAAATAAGACAGTTTTTAATTTAACAATGACACTTTGCAGGCGACTAACCTACTTCAGGGATTACACCTCCTGAAATGTAAGCATTATTCACAGGTTCAAAAACACATGATAAGGAGTAACTCCACCAAATATATTTGCATTTATTACTGTAAGTCGGATTCTTATTCAGGATAAGTCACAATATGGCACAAAGTGGGGTTTTGGGTCTGATCAGAGAGGATGACAGACATCAAATACATGACAGCACACAATTTCTTGGGGTAGCATTTTATACAGCAGCCTAGTGCAAGAGAGGGATTTATTCTTGTTCTAAAGCAATTCACCCATCAGGATGCTACAGCTCTTGTACCTGCAGCTGCTGATTTAGTGCTCAGACTGCCTGAAAAGGCTCATCCCTGCTACAGAGTGACACAGGAACCAGCAGGGCAAATCCACCAGTCAGTCTGGGCAGAAACTTCCCTTTATTATCCCATTCTTGGTCCCAATCTTGCTTTCTGTCTTTCTTGGTGCTCTCCTGGCTATTTTTCCTAAGAGATCAGATCCCTGAGTCCAGGCAAGAATATTTCTCTAGTGACCCAGGCTACATCAATCAACCCCCTGACACATTCCTACTCCATGGGATGAACTTTTGACTGTCAGGACTTTTGACTTTGACTGTCAGGACAGCTGGATTCTCTAATTCCTTCTGCCACTGGTTTCTGCATGACACTGGGAAAATCAGATACTCCTCTGTGCCTTAGTTTCTCATTCTGTGATGGGGCTACCAACTACCCACCAACTGCTATAATTGTGGAGATTATAACATTCACCAGCCCACCTGAACACTACTGGAAACCTCAGAAAAAAGAAATGTTTGTTGATACCTGCACAATTCAGGCAGCTCCACCAAGCAGACCATGGCTCTGTGGGAACCACTGCCTTTAAACCTGGACATGCTGGGAAAAGCACCAGAAGGCATGAGGAACACAGCCATTAAACTTGGTTTGAATGCACCTGATGGGAGCTTGGCAGGCTCAGCTTAGCTGTTGGTGGTCTCAAATCAAGTGAAACAAGCAGAGTCTTCAGCACAGCAGTGCCCAAGTTAATGGACAGCAATAGGCAGCAACTATCTCCTTCCCTCCCCATGCAGCCCAGGATGAAAGGCAGCACAAACCTCCTACTGCCCCTGGACAAAAGAACCCCCCAGTTGGGTAACTGGGTCCCTGCAGAGGCTCCAGGGGGGATGCTTTGAAGCTCACTAGCCGATTCCCCCTGCAAAAAGACAGAACTGCAGGAGCACAGAGCTCTGAGATGTGGCCAAAGCAGCACTCACCAGCCTGAATCACTGCTGCACTTTGCTGTGCACAGGGTCCATTTTAATCCATGCAACAACATCCATATCTTACACTCTCCATAAAGCACAGAGTAAAGATGCCAATAGGCACAATCAACCTTTCTACACAGGTAATACAAAGCCCAGCACTGTGCTTCTCCCCAGCAGCAGAGAAAGAGACAGCCCCCCAGGAAACAGCCCAGTTTGGAATTGCACATTCCTCAGTGTGTCCCTTCAGACCTGTTTGGAGCAGCACACCCCCAACCACATTTACCTGTCCCACCAGGCTGCTGGCAGGATGAGACAGGGTTTATGCAGCACTTTGAAGCACTACACAATTATTAAGCTTTAATTACTGTAATTCACCCAGCTGCATTACTCCTTCAAGTTCAGAGAGCAGTTAGGGGTCTGTATTTATCCTGGCTTCCACATGCAGCAGTGCTTTATGCCAGTGCAGAGCTCCCTCCAGGGAATGCTAATCCCCTCCCAGAAGCCAGCAATGCCCAGAAATCCATAGAACTTCAGTTCATCTTTCATCCCCTTGATAGTTTCCTTCCCATCCCTGCTTCTTCAGCTGAAGGCTTTGGGGACTAAAACAGTGACCCAGTCTGGCAGGTGCACTGCCGGACAGATCCCACAGGGACAAGAAGGTGCAACAGCTACAGATCAAAGCCTACAGAAGCAACAGACAAATTTAAGCCATGAGGCAGAAGGGCAGCAAAGCAGGAGTCAGCAGATAAAATCCTGTATGGATCTTTCTATTGGTCCTGGGGTTAAAACTGCAGTTTAAAACAATTTCTTTTCCCATCACCACCAAAAACAAGCTATTCCCTAGCTAAAATCATCACTCTCTGTTTCATGTCCTGCTATAACCTCCTTCCCCCAAAGCCTCAAAGCTCTTCATGCCCCATCACATCAGGCAGGATGCAGACTGGGGAGGGAGACAGGAAAAGCCATTTTGAAATTAAATGTTAAGGGAGAGGAACTTACTTTGCGACATTTGCCTTGGTGGGGGATCCAGAGATCAGCCTGCTTGAAGAGCATCTGGGCTAAATTCCTGCACCGCTTCCCCAGCAACTTGCACTGCTGCTGCTGCTCTCCAAAAGTGAGAGAGCAAAGAGAGAGAGGGAGCAAGACTGTGCAGAGCCCAGCACTGCAGAGAATGAGGCAGAAGCAGCAGAGTGAAGCACCAGTGTGCTGATTAATTCAGCCTGTTCCCAGTCACGCTGCAGATCCAGCAAGGAGGCGGCAGATGGGGGTGGGGGGATGAGGGAGGATGAGGGACAGAAAGAGGGGAAGAAAAAAGCAGAAAGGGAAGAAAGTTTGCCCAGGATAGCACCAGATGTCTGTGAGAATGGTTCGTTCATCATATGGAGCCGACACAGTGAGGATCCCTGGGCTCACTGCCTGCAGAGCTGCATATGCATGCACAGGAAGGGATGATGCTGACAGACAGGGGTCTGTGCAAAAGCAGATGGCAAATTAGGTAGGACAAAGTGTTATAAAATGTACTACAGGGGAAGGAACACCTGAGTGGGCATGGAAAAAAACTAAATTGAGATCAAGAGACCCTGGAATACTAACTGTCCCACAGATGACTCCAGAGCTTTGGATTCAAGCTCAATTCAAAAACAAAAGTATTTGCCATTTAAACAAGTTGAGATCGTTACAGGTCCCATCTGAAGTGTTCCCTCCCTCTTCTCTTGCTGATAAAAAATGCACCAAAAGCCCTTCTCAGCATCCCATATTCATCCTGAGCCACACAATCTGCAACAGGTGCACATAAATTCACCACAGCCATGACTGGGGCTCCACATTTACTTGGGCATGGCATACATGAGGCAAAGGATAAGTGTAGACTGGGAAGGGCTGGGTAGACCAACAAGGGGATAAAAAGGTGAAGAAGGGAAGAGCCTTCTCTCTCATTCTCATCTTTTGCAGGAATGTTTCCTTCTCACTGTTGGAGGAATGCACCTTTACAAGTGAGTTTTTATTTAGCTCCTACTTCAGTGCTGTCCTAATTCTGTCTGGGGCTTCCTAGTTCTGCAAAGCAATCACTAAAACAACTGCTTTCATTTCACACAGAAAGGGGTAAAGAAGTGGCCCAGCCAAGCACCACCTCAATAGCCTGCCAAGGCTTACAGCTGGCTGGTACCAAACAGACAGGCACTGCCAAGGCCCCCAGTCCCAGCACACTGTGCAGCTCTGAAGACCATGGACAGGTGTCAGGACTCACCTACCCTGCCTAGACAAGCTCTTCCTTTCCTTTCCTGAGGTTCAAATGCCTCATTAGATACAGCCCATGTTCTGTGTTTGAAGCCAGAAGGGCAGAGATTAAGTGGCCTCAATATTCACAATAAACCCAACACAGAGTCTGGTTATCACCTGTGTGTTGGCACTGAGTTATGCATGGATGTGTAATTTCACAAAGCTCCCAGAGCCAAAGCTGAAGGGAAGCAGACACTTTGTATTTATTTAATGTAACTTCAGGAGAAAGTAGAAGAGAGAGAGGCAAAACATCCTTTATCCTTCTGCAGGGCATTTTGTTTCCTAGACAACAATTTTATACTGCAGAAAACAAGAAAATGTACTAATGGCACAATTTTTCTTTCCTGCCTGCTAAGGAACTACTCATCTACTCCTTTAAACACAAAAATAAAAAGGAGAGAAAAAAGAAAACATCAACAACAAGACTGGCTAAGAGTGGATAAACCCTCACACATCATACTTGTAAGATCCCTTCTTTATTACAGTGTTTGCTGATCTGTCTCCCATGGCTTTGTACCTTTTGGAGACTACAATGAAAGTGAATAAAACAATTTACTTGTGCAATACCAGGAACAATCCTTGTGCTTCATGCAGTCAGAGGTCTCAACCTCAAAACCTCCAGCTTTGGTCATGGACACAAATGGAATTGGATCAAAATGCTTCTTCTTGTTTACCCCACTGCTGAGAGACCTTGCTCCAAAGTGTTTTGTGTAGGGCAGTAATTTGTGCTATGTAGCCTCCTTCTGATATGAACTGGTATCAGAAATTGCATCTGGAGCGCATTTGTGCATTAAATAATAGAATGAAAGAGCAGAAGACCAAAACTTGGGATCTGAAGTTAAAACTGGGACTTGAAATAGAAGGCTGAGTATAAAGGCAGGGACTGACCTACACAAAACCTGCAGCATAAATGAGATGCCTGTGGAAAAAGGATCAGCTTGTGAAAAAGCCCTTGGAAGAAGAGCTGAGCTTTTAGACAACAGCAGGGAATAAAAACAGAGACAGCCACTGGCAGGATGAGAAGTGGCAAAGGACTTGGGCTACTTTTCAGTCCAAAGGTAGGACTGCAGCTCTTGTTAGGCAGCCTGGAACAAGGAGCAGCAGTGCTGGAGCCATGTGGAGCCCAGCACAGGCTCCCTGAACGTTTCCAGGCTCTGGCCAGGAGGCACAGTGCTGTATCCAGGCTGCAGCAATTACATTGGGACAATACAGCTCAGTTGTTATGGGGAACTGTGGAATGGATGATGTCAATAATTTTTATTAGTTGTGTGGCTGCAAATCCAGCCTCCATCTAATGCAATGCAAACTCAGGAGCCTCCCACTGTCCTGTGGCAATCAGTGCTGCTCTCTCAGTATGTGCTGAGTGGTCTTGGAGCAGCGATTCTGGCACCTTTCACAAGGATTGAATTCACTTCAGAAATACACAGAAAATTAAAAAGTCAGAGGAGGAGGAGAAAGAACAAGATATCAGCACATTTAATTTAAGAAGGTTTTGGCTCTGCTCCTAAAATACTCTCTGCCTTTCTCTGTGGTATCTGGCTTCTGGCAAAAACTGGAAGGCAGCCTGCATTACACCTGACAAATTCTGATCCTCAGCCATTCCTGACAAGGCAACTTATTAGCCAAGTGGAGCCAGAGGACAAGTCTCTCATCTGAGTGACAGATGTCTGTGCTGCAGCAGTGCTCTGAGCACATCCCCTGCTCCAGGAGTGCTAACTCTCCATCACACATATATATTGAAGAGATTGCTTTCAACCACATTTGGGACTGATGTTTTCATGTGGGTTCATTTTATTTTTAGCGTTTTAAAATAAACCTAGCACATTGAATTTACTGCTGAGGTTACAAAGCAGGTTAATATGTTCCCTTATCAGTGTGTATGGGTCCAAGTTCTTCACTTTGGGAAGAAAGATGGATTCCACCTTAAATGGGGTGGAACCAGGAGCTGCAGCATTTAAAAAAAAAATTAAAAAAAAAAAAGCAAACTCCTAAGCACTAAATAATAATTACAGAATGGTTTGGATTGAAAGGGACTTTAAAGATCATCTAGTTCCAGGCCCCCTGCTTGGGGCTGCTAACAAGAATAAAATCATGATCTTTCCTCAGAATTCAAACAAAATTAGTTGTAAAGTGCAGCTTTATGTATCTGTGGGGTTTTTTAATTCCTATTTAAAAGATTGCCTTCATTTTTAATTCCCATTCAGAAAGGAGGGAGAAAAAATTTCAGGAAGTCAGGACAGGAGATTAGGACTTGAGAACACCATGATTCCCCCTGTAACCTCCTTGTTAGGACACTTTCCTAATAAGCCTTTTAAAGGTCTATTACAATACTGACCATGCTGCTGCCTGTCCAGCAATTTGATATGATCTTCCTGCACTGTGGAGAATGTCATATGAGAAAGGTGAGCCAAAGATAGTGACCTACAGTGAAAATGTCCCTGCTATGCCCTGTTCTCTTTGGTGCTCTCAGATCCTACATAGAACACACCCCTCCACACAGTGGTAATTGCATCATTTCTTAAAATGATCAATACCAGATTAGCCCATGATGTTATTAACAACAGAACAAGTAGATAATTGTCCTCATTGGAATGTTAACTCCATGGTAATAAAGCAATGTGATATAAAACAACATAGGTCAAACATGTCCTCTGAGCACTTCAGAACCAAGAGGTTTGGGCAGGAACAAGCCCAAGCTTCCTGGTCTAGCACAGCTCAGAACAGAATCCCAGCAAAGCAGCAGTTGAGTAGCCAAGTGCCACAGCCAGTGTGAAAAACTGACCTTGAAAAGTCACTTACACTGCTATGTATCTCTTAGCCTAGGTGAGTCCCTAACAGGTACTTTGTACTAATCAACAAAACCACTTCTCACTGCTGCAAACAAAACTGCAAGGAAAGGATGCATGGAGAAAACAGAGACAGCCAACAGACAAAAGCTCACAATGTGGTGGGGAAAGGGACACCAGAGAGAAAAGCAAAGAGTGCTCTCTTAGCAAAGCTGGCTGAGACTCCAAGTTACCATCAGCAAAACTGGACTCAGATGATTTCATCGTCCTGGTTTATTTAAAAACGCTTTCCATGAATTCGCCCTTTCACGTACATCTGAGTTGAGTGTCCATGGGAATGGAGCCTTCTTAGAGCTCAAAAGAGAGGCACTGCAGGTGTGACAGAGAACTGCCCCCCTGTCCTGTTCCACTGCACTGCCTTGGTCCCACCCTGCTGACACAGGGATGTGAAGCTGACAGAACTCTCAGCTTCAATACTAACCACGGATTATACCACTACAAAATAATGCCACCTGGTGAATCTTGACCCAAAATAATAAAGACTTTAAAACGACTCAACAGTTAAGTTGGGTGTGATTGTTATCAGCAAACCTACCTGACACTTCTCCTTGAGGTCCATGGCTGTGCAGTTCTGTAAGCATGTCCAGTAAAAGGGGACTGCTCCTCAGGGGAGAATGTCTCCTAAGTAGAGAAGAGCTTGGCTACATTTACCACATCACCATCTGTAGAAACAGAAGGGGAAGCAATCAAGTCTCCCACATTGCTTCCTTTAGGATAAGAAAGTGATGAAATTCACAAAATTCAAATTATAGGATTGGTCTTTAAAAGAAAGAGACTAGGGAGATAAAAGTCCTTCTAATAGTGCATCAACCCACCCTGTAACTCAGAAGTTATCTTAACTCTCCCCAAAATCTGGCAACCACAGATGATTTACGTTCCCTGCAGTGCAGAGCAAGAGTATGACAGTAGTTCTGACAGGCTTTTGGGCAAGCCTCCAAAAAAAGGCTGACAAAGCCTGGATTCCACCAGGTGCTGGAGCAAGCTGTCACCTACAGCTATTTGTCTTGTTACTCTTATCTACCAGAGCTTTGTCCAGCTAATCTCTGATGGAGGCAGCAATAATGATTCTTCCCTTTGCTGAACATCACATCCAACCTTTGACAAGGTGTGCTGCTGGGCTGAGCATGGATTTGATCAGTAAGTAGGTCAGAACTCCTCAAAACATTTCCAGATGACCATGGATCTTGGCCTTTTCTCTTTTCAGCAAAAGTGGGACTCTAACAGAATTGAAGTGGGAAGCAGCTCTGGAACTCACATCCTTCTTCCAGCTCACCCTCCTCTACCTCCCATGGCACAAATTTGTTCTCCTTACACAGAATGTATTTTCTGGTTGAAACAAAGGATCTGTGGTCATTGCTCCAGAGGATTCTTACATATAAACACAACATGATACTATAAGATTATGCTATCATCATCTTGGGAAAGTCTTTTCTGTTGGTTAATGATTCCTGGTTCTATTTTCTAGTATCACACAGAAGCTCAGGGCTTGGACATAGCCTCCTCCTAAATCCAAATAAGCAAGGAAGCAGCTAGATATGCAAATCAACCCAAACCACCCACACAGCTCCTAGATACAACAGGACTGGCCTTTGCCACCTGGAATTACTACCCTGGTTTATACAACACTGCCTTCTTCAAAGAGGGATTCTGGAGATCCCATCCTTGTGGCAGTCACCTACAGCATGGCTCTGATAATGCTGCATAATTTCAAGGAAAGCAAAAGGCTTCCAAAAGCTTACTCAGAAAACCACTCTGTCCCACTCTGTAGTTAGATTTCAATATTTCCTCTGTGCAGGTAACCCTGCAGCTGCATTCTGGAGCAGAAGGAGCAGGCATTCAACATTCAGAGTGCTGGTTATCAGGGAGCTGCCCTCAGAACCACAACCAGCACCTTCAAGTGCCATTTTCTGCATGCCAGGCTGGTTGGAATGAACCACCAGTCTGGACTCTGCCCTACTTTTCACTATTCTGTGACCCTTTCAGTGTGCACACAATGAGGGAATAAAGTTATTTTCAGTCACTTCATATCCCTGCCAGGCCAATTAGCAACTGCAAAGAGAAGATCAGACAAAATTACTGGTGTGAAGCTGACAAAAAGCTCCCAGCAAAGGGCTGGGAGTGGGAAGGAGGAAAAAATACTTCTGTGTGTTTACACACAGGAGGTTTAGAGCCTTAGCATTTTGCCTTTAATTTGAGAGTGACTTCTGTATAAGAGAAGGCAAGACAAGATGCTTTTAAGGAGAAAATGGTCACTAACAATACAAGAACTAAGAAAAAGCCATGATCCTTCTTTTTAGTCGCCTCCAAGATAAGACTTACTGGTTGATCTACTGAAAGACTTATGCACCGTACTCTCACTTGTTCAAACAAAACTAAGAGCCTGAATTTCTCTCTAGATGTGGATTTCAAAAGCATCCAGCAGGGCTGGGTGGTTATGGCTAGAGGGCAGAGGGCTGAGCTAGGCAGGATTTCTGCACTGCCCTCAGTGACATTCTGGTTCTGGCAGTGAACTGAAATGTGATCCTGAATGCAAAACACGCCATTCCCTAAAGTTCACAGCACATCATCTGCATGCTTAGAACACCACCCTGGAGTCCTTCAGTGCTAGGAAGCAGGAAACACACTAAGAGTGTTAAAAATACAAAGGATTGGTTGGAAACAGTGAATATTCCTGTTTAGAGAAATTCAAAAGCTGTTACAATGGACAACAAGAGCCTGTGAAAATAATCAGTGGTGCAAAAAACACTGCTTCATCGTACATGTTCAGGGCTTCTCCAAAATTGGAATACACTGACCAGCCCAGATGCAGTTTAGTTTTTGTCACATCCCTGATTTAAGGTACCAGCAGTGGCAGACTCCAGAAATTTCACAAAGAGAAAGAAAGAAGGCAAGTCTCTCCTGTGCCAATCTGGATACACAGAACAAGGAGAATGTTTAGTTTTCTAACTTTTAAAAAGGCTTTTAATATAGAACCAAAAATTCTAAACACAGCTAACCCCAGACAGGTTAGAATATCTTAGTATTGGGGTAACTGAAGCCAATAGCAAAGACAGGCTAGGATGAGAAACCAACTTGCCTCAATTTCTGCACCTGGACTGGCACTGGAGCCATAGATGTGATTTGTGTGCTTTCTTTTAAATGTAGAATCTATCAAAATAAAACTGCAATAATTTTGTCATTCCAACTAAACACCTCACATGCATTACAGAGGTCTTGAAACACTCAGGAAATAGCTTCACACATTGAGGCTGCAGCAATTTAATAAATTCTGGAGGCAGCCTGCAAATCTGCAGTGTTGCACATCCACTCACTCCTGACCCTGCAAGGTCCTTGTGTGCTCCCCTCCCAGATTCCTGTGTTTCAGGGACTCTTGCAATTCCCACCTCCATCCCTGCCCTGATGCAGGGACTATCCACACTCTAGACCCATCCTAGTTTTGTGCACTGCTATTCCACACTGGAATATCTGCTTCCTTCTGTCCTCCCTGTTCTTATCTCTGTTCTGTCTGCCCAGGCAATTAGTCATGTCGACATGTTACACTCTGCAGGACAGAAATGAAGTGGGACTGCTTTGCTGGGACATGTTGGAGGGTGTCAAATACTCAGCCACAGACAATCAGCCTGAAGCTGTGGCTGCTCTAATCAGACAGTACATGCTCCCAGTGCAGCCAGTTTACCCCTTCCACTTTCCCAGCATACTCCATTCTCCTCAGGATTTTCAAGCCTAGAGCAGTTTGTGAAACTTGGGAATGGCTGGATGTGGTGTTCAAGTGTCATCATGTTGCATTCAGCCTGAAAAATATTTCCAAATAGTTGGGCAAGAGTGAAACCAGGATAGGGTTCACCAAATAATCCAATGCTAAGAGCAAGCCAACTGTCTGGAAGTCCTGTATGCCAAACCCAGGCAATGGTTATCCCACAGCTGTGGGGACAGGTCTGCAACCCATCTTAGAATATCTCTATTTTACACAACTGAGTTCTGTCCCTGGGCTGCCATGTGTGCCTGACATCCTTTTTTAATTGGAAAACACATCCCCCCACATCTTGTTTCAGTTTGGATGTGCCCTGAGCAAAGAGCAAGTCTTGTAGCTCAATCTGAGTATCAGCAAGTGTTTGAAACACCCCTCTGGACAACAGAACTCTGCAAGGGTCCATTCACCCTTTTCTTCACCAGATCATCTCTTAAATAACAATTCCTTATGCAGCCAGTGTATTTATATAGGTAAAAATACCATGGCTCAGATTTCCCTTCGAAATCCAAGGATTTCAGATCACTTAACCATCAGTATGAGACAGCAGTGTTGAATTTTAATAAAAAACTATACAGCATGATGTATTACCTACCAAATTTATAAAATAACTAGCAAAAAGGAAGACCAGGTAATTATAGAACTTATAGACAGTTGGAAAGAGAAATGTGTTTCAGAAGCTGCTGTCTTTAGGGAGAAAAATAAATCAATCTAATGATACTATTTTCCCTAAAGTGTTCAATCACTAATGCTTTCATGTTATTTACTGAAAATTCCCAACACAGATTAGTCTATGAAAAATGATGGGGAGTGTGAACACTTCTTGCTGCCAAAAGTGAATTCCTCAAGAACAGAAGCCTGATCTGTCACCGAGAATAGAAACACGGGGGAACAGATAATAACCAAAAAAAGCAGCTGCCTTGGAGAAAATGGCTTTGATTTGAACTGATTGTCTTGATATCAGCAGAACCATACGGTCTTCTTACTCATGAGGAGCTGATGTCTGCCTGATAATTTGCAACATGGGCACATTTGCTGATATATGGCCTTCCAAAGGTGCATCAAGTGATACTGTCAACTGCTTTGAGACCCACTGAGAGCACGGAATAATTACAGCAAGGGAGCTGGCAGACACACTTCTTGGCTTCAGTATCTGCCTGTGAAAAAAGACTTGTCAGAATTTAGGCCAGCTAAACATTCTCTGCCTCAATAACCCCAGATTGTAGATAGGAATATGCATATCTGCTTCAGAGGGTGACTGTGAAGTCAATTTATTAGTATCCAGAAAGTGAGATCCTCTGAAATAGTGTTGTCCATGTGCTAAGTATTATCAACCCAGCAGCGGTCAAATATCTAATTTGAGCCTGGCTGTGAAGAATCAGGAGCTGATTTCACACAGTCTCTGCTTCCCTTCCTAAATGACAGGAATCAGAGAGAGGTCTATTCTGCACTGAATCACGAACAGGATTAAACTTGAAATGACAACTTAGTTTTCCACTAAAAAATATCTGACTCTTTCCTACTTTCTCCAGCACATTCAGGACTTGCTCATCGGACTGTTTCAAAAGAGAGTCATTGCTCAAAATGAAACCTGAGCAGCAAAGAGGGAGAAGGGGAGTAGGGAATTGCATTGGCACACTTGTAAGAGTCAGACCTGTGGTTTACTTATGAGACTAAGATTGATAAAACAAGATGTTCCACAAGTGAAAGAATACTTCTATTTTTGTTTAAATTTCATTTTGATGAGCTGAGAAGCAATTATCGAAAGAAATACGACCAAAATAATTATAAAGCTAGTTTAGTCTACTGTCTTCATAGGGGCTGATACTGTTTCAAATTATTGTAAATCTGAAAAGTATTTGCTGTGTTCATTTTTTCTTACTTGGTTACAAAGAAAAAAAGGGTATTTGGGAATTAAAGGATTGCTTTATTTTTTCTGCTTCAGGTAGCGCCTGCCACAGGAAGACACAGCACGTAGAGAGTATGGATCAAAGTGAAAAATGCAACAAAAGGCACAATTCTGAAAGGTGGAAGGGCCCCTTCAGCTTCTGCAGACAGACGAGATATTGTGGCACAATGCCTTGAACAGAAATTTTTACAGCAAATCTATGAAAGAATTCACTGCAAAAGTGACAGCTGTCATTCATCATCATTATATTGGTTATTATGGTAACCAGGATTGTATAACTACCTCCATTTAAAAGGAAATAATATTGAAAAGTTAAAAAAACACAGAAAGAAAATGGCTCAAAACAAAATTTAAAAAGCTTGTGCTGTATTTATAGGACCTTTTAACAAATCAATTTTTGCTGATATACACTGACTCAGAAACAAAAGCTCAGCTTTTCCTCTTAATTCTAGATTATAAATAAAGGTCTTGCACTCATAGTTTATAGTAAATCTAGGTTAAAAAAACATTCTCACACCAGTGTTTGCCATTTGGAGATATTTGATAAATACTGTGCCAATGGAAGGTGTTCTCTGGGAGTTCCCCAGAGCAGATTCAGCACCTGAAGGCCATTCAGACCAAGCTCAAACCCATTCCAAGCACAGCACAGCCCTCACCTAGCAAAGGCAGTTCACAGATTGCATATTATGCTGTTCTCACAAGCCCCATGAAAGTTTTATGATGGACACATGTAGGATGAGCCATGTCTAGAAATAGGGCAGTGAGCTGCCTCATTCTACTGGGAAGGGATAACAGGAGCACTCTGCAGCTCCTGAAGAACGTCCCCCCAGTTTTCACTCAAGAGCATTTCAGAGATGCAAAGTGCTCTATTTAGTGTTCAAACACATACATTATCACAGACATGAACCCAACCAACCCAAAGCAAACCCTGCTCCCACAGCTCTAAGCACAGGACAGTATTGCCCAAGCAGGTCACTCTCTTTGGCCAACCCAACCCAAGGACTTGCCTTTTGGCCAGTCCCAGCCAGCCACAGGGGGATATCAACCCCCCCAGGCCACACCTTCTCAGGGTTGTGTCTCTGGCTGGAGCAGGTTGGGCTTGATGCCTTAGGTTTTAGCTTTTATTTTTTCAGATTCTGTGCTGCCCAGGTTATATAGCTCTGAGCTTTGTATTAAGTGTCAGTATGTCCTCTTCACAGAGTAGGCAGACAAAACAATCCCTTTCCAGCTAGAGACCAAGGACAACCCTTACAAGCTTCAGGCCCAAAAAGCATAAACAACGGGGAACTGATGAGAGCAAAAATGGGACTTCGTGACCTGAGGCTGTAATTGGACAATTGATCCCAATATGTTAATGGACCAAAACTTATAAAAGTGTAAAACTCGTGACCAGGATCCATCCTGGGTGAAGCCCTGGCCAGGCTCTTGTACTGTCCAAGGTGTGTCCTTTAAAGGCTTTTCAGTAAATACCCACTTTATTCTTTTAGCTCTGTCTAGTCTCTGTTCCAATTCAACCTCTCTAGGCATCAGTCTGAGTGTCTGCATTGGCTTGCAGCATTTAATTTGCGTAGGGCTCTGTCAGATCAAGATGTAAACAGAGCTGTAATGTGAAGATTAAAGGACAAAGGTTTGTTTTCTTGCTTCTACCTGCAGCACCAATATTGATTTGCTAGAAGCACTAATATCTTAATCCTCTCATCAGATAAAAAATCTTGGCAAGGTGTTTGTTTAAAAGGTCATGGTTAAGAAGAATATTATGGAATTTTTTTTCAAGAAGGTTGAGTAAAAGATAGGAAATATAAACCACTTCTCTAAAGAATAAAACATATCTTGCACAAAACCAGCACCATGTAGCTATTTCTATGTATGCCTATATTAGGCAGGCTTCTTGGGAAATAAATTTAGTTTGCTTGCTAGGGTATTCAAATTTTACTATATCTGAGCAAGCCCTATAGATTAATGCAGTACAGCAGCTGTTGAGTAACAGTTTGTTTACATAGAAACCTGCATTTCTAAGTAACTAAAAGTGTTCAATGTGCTACTATTCCATTGTGTGTGAGCTGCCTGTTCAACTAGGAAGTTTATTCTACAGTTGCTGGGGAAAGGATAGGATTTTAAAGCAGTCCTTAGTAGCTTCCTTTCCTGAGAAAGCATGAAAATATCTATGCCTTGGTAGCTGCCTCAGGAAGATGGACGGGTGCTTATGGTCTCTGCTACTGTCTCAGTAACTTTTAAGACTGGTAAGCCTAACTTAAGGAAACTCTTCTATGGCACAAGATTTCCTGTGAAAACTCAGCGTTCAATGTGTAACTAAAACACTTTCCATTCCTGCCTATGGGTTTTCCCTTCCTCTCCATCTTCTGGGTAGATAGTATCATCTAAGACAAACTACTCGTGCTTTATGTAATGGCATTTTTAAAGGGGATTTGTTTTTCTTATCAGTAACAGCCTCTGTTATCCTGACAGGGGAAAGCTCCCAAAGGGACAAACAGAAAGGAAATGTATGGATCACAACTTTTGAAAACAGAACAGATGGACATCTAGGACAAAACAACGTGTGCCACGAACTTCTGCTGATCAAAACACTGCAATGAAGCAGGCACAGGAGTGAAGCAATATGAAAGAACCGGCTCAGTGAAAGCTGCTATCCCGGATGGAAGGACTCTGGAAAACTTCCTAAAGGCCAGAATTCGGGACCAGACATTAAATCTTCATGTGGAATACGAAACTGCAGCTACACCAAGTGCACCCACGGCTGATGGGCACCCCCTGGCCTGGCTCCGAGCCCGGTGCCCCCGGGGGATGCTCCGAACCCGGGTGATGCTCCGAGCCCGGGGATGCTCCGTGGCGCTGCGAGCCGGAGCCTGTCCCGCAGCTGCGGGAGAAGCCCCGCCGGTGCGCTGAGCTGCCAACACGTGTTTGGACTGCCTTTTGTGCGTCCTTTTCTAATTTCCTCTCCCTCCTAAGCCGCTGGCTAACGCTCCGGCGGGCAATGGGGCCGCAGGGCTGCGGGACCGCGGCGGGCTCTGGCTCGGGCCTCCCCCTCGTGGCGGGCAGCCCCCAGCCGACGTAGGGACCCCCGCCGCACTCCCCGGCGGGCCCACAGCTCGGCCCTGCCCCGCCGCCCGGGCCGTACTCACCCGCCGCGCCGGGCGCTGCCGGCGGGCCCACTCGCCCGCCGCGCCGCCGGGGCCGCCATCTCTGTCACTGGCAGGCGGGACGCCCCAGCGCCGGGGGCCCGCGGGGGCGCTTCGGGGCCGCCGCAAGAAGCCGCTGCCTGGTTGGTGCGAGCCCGCGCGGCCACCCGCACGCCGCGCGCTGATTGGCTGGGCCGGGGTGGCGCGCGAAGCCAGGCGCCTGCCCTGGCGGCGGCTCCGGGCCAGCCGTGAGGGGAGCTTGAGGGGAAAGGGCGGCAGCGCTGAGGGGGCGGCAGCGCTGAGGGGGCGGCGGGCGGAGCGGATACCCAGGGCAAGGGTCACTCCAAGGCTGCTGGGGAGATGTTGTGGGCACGGTGGTGAGGGGCAATGGAGTGACTCTGAGGTGAAGGGAACGCGGGAGGGCATGGTTTGGGCCCGAGAGCGGTCCTTGGCCCGAGGCTCCTCATCAATGCAGGCAGTGGTGGGTGCCTCAGGGAAGGGGGGACAGAGAAGGTGAGTCCCTTTTACGGGGCTGTGCCGCTGCAGGAGGAGGTGACACCTGCAAGAGGAGGGTGACACCTGCAGATCTCCCTCTGAAAAGCCATTTTTACCGTAGAAAACCAGCACACTGGCAGTCTCAGGAGCCATGAGGTGAAGGCAGACGCAGGATGCCAGGTGCACAGGAAACCATGGCAGGGATGAGCACACAAACCTACGCAGCCCGGTAATCTTAACATGAAATCAAAACCTCTGCAGAATCTGGAAAGGAAATCAGAGGTGTGAGACAGTGATGCCGCAATGCTGTGCCTCTGCCTGCAGACATTTGGGGCTTGACTTCTGAATTTATAGTAAATTGGGTAAATTGAGAATATGTATGTTTGTCAATTTTAACTCCTTTCCTATTCCTGTAATTCGTTGCAGAGCTTGTATTACCCTGAGTTGCGAAGTGGCAGTTCCCACGTGCGATATTTTGTTACAAAACTCATCTTGACTGGTTTGCTAAACTACAAATGCTAAAGCCTGGTGCAGTTGTTTGCAATTTTGTACAAAGAGCTTAAGCTCTGCATTGTTTTCCCTGTAGATGCAGTGTAGGACAAGAATGTAGCATTTGGGAGCTTTCTCCAGACTCCTTTGAGACAATTTACTTTGACAGTGTCTGGATACACACAGTGCGAGATTCTACAGGTGTGATTTCAGCCCTTTTAAATACAATTTAAATTTTAGTGAGGAGAATCAAGGCCACAGAATTCCTGAATTTTCTGAGCTTGTTACTCCAAAGAGTTCCCTAGAATCAATTAACAAAAACGCCCACAACACCTGAGTGATGCTGGAAGTGGTTTTGGTGACTTAGAAGGAAACAAAATGGCAGATCTGGGGAATTGATGGTGTAATTTAGTGATGGTACAAGGAAGGAAGAGGAGATAAATGTCCTACTTCAATTGCAATAACACAAAATCATGAGTTTTGCTTAATGCTGCACAAGCTCATTAGATCCTCTTTAGATTGTTTTACCCTAATAAAATCTACTTAATTAGTTGAAGGTTTTAAGTAAAAGATCAGAGTAAAGACACATCTTGAACAGAGATCTGGAATCTGGGTTATTTTGCCTCTGACACGGTATCCCTGTGGGTCTTAACCAAGCCCCTAATAAACCTTGTTTTCACTCACTGTGTATAGAATTTCTGTCAATGAAACACTTGCAGGGGCCAGCAGGCTGGACCTTCAACCTATTGGTGCTTTTACTTCCTCTTTGGTAAACCTGATCTAACTGCTCACCTCAGGGACCTCATGCTTGCAGAGTGCTGAGAATAAATGAAAAACATCAAATTGCATTATTACAGAGGAGGTTGGAGGAGAAGAAACACCCTTGAATTGGCCAGTGTTGCTACAGATTCAGAAATAGGACAGGTATCCAGACAGCACTTTTCCCATGTATTTTAGGATTGGGTGACAAAGGGAAACTTGAGACAAATGCTCTGAAGCACTCAAGAGGCACTAAGCTGGTGTGATTTTTGGACCTGAGAACTTTCCTGTAAAGACCTGGTCTTCATGACAGTGCTCAAGTCATCATCGTCTATTTTTTAATACTGTGGAATTGTGAATGAATGGTAAGCAAGGTAAGTTAGTTCTGGATGTTTATAGCAATGTAATATTGGAGAAAACCACAAATCAATCAATTTTGCCTGCAAATTAAGATCACTTCCCATGCTTGCTTCTAAACAACTATCAAAACTATTCCTTGAGTGCTTTTCTTCTCCACACCCTTACACATGCTCCAACACAAACCTATGTGGGCAGTCTGCAAAAGCTTCATTTCATGCTCCCCATGTCTCAGCGCAGGGATTTGCTGGCTCCTCCTGGGGCCACAACATATGGGCAGAGCCAGGGCTCAGTTTGCTGTGAGCCTCCGCCTGGAACAGCTTGTGCAGCCTGGCAGATCCACAGGAACCCTTTGACCTCCGTGTGTGCCTTTCAGTCAGTCCTCCCAGGGTGGCTGCTGCGGGTAGAGCAGACATGAGAATTTCAGTAGGACCACTTTAAAGCAGGTATTGTATGCAAAAAAAAAAAAAAAAAAAAAAAAAACCCAAACCTTTCTTTGCCTTTTTTTTGTTTTTAGTTAAGGTCTCTGACAAAGTGTTGAAATTACATTGTAATCAGTATTTGACAAATAGAGTTTCTGAACAGTAGTGCAAAATAATTTAAATATAATTGAATCAATGAGAAAATTTTGTATTGTTTAGAACAGGTAGTTGCTGTTTGTCTGATTCCCCCACCCCTTTGCATATTTCATGACAGATGCTAAGAAATTACTATAATTATAATGTATGTAGTGGAAAAAGGAATTGAAAGGGGAAGATTGATACAAAAGCTGTCTGAGTCTTAAAAATTAAAAGGAGTAGTTGAGTTGACCACCACCTTTACCAAAGCTGAAGGGAAGACAGTATTTCATTTCAGCTCAATTACATTACTTCCCAGCTCCTGTGTATTGCTTAATAAATAAGGGACTTGCACGTAATTCAATGTCTAATTATAAAAAATGAGATATTTCTCAAAAGAGAGAGATTCTGCCTTTTTGTAATAAGCAGCATCTGCTTTGTTTTTCTCCAAACTGAGAAGTAATTGAACTGACAATTCCAGGCTGTCCTGAAAATGACAGATGACTGGATTGGGAGTAGGAAGAAAGCAGAAGTCCTTTTGTACAAAAGAAAGGGGGATGGCACACTATAGTTAGATCTGGTTCTCTTTCACAGATCTCTTTCAGAGCTTAAGCAGCTCTGGGTGACCCTGGCCAACTGATTCTATTGTTTAATTTCTTAATATCAGTGACAGCTATTGCAGGTCCAGGTGGAACAGCCTTTCTTACACAGTCAGTTTTGTAAATCTTGTCATTTCTTCTTTGTGACCATAGAAACACAGGTGGTATGGAAAGGAATCTGCTTGAGTGTAAGACTCATGGGTGGTTTTGGTTTGGACCTTTTTACTGCTAGTTTTGAGCCAAAGTTTTTTGTCTCATGGTCTATAAAAGTCAGAACAGCCCCTCTTTGTCTCACATGGTGATTAAACTGCTTCACAAGTGCTGTTGAGATGAGTAAAATTGTGAAGCTGTTCTGGCAGATCAGCTGTTCTGTCTGGGTCACAAGCACCAATACTTATTGATTGTACTTGGGCAGATAAACAGAGACAGACCATTGTGGTAACAGGGCTCAGGGTGTGTGTGAAGTCAGAGCATTAGGAGGGTTTCAGCTGGCTCAGAAGTTAAAAACTACCAATTCTGTTCCTAATGCTGCTGAACACTGCTGTTAGTTTATTGTATGGCTTTGGGCAAGCCTCTATGCCTCTGTTTCCCTGCTTGCAGAATATGGATATCTGTATATTTATATGTGTACATGTCTATTATCTGTTATCATACATCTATCCCTTTGATATTGTTGCCTTTAGCACTAACCTAAAGCTGCAAATCAAAACGAGACCAACTCACCAATAGACAGTGAAGTAGTTACCCAATTCATGCATTATCCTGCTCTCTAAAGAACAGACACAGAAAACATATTTGGACAGGGTTTTTTCCTTGGCTCTACTGTTTGATTCCCTAATTAGTCCTGTCACACAATGTTCCAAATATGGGTATGTGGGGAAATCCTATAGACCAGAAACCTAAATCTTGAATTAAGGTTTTAGAGAAACTCTAGTAATAGCAGTTAAATCTCGTAGACTCCCCTCCTTGGTGTCCATTTGAATATGAGCTGACAAAGAAAGTGAATTTGTTGCCAGTTCTGTGCATATGTGGTACCTGCAGTTTTGTTCCAGTTTGTGGTTTGACTTTAGAGCCTCAATGTTAAGTTTTCTCAAGGTAATCAGTATCTTCCTACAACATGTCATATTTGTTGTTCTTTGTTTGCATCAGGCATTGACCATTGCTTGAAGCAACTTTGTTCCAAAACAGACCCGAATATGTAGTAAATGGAATAGTTTTGGATGTTATGGCTAATGTCCCTGGTTTGATTATCACACTGAGGTTAACATGGGTTGATATGGGAAGAAAAAGGCAAGAAGGTAATATTAATGCAATAAATCTCAACAGCCCCATTCCCAGCATTCCCCATTCCTTCCATGCTGTGCCTACATTCCTGTCATTCCCTCCTGTGCCGCACCCACTGTATCCCTGCACATCTCAGACAGAGGTGTATATCCAGGCAGTCCCCCCACAGCTGTCAGAACAGACTTGTGGCAATAAATTTTCAGCTCGGAAGAAAATTGATTGGGCCCTGTCTACATCTATTGCACATTCCCTGTGGCAGAATGTCTGATTTTCCATGGGAGCAAGCTTTGTGTCCTGCTTCATACACCAGGCTGCTTAGATACAACTTGCACACAACAGATTGTTACCCTATACAAACTGCAGCAGTACAATGCAGAATCACAGTGAAATTTGGAGCATCTTTAGATGTGCTGAGCCAGTCAGGGGTTTGCTTTTAAAAAAAAAAAAACACTACAATTCTTTGAAAGTAGGAAATGCGTCAGAGGAAGAAAGGTGCATGTTATAAATGTATTTCATTACAATTAGTGTTCCAGATGCCTTAAAAAAAACATTGCAACAAACACAAAGTTCCTTAAATTGTCAATAGTGTATTGTAGTTCATGATGATGACAGATCCTCATGTCTGAGCAGAAGAGACTTAAGAACATGGCATTAATATGACTATTCCAAGCAGCAATTTTAAACCTTTAGTGGCTGCTTGACCCATTTTGATAAATATTCCTCTGATCTATAGATAGCAAAACCCATACATTTATTTCCCCAGACTGCTCTGAGAAGTTTAAAAAGGTATCCAAAATAAATGTCAGACACAAGGATTTTTCTCACCTTCTTGAAATACTCAGAGCTAATATTGGATTATATTTTATCATCATCAACTGTCATAGAAAATTCAAGCTATTCCTAGACTGCAAAAAAAAAAAAAAATTGAAACCGAACCTTTAGCAAAACAATGCATCTGTTGCCTTTTTCACCCTTGCTCACAGCTATGTCAGGATTTTGGCTTTTGCTGTAGCAAAGCCTCACAGTATTGCACAATAAGTTGTGTGTTTCTATAAAGTATTAACTTGTTTGCAAGCTGAGGGAACATTCTACATGGATTGGTTTGCAAGCAAGTACATCTCAGCAACTCCTCAGTCAGGAATATTTTTCTGTAACATTCTAATCTCTGCTATTTCTGAAATTTGTTGCTTGTTTGATTTTCCAGGACTGCCCTTTTACAGTCAGGCAGCTGCAGCCTCATAAAGTAGCTGTCATTCAACTGGCAGCTGTTGGCCATAGCTGGCTTTTCAAGTCCAGCTAAAAGTAGCTCCTATAACTTCTCTGAGATGTTAACTTACAGAAACTTACTTTTGAATCCCCATCTTGAGGGCATACATGAAACCAGAGATTCTGTAGGGCTGTTCTAGGAACAAGCACTGGGGACTTGAGAGATCTTGGAATCCAGCTCTAATTTCATCAATCTTGATGTCACCTCTAAATGAATCATTTTTGCATTCTCAGAAAGAATGTCTGAAACATTTGCAACATCTCAACTCCTAAAGCTCCTTTCCTCCACCCTTTCCAATGTTTTGAATGAAGTATGGGAAGAACTCACATCTTTCCCCACTACCCAAATCTGGGAATAAGTTAAAACCCCTTAAAGACAGTGTTAGGATGAGAAAATGAACTTGCCAAGGGTCTAAAGCACAAATTTAATCCAATTTTTGTCAAGTTGCTTAAGCATTTATAATGAGAATGTTAGCAGGCAATGCTTGCAGAACACAATTTGTAAGCTGGACTGTCTGAGGTTGTGGTAAATACCCTGATGGTACTCTGGTCTTGGTATGGATGTAACCATAATGCGCTGGCAGAGTCCAGCTGGGGAGGGCAACCAATATCATTATTTATTTTTTAGAAAAGGGTTCAGTTGGAGGCTGAAAATGTGCATCTCTGTCATAAAACAAAATACCAGTTACCTGTGCCTAAATTGTAGACTTTGGTCATAATAATCCTAAATTTACATGAGCCCAGCTGTGAGCTCTGCAGGTGATGTTTGGACACTGTGGTTGTGTTGTGCTTTGACTGCTCACTTCCAGTCTTGGTGTCTTTTTGGAGGTGGGGAGTGGGGAGGGATAGTAATTCATCCCTTCAAGGGGTGGGAGTACAGTCCTAGAAAGCCTCTTGTTCAAAAACCACCTTTCCTTTCTAAAGCCAGAGGTAAGTTTTTTTATTTATGCCTTTATCAAAGGATTGAGGCCTGATGTTTACCTGAGCAACCGTTGTACTGTATAATTAAGAGTATTTCAAACTAAAAAAATGTCAGGAGGGTCATCCGTGCAAACCCTAACATTAGTTGCCTGTGCAATATGAATTTTGGCCTCTGTGGATGCTGTAATTGCCACATGTGATTAAACTATTTGTTCCTACAGCACAGGTGCCATAATCACTGCTCAGGAGAGATGGCAGTTGTCAAGTGATGGCTCACCAGGTGTGTTCTTTGCTCTGAGCTTGGTGAGCAGCTCTGCACCCCTTGGTGTCTGCTCAAACACTGCCTGGACAAGCTGGGGTGTGCTTCTGATAGTCAGAGAACTTCTGAAGCAGTTCTTCCCTGCTGGCTCCATGGTGTGGTAGATGGCCCTGTCTTACAGACAAGTGACAAATTAAGCAAGTATTTTGCACAAAACTGGTGTGGTTTCTCCTCCAGAAACCTGTACTCAGGGCCTCCTCCCAGGAGTGTGAATAGAGCCTCGACAGCAGAATCATAGAATCAATTTGGTTGGAAAAGACCTCGGAGACCAGCGAGGCCAACCTGTGATCCAACACCACGATGTCAACCAGACCATGGCACTGAGTGCCACATTCAGTCTTTCCCTAAACACCTGAAGGAACAGTGCCTCCACCACTTCCTGGGCAGCCTGTTGCAGTGGTTAATAACCATTTCGGAGGGAAATTTCTTCCTGATGTACAACCAGAACCTCCCCTGGCGCAGCTTTCACTTTGCGCTCTTGTCCTATGGCTAGTTGCCCGGAAGAGCCCGACCCCCGCCTGGCTACACCTTCCTTTCAGGTACATCGCCCTGTCCGTGCTGCTGCGCTGCTCGAACGCTGCCTGTCCCCTCAGCTCCGCGCTCCTTCCTGCACGAACCCCGCGGCTCCCGGGGCTGCCCGGAGCGGCCGCCCGGGGCTGGGGCGGGGCCGGGCTGGTCGGGCCGGCACTGCGCATGCGCGGGGAGTGCCCGCGCCCCGACGGGGCGGGGAGCGCGCAGGCGCTGCTCCCGCGGAGGGCGCTGACAGGGCGGCTCTCGCGAGAGTTGCTGCGGGATCGGCGGCGCGGCGGGCGGGGGCCGGGCCGGGGCCGGAGCGGCGGCTGAGGCGGCGCTGGAGCGGCGGCCGGGCCGGGCCGCGCGGGGCCGGGCAGGCGGTGGGAACGCCCAGCGCTGTGCGGTGAGTCTGGGCGTGTGGAGGGCGCCGACCCCCTTAGCCGCCGCCCACCGCGGACCGTGCCGGGGCGGGGAGGGCACACGCTGAGCCCCGGTGCCGCGGCCTGGGCCCCGCCGTGCTCCGCTCTCCCCGCTGCGCTCCGCCTCGGCGCCGGCCCCGTGTCCTGCCGGGCCCCGGCCTGCCCGGGGCGCCGGGCGTGGAGGGGATGTAGGCTCTGGTGGATAGGCGGGGGAAATGTGATTGAAATAAGCTCTGGGCTCTAGAGGCGTCATCTGCTCGGCGAGATTCCCGGCTCACGTACAGGGGACACCGGGCGGGGGTCGCTTTCCTCTCTGCCCTACGGTTGGGGAGTGCTCACTGGTCGTGGTTCTTGGGGCTTATCTTCTGTATTCCCCAAAAACAGTTCTATGACTTAAGGTCGCTTCCAAAGGTTAAAAGGCTGCGAGTACCGTGTAGGCAGGATAACATCCCTGCCGCTCTATCTTCAAACACCTTTGGGGTCATGCTTCAAACGTGAGTTTCTGTTATGGAGTAGGACGTTTTCCTCTTGGCCTCTTCGTTCTCTTCTGAACTTCCTGCTTGAGAGCCAGTGCTGGTTTTGTGGGATAAGGTTTGACTTGCCAATATAGTTTCAAATAATCTGTAGAAGACAAGGATGCAACCTTGTTAACTCCCACAACATCTGACTCAGACCTCCTCTTTTATAACCTACAGTGCAAACTATTCTGTAGCAGAGTTAGTAACTGCAAGAGCAATTCACAGATACAGTGCTTAGGGAAGTTAATTCTTTGTTTCAAAAATTATTAAATGCCTGGAGTCAAGGAACAAAATCTGAAGGACCACAGATGGTTAATCAATCTTCAAACACGGTGTTGTTTGTAATCCATTTCTGTGCAAACTTTGGATATTGAGAATTTGTGCCACAAAAAGACCTTTCAGTTGTTACTGCTCTTAGGTTGATTGTCATGCAGTATTTTGAATAATTCATAATACAGCTAGTTTTGTAACATTTAAAGCAGTTTTAGACAGCTTTAGAAAAAAAAGAACTGCCAGTAAATAAATTCTGGCAAAGGTGAAGTTTTCTGTTACTTGATAAAATGTTTTGATCTGATAAGTATTATCTGTGCTTTGTGCTGTAGCTTAGTTTTGTAAGTGATTGTCTGGTGCTGAAGGAAACTGAATCACTTTAAGCTGGTAGATCAGGGGGATCATTTGTGATCCTGAATTTTCTGGGTTTTATATGTTGATAATATAATTTATACTTTACTTTGTTCCTTTATTATGTTATACTTCCTTATTTGGCTAATTTGAATTAGTGTTCTGCTCTTATAATTACTTTCTATTCTTTTGTCTAGAGCCTGACACTTGCATTTCTGCATGTCTTCCAGATGGTGTATGCACACATTTTTCTTTCTACCACCCTCAGTAATGTTTTGTCCTAAAGCAGCTGATGAAGTTTAGGATCTTATTCTTTCCAAAATCTCCCACTGAATCTCTCTTGCCTCTCTTTGGCTTTTCTAAACTGTCTGTTGTTTTATTCCTGCCTGTATCACTTTCCAGAAGAGCAGTAAAACAGTAGAAAGAGAACAATGAGAAAGCTCTCTTTTGTTTAAACACCATGCTGTTTCTAGGAATAATGTTAAAAGCTCACCTTTGCCTGTGTGCTTTTGAAATATCTGTTGAAGTGAACATGAGAATTGTTTGCTGTTGGCCACAATAGGGAGGTTTGTATTTATAATTACTTTTATTCCATCCTGAGCTGTAGCACTACTGCTAATGAGCATTTACTGTTGGCTGCATCTGCTGCCTTTTCTTCCTCTCACCCCTCCCAGCATTTTTAAGAGCAAAGGAAGTCTTAACCCAAGTCACAGTAAGGTGAGAAACATTGATATTTTGAGAAGTCTTAGTCATTTCTCTAACAAGATCATCTGATAGTTTTTTGTAACATGTAATCATTTTGTTCCTGTATTGGCTGCTATTCATTCATACCAGTCTTACTCCATTTGCAGTCTGTGCACTGGGTTCCCTGCAGTATCAAGTCTTGTTGCACTGCTCTCTGCCTGATGCAGATACAGCTGTGCTTTTTTGCCCCCTCATGCAGTTGGTTTGTTCATATTTTAATAACGATTTGGCTGAATGTGTGTAAGAACTAATTTAATAAGATTATGAATAGCAAATGCTTCCTTAAGAGACTTTAGGGAATTATGCCTTGACTTTCCTGACATTTGCTGCATGAGTATCTTGGTTTAATATTTTCAAAGCTTTTTCCTGTTTCATATGTAACCTTTATGCCTAAACTTCAGCTACACTTTTGTCTAAAGTCAGGAAGGTGAAAGTTTTGTTCTACACTGCAGCTGCTGTTAACATTGTTACCTGGAAACATCACTCCTTTGTATGTTGACAGTATATCTGATGGTGGTAGTAATACTAATGCATGTTTAAAGAGTATTGCATGATGAATCTCTTTCATCTGGAATTGTGCTGGAAAATTTCCCGACATTGTGCTGTTACTAAGCTCAGGGAAATGCCAGTATAGTTCTTGGAAATGCTGCATCAGTTTCTCTAAGAAAGTTGTGTATTAACACCTTCAGTTGAAAAACAGTAATTCTTAGCTGGTAATGCAGCACTGGGTAGCAATATTTGTGTGCCCCCAAAAAAGGAATATTTATAAGTAGTTGCTTTCTTTAAATGTGTCTCAAGCTTTTAGTGTGTACTTTAAGTTGTGCAACTTGGTGTTATGTTCTTTGGTTTGGAACTTGAAATTTTCAAGCCATGCTCCTGTAGCTGAAGGTGTTTGTCTTCATCTGTGTGGTGGCAGCGTTAGAAACACCCAAAGGCTGCTGCAAGTAATATTTAAGAAGTACCAGATTTTTTTTTACCATGAAGGATACAGGACAGGTAGAGAACAAGCGTTGAGCAGTTTGCATTTTCCATTGCTTCATACAGTGTCATTCATGTTGCCCTTTAATGGTGCTATAATAGCAGAAAATTATCAGTACAGTCAGTTGACAAATCCCAAGAGGCCAGGTTGGAAAGGTGAGGAGATAGTGAACACAACACAGTAGAAGAAGCAAAGAGAAAATACTTCTGGTGAAGGGAAGTAATTGTTGCTGTTTGGATAAGTGTGCTGGTATGATGTGAAAGACTCGCATCAGAAAGGTTTTTCATCAGTCTTGAGACTAAAATCAAGTCATTCATAATTACCAAAATGTAGTTACGATGATCCACTTTATGGATTCATTATGTGTGTTGATCGAAGCCTGGATCCAGTGCATTTATTTCCATCAGTCATGGCAGCACAAGGACATTGTTCTGTTGGAATCTTTGTGACAGGTGACTCTATTTTCAGTCTTGCTGTTGTTTCAGTAGTGCTGTGTAGGAGGACCAAAGAAATCCCAAAGATCTGTCCATGTGGAGACCCTACTAAACTGGTCTTTTTTTGATCAAGGCAAATCCTGTAAATATCTCCTCTCATTCTGCTAGATTCATGTGATACAATCTCAGTTCTGGTGTTTGCCTCGAGCTTCATTATTCTCTACAGGGAGCTGAAGCTTGGGCAAACCTGGAGCTCTTGGAATATAAGCATCTTAATTGCTGAACTGTATTTTTATAAGGCAGGTTTTTCTCTGAAATGAGAAATTACTGTTGCCATCTGCTGCCTTTGCATGCAGCAAGGCTCTTTCTGGGCCACAACCATAGAGACTGAA
Source organism: Muscicapa striata striata (assembly GCA_030060385.1). NCBI lineage: Eukaryota > Metazoa > Chordata > Aves > Passeriformes > Muscicapidae > Muscicapa > Muscicapa striata. Next base: position 523,071 of record JAREIS010000261.1, on the reverse strand, counting down.
TTAGCAGGTGCGTGGGTTCACCAGTGTTTGTCAGATCTCTTCTGTCTTGAATTGTCATTGACAAGTGCCAGCTCTCTGTTAGCTCTTCAAGGGGGTATTCATGGTGGGTTTTAACTTATAGACTGTCTTACTTGTGTTTTGGTGTTTTTTTCTGATTATTTAGCTTCTCTGCTATCAAGTGTAGTTGGAGTTATAGTAAATCATTCCTATTCAAATCTGAGAGCAGGATTTAAGCGTGATTTCAGTGTGTATATATGACTTGCCAGGTTTGATTCAATGTCTCCTCTGAGCCTGTAAGAGACACAAACTTGTTGATTGTCACACTGAATTACAAAGATTTTTTTTTTACGTGTTCTACTAAAGCAGTGCAATTTCAGGATGGTTGCTTTTACTTAGAGTCAGCCCAAACTTTTGTTTCTGTGTCATATTATTTGAGGACACTTGCTGATAGGCATTTCCATTCCAAAACCCAGTAGCACTCTCTGCTTTGTCTCCCTTGCATTTAAATCTACATGAGCTGTATGAATGGCAGAACCCAAACCATCGATGTGGGCATTTCCAGACGAGTCTTTCCCTGGGCAGCCGGTGGGGAGCGGAGCGGTCCCGTGGTGCCGAGCCCGGGGCTCTACTCCTCCCCTCGGGGCCCGGCTGGCCACGTCCTTCCCCGTTCCATGGTTGTAATTACCGGTGCGAGGAGCGGGAGAGATCCCCGGGAGAGGCGGGAGCGGGGAGGGCCCGCCCGGCAGGGCTGCGCCGCGGGCAGCGGGACGCTGCGAGCCCCGGGGCGAGGGCTGGCGGTGGCTGCCGGCGGGCCGGTGTCGGTGCCGCTCCCGCCTCCGGCAGCCCCGGGCTGTCATTGGCCGCGGGACGCGTCACTCGGGCGAGCCGGGCCCGGGCGAGCGGCGGCGGGAGGAAGCGGCGGCCGAGCCGCGCCGCGCGAAGGGAGCGGCGCTGGGCGCGGCCCCGGCCATCGATCCGTGCCACTTCCCCTAATGGCCCGTCTCTTCCTCCTCCTCCCCCTCCCCTAGGGCGGATCGTCCCCCGGCCTCCCTGTATGTGAGAGACGGGGCCGGCGCCTCGCACGGAGCCGGGAGCCGCCGCCGCGGGAGGAGCGGAGGCTTCAGGGAGCGCTTCCTGCCCACCGCCCGCACCGCCGGGCGCGGCAGCCCCAGCATGGAAGCCATCGCCAAGTACGACTTCAAAGCCACCGCGGACGACGAGCTGAGCTTCAAACGGGGCGATATCCTTAAGGTAAGTGGAGGGCTCAGGCTCGGGAGCTGCCTCTTTTTACCCCTGGGCTGTTCAGTTTCTCTCTGAGTCTCTTCCTGTCCGTCTGACCTGACCCTCTTTTGGGTCCCCAGAGAATGCCATCTTTTTTAAATACGGAGCCTCAAGATCTAAATCCAAGTCACACCTCTCTGAGAGCAGGAGAGTCTGTTTTGTTTCAGTATTAAGCATGCATACCAAAGTCTCCCAATTCTCTCTTCTGAGATTGGAATATTTGAAAACTTAGTCATAAACACAGCAGCAAATAAGCAGAAGTACAGAGAAAGGGGAATTCAGTGTACAGATTATGAGAGGAAGCTCCATAAAGTAATCAAGATCAATTTGGTATTCCTTTTCTTTGCCTCCTGCCAAGGAGTCTAATATCAAAGAACAGTCATTTGATTATTTCTCAGTAGATAATCTTTTAGCATCAGGCTGTCAAATATCGAAGCTGAGTTTTATCTTCACTCCTGATGAACTGCAGCGATAAGCTTGTGGCTGAATATATAATGGATCTGTGCATGTGTAAGTGAATGTTGGAGTGCATAAGAGGAATTTTGGTCTATGGTTCTTTCAATATATCTAAGGCTTTTTAGGCTTCATCTTGGCTATATTACAGGAATTTGAAAAAACAGTTGAGTTTCTACAACTGTAATAAAACTGGACACACAGAACAAGCCCAAAACTTTATTTTGAGGAGGAGCAAAATGCAAAAATCCCTAGTGATTTGACCTCAGTGAATTGTAGCTCAGAGCTTTGTTCCTTCCAAGTAATAAGAGCCATATTGTAAAGCAAAGTAAAGCAAAATGCTTTAATGGAATTCATTTACTTAGTAACTATTTCTCCATAAAGGTGGGTTTTACCTTCCTAGTGTGATATATTTGGTGTTAAGGTACTTTCAAGCTGCTTTTTTACTAAAATGTTTGGAGTAGAAACAGTTTTGAGGGGTGCCTTTCCTGCAGATGTAAGGCTGTAACTGTGTGTATGCTGACAAATCAAGTCCAGCAGACCTCACTGGGATTACTCATCTGCTCAACATTTTTGCCAAGGAAGGGCTTGATTTTCACTACATTTTAAAATAAACTGGAAAAAATAACCTTTATGTGTAAACCTTACATGTGTCTTTATAGCTGATATTTAAATTGTGGCTTTGTTAAAAGTGTGAAGCAGTAAACAGATAAAGGTTGCTAAAGCATATAATGCTTTGAGGTTTTAACTTACAAAATTACTGCATCTGTGTATGTCCTACACATCCCTGATGACTCATAATTGGCCTGAAAACTCCTGTTAAACCTTTACACCTCAGTGCCACTGTGTGTGTAAATTACCAGGATATTTCCTGGGGCTGTTTTTAAATGTTTGAGACTGTTACCTTTAGTGATAACTTGATTTGGTTTTTGTTTTTGTTTTTTTTAATCTGAGCTGTATTCTTCTATTTTGGGTTACTACTAGCTGCCCTCAAGTTTTCTAGTGTATTTGGAGTAGAGCATAGCTGAAGCCAGCTTGTAGAAAATGTTGAACAGGAAGGAAAAATGAAGTGTAATGAAATATGGTTTATTGTAAAGTGTATTCTCAGCTATTTTCATTTAGTTTGGGGTAAAAGTTTGCTTCAAAGTACATGAAGAAATATAATAAAATTTTCATTTGTTTAAAAATATGATCTTCTCTAAGAAGTAAAGGAAGAACGCATTTTTTTAGTGCTTTTAAAGTTTAGTCTGTTAAAAGTCTTGCATCTGTGCACAGTGGCTGATAATAAGATGTTCTTGAGTCCTGTCTACTTGATGTCATCCCAATAGATAAAAAATTTGTCACATGGATAGAAACATATGTATGCTGTTATACTGCATTAAAATTACACTTTTCCTGGAATACAAAGAAGGATTTTCCTACTTAACCCAAAAACTAGGCTGAACATTTCTTCAAAGCATTTATGAACAGTTATTCAATCTGTATTTCTTTTCTTTTCAGCTCATATTCATATGAAAATGCTCACAAATTTTACAGGTTTACCTCCTTGATGTATAAACTGAGCCATAGAAATGGTAAATTGCTCAAGATTATCCCTAAAGTCAGTGTAAGCATCAGGAGTTTCAGGAATCCTGAATTGAGCTGAGTTCTGTGCAGTGTGGTGAGATTCCCTGTGTAAAGCTGGTGAATATCAGACAAATAAATCCAAACGAGTTAGAACTGTTCCAGTTTACCCAAACTGACAAACTTCTGTGGCACTTTGTTACTTTGAAAAATCTGTTTTACTTCAAATGTGTGTGAGGTTGTAGAAATGAATTTCCACTGGAAATACCAGATCTGTTTGTTAGAGCTCTGCTCATGACTGAGAAATCTTAGGGTGTCCCAGTCATGTGCCCCGTGTGATGTCTCTCATTAACCAGGTCAAGCCTCCTGTCCTCAAAGGAGTTGGGAAGAGGAATAAACTTGCAACATGTTGAATGCACCTTCATGTGTAGTGAAACCTTTTAACTGTGAGACACCTGTGGTGGTGCACTCCAGAGAGCCACATCAGCCAGATGGCCATTTGAGGATGGCAGAGGATTGATTTGTAGCAAAATGTGTCACACAAGGCTAGAACAAAATCTCTTTCCCATTTCTTGGAAGGCCATGTTTCTCCCTGTGGGGAGAGAAGGCAGAGATGCCCAGTCTGGCTGCTGTGACCTCAGCAGATAACTTGCCTATGATGTCATGTGCCATTACTGCTGCCTACCCACTGATTCAGAACCTGATTGAATAGCACTTGAACTGGAGCCATTAAGCTGGTTGTTAGTAATCTTGTGGCTGGTTTCCAAAAGTGAGTGAAGATAGTTGACCTTTGTCTTGCAATTGTAAAACAGCTGAGTGAAGAGGAAAAGTGCTTGGCTTTTTTTTTTTTTTTTTTTTTTTTTTTTTGTGGGCACTAGGTGGTAAAAGCTGCTTCTATGGTTTCTGTAACCCTGGCAGTTCAGTGAGTCCCCTGCCCTTCTGTCCAGTGGCTCTGTAGCAGTGTGTGGTACTGCCTCTCAGGAAATGATCATTGACAGCTTTCTCTAAACTTCACATACTCTAAATACTACTTGCTGAGCCTTTTTCAAAGAAAGGCAAGATTGCTGCTTCCTTCTGTGTCTTCTGACAGTGCTTCAGCTCTCTAGTTTTGTGCATTTCCTGTTGCTTCACAGGAACTTGTTGGTGACTGGGGTCCTACTGGGAGGGATGAAGGTGGCCTGTCCTGTTACTTAAAAAAGCAAAGGAGGCTGAGGGATTCCTACTTGAAATCTTGATTTACTGTTTTTTCTCTTTTAATAGTGACAGTTGTCCTGATGCCTTTACAGTCTTCACCTTTTATTTTTTTCTGTATATATTGAAGTTGAGAGGAGTTAAATTCAGTCTCTATATTTGTTATTCAGGTTTTATGTTCCCCAAAACTATTGGCCTTCATGCTAAGTGGCAAATACCCAGATATAAAGTGTGCTAATACTTGCTGATGGTTTGGTAAGAACCAGGGGGAGAAAAGAGAAGAAAAATCACAATTCTTTGTCATCTCATTGTAATTTCTTTTCTCTACTTCTCCTAAATCTAATCAGAAGTGTAAAGTTAATGCCATGGTGCTCTGAGAACTACTTCTGTGTGGTTAATACAGGAGCACTAAACCTATGAATTAATATCTTAAGTGTTAGAATTGTTCTGTTTTTAACAATTTCCTCTTTCTCTAGCTATTGGGGCATAGCTAGAAAACGTTCTTCTGAAGAAGTTCCTGTTCCCAGAAGATGTCAGCATAATTAATTCATGGGTGCTTAGATATTGTTTTGATTCTTCAAATTGTTCAGGTGGTAGAAGGCCACTTGAAGGTAGATGGCCTCTTAAGTAGAAGGCCATCATCTTGAATTTTGAGGTTTTTGCTTTTGTGTGATACACAAACCAGGTTCCTTATGTGCTAGAAGAAGGATTTCCTCGATAGGATTTTGATCACTTCACAATTTTGTTCAGCAAAGTCAAGATTATTTTTCCCATTCTGATGCGCTTGACAGTCGCCACTGGTTCTGTCCACATGAGTGTTTGTCACCACACTTATTTTCTTTGTCAGCCCTTAAAAGGATTGAGTGTTTGCTAACACTTGATGCTGAGGTGGCATTTTCAGTTCCTGCATGAAAACCATTTTTCTGTGTCAGGATAGAGTGGAACAGTTTTGAATAGAGGCAGAAGGATGATAAATGAGGGGAGCACTGTCTCCCTTCTGCTCTTTCCCCTCCCTCAGCTGTGACTTCACCTGCATTGGCTGTCATGTCGTGGTGTCTGTCCTAGAGAACAGAAATTCATGGCTTGCTGAAGAGAAGTGCCAGTATTTTTCCTGGTTTTAGTAAAACTGTCTTCACATTCATCCTTCCTCTCCATTCTTTACACACTCCTCCATCATTTCCCATTTGTTGTAATGGGATGGACTGAGTGTGGTCTTGATGATTTTAATGTGTGAGAAACAATTTTCTGAATTAACAATTCAGCCAGATTGCAAGCACTATGTGTTTTCTAGTGAAATAGGTCAAATATTAGAATAGGTTGCCCAGAAAAGTTGTGGAATCCCCATCCTTGGAGATACCCAGACAAGTCCCTGAGCACTCTAATCTAATTAGACCTGCTTTGAGCTCAAGTGTGGATTGAGTGACTTCCAGAGGCCCTTCCAAGCTCCATTATTCTGTGACTTAGCTGTGAGTGGCAGCTCTGCTCTGTGTGATGGTTGATTTGTAGAGGTGTGCTTAGGTCATGTTCCCTGGCTGGTAGCCTTCAATAAGGATGATAATTGCCATCAGTATGTGATCAATATTGCAGTCTAAGATGATGAAACTGTCAGAACATTACAGAGACATAAAACCCAAGTACAATTATCTGAAATGTAGTTGATTTGGCAGCCTGGCAGTTGGAAATCTGTGTCACAAAGAGATGCTGCTATAAGGGGCTGCATTCTTCTGATCTGCCAAAGTGTTCAAGGCCTGGTTTGAGTGCAAACTTCTCAAATATTGTTCCTTTTATGTATAAAAGTAATCTGAAGGTGGGCTATGTTCCATTAGCCAATTCCTGTAGGCATCAGGGTGAAGTGTGTGGGAAGGACATGACTAATCTTAACAAAGTGTGTGTTCTGTATTTGTAGAAGAGCTTAGACCAAGATCATGCTGCTGAAGGTATTTCTGTGCAGGAGACACAGATATGGATGGAGTATTCCAGTCGGAAGCTATAAAGGGGTCTTTGCAAGCAAGGAGTAAACACATTCCACCCTAAATATGGCATCTTTGTTTTTATTTAGAAGGTTTTTGTGATGATTATTTAAACTTGCTCCTGAAAGTGGAGAAAGATGAGTTCTGTGAGCTGCCTGAAGGCTGCAGGAGTTGTGAATGTTGAACAAACACTGGCTACAGCTAGTGGTCAGCTCAGCTGGTTTTGTGACACTGCCTTAGCATGTGTTGCATTCTGTGATAACCAGGGAGATGGTGCTAATTTGAAGCTCAGCAGCCTTTGCCAGTTTAATGGAAGAGCTGTTACAGCCTCTCTGCAAGGTCCAGCTTGTGATATGCCAGGCATGACAGACAAGTGTTAGCACAGGCAGAGCAGCAAATCACATTTTGGCTTGATAAATTATTTATCTGCTTTGTTCAACCTGCTTGTCAGACTGCAACCAACCTGATGTGCTTTTGTTTTTATTCACTGGCAACACAAAAATACTGCCTTCCCTCTTTGGTCAGGTAACATTTCTGTTGTGTTAACTGTTGAGATTCAGGATTGTCTGAGAATTTCAGATCAATAACATCTGTTATTCTTGGACATCCTGGGTGTTAAGGAACTAACTTTGATTTAATTTATTGTTTTAAATTAATATGGTGAGAGCTTTATTGCAGCTTGAGGGGAGAAAAGAAGGATTATGATTTTAGTGGCATGTATTAAGGTTTGGGAGTGTATTAATGGATTTCCAGTTTGTGTGCAGAGCCCTGCTAATTGCTGGAGGAGTGATCCTGTTTGTAGTGATATTCAGACTTATTTCTCTCTACAATTAATAAGGATCCAACTAAGCAAGGAAAGATAAGAAATCCAGTTTTTGTGTGTAGAGCTCAGCCTAACAAGGAGTAAACTATATAACTCCTTGATAAAATCCTTTGTGCTTTAAAATTGCCAGGGGCTACATACCATAAATCAAATACTAAAGCCTGAACTTCAGGTAAAAAAAGTGCTGGGCTAAACTAATCCTATTTTATGAAAATGTAAGAAAATGAGGCGTTACTGCCCTGCTCAACACGGGAGCACATAAACCTTGTAATCTCCAATTGAGCAAAAAGGGGCTTTAATTTACTAAACTTGATTAATTTTACAGTAGGAATCTAAACTAGAAGAACTACTAAAGATAATGTCCAACATTTTCACAGTTGCTGTGAGATTGAAGTGTTGTACTATAAGCTGTTATACTGAAGATGGCAGATTTCCATACTTGTTCTTTATCTCTGAATTACAACCTCTGCTAAATTTTTAATAATTCTATTTATATACGTTTTAAAAGGTTGGAAGAATCAAAGCTAATTTTAGAACCATAACAAAAAACAGCTTTAAAAATCCAACCAACACATCTACACACACGTCTTCCACCTCCCCCAAAAATGCACATTTAATGCCATTCACATCACTAAGAATTCAACAACAGACAGGACCTAGTGGAGATGAGTTTTGTCTTACAGCCTTAGAAAGGGAGCATTTGTGTAGTTATGTGTTTCACTGGGGCACTTGTGAAGAGGCACTAGGTTTTTGTTTTATGTTTTGCTTGCTTCATTTAGCATTTTGCTAGGAAAGCTGCCTTTGATCTCTATCATTTTCAGTTTTCTCTGAAAATTGTGTTAGATTTAAAATGCAAATGAATAGGTGACTTGTGTGTGTTCTGCATTTCAAGGCAGATCAGGAGACTGATACTGCAGCAGTTTGATACAGAGTTCTTATCTGCAGCTTTATTCCCCCAGCTGTTCTTGCTCTTTCATTTCCTTTGCTGGTCCTGCAGTGGCAGTTATCTCCCAAGCTGGGCAAGCACCAGTGACTGGAATAATTAATATACACTTGAAAATAAATATGGGTTTTGGATGCTTTGGCTGTTGGGAGGGAAAATAGGATAGGAGAATACTTTCTATGACTTTGGGGGTGGGTTGGGTTTGTTTTCATTTTCTACATTGGGAAATGCTGGATAAAGTTTTTTCTTTCCCTCAAACAGCCAAATCTTTTTAGACAGAGCAGCAGCATTGTCCATTTCTATCTGTCAAGCCTAGGGCTTGTCCTTGTTTGTCACTTTGAGTGTCCTGCCCTCTTGCTGAGTATTTAAAGCACTGTGTGAGTGGCACATGCCTTCAGCTTTGAAGACATCTTGTAACACCTCCTAGGAGTAGGTGTTCAAATGGAACAGAAAATGTTGTGAAGCAGAATGTCTGTGGTGGAGCCTGAACTTGTTCCCATGGCTTGTGTGCCTGATTGGTGCCACCATCTGACAACTCAAGTGAGAATTGTTTTAACAAACTTAAGAATGTGTTTTTTCATGACATGTGCTAAACACATGGGGTTGTACAGCTGAGTTCTAATGGAGCAAAAAGGGTACTGACAGTCTCCAAAACTGCTCATGAAAATTATTTTTAGGGTATTTATTATATTCCTGAATCCCAGATGCTACTCTACAATACTTCCTGATTAGTTACTAGATGCATCTGAAATTTGCATTTTAAATGGTTGTGTTCATAATTTTTCTCAGCCTGTATGTCTCTCTTTAAGAAAAGAATTATGTTTTTTCTATAGATACTGACTAAAAGCCCATTTTAAAAATGTTTTAAATGTCTTGAAGAGCTTAAGAAGCTTTTTATCCCCTTCAGGAATGACTGCTCACTTGAATTTCTGTACCTGATCTTGGATTCTTTTGTCTCCAACTGTTTGAGGTTGTGAAAAGCAAATAGTTCTGGTATTGGGGACTCCTGAAATCTGTTGGGTTTTGACCCTGTGGTGGCAGATCAGAACAGTGACTGGAATAAGGCAAAAGCCAGGAACAGCTATTTCTGTTTAGGAAGTAGATTGTCAGCCTCTGTAGAGTAATTAATTTAGAATGGTGATGTTCAAATGTTACTGCCCTTTATAAATAAAATATAAGAAGAGAATACTTGACAGAGTAGAATGATTCTGTTTGTACCTGCAGGATTTACTGGTTTGCATGAGTTCGTGTCAGTCTGCACGCCGTGTTGGGAGCTGCCTGTTGGCTCCACTGCAGCTGGACCTCATGCAGAGAGAGCAGCAAGCTTTTTCTTTTTTTTCTTTTCTCTCTTCAGCTGAGCTGTAATTATACTGTTAGTCTCTAAAACCTCTTATTTAAATAATTTGTCTCTGGAATTCATGCTTTCTCCATGGAGCCAACCTACTTCTTGCTCTAACTTGTACTAAAACTCTACAGGTTTACGTGGGGGGGTGGGGGGGAAGTGCTGCTGTTATGCAAAATTGTTTCCCTTGGGAGGAAAGGGGGGAATTCTTCATGAGTTATGTATGAGCCAGCAGGTTCCACTAATCATAGCAGCTCTGCTAGTGCTGAAGGCTTGTAGTATGAGCTAGTCAGCCCTCTGGTTTGTGAGAAATTGGCACAAAATTTTAAATTCTTGCAACTCTTGCTGAGCTTGAGTAGGTTTTGCCATTATAAGTCCTGAGGTACAGTCAAATTTTGAGTATTCTTTTGTTGCCTACACTTCTTCCACATAAATATGAAAATGGTACTTTAACCATTTGATCTGGTTTTTACTTACTGCTGTTAACAATAGATTATGGTCTGCTTGGAAAGAGCTATGCTTAGATTCCTGGTCTTAGTGAATTTATTTTAGAATAGGTAGGATTTTAAGCTGCAGAAGTGTCTACTTTTTTGAGTACCTCTGGAAAATCTGCCACTTTTGCTTGAAAGGTATTTTCCTGAGCTCCTGTGCAGTTCAGGTCTTGTGCTCTAATCTTTACTACTTCTGGGGACACAACTAATCAAGGAAATTCTTGGGAGTGGGGAAGCAAGGGTTCAAAATGCATCGTACAGTTGCAAAAGAAGGGAAGAACTAAATGCAAGGAGGAAGATGAGGAGAAAGTGGCAGCCAAGAACAGTGAACACTTTTAAAGATTAAATTTGGCATTTAAAATGTTCTTTTTCCCAACCTTGTCTTTGAACAATGCTTGAATTTTGGTGACAGGAACACCAGCTTGACAGATTTGCCTTGTCCAGGCTGTATTAGGGGAAACTGTTATGCATATATTTCACAGCTGAATTTTGTTTCTGTAGTGTTCTAAATGTCCTCAAAGACTACTTGGACTAGATGTGTCCTTAATTCTGGAAATGCTCAAGCAGGGCTGGCAGTTCAGTTCCCTGCTGATTACTGGAATGGAGGAAGCAGAAGTTGCTTCTACTTCCTCCTTGCCTTCACTTCTGTCCCTATTTCTTAAAATACACTTTGCACCAACGCCTCTGCCCTATCTCTCCTGAAACTATAGTTTGTCAAAAATTGTGTGGATTTGTCTGTTTTGACTGTTTGTGCCAGGGTGTTTAAACTTCCCTCCAGCATCAAGCTGTCTTGACACTTCCATTCACTTTACTAAGAAGAGATACATTCCTCATTTTCCTTCCCTGAAAATTGACTGTAAGGTTGTCACTTGCTCTCTGCCAGGATGGGCAGCTGAAGGCTCTTGTGACTCTCCCCAAAATCATTGAGTTGCCTAGGTTGGAAAAGACCCCTAAGATCATCATGTCCAACCTTCCTACCTAGAAAAATTCAGATTGAAGCCAACAACTTTCTCTGCAGGGTCACAAAAAATAAAGATAACCGAAGTGATTACAGTTGACCCACATTTCCTGATTTCCACCCTTTCCATTACAGCTGTTGTGTCTGGAAATCTCACAAGCTGTTACCTTTACTCTCTTTAGAGAGTAATAAGGAAGGGCATAAGTAAAAAGGCTTCCAGCATTTCTGTAAACTTTGAGCTTTCTTTCCTTTGAAAAATTTGTGTTCCAGTCCACCTGTCTCTGTTTGGATTACAAACACCTGCGTGATGTCGCAGTAAGATTAGAAGCACTGTTGATTCTATTTGCATGATGAGTAATAAATTCCCCCTAAAGCTTGTTTGTTGGGAAGAAAACTCTATTTTTAACTTTCCAAGAAGGCTGAAGTTACTAAACATAGGGCAATATGTTGATAAAAGAGCTGCTCTGCAGGCTGGTCAGCTACTGAAAACAATCCATGAGTGACTCAGGTGTGCTGCAGGTTGAAATTCTGTGGAAGTGGCTGAACTACCCCAAGGGTATTTTTCTGAACCCTTAGGGTCTCCCTAGTTTAAAGTCCTCACAAAGAAAATACTGTTATGCAATCTTCTAAGTTTACATTGACTCTTAACTGGATTTAGCTGTTCTTGGTCAGAATTGCAGTCAAAACTGAGAAGTCTGGCCAATACTTAATCAAAATCTTCTAAAAGCCTCTCATTCCCTCACTCATGGTTCCCAAAATTCCCATTTTACTAACTGGGAGGGAGAGGCCATCGTCCAAATGGGTGAAAATTAACTCTCCTGTCCTAATGGCAGGGATCAGGTAACACTCCTGGGGTGCGCTTGGGTTTGCCAAGGTTTTTCAGCCCCACTGACAGATCTGAGCTGATTTCACATGGCCCTTGTGCTGTGCTGCCAGCTACCTGTATTAGTCACCTTTCTCCCACTCACTGCTGGTTGCCACGGATAGCACTCACTTTATTGTACCTTTATAATGGATTATGTATTATGCTTTAAACTTTCTTTGATGGAAGTAAATTCTACTCTTCACAGTGTTCTGGGAGCAGTTCCCATCTGAAGTGAATCACACAATTTTCACAATTAAAAGAAATAGAAAATTCTTTACACATAAATTTTTCATCTGTTCTTCTCTCTACTCTGAATGTTTGCCATTCTAGACTGGGCTAGATGGACCCCTCTAGTGCTGACTTTGTTGGTCAAGTGTTTAGCCCTGGATATCATCTTCATCTTAGTGTAAGATGTTGTTTTCCTTCAGTCAGGCTGGACTGACTCACTCAGCTGGAGGCTGTGCCTGAATATTGGTGGCCACACCTTCTGTGCATTTTCTAAACTCATTTTGAATCCATCTGTACTTTACAGCATGAAATCTTCACAATGTAAACATGTATTAAGTGGAATAAAGTCACTTGCTTCATTTGAAACATGTTATGTAGGAGTTTTACTAATTTTCTCTTTTCTTCTCTTACCTTCCTCTTGCAAGAGACAATAGGAAAACATCTTCCCTGTACTTCTCATGGGGAGAATTGATTTGCAAATGTCTTCTTGTCTTTGTTGCTTTTTTTCTGAGATAGTCCAAAATCCATTCCATACTTTATCTAGGTTCATTTTGCAACTTCTTTTAATTCATTTTAACCAATCTCAGAAAATGCCAAATGTAAGTACTCAAAGTATGGAGGGGCTGACACAAATTTAGTGTCAAAATACTTGTTTTGTTTTGTTCTTAAAAGAAACAGGTAATGTTTCTAGTTTATTTTCAGATTGCTGCCCCCTTGATTGTGTTATAATTGCTGAGGAGTAATAGTTTAAAACCCTTAGCTTCATACATTTACAGTTCTTTGGGGTTTTTGGGTTGTGTTTTTTCTCACACGTGTTATTTTGCATATTATATTTAATCTGACGTTTATCACTTGGTCTTTTAGTATTAAAAGTTATCAGTGTAACTGGTGAATTTTGAGTTTAAATACATTTCATCACTCTATTGATGAACTTTTTCACTTCTCCCCTCTGTTACTTTCTTGAATTGCTCCTGAAGCTGCAGCCAGTCCTGAGATCCTGTGGCACAGCCTCTGCTGCAGACACTGACCCTTTGATTTCCTTTTTAACCACCAACGGAGGGATTCTTGTATTGTTAATGAGCACATTCGTGCTCATTAGTAGCCAAAAGTTGAGTTGTTGGATTTTTAAATGAAGCAGCTCAAATAAACCCTGGATAAGCCTTGTGACTATTTCCAGTTTATCACAATGAGTAATTCAGCTGTCCTCTATATGGAGTAATATTTTTGTTCTCTTCTGCCGCTGATTAAGTGGAGGTCTGAGGTGAAGATTGCTTTTTGCTTTTATAGCTTTGCCAGAAGAGCCCAGCCTCCAAACAGCTGCCTGTCAAGAGTCAACTTAATTGGATATTTTCTGTACTTCCAGAGAGGTTTTATGGCTGTGGCCTGGCAATATTGCTGCAAAGCAGCTGGGACCAACTAGCATCTGTCATCTCATATGTACTTTAAAATCTTTAGATAAGGCCTGGTCCTGGTTGGTGAGTACATCCGTGAGTTGGCTTTCACATACTGAGATTTTCCCAGAACTCCACTGTTGGGAATCTTTTTGGATGTGTCCACACTAATGCATGGTCGAAAAAATCCCATTTTGTTGTGTAGGAGTGATTGACCTCTTGTCAGGACCCTGGGGGGAGTTTTATGTGGCCAAGGCATTGGTCTCCTGATTGGAATCTCCCAGTAAGGGAGAGTTTTAATGCTTTAGCTTTTATTGTGACTTACAATGGAGATACTGTGCTGCTATAATGTACTTTGAAGCTTAAAATTAGTCTGTGGTCAAATATGACACCCTTGGGTGTCAGTGACCTGCATTGTGATATCCCTTCCAGGTATTGCAATGGAGCCATAGCAAGTCCTATTCTTGTTCTAATTTGTTCTTGACCTGGAACAATTCTTCTAATTTGAGACACTAATTAGGAGATGGTTTTAGTTATCTCTGATCTTTTCAATAAAGAATTTTGTGCCTCAGCTGTCTTGACTTCAAGATTTTGGAGGCAGTTACTGCTTTTAGCATTTCATATCTGCATTTCTGCATTATTCATATAAGGAGACTCTTGGATTTATTTTTCCCCACAAGACAAGGGAGCAGCAATAGACTTTTATTGTCAATACAGCTGGTGTTTCCAATAGTATATTTTAAAAAAGGCAGCATTTACCACTTTCCTATCTTCTGTTCCTCTGAGATCATGTAAGTAGTGTCTCTTTAAATTAAAAAAACTTATTCCCGTATTAGGATACTGGTTTTCTTCCTGACCCTGAGTAACTGTGGACAACTGTTTCTTAGCCCAATCCATGGGATAGTGAGCTACAAGAGATTAGTGTAGGCTCAGTCTGTTAATGATACAAAGTTCTACTCCAACTTTGTGTGAATAAATGGCATTTAAATACTTTATTTTCCTTTTATGGAGAGAATGGGACACGAACAAATGCTATTTTATTAGTTCTGAAGTGAAAGAGGAACTTTACTACACGAGGGGTTTTTTTTAAGCATCACTGTGATGTGCAAATGTTGCCCCCTTTTTTTTTTTTTTTTCTTCTCATTTTCCCCTCTCCCCTCCGTTCCGGTGTGTTATTCAGCAGTTTACTTTCAGTAAGCCCCCACAGCTGTGATTTTGGACTTTTTCTGAGGTAGAATGAAAGTTAAATTTGCTTTGGAGTTCTTGGCCTTGTACTTTCCAGTTGAAGTCAGAGTAGGAGCAGTATTTTGGCATGAGTGGGTGTCACAGACCATCAGCAGCTATGGCTGTGTGGTGCTTGCTGTACAGTGTCATCTTCCCTCCTCCTTCCCAAAGAGGTGTTTTCCACTTTTTGCCATTCACAATGACTCCTGGGACTTCTTTTTGGGCTTAGACAGAGGCCATTTAGTTCTGATAGCTTTTGTTGTTTTGAAGGAATGATCCTTATCCTTTAGCATCTGATTCCATGTCTGTGGTTCTGATGGCCTCCTCTCTCCATCAGCTGTTATCTCAAAATATGTTCTTTTTTCAGTCTCCTAAGGAGTGTGTATTTTTACAGGCTCTGGTGGGAGGGTGGTTTTCTTTTCTCTTTGAAAAAAAGGCTAAGCTTTCCTTTTCAGCCAGGAATTGTTGAGCTTTTTATGGTTAAATTGAGGCCACTGTGACTCCAGAAATTGTTTTCCAGATTTATGAGTACAGAATTGAGAGTGTTTCATTCTGTATCCTATTGGTTCTCCACTAATTGAACCTTCACTTAATGATGAGTTTGGAGAAGAAAGAAAAATGTATTAATGTTGGAATGAATCATAACTTTTTGACTCAAGCCTGTTGTGACCCAAAAATAGGCTAAACTTAAATGTCATTAAAAGATGTTTGGGATATAATGGTTCATTATCCTGGAGCAGCCTGAAAACAATCATAGTTTCTTCTGAAAGTTGTCATGGATTGAAGATCAACATGAGACATTGGTACACCAGCCCTGCTCTGTTTTTAGAGAATTTGATGTGTTTGCCCTGTTGAGGTTTGCATATGCTGAAGTCACTGGAAAAGCACTGAGGAAGCTGTGTGCCAGAGAGGCTGGAATATTGGCACTCGTGTAAAAGATAGGATTGATAGTGCATAAGTGGATTGCCCGAATCTTCCTCATAAAATTACTCAAGATACAATGTTAAGGATATTGCCATACAAGTAGTATGCCTCATGATCAAAGACCTATGGAAACCTGGAAAAGAGATGAAGGATTTATAACTGAAAGCAGTTGTTTGGGAAACTAGATTTGGAAAGATCACTGAGCATAACCAGTTGGTGCAGTTTGGTCCTACTGGCTTTTAAAACTGTTGGAATAATTGCTCAGAACAACCTGTGAAGCAAAGTTGTGATTAAACATATTTTCAGAAAGGTTATTTAACTGCAAAATCCATTTAACTGAAGCCCATTTTCCCTGTGTGATATTTTAATATATATTTTATTTAATGTGTTTGTCTTGGTGACTGGTTTTTTGACATTAAACTTTGCTTCTTGCATGCCCAGAAGTTTGAATTCAGTGTTAATCATGGCTTTGGTGAACAAAGATCTTTCAGTACATTTGTTATTTGAAATCTCTTTCTCTTAGTAGAACCTGGCCAGGTGGAAATGAGCAGAGTTGCATCTCTTAACAGCCTCCAGAGGTGGTTTGAACAGCATGTAAGAATGGACTGTTTGAACTGTCTTTGAACTTTGGGTTATCAGTGCAACAGTAGCATAATCCTGGTTGGGTTGTTGTTTTTAAACGAACCAGGTTGTTTGCTTTTTGGTTTTTTTTTTTGTTGGGTGTCTCTTAAAGTGTGACGGATGACCTGCACCCATCCATTGAAATACGGGTGCAAGGAAACAGCAATGTGCCTTCTCAAGCCTTTAAAAGCAAGTCCCATAAAAATCTTTTTGCATTAAATGGCCGCTTTATTATCCTTTGTTTCTCCCCCATTCGGTGTTACACGAGCAGGGAAATCACTGGTGTTAATGTAACATTGTACACTAAAGGTTCATCTCTTTTCTCCTGGTCTGGTGAGATTGGAGACATCCTGTGAAATGTTTGTGAATTTGTTCTGGAGCCAGTGGTGCAAGGTGCCCCCAGTGTGGTCTGATCTGTCACACACTGGCTTGCAGGCTCTTGGGGTGCTTTGCATTATGCAAATGGGGCAGGGATGAGTCAGATGATGTTGAACACTTGGATCAGAAACCATTTGCAAGTGTCTTCCTCTTGTGTGTGCATGTCCCAGCAGCGGCAAGGAAGTGGGAACAGCTTTGCAGTTACAGGAAAATGAGGAGAGTTCCCTTTTCTATCAAATATTCTTACTCTGAAGATCAGCCAGACTAGATACCTGTCCCTTTCCTCTTCAATTCAAGATGTTGCTGGACATAAGTCAGTTAAAACATTAAATAAACTTAATCAAAAATGTACTGATTAAAACTGTCCTTCTGCGGGTGACAAATCTCTGATAAGTATCATTGCAGTTCCTCAGTGGTAAATTAGTGGTTTAAATGCCTTAAAAGGTGTTTTTATATTGCAGAAAACTGAGCTCTTGTGTCACACTGAGCCAAAATGTTGGCTCTATGCACTGAAATTGCCTTGATTTGTACAGGGAAAATAAACTTCATTAATTTCTCTTTACTTTAGTCAATGCTGCTTTATAAGTGAATTTCTAATCTAGTTATGAAAGTGTTTTGTTTTAAGCAAGGGTTTGATTACATGCACTGTAAGATTCTGATTGCAAAAATTCATTTCTGCCAGGAGGGTAGAATTACACTATTGGTGCTGCTGTTCTTTTTGTGGGATGGGATTGTTGGTGCAGCCCTGCAGAACTGATGGGATCGAGTCTCCCCTTCTGGCTTTTTGGGTGCCATCCCAAAATAAAATGGGTGATAAGTGCTTCTGGAAGATGTGCATGTGTGTCTTCCCCACAAAGGAGACTTAAATTTAACATTTTAAATGGATAGATAAGAGGTGGGGCAGCAATTCTGCATATGTACAAACAGGGTTGAAGCAATAAAGAGCTTTGTGTGGAGACCACCAAATTCCTAATTATGGCTGTGTCTATAATACAATACAAAATCACAAGGGCTGTAAGAGTGTGAACAAGCTTTTTGTGGGCTGAATTAAGACATGTTGTAAAATCACTGGCCAAGAGCAGGTGCATGGGAAAGGTGCTCTGAGATTTATGGAGTAATTATCTGAACTGGCAGGTGAACCTGCTCAGTAAGAGATTGGATCTTGTGGCACTTCTTTTTTTTTTCCCTTTCTTGGGTCTTTGCATAACTGTTTTAAAGTGCTTCTAAATCCTCACATTGAACCTCGAAGGTGTCGTGTTGCAGGATCTGATTTACAGGGACTGACATTTTACTGTCCTGCAACATAGTGCTGGTTTTTTTGCGGGAAAAAGTTAGGAGCTGTTAGCTGTTTGAATACGATTTTCCATTTGTCTTACAGCCACCAGTCTGTTTTTAATTCCTTGGATGGTTTCTTGCTCAACTGTTTCCCTTAACAGTATTACTTAATCCTAAAGCATCATCCTGAGCCTATTTAGTGCTAAAATCCATGCTTTTATTTTTTTTTCTTATTTTTTTTCTTTTAATTTTTTTTTTTCTTCTTAAGTTTCCCTGTTGTTGATTCTTGGCCAGCTTCCACCGAGGTAGGAGGACAGTAACCACCATAACCACTCTCATGTATTTTTGAGGCTATTTCGTACCTCCCTTCTCCCCCCTGCCAAAAAGAAGAGTTAAAGGATGGTTCCATGCTGCATCTCTTTAATACTCTGTCTTAAAGTGAGATTAAAACTGTCCCTTCCTGTGACTGCTTTCTGTCAGACTGGTCACAGATGCAAATTGCTACGTGTTTATCCACCCCATAGGAAAAATCAATGAGCAGCCTCTGGTCATGCGCAGTTTGAAGATCTTTGTTTTTCAGGTGATTTACTCTTTACTCGCTGCATTCTCAGCTAAAGAATCTGGAAATGGTATTGGCTGCAGTCTCAGTAAATTAATCTTGAATATTCTGCAGTATATTAAAATTACACTGATGTATTACAGTTTGTGGTATAGATTTAGAGATGTCTCATTCTCCCTTGCAGTATGTTATATTAGAATTGGTTAAATAGGTACATATCTAGCAAAATATTGACTTACAGCTATGGTGAACCTTGCAAAGCTGCCGATTCTAGGAAATTGGCCTCCTGTTATCTCTGATTTCATGCTTTTTCCATCTGTCTCAAAATGAAGAGATTAGGGCTGATCTTAGCTATGTGTGTGAGGCAGATTATGGTAATCTTATTATTCTGATCTCATTACACTTAATCTCTAGATTTGAAATTGTCCTGGGTTTTAACCCTTTCTTCAACAGCTACAAAAATGTAGTGGAAAAATGTTTGAGGTGTGTTCTACAAACCTCAGATTAAATGTTTATTTTATCCTGAAATAGTAAAGCACTTAAAGACTTTGCTACTTGGAATCATACACTATGGTGGTGGTGGTTTGATGTTTGAGAGGTTTTTTTGGTTGGGTTTGTTGGTTGGTTTTTTTGGTTTTTTTTTTTTGGGGGGGATTTTTGTCTTAACAGACAGTCTAAAATGATGGGTAAATCAACTCTTTTGAGTTACAAAGGATGCAATTCACATATGATGATGAATTAGTCGTGGATATTACAGTTCAGAAGACTGGGAAATTCTTAGTTCCTGATAGGTCAGAACTATTTCATTTACTAGCTTTTCTGAAACGAAATAGGATTTTCCAGAGCTTTGTCTCAGTCTTTGACACACAAAAATAAAAAACTTCGTGGAGTGTCTCCTCATCTTCTTACACAAACACAAAAGTTAATGCAAAATGCTGGAAAATACATAGCTGGGTAGTTAAAATGCGGAAGGGACAACTCAGATGGAGCACAGAATTTCCTGGTTTTTCCTTATCTACAGCTTTACTCCAGTTACTGGCAAGTCATTTCAGTTTTAACTGACGGTAAAGGGTTAACAGTAGTTTGTGACAGAGAAGGCTTCTGCACTGGGCTAACATGTTTTACTGAACAAACATTGTCAGGTGGACTATGAAGATTACAAGAGCCCTTTGTCTGTAACCTGGGGAGGAAGCTCTGTCCTCTCTACACTGTTTCGGGCATCAATTATGAAAACAAGTGGTATTGCTTCTTCAGGCCTGGAAATGAAAAGGCAGCAAAAAGGACAATTGCTGGTGGTGGGAGTTAAAAAGCAAATATGATTCTCAGTCTTTAAAAGGTTGGTATTTTATTGTAACTCCTGTTTGAACAGATTCATAGGATAATTGAGATTTTTATTGTACTACACTGATGGAGTTCTAGATTAGATAGTGTAGGGAATTCTTTTAAAAGCATTTGGATATTGCTCTGAGTATTTTGCTGGTCATCTTTGAACATGGAGTGTATTTGCCAATTCCCATTCTGAAGCTACATTTGGAGAAGGGGGAAAAGGTGTGATAGTGCTTTGAAGCTGGATAGGAAGAAGCAAGTTCCTTCTGCTCCTGTGTTTGGCCTGTCATTTTTAGAGGTTGTATAAACAGTGCCTTTCTGTACAGTGGTGCTTATTGTTACCTGGTTTTGGGAGAATCTGCAATGCTGGAACATCACTGAAATTGCTGCCTGGAACTCCCAAACTGCTTGGAGTTCTGACTCTGATCAGGACTTACTGTTTTGTGCAGTACAGGGACCACTTGAGCTTCTTCTCTAGTTGTAATTCCTGTGCTCTGTGGAAACAGAATTCACCCAAGTAACCGAGGTTCACTGAGACTTAGCAAGTTGGGAAAAACCGAGTCCTTGAAAATGATGTTTGGTTTTTTCTTTCACTCTGTCCTATCCTGACTAACTCCTCTAACACTTGGGCTGGCACAGCATAGAGGTGGAGAGTAAGAGGTGAGAATGATGGCTGGAAGGAAGAAAATACAGGGAGAAGCTGACCTGAGCTTTTTCACAAACTCTGCTTGTGGAGTTATCTTGGAGACGTGTCTGAGCTTTACAGACAGGACACCCTGTGTTGAGTGTCACTGTGTTGTGGTACCACAGACATTGGTAGAGTTGCACTGTGAACTGGACAAGGGTTTGGTGGGGTTTGGGTTTGGCTTTTTTTGTTTTGGCTTTTTGGGTTTTTTTGGACTTGTGTGGGAGTTTACCTTTTTAAGGCGAGGTTGTCTTTGATTTGATATAAAGTAGTTGTGCTGGGTGCACTCCCATGCAAGTTGGCTCAGCCACCCCAAGCTGACCTGGATGGCAGTCTCCATTCCTGCCCTGGGGCTGTGCATTTAGCTAAGTCTCATTATGGCAAAGCAGCCCTTTCTTTTTGTAACTTGAGTTATTTTTCTTGCAGTTCTCAAGAACTCTTCAAACACTTGCCTTACCAAAAATGCTGCTTCTATTGTGCATTCACACTGGGTGGTGATGGTTGTTTTGTGTTAAGTGCTGAGTTGCTGGCAATGTTTTAATATATTTTTAGATAACAGTGAAGTATTTGTTTTTTCAAATGAGAGGTAGGAAATTGCAAAGAATAAAGAATTGCATGAGTTGGCTCAGTGATAGCAAGCCTGTTCCATTTGGAGTAGTGGAGGAGGAAGGGGGAATAGATGGTGAGGTAAGAGCTGTTGCTGTGACACTCTCCTGGTAATGACTTCAGCAAGGAGTTGTCAAGGCTGGAAGGAAAAATAAAGATGTTGAGAATTCGTTGACTTTGACAGTTGATAGGAATCATATCTCCTCTGTTGTAGGGGGAGGATAATTCAAATGAACACAGTGAACTGTTCCTGTGGCAAACACAAAGCTTTTCTTCTTTTCTCTCCTGAACTTGGTTCTTGGCAAAGCAGAGCCTAGATTGCGGTCCCTTTGAGGCAGGGGTTGGTGCTGTAAACAAGATCCATAAGACTCCTGCACAAAATTCTAGCAGGCAGAGTTGTTGGAGCCCTGGATTGATGAGGTGGTATAAGGCAGCTGCAGTAAGCCTGGATTAATTTGTGGTGTAAGGCAGCTGCAGTAAGCCTTGCATCTGAACGCCTCGTATAGCCCTGAGATTGGATGATGATTTTTCATAACACAGTAGAAAAGTAATGAGGCTTTCTAGATTACTTTAAATACTATTTTCTGGTCTAACTATCACTAGTTATTCTTTTCCATTTTGTTGTGAAGTCTGCTTAATAAAAATCATTGTCCTTCAATCCCACAAGCATTTATATAATTTTATTCTCCATCAATAAGCCTGGGAAATTTTATGGCCGAAGCTAAATTGTGCTTTCCCAAAGGTGCAGGTGCAACTGCTGTTGCCTATCCTAACAACAGTAGGAAAAAATATTTTTATAAATTTAGTTATATATTTATTATCTTGAAATATGTTGAAACATATACTTATTATTGTTATTTATATTATTACTTTTGTATGTATTTTATAGGTATGTATTTCAAGAGGCTTCTTTGCACAGACTGTGACAGTACCTTGTGTGGAGGGGTTTTCAGCTCTCAGCACTATTGCTTTGCAGCAGTTTGCTCAGAAAAGTGTGTGGTCCTTTTAAAAGTAATTTTCATTTTTCATCTCAAAATGAGATTTCAACACCCTTTATTTCACTCTTCTCAGTAGGATGGGGAGGTCAGGATGTATTTTGAAACTGGGGAAAATGCAGTTCAAATAGATGGTGATAATACTATTCTTAGATCACGGAGGCTGTAAAATCTTTTTGGTGCTAAGAGGAAATGGCAACTTGAGCTTCATTGGCCAGTGATGAGCCTTTGCAGCTGGGGCCTGACCTGGGGGTGGTAACATTTGGGGCATCTGTCTTAGGGTAGTGGAACATGGGGCTTTCCCTTCTTCTGTACTTTCAAATGCAAATTTCAGAGTATGCCCCGGGGACAAGCAGAAAAGTCCATGTGGGTCTTAGCTGTGAAAGAAATTAGTAAATACTGATCGTCAAATTCTGATTGTTCAGTTGCTGCTGAGAGGTTATTGCAGTTATCAATCACTTGCTGTTCTATGTCCAAAGATGGGAGGTTCATACACTGGTATTAACATGTAATTTCCAACATCATAAAGCCCTGCTTTCTCCTGTGTGCAGTTTTGCAATGTGTGGTGGGATGGAAGGAATAACTTTCTCTGCACCTGGGTGATGTAACCTGTGAAGAATTAAACTTGTCAGAAGGACCAGCAGCTGTCACTGTTGACAGTACAGAGCACAAAAAGAGACTTGATGTATGAGCCCACCAGCATTTCTTGTATGTCCCTGAACTTCAGGGCTTTTTCATGTGTGAAGTCTGAGGTTTTTCTGTCTCTGCTGCAGAAATCTTTAGATATGGCTTGCCAGGATCCATTAGCTTGACCTGGCTGTCTGACATGAAGGTATGGCTGACCTGACTCTCCTTTCCATCTTTATCCCATTAAAGGTACCAGCATGTATACAGTTTGACAAAAACAGTCTTAACACTTGTGCAAATGAGCCTGTCATCAGGGAGCACAAATATATCTAGGTCTCAGCTGAGTCACTCACTCCTGCTTCCCCAACTCCATTCCTCCCACTTGCAGTCAGTGAGTTCTGAATTTTTGTTGCCCCAGAGCAGGACTACCCACATGCTCCTTCTTGAACTCTTGTCCCTTTCTTCCCCTAATCTGCTGTATTTAAATCTTTGAGCAAGTGGAACTGTTGTTGCGTGTAAGCATTTTGAGGTGGATTGCTGCAAGAATTTTGGAGAAGCCTTTTGTGTCCTTTGAAACTGGAACCAAAGCTGTTTCCTTCATGGCAGTGCCCACTCCAGCAGTCCTGCCCTGTTCCTTTCCTTCCCATCTCTTCTGTTGATTCAGTCCCAGATCTGTGCCCTGCACTTTCTGTGGAGCCAACCAGGCAGGTGGGAAATACAGCACCTCCCTAAACTTTTCTGCACATCAGTTCTCCAGGGTGGGGAACTAAACAAGTGCATGTTCCCACTTTGGGGAGGACAAGTGGGAGAGTGCAGCCATGGCAAAAACCAACTCACAGAGCTGCTGCCAGACTTGGAGCCACGCCAAACTGAGAGTGTGGCCTCTGAGTTTGTAGCTGGGTAGGAATTCCTGCTCAGAAGTATGAATTCCCAAGTGACGTTGTTAATTCCAACGTCAAGATGTGTGCAGTGTCAGTATTAAGTTTGATTTCTGGCTGTGTTGAGAGATGCCTGCAGTTATCCTTATTCCTGAATAAAGGCTTAAAACAACTAGATTTTGGCTTATAGCTCTGTTTAGTAGATTAAGTTTTTTGTGCCTTTCAAGGCATGACTTAACTGTGGATTTTGAGGACCATCAATAAGAGATGCACAAAAGTTCAGAAGTATCAGAATAACTACAGTGTTGCATATTTTTTTCAAAGACATTTTCCAATGTGCTGTTGGGTGTAATTAACCTAGGAAAGTTTGTCCTGTAGATAATTAGTTGTCAAATATAATTCCTGAAGTCTTTCTGACTAAGAGCTGAGTACCTTTCGCATTCTGTAAAATTTACAATGCTATAATATATTAGGCAATCAATATTAAGTAAGAATATATGCTAGTAGAATCCTAAAGCTTTTAAATTTTAAAGCCAGATGAAGCAAAGTTAATGTTTTTATTGCTCTGTTAACTTGTCTGCAGAGTAAAATGAATGTGTACTGAGTACTGTAATAAAACAGTTTAAACAAAACCATGCATATAGAGAAAAAAAAACCTTAAAGATTGTCTGTCCTGTAAATGTATGCCAATTGTGCTAAAAGTTGTTTTTTTTTTTTTTTTTTTTTTGTTTTTTTTTTTTTTAACCTCCCTCTTACATTACTGTTGTTATTAGCAGAAATCTGCCTGGTTTGATGTTTGGAAGCATCTTGGACCCTTTGCTTGTGTGTTGGTCTTTTCACTGGAAAAAACAGCAACTGCAGCTCAAGTTAATTTGCTTCCCTTAGACACAAAACCTTAAAGTTGGTTCTTTGAACTCATGTAAGTTTTTTTTAAGACCTTTATGGTGTTGTACCTTTTCTTGGTGTGTTTTAAAATGCAGCATATAATATTTCTAATTGTACTTCCCACAGAAATGTAGTTGGGCTTTGGACAACCTTTACATTTTTTTCCTTCATTTTTGCTTTGTAGAAGGCAGTGTTGGTTTGTGGCTTGCTGCTCACCAGATTGGTGATTAGTAAGTTTTCTCTTTTAACTTCTTCCAGGTTTTCGTAGTACAGCATGTTGTTAGTCACTCAGACTTACCAGTGCATCCTGGGCTATCAATCCTGGTTGTCATAGAATCATAGAATATCCTGAGTTGGAAGGGACCCACAAGGATCACAGAGTCCAGTCCTGACCCTGCATGGGACAGCTCCA
Organism: Muscicapa striata striata; assembly: GCA_030060385.1. Taxonomy (NCBI): domain Eukaryota; kingdom Metazoa; phylum Chordata; class Aves; order Passeriformes; family Muscicapidae; genus Muscicapa; species Muscicapa striata. Next base: position 498,177 of record JAREIS010000261.1, on the reverse strand, counting down.
AGAGTCACAGGAGGTCCCTGAGGGCATGGTCCAAATGCTTCTTGAACTGTGTCCACTGTCATTGTCAGTCTGTCTTACAAGCAGAGTGGCCTCATTTAGGTGACACCTCCTGTCATGATGGTTTGAAGAAATGTGAAAACAGGAAGATGTTCAACAGCAATCAATGAGGTGTCAGAGTTGTAGGCAGAAATAATCAACTGCACCAATGGAGGACAGAGAATGAATCACTTGGTATCAGTTCCTCTGAAAATACCCCAGACATTACAGTGGAAAATTGGTTGAAATCAAAGTGATGTCACCTCCTATTGAGCTGTATAGACAGGGCTGTAGTACCTGCCCACCATCCAAAGTAATTCTTCCACTCACATGTAAGGCTGTAGCTTTACTCTGCAGATTCATGTCCACAGGGCTGCTGCAAAACTGCCCTGTGGTCTTATATCCTAAATTTCTGATCAAAGATTAAGTCCAGGTTGTCCCACTAATAATCATAATTTCTCCCACCCAGCTTTTCCAGCAGTGGGGTTGAGATGCCTTATGTAGTGTGGTATTTTTACAGGATGACAAGTATTCATTATTTGTCTCCCTTAACATCCTTTTGGACTTTGCCTGCTGTTACATACATCACAGCCCCTCTGTTGTGTGCAAGCATTAGAATGGTTGTAATGGAGAATGTCCTACATGAAACAGTTGCTGGATGTCACTCTACAAATAACTATTCCTGTCTGGTTAAAAGTGATAGGTAAATTGTTGAGTTTCTGTGTTAGGGGAAGCAGTAAGTAAGAGTGAAAGTCTGGAGTGGAGTGTTGAGTTTGGTGGTTTCTTGGGCAGTGAAGTGTAGCAGAGGTAATGATATGCACCCTCCGTTTAGAACAGAAAGGACAACTGGCATAATTTGAGCATTTTTCTCTTTCATTCTTACTGGGGGAATTTTGAGAATTTCATATCTGTAGAGGTTTGGGGTACGAAGCATGAGGTGATCAAGGGCTGGTTGTTAGTGGTGCACTATCCTGTGCTTCATGCAAACCTTCCCTTGTCCTCTAGTGAATGTTTTGGTCCTTGGCTGTGGTGAGTTCAAAGGCAGCGTGTGGGACAGCCAGGCAGGAGCTCTGCCTTCTGGTCCTGCCTCTTCTGTATAATCAAGGCATTGTCCCTGTCCCTGGGACAGGTGTATCTGCTTCCTCCTGAGGTGGTGAGAAATACATTCTCCAGAGGTGCATTTAGGTGGGGGATAGCAGGACAAAGTAGTACACATGCAAATAGAAATAGCAACTGCTGGGTATTCAAGTAAAATGTTACACAAAGCAGGTTAGGGATGGATTTTGCAAGCTGCGAATGTCTGACCTATGGGCTGTCTGGTGTGTGTATTTCCCCAGGGTATTCTCAGTTTTACTGTAGTGACTAGCTTCATTCGTATTGTAAAGCTCTGAAAGGACAAGCAGTGCTATGAGTGCTTGTTCTTCATTACCTTTTACAGTTTTGTTCGAGATGCACTATCAAGTCCTGGCTTACAAAGAGAGCCAGCACAATGAGAAGAAGTGCAGCAAGTGAGAAATGTATAATTTTGATATGCTTTGCAAACTGCCACAAACTCAGTGCTGATATTTCTGCTGTTTCTCTTTTAAGTTCAAAACCAATTCTGAAACACTCTCACTGGAATTTTTGATAGCTCTTTTTTATTATTTTCTGTTGGTGACTTTCTGCTGTCATCCTTCAGAGCTTTTACCAAGAGCTCTTACAAAATCCTCACAATTTCATTAAAGACTGAAAGGTTGTAGTTGGTTGTACTTGGATAACTATCTAGAGCATGTGATAACGGATTTTTTTTTTTTTCTGCTTGGTGTCCATGTTGCTAAACTTGAGGTTGCTGCTTGAAATAGCCCTTGTAAGACGGCCTGGAATTTATAGCACTGGTGTTAGCAGCAGGTATAGGAATAGAAACCAGGAAACCTTACTCTGACCAGTAGGTAAAAAGACTTCTTTCAAAATTTTTCTTCTCAAAATTGAGGGTTTATTTTGGGTGCTTAAGGCAGTGTGTGCTCTGTTCTTTATGTAGACATGTGCATATATGCACTTGGGTTGTTTTGGGGTCTGGTTTTGGATTTTGAACCTTTCATTCATAGAGCAGGTTTGTACTCAGAATTCAAGGCTGTTTTCTTTCCTCAGTAAAAAAGAGGGAGAATGCATGGAGCTCTCCAGGCTTCAGCACATGACCTGTTCTTCAGTTTGTGCTTCACCAGTGGTGGTTTTGCTGGGACCCTGTTTAATCCTAAATTAAACAATGCTAAATAAAACCTCAGTGAATAACTGATTCACAAGCAAATGCCCATCCCTAGTAGTACCTGAGAGAATTAATCCACACTGCACAACAGAAAACTGACCAAATGCTGTGCTCTTCAGGGCTTCCAAATTTGGTCTGGATTGGGTTTGAGATTAAGGAAGGATGTTTTGTCTTCTGTTTCCGTGATAACATCCTGAGCACTCCAGCTTGTTATAAAAGGTGGCTGGTCCTGGTCTTTAGTCACTGTAAACTAACCCTTGGTCTGTTGGGGAAAAACAACACTCCCCTTCCTCTTTTTAAGAAACTGCTCTTGTGAATCCCTGAGCGTTCTGTTATCCACATATTCAGGCTGTGAGAAATGATGCACACTTTTAAAACTTTGAATGTTTATTAAACTTTAACAAATACAGCAGAATGACTGAATAAGGAAAGAGAACACAGCACTTGGGAGCGTGTGACTTTCTGCAAAATGCCTGCTCCCCCTTTTATAGCCCTGGGGGTTGCATTAGGCAACCCTGCCCTTCCCAAAGTGTGCCAGTTAACTCTTCTTTGCAGTCCAATGGTAGAGACTATTTTCTTACATCTTGGTTGGAGGTCAGGTGTTTCCATGCTGTGCCTCCTGTTAACAAGCCTGCCCTCCTCCCAAATGCTACCAACAGCTACCAACAAAAACAACAAAAGGGGAGGGAAAAGGGGACTATGGGGAGAACAAATCACAATAACATAACTACAAAGCAATAAAACTTCTTTGAACATACACAAAATATTCATCTCTTAGTTGTGAGAGCCAACCATGGCATTACCCATCTATAACAGGGCCAAGTTGTGGAGCTTAGGCTGTGATAACAAGTTTTTTACTGTCTTGCTCTCCATTTTGATCAGGCACTGGAATGAGACCATGCATTCCTTGCAGCATCGAAGGTTGAAGTAGTCCTTACATTATGAAGTTTGTCAGAATTAGTGTTCATTTAAATACCATAAAAGTTGCTGAACATAAAATGAATCTCACTTCTGAGAGTCCCTGCTGTTTTGGAAACACTTGGGGGTCTTTGAAATGTGGAAAGCCTAATTAGTGAGCTGTAGCTACTTCAAGCTCTGTAAAGCTATTTTTATTTGAGTTGTAAAATCACTAATACTGAATTTTTGCTTCAGGCTGCCGTGCTTTCTGTTAGGGAGATTTTCCATCAATCTCTCTGAAAATAGTTTATTTGTGGTATCTACAGCTTAACCTTTTTACAGGTGGTAATAGTGGGAGGACTGATGTGAAGGGAACTCTATAGTCACTGGGGCTGACATCTCTCTATCCACCACAAGAGCAAAGGCAGAACTTGCACATTTCTTACATTTTACCTCCATGTGTTTGTGCTAGTGAAAGCTTCCTACACAGAAAGAAGGCAAGACCTGTGTCAATGTTTCTTGAACTTTACTGACCTCTTCCAGGATCTCCATTAAACATTTTGGAGCTCACTGCAGTATACTTTAAAATACTGGGTTTTTTCCTCCCATCTTTGTGGCATGTGAACCAAAAAAGGTGAGCCATAGGGAAAGAGAACTGTTGTCTAGATTTTTTTTTTACTTCTCTTTTTCCTATTATCCTTATTAACTCTTCACAACTGAAGACTTTTGCCAGAGGGGATGTGGTAGTACCAGACTAGCAAGGCCTGGGAGGCAGAGTGATTTAGTCTGTGCTGAGTTCTGTCCCTGTGGTTAGACTTGACTGTGCCTCAGCTCACATAAAGTTGTCTCAAGTATTCTTGTGTTACCTACAAAAAAATATAAAAGGTGGTTTTGTAAAAGATTGAATGCTAATTCCTTGCTCCAGTCCTCTCTTTGGAGTTTTCCTTGTTACAACAGATTTTACTGTGCTTGCCAGCCACTGCAACTCTGGATTTCTTGATGACTTTAGTTAGTTCTCTTATGGATTTCAGTTTTGCATGGTGAAATATTACATGGAATTGTAGTGACAACTTGTCTTTATCTCATGCAGTTAAAAATAACATCATTTCCTGTAATCTTACTTCTCCCTATCAACCCTTTCAGAAATTTAAGGTAATTCTGAATTTATCTGTAAATGTTTATATTGCACAAACCTCCAGTGGTGAATAGTTTTCTGCAGCAGATATGGAGAGCAATATTATTTAGGGTTTGGAAAGAGAAGTTTAGATCTTGGAGTGGCCTTGACCTGTGACTTTATTGTTGGCTTGTTGTCTCAATTTTGTCATATATTTTACTTTGGAGGAGTTTCCCGGTCCCTTCAAGATGAATGGAAATAACTTAGACATAAGTTCTTCACAAAGAAGCTAAAGACAGCAGTTGGTAACCCAGACACCAGCCAGCCTTCTACTTTGAAAAGCTTCAAAATTTCCTTTTCTAGAGTCTGCTTCCAGCTGCATGGCTGTTGTGGTGAACAGCTGTGGGTGTGCATGTGCAAAGTCCATGTGTGTTGGAGCAGCATCACTTCAGATAAGGCTTCTGACAAAAGCACCACTGAGGTGTGGGGAAGAAAGACCCCTGGATTTCATTGTGGTGGGGAGACTTTCTGAATTACTTTCTTTTGAGTTTGTTTTTTGTGCTCTTCTTGTGCCTTTAAAAAGCTGTGGGTGGAAGAAGTGTTTCTATAGTGATAATGGGATTTGGGGAGGATGAGAATGAAAACCTGTATCCATAACACATTACTGCATTATAGTGCAATCTACATCCATTATTTAGGTATTGTATTATAATACTTGGTAGTTGAGTGCAATTTAAGGAACAATCTTTCTCTGGCTGTTTTCGTAATATTTGCTCAGTGGTTGTTAAGCATTTCCACAGCTTTTTGTATTTACCTGGAGAACAAGTATGCACAGTCTTAAAGGGTGTCCAAACGTGGTACTGAAGGTTTTGTTCTGAAAAATGTGGATATTTTGCATTTCCTATGTGTTATCATGATAAATTGGATTTAAGGAAAAGACTAAAACATTTCAGCAGTTACGTGTTCTTGGGTCACCCTAATTGTCCAATGTATCTTTTTGTATTAAAAGCTTGCAGTTAAACTTAACTGTATGGTGTGTGATGAGTAAATCAAGAAAAGAAAACTGATTTGGCCTGATCAGAGTCACAGTGTCATTTTGATGGGCAGATTTCCCCAGGTTTCCTTAAGATGCCATTCTTGCCTCACAGCCACCTTGGTGACACCCAGCCAGAGGCAGGAGGATTCATTTGTTCAACTCAAGGATGAGACAGGAGCTGCAGGTGACCAGGCCATATCTTGGGTTGTCTCTGCAAGATCCTGAAGAGATGAATTTGAATATCCTGTGGTGCCATTTAAATAAATTTGCAGATGTGAGAAATGACACCTCACTTTTAAAAATTTTAAGAGGTTTATTGATCCTCAGCAAGGGACTGAATAAGGAAAAAGAGACAGTGCTGGGTGCTTAGCTGCAGCCAGAGGCACACTGCCCACACCCATAACAACCCTTATATATTGATAAGCCAACCCTCCCCACACTTGTGCAGATGTCACTGTTCTGAGCCAGCTCCTCCTTCATCCCTCCTCTTGGAGTCTGTGCTGTCCTTCGTGCTTCAACCCTGGCCATGGTCAGGGATCAGCTTTCAACATTACAGAACTTATATATAAAAACCCTTAAAAAAAGATCTTAACAGACTTACATTCAACATTAGTGAGAGCCAACATCACACTATCCATTTATTACACAGAGAAAAAAAACTGTTTTATACTGGGCTGTGGTGAACTTGCTTTGTTGAATCCAGACAGTGTCCCCTTGAAGCAGTTTTTACTTGCTGGTTTATACCTAGTTTGTAACTCTCAGAGCAGAAAAGGAGCCGTTTTTCTCTGAATTGAAAACCCCTCTGCTTGAACACCTTCTCTGAGGGTGAGAACCATGCTCCCAGGGGCTGTTCCATCCTGGGACAAGTAATTTCCTGGCTTAGAAAATCAGTTGGAGAATTGCTCTCTTTGAAACATTTATTCACTTAATAAATTTTAATTCCTGCCCTAGTTTGAGTGTCGTGAGTCCTTTCCTTGGATTCTTCAGACTTTGGGAATGTTTTTAATATACTGCATTGTTTTCTTTGTGGCATTGTCAGTGTAACTTTGTGGAGGAGAAAAACTTCATCGGCAAAAACATGTGCTGCTGCAGCAGTTGTGTTACACTTTCTGTTTCAGTTAGCACAGCAGAAGTCCCAAAACCTTGGAGTTCAGGGAAAACTCAGAAACTCCTCTCTGAGCACATATTTTGGGGTTTGTCTCTCCAAAACCATAGCATGCTGATTAATTTGGCTAAATTCACAGCACATATTTGAGGCATTATTTAGTTTCATGTTCACTTATGGGTGTTAGCTTCAGAGCTGAGCTACATCTGCTTATTATATTCCAGTTTAGTGCCTGTGTTTTCCTGAAAGTGATTTGGTTTTGAGAGGTTTGAGACTGGTGTACAATTCCCGAGGGTGTGCTTGGAAATATTCACCAGGTATGGAATGGAACATGGCTAGGGATGGTTGCTGTGTGTGAACTGTTCTGACTGGGACTTGGGAACAGCCTTGCCGGGCAACTCTTGTGCATTTCCATGGGAACAGATGGGCTTTTGTTGATAAGAGCTGTTATCAAACTGGGAAACTGCCGGACAAAGTTGAGCCACTCTTGCTGTAAAGCAGGGTTGACTGCAGGCTGAGGACATCACATGCCAGCATGGCTGCAAATGGAGGGGATAAAAATACCCTTCCTCCTTCTCCTCTCAGGCATTCATGCCCCAGTGTGAAGAGTCACTCTGGCACGGACCCAATCCCATCCATGGCAGTGGGATGCTTTAGGTTTTGACCTACCCAAAAAGCAGCAGTTTTGAACAGTTGATCTATAAAAGTGTTTCAGATCTTTTGCAGACCTTGAAGGCTGTCCAGTTTGGAGCAGCGAATCTTTAAAGTTTCATTTTGTTGCTTAATTTATCTGTGTTTCATTTTGTACTTGGCAAATTATTCAAAGCAAAATCCAGTGATTCATGTGGTACTTAGATTAAATTTTGTAGCTTTGGTAAGCCTGGTAAATCTTACTGTAGTTCAGTTAAGAATCATTCTTTTTCTTAGAGGCATAGCACTGTGTTTTTAATATCCAGATGATAAATTTTAATATGATTTATTATCTGGAAGTCACTTGGAGGTATAGAATAGATGGATTTACTGGGTGCTTTTCATAAGATGCTTTATGGTAAAATGGTTTAATTACTTAAAGTCAGTTCTTTCATTTCAGTGGATTTATGATTTAAAATAACAGAGCAGTGTCAGATGTAAACATCAAAGACAGATACATCAATGCACAAAATTCCTATGTCTGTTCCTGACTTAGTTTTTAGTTACATTTTAGGTACTTTAGTTTCTAAAGGGTGTTAGTGGCATCGTTTTTTTTTTTTTTTTTTTTTTTTGAAAGCTGAAATTCTACAGGACTGTTCTGTAGTTTTCATGACAATAGCTCCATAACTTCATAGGAACTACCAGAATTCCAGCCTTGTGCACATGACTGCAAAGTTGTCCTGAATTTAAGGCACTTCAGTACAAGTCAGTTTTGCTTGGCTAAGCATTGGGAGCAGCTCCAGGGATGTCTGACACTGTCAGAAGAAATGGTTTTGTAGATCTGTGTTGTGGAGATGACTCCCGCTGAAATGACACGGGAACGTGGAGCTTTGGAAAGAAAACAGTGTGTTCTGTTCTCTCTGGAAGAGCCAGAAAGGGGAACCCAGGAGTGTTTCCAGGGTGAGTGTGTGTGTGAGCACTCTCCGTCCCTAACACAGGGCAGGGATCCCTGGCTGCCTGCCAGGGTGTGAATGGAGCTGTGACAGCTCGTTAAAATGATCCTAGAAAGGACAACGGGCTGCGAAGATAAAGTCAGCCTGGGTGTGAAGCAGGAAGAGGTCTTGGGAGCAAACAAAGCCGCTGAGGAGGGAGCTGTGGAGGGCTCATCACTGCAGCAGAAGTCCCCTGAACACGTTGGATGTGCAGATACTTAGGCAGTTACCTTATCCTGCCTTTAATCAGCTATTTTTTACTCTGGTCACAAAGCTTTAATGCATCCCTTAGCACTGCTGCCTCGCTGGCATTTGGCTTCAGGCCAGGCATTAATGAGTACCCCAAGCCCGATGTGATTTGGCTCCTTCAAATCTATTAGCATATCTTCAGAGCAAGATAAAACTCATTAAAATAACTTACATTTGGGCATTAGAATTTCTGATAATTTTTTAATACCTATTGCCAAACCCCCAAAACTGTGGCACTGTCCTTCAGATGAAACTACAATTTACCCAATCCTTCTGAAAAAAGAACTGACTGACAGATCCCTTAACTGCTCTCTGATGGTGATGAAATGAGTCTGTAGCACATGAGCTTATCAAAGCTCATGGAGGATATCTCTGATAAAGGAACGCACGCCATTGTGTAAGATTTGGTTTATTAGAAATCAGATTAAAATATATTGTGTTTGAGCTGTGTTCTGTTGTGCAGGACTCTAGTGAAGGCAGCTTGAGTTACAGAACAGCCCCAAATTACTGCTTCTTGGAAGCTGTGTGCTAAAATCTTTACATGACTGAGTTACAGATCTGGGTTTCAGCTCATACCCTCCCTGGTCTCTGTGCAATTCACTTTTTTACACCCCTGGTCTTGATCTCTGTCATCCCTGTTGGGTATCCCAGAACTCCTGCTGGTGTCTCTCCCTGTATTTCATGCTGAGGAGGAATCAGTCCCTGCCCAGGTCACTGGGCTCCAAGGCAGTCCAGCAGACATCAGCTGATCCAGGGCAGATCTCCATGTGGGAGCTCTTACCTCAGAGCCTGTCACAGAGCCACGCTTGAACTGCTCATGACCTGTGCTCAGATTATCCCAGTTAAATGACTGAACTCTGCTGTGCACGATGGAGCAGTGCTTGTAAATAAATGCATGGAAGCCCAAAGTAGTAACTGCACAAAAGACAGCTTGAATGTTACATCTACATATAAGTACTTGGGGTCTTTTAAGTGTTAAAGCATCTTGGGCCATGAAGATGGGTATCTTTGCTCACCTGAGTTCTGTAGATGTGGCCCTCCTGCTGTGCTAGTTCCCCAGTGGAAGTGCTGGCAGCCAGGGAATGTACAATGTGCATTCCATCAGCCTCTTCCCTTGGGAGTTAAGGAACACCCATGTAACGGTTACCCACTGTAATTCACATTTTGCTCTTTCCTTTGCCACATTTAATTTTTCAATGGGTTTTTTGAGGTTTTTCTCTGTCACACGTAGCAGTCAGCAGTGAAGCAGATTTAGGGTGTTGGTGTGTCACATTTTTGAAAGGCAGCAAACACTGATCTTTAGAGTTTAATTTGCTGAAGCACTCCCATCAACTGCAAGAAAAGGACATGCACTTGAAAATTCTTGTCTGTTTTTACTTTCTCTTTTAATTTCCTCTCACCACCCTTGAAATAAAGAAACATAATGACATAGTAAAAGAGTTAGTTTGAGGGTTTGGTGGATATCTTCACCATAATTCTGTGTAATGTAATCTCTGGATCTGCATTCATGTTTCTTTCTCTTTGCATTTCCTCATCTCCCTGCATCCAGGCAATGCTAATCATGTGATACTTTTGTGACTTGAGGCTTTTTAATTTTTTTAACTCAGATCTAACTTTTTGTTGGATCCTCCTGAGAAAGCTGAGAAGAAATGAAAGTGCTTGAGGAAAAGTGTTGTTGTGGTGTTTAATCTTAAAGGGAAGGGGGCAGGTTCTCTGAGGTATTTACTTCCAACACAATCATCTTGAGGAGAGGTAGTTTCAAGCAATAGTGTGGTTTTACTTACAGAACATAATGCAATATTGGAGGGACTCCTTTCAGTCAGTGCACCAGGCTTGCCTATTGCTCTGTACCAGTTGACAGAAATTCAATGAAAAATGAAGCATCAAAGTTCTTAGAGCAAGCATGCCTTGAAATACCAATTTGTGCTTTTTAAAACTACCTTTTCATGTGGCTTCTCTCTTGTGACTCCTGATCTTTCATTCATGTTTAAAATTACAGCAAGAAAAGTATCCCCTTAAAAAATAAAAAGAAGGAACTTTGTTCATCTACATTTGCTGTTTGAATGTGTTTAATTTTATTGATGTAAAAGCTTCTTAACACAATTATGAAGAATAACACCTAGTACCTTCATCAGTCTTGCTGATATCTTGGCTGTATCTCAAACTTAATTTTTGTTTGCTTGCTTCCTTCAGGTTTTGAATGAAGAATGTGATCAGAATTGGTACAAGGCAGAACTCAATGGAAAGGACGGCTTCATTCCCAAGAACTACATAGAAATGAAACCCCATCCGTAAGTAGAGCTTTTGGGATAGGCTGCCTTGGTCTTACTCTGGGCATCCTCATAAGCAGAAGGATGGTCTTCTGCTAAAATTTTACCAGATTGCTCAAATGTATGGACAGATAAAGGATGGCTGGTGAGTTGTGTGTCTCTGTTTGTAGTGTTTGGTTTAACTCCTTTCACAGTAGCTGCATAGCAGGGTGTTTTGGGAGGATTTTCTGGTGCTTGCTCTGGTGTTTTTAGGGTCAGACAGGGCAACCTTGGGGTTAGCAGCCATAAACCAGCCAAAAACCCTTTAGTAGAGAGATTTCACTACCACTTCCCTAGGAAAAATGTCTGTATTCTTGTGATGATTCTCAGTTTTACTTACTAAGCAGCTAACAGTAAAAATCATGCTCTGCAAAAGGTGAAGGGTATTTGGGGCTGAACTTGTAGTATGTCTATCACATCCTGAGTATAGAATCACAGAACTTTTAAGATTGGACAGGACTTGTAATTTGTTACCTTCTTCACGAAACAGGCTGACCTCAAAGTGCTGTTACACAAGTATTGTTGCCTTGAACTGCTGCTCCAGGGAGCTGTGTTTGAGTAACTACTTTGAACCTTTCCCCCTAGGTGTAATGGAGCCAGCATATAAAAACTGTAGCATTTCATGACTGGGTATTTTCTTTCTGTCAGTTCATGTGCTTCTGCTGTTTTCTGCTAAACTTTTTGCCAACCTTTGAGATCCTGCAATATCTGAACAAGAACAGCAAGCTCTGGGTAACAGATTCAAAGGAAGATTTAGGAGGGAGAGGCAGAACCTGTAATCAGGAGTTTTACAAGGAGCTCTAGCGTTTCATTTGCTCACAAAAACTGATGATTTATGTAAGTGTTGACTGTCATTATATAATGAAGATATTGCAGTTAAATGCAATCAAGAATTATTTTTCTAAGGGCCCTTTTGAAATAGCAGAAGGAAGCTTCTGAGGGCCTGGCCCCAAGAAAGAAGAAGCATGTCATACTTTAGAGCAGCCAACTGGGAAGTGAAGCAAGGATGCACAAGAAAATTCTGAAAATGTTTAAAGCCTTGTTTTCTGTAGTAACATGTCTGGTTTCCCCTGATTGTATCAGTCCACTGGGGGGGATCACAAATCCACATTGCAATTTCTCTCATATTGATTTGATGCTTGTACCTTCTTGTAACAATTTTCCAGGCATTTGAGTTATCCTGCAGTGATGTCTCCTCTGATGATTAGTTTATTCTGTGATCCTCTATGGTATTTTGTTTTAGAGGAATAGAGCTGTCAGTTTTTCTTTTTTTTTTTTTTGTACCAAGAGAGAATGAACAATATTTGAGCCTGCAAGTGGGCGAATTTGGTAGTGATTTTTGAGCATAGTTAAATTGATCTTATCTGAAGATGTTTTAAGCTACTGATGGCATCTGGATGGAGGCAGTGCCATGTGTCAGCAATGCTGGGAGTCTTAACTGCTGCATTTTAACAACCCTGGGAAATTATGCAAAAGTTTTTATAGCATAATGTTGGCTTAGCTGTAGTGCAGAGCTCTCTAGTCATACAGGTCATACAAAAAGCAAACTGCAGGCAGCTGAGCAGTGAGAATGTTGCTTTACTCAGACTATCCTCAAATAGTTTTCAAGAGGTTTTGGAAAGAAAGCAACTGATTATGGATTTAAATCCTGTCTTAGGATCCAAGACTTAAATCTTCCAACTGCACAGCTGGTATTAAACGCCATGTTGTTTGTATTTTTGTTTTTTTATTGTATTTTGCAAATCTTACAGATCACTTTGCTACTACCAGCAAATGAAGCTGAAAGGAAAATGTGACACCTCTCAGTGACCAGATTTACCTGGGAATTAACCTGAAGGGTTAATTTTAATTGCCACCTCAATTAACAAAGCAAAGACTGAGCAGAACTAGGCAGGACAGAGAAGAGCTACGTGAAGCTCTGGGCAGGGAGGTTACTGTGAAGGCACAGCAGCACCTTGCTCTAGAAGGGGGCAGGGAAGACTTTGCTGTTTATGAAACACACCATGGATCTGATCCAGGCTCTCTCAGGTCTTTGTGTTTGTTATCAGCTTGTCCTGGGGATATTGCTGAAGTCTCACTTTGCAGTATTGTAATTTCTGTGGAGGAACTTGGCCAAGTGAAATGATTGTGCGAAGTGAAGCCGAGGGAATTGCCAAAGTGCCGATTGAGGGGAGGCTGGGAGCGATGAGAGCCTGTGCTGTACAATCAGTGCAGCTCCCTCTGGCTGTGCAGCATCAGCAGGAATGAATGCCTGCATTTGGTTCTGCAGTGCTGACAGGAGGAGTTTCACCTGCACTACAGGGCTTGTTGGAGTCAAGCCTTACCAGGCTTAGCCCTTCAGAAGAAAAACTGTGGGAATGTCATTGTCATTTTGCCTAATTCTCCACAAGTGATTTTTGACATGCTTTGATGTTTGTTATTTTTTTCAGGCATTCTGTAGCATATGTGCACAACACTTCTGCTGCTTTACAACAGTTTCTTAAGTAGACAGTATCCTGCAAAATAAATTTGTTTCATGTCCGGGGTTTTCTTTTCATTTAATTCAGGTTTTTTTTTACTTTGGCTAATGTGGTAGTAGAGCTATAAAACTTAAAGAAAGCTCAAGAATTGTAAAAGATTTTTAGTCTTTCTGTTTGAAGTGCCTTAGAAGCAGCTGTCAGAAAACTTACATAGTTTGGCATTGTCACTTTGGAAGTGTTATTTCTTTTAAAAGAGTAGTACAATTCTACTTTGTAGTGATTCAGTAAAATTTAGGGGGAAAACAGGTAAACTGTTGAGGCTTCAGGAAAGATTCTGTTAAGCTCTTACAGGCTTTCCTTCTTACTTTATAGAGAGGGGTGAAGTTGTTTTTTGTTTGTGTTTAAGATGAGACTTTTTATGTGAGTAATTGTGTGAGTAATTGAGAATTATTTGAGAACTAAAAAGTGTGTTTGGTAACCACGTAATCAGTCCTTCCTCAGTTCTAGAGGTAATTTCCCCTTAGAGAGAAAGATCTGGTGACTTTTTGACGTCACAAGAGCTCCAGCTTCTTTTAAGAATGACTGTTTCAGGAAGGATTCTGCAACTCCTGCCTTGTTGCTGCAGCAAAACCTTCACTGCAGACAGTGGGCTGTGTGAGTGGAGCTCTTGTTATGAAATGCTTTCCTCTAAGGTCAGTCATCTGCATGGGTGTGTGTGTGATAAGTGCTGCTGTCCTGTGTGATCTGTTCCTCAGAGCTGAAAGCTCTGCTTTTTAGTTGTGAAGATGCTTCTGCTTTTCTCATGCCATGTGACCTACCACTTATCCCTTCTTTGCCTTTAATCTTGGATTAGTCTGGAAATGCAAATATAAATGGGGGCAAGGATCCCATGACCAGGCTGTTGGTCAGTGCTGATGATCTGGTGGCCTGAGGTAGGTTCAGCCTTGGTGTCATGGTCAGCCTGTGGCTGGTGAGAATTTTGGATGTGGTTTGCATGAGGCAGCTACTTCATGTGACTCCTCCTGTGAAAGCTGCTGGATTGTCCTGCCTGTGGGAGAAAGCAAGAAAAGAGGCTCCTGAAACAAGTGTCATCAGCATCTTTTCTGGAACAGAATCTATGCCTAGCTCAGCACTCCTCTGCAATGGAGCAGAGAGACCTTGAAGGAACTTTTCTCACTTGATCTGTGTGTAACTGCAGTCCTGGCACCTGCCTCAGCTTTCTGACAGATGATACTTTTCTTGGACCACAGACAAGCTCTGGTAGAGCTCAGAGACTGGGCTCTGGGCTGCAGGAGCAAACAGTTGCTGGATGAAGCTATTGATTCTCTTTACTAAAGTAATGTCTTACCACCTGATCTGAAAGAGACAAGAAATTGATTTAGATACAAAATGCACTTTCCATGTGTGCAATATGGGGCAGTGCATAGACAGACAAGTCTTGTTTCCAGAGCTGTGGTGTTTCTGGCTCTTCCATGAACAGATTAAAATTCTTAACTTTTCCTATTGTTTTCTTTTCCTCCCCACACAGGTGGTTTTTTGGAAAGATTCCCCGAGCGAAGGCTGAAGAAATGTTGGGCAAACAGAGACATGATGGTGCCTTCCTCATCAGGGAGAGTGAGAGTGCTCCTGGGGACTTCTCCCTCTCAGTCAAGTAAGTCATGCCCAGGAGCAATTGTTTGCTAATCAGGCATCTGCTGCTCCTTTGGACTGTTGAGTAAAGGGCAGGTGATTGTCAACACTGAGCAGTAGAAATAATCTCACAGATGCCCTAGAGCATTCCTGTTCTTCTAGTGATGTTTATTCCCTCTCTAATAGAACAAGCATCTTTGCTCTGGTTTGCAGTGAGCCCACAGGACTGACCTGGTGGCACGTGGCTCACAGAGGCCCAGGCACTGTCTGGTGGCTTCTTTGTGCATCACATTCCTCCCTCTTACAGCCACAAAGCACCCAGTGTGAACAACCTCCCATCCTCCTTCATTCCTTCTCTGCAGTGCAAGTTATTACTTTATCTTCCCTCTGTGTAGTACATTTGCAAGTATGTTTTGGTGATATTCCTGTTGACTAGCACTGGGACATGGAGCTGTGAAACCAGAGGTCCACTTGAACTCTCACAAGTATATTCCACATAGTTTAGGAAGAAATTCTTCTCTGTGAGAGTGGTGAGGCCATGACACAGGTTGCCCAAGAAGATGTGCCTGCCCCATCCCTGGAAGTGTTAAATGCCAGGCTGAACAGGGCTTGGAGCAACCTGGTCTAGTGGAAGGTGTCCCTGCCCATGGGAGGAGGGTTGGAATGATGTGGTCCTTAGGTTGTTCCCGACACAAGGAATTCTGTGATTCTCTGATCTGAAGTCACTCAAATAGAGGGATTAGAAACTTGAGAACATCTGTGAAGTAATTTAATGCAGGATGGGAGGGAATCTATCCTCAGCAGTTGATTTTGGCTTTTTTTGGTTTTTAAATTATTTTCTATAATTTCTCATTTTCTACCATAAATAAACAAGATTTTCTTTAGAATCTTTACAACATTTTTATTATTCATGCACAGTTCCAGCTGGCTCTGTTTTCTGTGGCTGTCAGTGATCTGTCTCAACAACATCTGTTTCTTTTTTTTTCTTTGGTCATTTTTGGTCTGTAACCAAATTTTTGTCCTTCTGTACAGCAGCACTGAGTCATGCCAGCAAACTGGATTAAAGCCACTGATTTTAGAGATGTTTATATTTCTGTCTTGTGTAGAGTCATCTGGGCTGGAACATGAGATATGAATGGAAGCTTCAATTGCAGAAAGTGCATTCCTTTAAGAAACAGAAAGTTACAATGGCATAGCTGGGACTGCCTGTTCAGCTTGGTGTTGCCACCTGGTGGTAATGTCTCAGTTGAGTGGTTTTTCCTGTGTGTATAATTTAGGAAAGTCCTTTTCCTAAACAATGATCTATAGGATTTGAAATGGTGAGAAGCTCAGAGGTTGAGGAAGGCAGAGCAGAGGCAGCACCCAGGAGTTGTTTCAAGGCAGTGTCTGCTTTCTCCTCATTGGTAGGAGCCGTGTGTGCCAAGGGGGAGCAGTTTCTTCTGTTTTCAGTGTTTTAGGATGAAGTAAAAATACCAATGTTCATCTGGAAAATCTGAGTGGATCTCTCCAGAGTTCCTCTTTATTCAGATTAACTCATTGGACATGTAGTTTAAACTGAATGCCATCATTTGTTGGGAAAAAATTGTTAGCACAGAATTGAAGTGGCTGGTTTATGTGTGCAGCATCACCTCTGAACACTTCGGGAGTTGAGGGGTTTTTTTCTCTTACATTTTGTTTCGGGGTTTTTTTTTTTAAAGACCAGAGAGGTCATTTTGTTTCATAATAGAGCCCTTTGCACAAGTCCATTCTGGTTGCCAAAGGAGCCAATCCTGCCCTGCCTGTGGCCATGTTTTCTCAGGAATTTCCCTGTAATGGGACTGGTGCTTATGCATTGCTTTGTTGCACGTACCCAGTGGTGCTGTGGAAGGAGGGACTGGGTCTGTGAGAAGCAGAGAACCATGGCAAGAGTAGCACAGACTGAGAGTGGCTCAAGTCAGTTGTGAAACTGCTGTGTGTGAAGAGCTAAACCAAAGTTCTTGTGCTGTTTGACTGGCAATCTTGTGTTTGGAGATGTGAAGTGGAAAGCACCAGGGTGCAGCTGTGTTACTGTGACCTTGCAAAGTCCCTGGCATTTGTCCTTGGGATTCTGCACCATCTTCAGCAATACAGGTGACAGCATATGTCACATACATCAAGAAATACATGTGATGCCAGCTATGGGATTCCATCTATGTTATCAATGTCATTGACAGTTTTCACTGTGCCCTGAAGGACCTTTTTGTTTCAAACTCTGTGCTGATGATCCCAAAAGGAGTTCTCATGGCTAATGTTGTGCTCTTTTATGTTCTTCATTCTTTCCACACAGGTTTGGAAATGATGTACAGCACTTCAAGGTGCTTAGAGATGGGGCTGGCAAGTATTTCCTTTGGGTGGTGAAGTTCAATTCTTTGAACGAGCTGGTAGATTATCACAGATCCACATCTGTCTCCAGGAACCAGCAAATATTTCTCCGAGACATTGAGCAGGTGCCACAGGTAAGAGAAGGGTCCCTGTAGAGTGCCTTGGTCAGGCTGTTGCAATCACAGTGTGAAGTGGGATTGTGTTTTAGAGTAAGAAAGAAGCTTACTGATTTTTTTACCAGTGGAAGTGTATCTTTAGATCATGCAGTCAAAATTTTACTGGTAAATCAGCTGCATTCTTGTGCAAAGCCTACCTGCCTCCTGGTCTCCCTGGAGCTGAGGCAAAATTATTGTTGCTGCTTGAGCATTTGACTTGTAATGTTTATGGATTCTGTTGCAGGAAGATAATCTGATTGCTGTGAATTAAAAATGGATTTGATCCTGTTATAGGGCACAGTAAGAAGGGATGGGGAAGTGCAGCCCTTAGTGAGGCTTTGATGCTGGGCTTCCTGAAGAGGTGGTTACAGCATATGGAGCATCTCTGGTTTGGATCTAGCCAGTGTGAAGAGAATCCACAAACTGTTGTGAAGTGCCAGCAGAGCAGCTTGTATATATTCAGCTCTTTATTTTGTTCCTTTCCCAGGTCAATCAGAATGTTACTCTGTCAGAGTGTTTCATGTAACTGCATGTTTTGTCAGTTCTGAGTAAATCCTTTTGCTTCCTTGTACAGCATTCTGGTTCTAGCCTGAAGACCAGCAGTGTGGAATTTGTGCAGCTGTCCAGGTGCCACAGGCAACTTTGTCACAGTTTATCTACACTTAACCCTTGGCTCTGCACTGCCAGGTCAGGGATAAACAGGGTGAAAAAACAGAAAAGGACAAGCATGAAGAGACCTTCCTAGCATCACGATTTTAATACTGCAAATGTATTTTAAATGACCAGTTAGCTTTTCCATCAGAAAGGAAGACTTGCAGACCAGGCAAAATGTTCTATGACAGAAGAGTTAAGGAAAATGTGTAAAATGTAAACATTCAGTTTGTAGGGGGAACTTCATGTAGATCAATAATATTTGTGCTGTCAATTATGAAAACAGGACAAGTAAACAGCAATATTATTATTGCAATAGAACACAGATGTACAATAGGCCACAAAGAGTGAAAAATACTAGAAAAACATCAGAGTGATCTGCTCTATTTCAGTTCTTTGACAGAAACTTGACTTTTTCCTGAGGTGTTCTATAGCCTGTCTGTTGCTATTTTAGCACTTTGTTGCAGCTGTTGGGAGCTGGCTTGCAGGGAAAGGGAGCAGCCCAAATGTTTATTGTTAATCTGTGGTGTAAGACAGCTCCTGCCCAGGGGAGCAGGTGCCTGCAGTGCTGTGGGTGATTCTCATTGTGTGTATGTTTCTCCTTCCCCTTTCAGCAACCAACATACGTTCAGGCCCTGTTTGATTTTGATCCTCAAGAGGAAGGAGAGCTGGGCTTCCATCGTGGAGACTTTATCCAAGTCCTTGACAATTCTGACCCCAACTGGTGGAAGGGAGCGTGCCGTGGACAGACGGGCATGTTCCCACGCAACTACGTGACCCCAGTGAACCGGAACATCTAGAGATAAATATTAGAGATTATTTAAGGAAACCAGAGAAACAGTAAATACACATACAGAGCCTAACTGCAGCCAGTGACCTAAAAATCACACGGCGGTAAAACCGGCGTCACCTTTCACCGAGAGGTGATCCTCCTTCCCTCAGTACGGAACTTCAGGGGCGGGGGGGAAGAGTTCAACTTACACACCAAAACTTATCTTAAAGGAAAAAAAAAAAAAAGGAAAATAGAAAAAGGAGAGAGAGAGAGAGAAAAAAAAAAATGAAAATAACAAATTTCCTCAGCTGCTCCTGGGTTATCCCCTTTTATTCACTCTTGTTGCAAATGAGTGTTTTAAGGTCACTTAAGGTGTCACCACCACAACTCTTCTTGTTTCCCCCTCCTCCTCTGTCCATCAGTGCATGAACTTTTAATGCCATATAAAGTCCTAGCCATGCAGTTAAAGGAAAAGGGAGAAGCTCTGCTGGTATTTTCTCTCTCTGCAAACGGTCTTCATTTGACGTGAAGGGACATGAGAGAAGAACCAAATCCACAGTCCTGCCTTTAAAAAAAAACAAAAATCATCAGTTTCTGCTTTTGCCTTCAACATTCAGCATTTCTTGCCTGGGAAAGATGAGGTGTTAATCTAATTTTTATTGTCTCTTCTCCTTTGGCACTTTCTTCTGAAGCTCAGCAGCTTCCAAACAGAGGAAGGGAGAAGAGTTGTGTGTGGCTTTTTGTTCTATTTTTTACTTTTGAGTCACAGAGCTGCTTTGAGAAACTCCAACGTACAACTGAAGTCTATTAATGCTGTGCTGACAGCTTTTTTGTTTTTTCTTAAAGGTGTACGATTGAGCACATTCTGTAATTTTTTCCATAGTGCCTTCCCCTTGTTTTCTTTTTTATTATTTTTTAAGTTAAAAGGACAGTCCAGAGCTTTTCAGAGGGTTTGTTTTTTTTTTTTCTGCCTATGTGTAAATAAATACTTTGGGGGAAGGGGGCAAAGGAGGGTGGTTTTATCAATGGACACTTGAGAAAAATCTACAAACAGAGATGGAGCTTTAATCTTCAGATTTGTCTTACTGTTCAACTTCCCTTGTTCCAAGGAAAATAAAATCAAGGCATTCAAGTGGCAACTTAGGCTGCTCAGAGGTGGAGAGCTGCAACCAGGAGCCTCAAAAGAAGTAAGAGAAAGGGGAAAGTTATGATGAGGAAGAATATTTTGGGGAGGGAGGGTTAAGGGGGGAATTTGAGAAATAATAGCCCTGAGATGTCCTACAAAATATACATTCCTTTGGTGGAAAACTTCATAATGCAGAGAAACCTCAAGAAATAGTGCTTGAAAAAAAACTTTATGCTCTTAGTGAATGTTTCTACGTGATGCATGTGATCAGCCTGTCTCCTCGGCCTGGATAGGCAGTATTTGCAGTCATGTTGCTCTTGAGAAGTGGAGTTGGCATCCCTGTTCTCCAGTCTCTCCTCCCTCCTCAGGTCAGTGTTCCTGTTGAAGTAGCTCCCCGCCCGCTCCTGTTCACAGCAGGCTGTGTGTGACTGTTCTCCCCACCCTGCACCCCCGGGGCATTTCTGGTGGCCCTTTGCTCCTCACCAGAGCAGTGTGACATTAAATTGGACAGAAGGAAAGCAATCAGCCCGCAGCGCTCTCTGTGCCAATCTTCAGTTGCGTTGTTTTTCCCTTGGTGGCCGTTTGGCTGGATCCCTTCACCCCACCAACATCCCAACCTGTAGCGGAGATCTCCTCCCACCCTGCCTCAGCACCGGCAATCTTTTGTTGGAGGGTGCCTTTTTTTGTAGCGTTACAAAAAGTTTTACTCCTGAGATGGACTCTGCCTTACACTTTGATTTTCCAGCAAATGAAAGAGAGAGCTACCCTGTAGAGTATTACTTTTTCCCCCTCTCCTTGCTAGCTGTCACTCACTTTCTTCCCACTTTGTAAAGTGATTGGAAAAGAATCTATGGCATTCTACACCTGGACCATTTGATTGTTTCCTTATTTTGGAATTGGTGTATATCATGCAGCCTTGCAGACATATGTCTTGTGTGTGTATATATATTAAAAAAAATTTCCGTGTTTAAATAAAAAAAAAAAAGGCCTATGTACTTAATCCTTTAACTCTGCAGCAGCATTTGGTAGATAGTAATTAACTGTGAATAATAAATATACATTGAATTCTTCACTTGAGCATCTGTCTGTTATTTCAGTTAACTGACCAAGCTATGACTGAGCTTGTAGTTCAGACACATCTGGAGCCTTGTGCTAAAAGGGGAGGCGGGTGTTGGGCTGGTGTAAGCACAGCAGCCAGGCTCAGGCTGTTGTGGCTTTGGCTCTGCTCCAGCAGGGCCCTGCAGATTTTCATTTCTGTTAGCTAAAGAAGAATGGTTCTGTTGGGTTAACAAGGGGTGTGGGCAGCTCTGCAGCTTCTCCCCAGCCTTTGCTAATGGTCAGAAAGTACCTGAGAGTGTGAATGTTGTAGTCCATTTTAACATACAATAGGAAAAGGCCTACATGGGAGTTTTGTTTTAAACAGTTGCTCTTAGTTGTTATGTTTAAATGCTGATGATGTCAAGGTGGAAATGCCTGGATATTCCTATGCTTAGTTCTTTATTTTTATTTTTTTGTGCCAGAAGTCAGTATGGAAAATTCATGGTGTGGCTTGAACTGCTTGGCTTGTTGTGTAATGTTGTACCAGAATATGTTGCTCGAAGTGGTGTTTTACTGTACCTTAGGTTACTTAGAAAATCTTGCTTCCCCTGTGCTTTATCGAGACAAGAGGTTTGTTGGTCTGCGGTTGTGCAAGGTGGAGGTGGGAGCAGTGCTGAGGGCAGCGTGTGCTGTATACTGACCTTCCCCTCTCACAGCTCGTGGGACCAGAGAAGGGCAGCAGAGCTGGGGATCACAAATGGGATGAGGAGTGGCTGAGGGAGCTGGGGTTGTTTAACCTGGTGAAGGGAGGGTCTAGCGTGACCTTTTCGCTCTCTACAAGTCCCTGGTAAGAGAGTGCAGCCAGGTGGGAGTCAGGCTGCTCCCAGGTAAAAAGTGACAGGACATAATCTTAAACTGCACCAGAGGAGCTTTAGGTTGGACATCAGGAATAATTTCTTCATGGAAAGAGTGATTAGACATTGGAACGGGCAGCCCAGGGCGTTGTCGCTGTCCCTGGGTGTGTCTAAGGAAAGACTGGATGTGGCACTCAGTGCCGTGGTGTGCCTGACAAGGTGGTGTTGGCTCACAGGTTGGATTTAAGGTCTCAGGTGTTGTCCGGCCCCGCTGACCCCGTGGTTCTGTGAACGCGCCATCCTGCGCCTGTTGCGCACGTGGGCGCCGTTCCCGGGACTACATGTCCCAGCGGCCCCCGCGGCGCGCAGGCGCAGTGCGGAGCCGGCGGCGGCGGGTGAGGCGGCGCGGCGGGAGTCGGGCCAGGGCCGGACACTCCCGGGCGCACCGGGCGCCGCTCGGCCTTCCCGCTGGTGGCTGCCACGGGCGGGGCCGGGAGCTGAGGGGCAGAGGGGCCTCTCTGTGTCCCGTGGGGTGAGGAGGGAGTTTGGGGTAAGGAGGTGCTGTGGGCCTTGGCGTGAGGGAACTGTGCAGTTGGGGCTCGGTGTGGGGGGCTCACTGTCCCTGTGCCCCTGCCCAGGCTGGGGCAGGCATGGTGGGTTACGACCCCGAAGCCAAGTGCGTGTCCGCGGCGGAAGCGGCTGCAGCAGGATCCGCGTCTGGCTTGGTCACTCGAGTCCTTGTCAGCCCCCTGGATGTCCTCAAGATCCGCTTTCAGGTACCTCACTCGCGGCGTGCCCGGGGCAGAGATGACAGAGCCTGTGAGGGAGCAGAGCTGATCGTGTCCTGGGTGAGCAGGTCACCTGTGCAGCCAGAGAGCACAAAATCCGCTCGTCAGCCCGCACGTTGTGTACAGGTTATGCAAGGAAATAGGGCTATCTTGTGTCCACCGCTTCTATTTATACAACTTAACTTGTGCGGCAATGCAATCTTGTGTTTCTCAGAGTTCGTTCTCTTTCTGGCTCGTGAATGACTTCCACTGTCTGACTGAATTTCACCATCATCCCTCCTGCTTATCTTTGTGTTCATGCATGCTTTTATTCTTTTAGAGCTCTTCATAAATAACATCCCAGTCAGATCTGAATGTGGTTCTGTGGGAGGACAGAATGTCATCCCGTAGCATTGGCTGGCTGACAGAGTTTGTGAATTCCTGAAGTGGACACTTGAACCAGTGTTGAAGGATGAAATTGAAAATACTTTCTCCCATTTCCTCCAGCTCCAGATCGAGCAGCTCTCCTCCAGAAACCCCACGGCCAAGTACCACGGCATCCTGCAAGCTGTGCAGCGCATCTTCCGGGAGGAGGGCTTGGCAGCCTTCTGGAAGGGCCATGTGCCTGCTCAGTTCCTGTCCGTCGGCTTCGGAGCTGTTCAGGTGAAGGGAGCAGGCATGACCCGGGCACACTGTGTGTACACGGGACACTGCTCTGCTCCCTCAGACCGTCTGTGTTCAGGAGTGGGAAGGTGTATAGCTGTATAAAGCTATGTATAAGTCCTAATATTCCTAAGCTTGCTGAATAGACTGGAGCACAGTGATAGCAAACAGCTCTGTCTGCATCTGGTGTCATAGATAAGTCCTCTCTACTCCTGACACTTGGCTTAACTATTCATCTCCAAGCCTGGGCAGTTTTTTGCTTCTAGTCATGCTGTCACCCTTAGGGCTTGTTAGAGAAGCTGATGTTGGTGTTTTACATAGCATTGTTTTGCTTAAATTGTAAACAGCTTTAGGAGCAGTGGCTGAAAGGGTAAAGGACAGCATATCTGTGACATAGCAAACACTCTTCTGGATCCACAGAACATTGAAATGAGCTTTTCACGATTTTAAATGCAAGAATTAGCAGAAGTGTTGGACACCAGAGAATCCCGAGCATTCCCTGGGCTGCTTAGTGATTTTTACACGTGGCAAGCTGGGGAGGGCTTTTGAAGGACATAGATGGTGGTAACAAGCGGGGATGGGTGGAGCTGTTGGTGAAAGAAGAGAGAGACCTGTGTGAGATAAAGGCCGGCTTCCTGCTCTTTTGTTTCTGCAAGTTCATGGCGTTCGAGAGCCTGACAGAGCTGGTGCACAACGTCACCTCCTTCAACGCCCGGCACTCCTTCGTGCACCTGGTGTGCGGGGGCCTGGCTGCCTGCACGGCCACGGTCGCGGTCCAGCCCGTGGACACGCTGCGCACCCGCTTTGCTGCCCAGGGTGAGCCAAAGGTGAGGCTTAGCGTTCTGTCTTGTCCTCCATAGCAGCAGCAATATTTCACAGGTCTGAAGATGCAGGAGGTTTGAAAGCACGTACAGCATTGTGGGTTAAAATGAAGGAGCAGGTGCTGTTACTGCCAGTGTTTGCACTGTTTCCAAATTACCCTTCGTGCTGTTGACACAGCTTTCCTAATTGTGTTTTGCTGCTTCTGATCCTGGCAGGTGAAGCAGAAAGGAGAAACTGTCCTCAACAGGATAACTCAATTTTTGCTTTTGCTGTTGGGTTTTTATACAACCCACTCCCCAGGCTGTTGAACATTGCATTTTTGAAACTTTCCACATGCAGAGAATCATGTTTAGATAATGATGGGGATGATGCTTGAAACTAGTCACCTTTAACCTGTGCTTCATGTTCTTATTCACACAAGAATTGGTTACTGTGCTAACTAGGTCTGTAATAATGGGATAGATTTGTATCAGAGCCATTTCTGTGTATAGCCTGCAGTAGAATTACAGTATATATTATATGAATTGTGTTGCAGGAGGTAAGAACTGTTAAAATAAAAATACTCATGTTTGTGATGCAGGTGGTCTCAGGACTCAGCTCCATGCCTTGTTTCTTTTAAGTCACAAGGGCTCAGCATAGAGCATTGTGAGGGTATAGAAAATCACCTTGCTCATCACTTTGTGCTGAAGACAGTCATTTGTATTTTGGGCAGTGGGAAATTCCTATACCCATTACTGAGAAATTGCCTGGCCTTTAGTTTGCTGTTTTTAAGTTCACTGGAAAGTCACTCAGCCTCTTCCTTGTTGTGCAGATCTACCCCAACCTTCGTCATGCAGTGGTGACAATGTACCAGACAGAAGGACCTCAGACTTTCTACAGAGGTTTGACCCCCACACTCGTTGCTATCTTCCCATACGCTGGTCTCCAGTTCTTCTTCTACAACATCCTGCAGCAGTTTTCCAAATGGGTGATTCCAGCTGAAGCAAGGAGTGCAGGTAGGAACTTGGGACAATGATGGCTGCAGTCAAGAGAGAAAGAGGATGAATGCTGGTTTGGGTGTCTGATGTCAGCTCTGTAATCCTTTCACATTTTTTGATGCAGCATCTGAAAAGTATCCCACTTTCCCAGCTCTCATTTTTACCTCTGCATGGAAGTGCCAGATTAAGTACAGCAAAGTTCACAAACAGCTCCCATTGTGGAATAACCATGGTGGAAGTGGGTGGTTGGGAAAGTGAAGTGTCACAGGCCAGGGTGCTCTTTCTTTAACAGTGTCACATTACTGATACTGAGGGAGGATCTTGCTGCCATAATCTTTCTGTTTCATTAGTGCTGTGCGGACAGGACTCTTGGATTTCCTTAGTAAATCTGCCTGCAGATTCCAGCTGTTAGGGAAGAGAATTCATTTACTCTAATTTAAAGCTTCCAGTCTCTTGATTTGATGTTTTTATGTTGATTTCTAGCTCCATTGGAAGAGAACTTCATCCTGATGCAACCTGCCACCTTGGCATTTCTAGATACCTGAGCCTCCTTGAGCTAGAGGCAGCAGCATGACTTTGTTCTCAATGGAATTTCTTCAGCAGAGGAACCAGACTTTTCAATATCATGTCTGCATTTTTAATTTTAGGTGGCAGAGGCTGATGGTGGTTTTGTGCTGGGAGCTCATGTTTGTCAGGAAAAAGTTTAATACAGAACTCATTTCCCACAAGCCTCTGAAATCATCAGGCTGTGTCAGCTTGTGACATTCCAATCCAGAATACGTCAGCCTGAGCAGTCAGGGGTGCAAGATTTCCAGGATTTTACTGGTGGGGGGAGGCATGAAAACTTCATTCACTGGCAGCAAATTGTCTGGTGATTGGGGATTGGAGTTTTTTGAGCAGAGCAGTGTAACATAGCAAGAGGTCCTCTGATACAGCAGACATTGCAAGCCTGAAAAAATACAGCTTGAGATTCTTTGGCCAACTATTGCAGAAGAGGTGATGTAACTTCAAAGGACTTTTTGGACCTTACTTCTTGTGAAAAGTGATTTTTAACTTACTTCTTATGATCCTCAGTCAGAATTCCCTGATAATCCTCTTTTTTTCCTCCCTGCTATCCTTTTCCTTTCTGCTTCCCAGCCAGTATTAAAGACCTTGTCTGTGGCAGCTGTGCTGGAGTTGTCAGCAAAAGCCTGACGTACCCTTTGGATGTGGTCAAAAAGCGACTGCAAGTGGGTGGCTTTGAGCACGCTCGGGCAGCCTTTGGGCAGGTGAGAAATGCTGCAAGTGCTGGATTTTCCTAAGTGTGGAGCTAGTCCAGTGCACTGGAGTGCAGTGACAATCCACCAGTGATAACTTTTGAGTTCACATTTGGGAGATCCTAGTGAGCACTGGTCTCATTTAATAATGTGCATTTATACTTGGACAGACTGGGTTTATTTTATGGTAGGTCCCAGGAGGGGACCTGTTGGCTGTCCAACTTACCTGTGCTCTGGCTTGTCATCCCTCTCCATCAACTGTGTCTTGGAGCTGGGGATGAGTCAGGCAGGCAAAGAGGGTTTTGAATTACTTTACTTTTCTAGTTGCAGTTTGTTTTTTCTGATTCAGAACCAAATTACTAGCAGAGGATGACGTTAACTCTGTGCTGGCATCACCTGGCTCTCAGGCTCCTCATCTGCAATTAATATTTTAACACAAGAAATAGGTCCCAAGTGTTCAATATGTGTTTTTTATATGAGTATAGCCTGAAATTCAAAGCTTATTAAATACTCTGGTGTTCTTTAGCACCAATGTTACCACCTTGAAGATAAATACAGCTCTTTCAAGGAACTTTCTCTTTTTCCATGGAATGTGGAAATTTTCTCTTTTCCTTAAAATTCCTTGGATCTGAGAAGGAAAGTAGGTTGTACCCTAGAAAATTCTGGAATAGGATTTTGATGTCTCAGCCCATTGTATTGGATGCTTTGCCTCTTGCAGTGAGATACAGAAATTGTTCTTAGCATTAATGTGTCACAAGATGTTAAAACTGCACAGTGTAACATGACAACATGCAGACAGCTAATTTGGAAACTTCTAAGTGCTGTAGCTGTGCTGTCTTTCTGTCAGAAAACTCAAAAGTTTTCCTTCTTAGACAGTGAAGGGGATAGAAAACAGCAGCTGCACAATCTGAAATAATGTCTTCACAAACCTGTGCCATAAATTTAAAGTCACACTGTTGTCGCATGCAGAGGTTGTACAGCCATTCAGTGAATGATGGGCATAAACCATTGCTGATGCTAAATGTCTACATTTCCTCTATCTGCTCTCTCTAAACTGTCTCTGAAACTTTCAGTTATATTATCCTGAAAGACATCTCCAGGCTGCATGTCAAGATAATGTTTCTGTGGTACAGTTTGAGGATCTTTGTGTTTTTTTCCAGTTGTCGTGAAGTTTTCTTGTTGAATCTTGTTGCCATTTCTCTCCCAGGTACGGACATATGGGGGTTTCCTGGACTGCATGAGGCAGATCATGCGAGAGGAGGGCCCAGGTGGGTTCTTCAAGGGCCTCTCTCCCAGCTTGCTGAAGGCTGCCTTCTCCACTGGCCTCATCTTCTTTTGGTATGAACTGTTCTGTGGCCTCCTGTGTGCCCTGAAGAGCCCCGAGAGCACGAAGAGAAAGGAAGGCTGAAGGGGATGTGTGTGGCTGCCTGCTGTTCTCCTCAGGAGGGGAGACTGATGGCCCTGCTCTGTCAGGAGCATGCTGGAAACCTCAGAGCTCCCAGAGCTCCTCCAGCCTGTGGGGACTCACCTCCTGGGACCAAGCAGAAGGAGAAGGTGACTGCAGTTCTGCTGGAGACACTGAACTGCTCAGCTGGAAGCCGTTCAACAGAGCACTTTTCTTCTGTCTCCTCTCATATCAGTGCACGTTTAGTGGGGAGAGGGGGAACCAACAGACCACTCCCTAGCAATGCCTGTGCTCTGGAAAGGCACCCAGTAAAGTGGGTGAATCCCTGAGCTCACCCTGGGTCCCAGAGAAGGGATTCTGGCCCAGTGCTGCTTAACCAACCAAACAGCACTTCCTAGCACTGCATCTGCACAGCTCTATTCCCCTGCTCTCTGTGCCTGCTGTTTGCACCAGATTCTTGTCTCGGTGTGGCACAGGTCGCTCTGTCCTGCTGGTGTGAATCAGTTAAAGCCACGTTAGTGCACAGACCCTCAGTTTTCCTTTCCTTTGCTGCCAGCTGCTGCTTCTTGGTCACCACTTGCTGGCTGAGCATTCTCTGTCATCTTAAACACAGCATCTTCTCTGATCATACTGGACCAGACTTCTTGTTCCTTTAACTCCAGTAAGCTTGACTGTATGCTGAATTCCCATTTCTCTTCCTGGGTGTCTGGCCACACATCTCTTAGGGATTTGCAGTGCCTCACTCACACTTTTTACAAGCAAACCTGCATATTAAGAGCCCCACTCTGAGGGGATTCAACGCACAAACCGAATTTTTACTTCAGGGTTCTTTGCTTCAAAGCAGTGAGTAAAAAAATGCTGTGTAGAGTTAAGAAATAGTTACTCTAAGTTGGAATAATGAAGGGAAAGTCCTGTGGAAACTAATAATTTTTTAATCATTATTTATTTAATAGCACCTTTGAATGTGTCTAAGAAGTATTTCTGTAGTGGCCTCAAAATATTTCAGAACCTCAGTCCTGCACTGGTGCTAGCAGATGAAAATGTTTTGACAAGATTTGCTGAAGTGAAAGGAATGAACATCGAATGGGAATTGGTTGGCTGAGCGTGATGTTTCACATGGGTGATTGAATTAGAGATGGAAAAGTGTTTTTCTGGAGTTTCAGAGGTTTTATGAGTGGTTTAAAAAAACCAACAAAACAGTCTACCAGCAACTCTGATTTACATAACAGTGTAAATTTTTTATTCTGTGTTTTTTCAAGCCTAGCAGGGTGTGGCTGGACTGTGTGGAAGGCAGAGTTCCCAGCCCTGCTGTACAAAAGCATGTTAGTCATCTGCAAGGAGTGGATAAGGCAGAGCACTGCAGTTATTTGGAGGGATGGTTTGGTGGTTCTTAACACAGAGCTTTTCCCAGCTTTTTTGCAGTATTCAGAGTGTTAATCCCAAATGGTCTGGACAAATTCCAGTGTGACAAATTCCATTCAGTTGACACAACTTCTCCTGGCAATTTTGAGCATATCAGCATTGCTCACTTATCCTGAGCTATTGTGAGAGGCTGTTTTTAAAAATCAGCTGCTTCACTGGTGGCTGAGGTATCTGGAGAAATTCCTTGCAAGCTCAGGCTGAATAACTTCGTGTCTGCTATGTGTTTGAGATCTTGGAGTACAAAGTGGCCTGCAGGTGACTGAGCTGCATAAAATTAAATTCATTGAGTAGTGTCAGTGTCAGGCAGGAGGCCAATACGTGAGTCTTAAAGAGGGAGAGAGAGCTACATATACTCTAAAAATTGCTGTTTTGTTTAGAGCAGAAAATGCAGGAAATGTGGAGTTTCTCTAAGTGTCTCAATCCTATTGGCATTTTCCTGTGTTATTTAGGCTCTTCTGAGATTTCTCAAAATCTTCTTAACAATGTTTAGCCTTTGTTTATTGTTCACCTGTTGTTCTTGGAAAGACATCATAAGGAGTAATGAACTCAGCCTCATGACAGATATCCTTCTGAGGGAGAGAAATGTCTCTTTTCAAAACAGACACAAACATGTTGGCTTTGTTACTGCCTTTTGTTGCTGGTGAGATGAATGCTGTCATGGTTAGCAGGGACAGGCCAGAGCAGAA
Source organism: Muscicapa striata striata (assembly GCA_030060385.1). NCBI lineage: Eukaryota > Metazoa > Chordata > Aves > Passeriformes > Muscicapidae > Muscicapa > Muscicapa striata. The sequence goes on along the minus strand of JAREIS010000261.1, from coordinate 468,545 downwards.
AATGTTTGGTGCTGACCTAAGCTTCCTTAGGAAATGGGGACTTATCCGTCCTGTCTAAACATTGCATGACTTGTTTTCCATTTGTTGTCAAAGAGCTGCTGTTAAACTTCACAAAATAGGGGGAAACAGGGAATTCAGCAGCAGGAAAAGAACAGGAAGATCTATGCTTTGTTAAGGTGATGTTCCTCGAGGGTGCTGTGGAGCTTGGGATGATGCTGGCATGGGCAGCTTGGCTGCTCCAGAGAGAGGGCAGCACTGGAGAGTATGGAGCAGCTTTTCCTCTCTGGGGTTGTTTTTTTTTCTACTCTGCATTAACTGAGCTGGTCTCCACCCAACAGATGGCAAAGCTGGAGTTTAAGTTGTGCCTGTCTGGCCCAGGCTGTGGAAGAGACACTCCCTGGTCAGAGGCCTTTGGGCTGTGAGTCACAAATGTTACAGGCCCATAAAGGCATCTGGGCTTCCAGTGAGAGGGAGAAAGATGTGACAACCTCAACAATATTAGGAGCTGCATCCAACAATCACTTTTTCACCTCTGATCAAGAGCATTTGTCCCTCATAGATTTCTCATGTGCACTTCGCTGGGGAAAGCACTGTAAGAGGAATGTTGATTTCTCCATGGGATTGAGGCTGAATGAAGCGCTAGGAGAACAGGTTTTATTTTGAATGCTGCTCTGGCAAAACACATGCTGTTAGGAGCTAAATCTCTTAGAATTAGAGGAGCAGGAGATGGGAGAGATCTGTGGTCACCTTGTTCTCCCAGGTGCTGGGACAGATTTGCTCTTGGAAGCTGTGCTCTCCTGTTCAGTGTGAAGTTACTCAACGTGGCAAATGCCTTGCTGTGAGACTTGGCCGATTTTGGCCATTGGGATTTCTTTCCAAGTTAATCCTCTCACCAGGGATTTGCCTGCAGTTCACCTCACAAGCTGCTCAGCAGCTGCGTTTGTTTTCTTCTAGTGCCTTTTACCATGAGAACATCCAAAAGCTTCTTAGCAGGCAGAGCATTGGTGAGGAGCTGGGCTGTGGTTTTTTGCAGCTCCACCACAGCACTGAGCCAGCCTGGGATGTACAAGATATGCAAGGAACTTGCTGCTCCCTGCAGTGCTGGCTGGCTCACTGAGCTCCTAGGACAGTCCCACTCTCAGGATGCTCATGCAGAGCTGCACAGCATCATTTTTGACAGGAAATGAATGTTTCACAGTTGGGACTGGAGTAGATCATATTTAATTTGGATTTAAGTTTCTCTTGTGATGTAGAAACTGTAACTGTGGCATTTTGCTGTGTTGCCTGAGTGGACCTTTTGCAGCTGCTTTTTCCTTAAAGCATCCGAGCACAACATACGCAGTGTGTGCCTACCTTTAAAACAAGGTACATTAAATATTTTGTTATGCATTGTCTGGCTGCAGTTGGTTTATTCCTTTCCTCTCTGTGCCTATACTGGACCCTGCAAAGAACATCGTGGCCTTCCTGCTGCCTGAAATGAAGGATAATCAGGGCCCAGAGCATGGGGCAACAGGAGACATTTGGGCTTCCCATCGCTGGCTTGTGAGTGCTCCTCAGCCATAGGCAGAACTGTACTCTCTGTGTTGGGTATTGCTGTTGAGAACTGCACCAAAAGGATCAGGGGATTTTCACAGTCCAGTCCCACTGCTATGTCCTAGAGGGGCTGTGGTACCCAGTCCTGAGCCTCACACCCTCGGTGGATGAGTTCAGCCTTTGTATCCAGCCGGGCTCTGCAGTGCTACAGAAAATGTTCCCAAACTTCATTCTGTGCTCCCTCAGCCATTCCCTGGTTTCAGCAGCCTGGCTGCTCTGCGGTGAAGGCTTTACCCCTTGCGGGATCTTCCATTATGAAATGGTTGAGATTTGAGAGGAAAAACGTTTAGTGTGTTATACCATACTCAACTCTTGTTGTTTAGTGCATCTCCCCTTTCCTGACTTTTTTCCTACTCAGTTTTTAATACCATTCAGCTGCAGCCTGCCCTGGCCGGGAGGGAAGGGCGGAATTCACGCCGCTATCAGCCGTAGAGCGCCGGGACAGCCCCGCGGGGAACGGGGGCAGAGGGGTGAGTGCTGCCCGCGACCCACCGGCGGGGAGAGTCGGAAAGCAGCGACCGTGCCCGGGACGGTGTCTGGGGAAGCCCGGCAATTTCCCGAGGAGCAGCCGGCCGTACCTGGGCTCAGCCCGCCGTGCCCCGGCGCTCGCAGGCGGTGGCGCTGCCGCCGCTGCCGCCGCTCTCGGCCCGGCCGGGCCCGGCCCTCCCCCGGCTCGGGCGAGGAAATGACCTAAGAGGAAACCTGGGCCGTGCCGGGAGGCGCGGGGCTCGGGACGTGCCGGCGATGTCCCGGCAGCCGGAGGACACAGCGGGGGCGGCCGGCAGGTCGGTGGGGCTGCGCCCGGCTCCCCCTGCCCTGCGAGGGGCTGCTTTCCTCGGGATTCGCCTCTTCCTCCGTCCGGTGGCCCTAGGGCTTGTGCCAGCCGCGGGGCGGGAGCGAGGGAGGCAGCGGCGAGGGTTCCTGGGGGCTGCGGTGCTCCAGCTGCCCCGGGCAAGAGGCGTCTCGGTGCTGGGGATTGCACTTGAGGCTCGGCGGGGATGGGATGGGGGTTCCAGAGGCTGGTAGAGCCCCTGGGGCAGACGCTGTGGGGTGGCAGAGGAGACTCTCTGCTCTTCTCCCTCTCCTTGTAGTGGGCAGGACTTGTCCAGTTGTCCAGCCCATACTGCCAGGGTGTCCTGGCAGCTGAGCTGGTGGATCAGCGGCAGATTGAGGGTGCTGACCCCAACCGTGTCAGCCCCAGGACGGCTCGTCTAGCAGGGGCCAGTGGCAGAGGAGCAGTTGGTGCCACAGGTGCCTTGTGTCACCCTCTGCCACCAGCCCTTCCGATAAGGTGGTGCCGGGCAGGAGGGTCTCTAGCGCAGGCGAGACCTGTCTGGCTCGGTGTTCACACGCTGTGGTTTGCTCTGGGCAGCACTTCAAAGTTATTTGGCACAGCACTTCAAAGCAGCCGTGGCCATCGCAGGGAGCCGTGGGACGGGAGCTCCGGGAGCGGCGGCGGCTCAGACGCTGCCAGACGGGCTCGGGCGCTTCCCGCAGCGCTCCGTGAGGCGCTGTGCTCTCACCGGGCTCCTGCTGCGGGGAGATGCTGCCGGTGGGACACGGGGCTGCTGCTGACCCCGGGCTGCTCCACTGGCACTGCAGCGTGGCAGGAGTGCTGATGCACAGAGAGGAGAGGTCGGCTAGGAAGTTGTTTGCTAACCAGGCATGGCACGGAGGGGCACCCAGCTGCTTGTGAATCCACCTGGGAAAGAAACCTCTGTGCCAGTCTCGGGGTAGGTGAGAGCTTTGGCTGCGAGAACAGCGTCAGCAGATCGTCACTCCCATAGGGCTGCTCTCTGCTCTGAGTTACTGCTGTGCTGTATCCCACGGTACCTGTCCAATGCCCTAAACTCTCTTTGGCTTTGATCTGAGTAGGGATCTGTTTGCAGAGAGGGGTGAGTAATGGCCGAGGAATTTCGACGAGCTGGCAAAACTGATTTGGCGGATTGCCTTCTCCTGTTTGTGCTGCCGATCTGGCCAGCCCTGCATTTCTATCCAGCAGATCCTCTGTGAGTCAAAGCAAGCTCTTCCTCTCTGTGCCGTGCTTACCCTCTTGCTGTCTTCACTGTATCATGAAGCAGAAGAAAATCAATCCAGAGACTAGTTAGGAGCACTGCTGGTGCTGCAGAGCAGTGCTTGACTGCAGAGGGATGAGAGAGATGGGAGCTGTTGCTGTTGGGGATTTGGCTGCTGAGTTGCTGTGTCATGCTGGGAGCTGAGGGAGCCTGGCTCTGGTGTAGGAGAGGTACTCTGGTGTGTGTATGTTGGATGCTTTTGTACTGACTTTGATTCTTCCCAGATTTTAGTATGAAAGATGCTGAATTGGTGTTTAAAAGGCCCAAAGGAGCAGTGTGTGCCTTCCTGTGATACAGCCACATCTATTTTGGGTCTACTTTGCCTGTAATATGTTTCTCATATCAGAAAAATATAAAGGCCCTGAAGATAAAGTTCTATCATCAGCTGGTAGGAGACAAGAATTTAAAAGATGTGGGAATGAAGATTTGCATACATCTAGGGGTGGAGTTGGTGCCCTAATAAAAGAGGAGTTTCCTTGGAGTGGGGAGCTGTCAGGAAACAGCCTGTGCTTCAACACTACCTGGCATGTGCCAAATGGCAAATGGGTGAAGGTTTGCCTCTGTCCAACTAAGCTGTGTGCTTCTTCCCCAGGGACTGTCACTAGCTCATCCACTGCGCTGACTGTTGCCCTTGGAGGAAACCAGCCATGGGGGAAACAGGCAAAGAAGAGTACAAAATACAGTCCTTCGACTCTGAGACTCAGAAGCTGCTGAAAACAGCCCTCAAAGGTCAGGAAGTTTTTATGAACTCCTCTGCCACACACGGTTTCTGCACCGTTTGACTTATACTGGGTCCTGCACAGACCTTGGTTGCTTTCCCAGTGCCTCAAAGAATCAGGGGCCAAGAGGGATGGGTCCTGACGGTCTTCCTCTTCTCTGCAGACCCCAGTAATGTGGACCTGGAGAAAGTGGCCAATATTATAGTGGACCAGTCCCTCAAAGACTCTGTGTTCAGCAAGGAGGCTGGGCGCATCTGCTACACCATCATCCAGGTGAGAGGTTGTGTCTGGACAGTGAAACACCTGGGCTGTTGTGTGGCTTGTCCCTGGGCTGGGCCAGGAAGGGCTTTGCTCTGCCCCCTTGCCCATCTCTCCTCTCCTGCCACTTGCCCCATGCAGTGGCAGCATCCAGAAGAGCATTGGGACAGCACAGGCAGAGAGTTGCAGCTTTTCTCCCTCTGGGAATCAAAGGAGGGTACCTGTGTGGTACTGCATCCCCCTGCCCCTCTGGACCTGTTTCATCCCTCCATCCTGTCCTGTTTTTGTGGGCTTACAGGCAGAGAGCAAACAAGTTGGCCAGAGCATCTTCCGGAGGAGCCTGCTGAACCGGCTGCAGCAGGAGTACAAGGACAGGGAGGAGCTGCGCACCCGCTCCCTCCAGGCCTGGATCTGCTACGTCACCTTCATCTGCAACATCTTTGACTACCTGAGGGTGAGGAGCTGGAGCAGCTGGTTGCTGCTGCCTGGAGTGCCAGGAGGGCCTGGGCATTCCAGGATACCAGAGCAAGGGTGGGTGTTGTACAGAGCCCCAGGGCCATGGGGGCCAGAGCTGGTTCTCAGCACAAGGATGCTGACAGGGCTGGTGCTACCTACGGGCTTGGAAAGGCAGAGCAAGTCTTCAGGAACAGTCACTAAGTCTCAGCTTCTTCATTTTGTACCTGGTGTTTGAAATGCCCTGATTTGCCTGTTCCCAGATGTCCCAGATTGGACTGGTTTAGTTGCTGTGGGGTTTGCTGATGGAGTTTGGCTTCAGACCTTTGTGCAGTGTATGAACTTTGAATTCCTGCTGGGAGTAGATGTAAAAACGATGCAAGAGTAGAGGTGCAGGCAGGAAATACACTGTTGGAACAAGTGTATTTCCAATTACTACCTTACATTTAAAAATAGATATTTTTTACATCATTTGTTCAGCTCCTCTGGTTCCTGGAGACTCAAATGTCTGATCTCTGATGTAAATCCCTCTAACACAGCACAACTAAATGCAGCTCCCTTCTCCTTTGGAGAGCAGCAAGAGAATGACTATTTAAAATGGCTGCAGACTCCCTTCTGGCCCCAGGCTGACTCTGCTCTCCTTGCAGGTGAACAACATGCCCATGATGGCTCTGGTGAACCCTGTGTATGACTGCCTGTTCCGGCTGGCACAGCCCGACAGCCTGCAGAAGGAGGAGGAGGTGAGTGCAGGGAAGAGCTGCTGATGTGCCTATTGTCCTGCCAAGGACCTGTAAAAAGCACAGCCCGGGGGGTGCAGAGGAGCCTCCACTGCTTTGTGCTCAGCCATCTGCTCTTCCTTCTGAAGGTGGACTGCTTGGTCCTGCAGCTCCACCGCATCGGGGAGCAGCTGGAGAAGATGAATTCCCAGCGGATGGACGAGCTCTTCTCCCTCCTCCGAGATGGTTTCCTTCTGCAGGAGGGGCTCAGCTCCCTGTCCCAGCTCCTGCTGCTGGAGATCATCGAGTTCCGGGCTGCTGAGTGGAAGATGACGGATGCTGCCCAGAAATATTATTACAGTGAAGTGACAGATTAACCTCCACAGCAGAGGAGTCCCCAGCACCTTCACCAGCAAGCTTTGTACCAAGTTGGAATTTTTCACATTAATTTTCTAGCACTTCCTGTAAATAGGATTTATACTGGCTAGAGCCTCTCTGCACCTGTGAGATGTAGCTGGTGCTGGTCTGACTTTGGAGGTTCAGAGCAGTGGGAAGGGCACACTTGACTCAGAAAATTCTCCCACTGATTTTGTCTCAATATTGGGCTGCTGCCAGCAAAGGGCTCGGGAGGCCTCTAGCTCACACCAGCATTTTCTATGAGTGTTAAGGAAAGCACAGTTTAGGCTGAGAACATTTTGCTTCACCCCAAAGCCAGCAGAGCTGTGAGAGGCAGCAGGGAAATCTCCCAGCTCAGGGTATACCTGTTTCTCTGGGACAGGTCACAGAACACACCATGGCCTCACAAACAGTTCAACCAAGTGCTTTTTTTCCCAGACTCCTTCCAGCATGCTGGCTGCACCTGCATGCACACAGCCTCTCCCACAGCCAGGAATACCTGCCATGGGGCAGCCTGCGACAGGAGAGGTCCCTGAGCACATGTAGGAACGGGTTTTATAGGTTTTATACAGTAACTGCCACTTTTTTTTAGAATTTTGCAAGCTTCAGCTATGGTATTATTTCTTATAAGAACAGGAGAGGAAGAAAGGAAACAAAATAGTCTATTGAAGGATTTTTTCCTAATAAAAGTTTTCCACTAACATGTGCCCTGCTTTCTCCCTGCACAGCTGCTGAGTGCTGAGCAGTACTGAAGGGTAGCTCCTGATTGAAGACCTAAGGCTGTGATAACTCAGTGTCTGCTCTAGAGCCTCAGGGCTTTACACAAACAGGGTAGTTGGAGCAACAGAGACAAAGGTCTGGAATCGGGAAACCTTTCTCATAAAACTGGTTTTATTTTGTCAACATTCCCATCAAATCTGTGCAGACCATGTTGCTGACAACCAAAACAAAAAAAAAATCAAAAATGGCCTTTTATTGCCTGTTGTACCAATCCCTGTGGAAGAGGATCCAGCTCTGCTCTTAGCTCTGCAGCCAAAAGCACTGCTGATTTGAGGAGCAGAGAGGCTTTCAGATCCCCAGGAAACATGTAAGTGAAAGATGGTTTTGTTTAGCGTTGCTGAAAGAAAAACATCTAAGGCTTGTCTTCACAGGGAAGTGATTATGAAATAACTGGAGCAGCCCTGCTGGGGCTGGTAACTCAGATTCCCCCTTCCCCCATCCAAACAAGCACAAAGAAAAACAACCTTGTGGGGATGTGTGAGCTTTCCCTGGGTTAGACCAGAAGCTGCCTGCAAGGGATATTCCACCTTTCCCTCTCCCAGGCTGGCAGCCCCGGGGCTCTGCTCTCCAGGCTGTGGCAGCGTGTCCCACGCAGGGTCCCTACCACCAGCGGAAGTGTGCGTACGCCCGGTTGGCCTCTGCCATCTTGTGCAGGACGTGCTTCCTCTTGATGACAGGCCCCTCGTTGTTGAAGGCCAGGAGCAGTTCCTGGGAGAGCTTTTCTGGCATCATTGTCCGGCGGTGCTTGTTGTCCCTGCACTCTGTGATCAACCACTTCATGGCCAGGAAGCGCCTCCGATTGTCCGTCAGCGGGACGGGCACCTGGAAAGGGTTAAACCATGGCAGCCATCAGAACCTGCTCCTCCCCAGCAGCCACACAGCCCCAGCTGGCACCTGCACGTGTTCACTGTGCTGCTCTCTGCAGCCAGACCCACTCCTGACAGCTGAGCCCTGCCACATCTGCTCTGTCTGTAGGAGCTGGCGCTGCTACCCAAATGGAAATTCTGGCCTGTTCTGGAGGTGGGTCCAGGCTGGTTTGAGTTAGCAGAGATGGAAGATGGTCACACCCTCTCTGCACTCAATACAGAGAAGTCACAGAATCAAAGCATGGTTTGGATTGAAAGGGACGTTAAAGATGATCTCATTCCAAATGCCTCCACATGTCACCTCTCCTTCAGGCCCCAAGGCTTGCAGAGCCTGTACTCAGAGACAGATGTGTTTTAATTATCCCACTGGATTTAGATGACCCATTTTGCCACGCTGACCTGCCCCAGCGGCTTGGGACCTCTCCCCAAGCAACATGGTGCAGTGGAAAGGATGGGACTGGTAGTCCAAGGTCTACCAATTCTTTTGCTGCTGACCTCTACATCTTTGGAAAACAATAGCTGTGTATTTCTTCTCATATCTAGGCAGAGAACCAGAGACTGCTGCTGATTAATGACTGGACTTGATTAATCGTAGAAGTCTTTTCTGACCTTAGTGATTCTGTGACAGGGGAAGCACAATACTCAGAGGTGGGGATCCTGAATTTGGACAGTTTCTATGTGCTGTTTTATTCCAGATTGCAGAGTGGCTTGTTCCAGGGAGAGATGATCTTGAGCTGATGGGGTGGAAACCAGTTCATCTGCCTCTCTAGCTAATTATCTCCCAACCAGATGTGTTCCCAGCCCCCCTTTCACCTGGTAGGTTTTGCCTCCTCTGGTGATGTTGCTAAGCCCAATGATGGGCTGGCAGTTCTTGAGAGCCTGGTGGAAGATTATGTAGGGGTTGCATTCAATTGTCTCCTTCTCATTTTCTGGAGCTTTGTGGTACTTCTCCAGCTGCTTCCTTTTAATGTTCTCCAGAGTCTTGGAAGAAAGGCAAGAAAGGAGACATACAGAGCATATACATCACTTTTACAGGCACCCCATTTTCATCTGAGCAACTGGTCCTCCAGACCCAGAGGCAAAAGACCTATTGGGAATTCTTTAACTCAAGTTCTACTTCACCCTCTTCCAGCTCTGCAGTCTCTTTTATCAGTTCATTGCATTTTGGGTGAGAGGGATGAGCAGCACAAATGTGGGCCAGAAGCCAGGGAAGGGAAGAGACAAAGTTGAGCCAGGAATAGGGGTCTGAGCACTGAGCATCCTCCCCTGCAAAGCCTGGACTCCAGAGCCCAGAGCCCCTGTGCTTTTCTGTAACAAGGAACCAGCAGTTAGTTGGGAACATTTGGTCAAAATGTGTTCCCATTTCAAGGGATTTCAAGTGTGGAACAGACCAGGTGGGACCACCAGTTAATATCAGTTGCTGTGGGTCAGAGCAGGCTCAAAGCTGTGTCATGTAGGTGACACATCTGTGGGACTTCAAGGCCAAGTTATGCAGAGGGTAAGGCATGACAGAGAGCTGCAGAGATGATATTTAGAGAACATTATGCTTTTTAAGGGTATTCCCCCTGTGTTTATGCAGTACAAATGGACACAGGGATACCGAAGGATGGAAAGAGAAGGTTCTCCATGAAGCTGCTGTCACCTGCTGGTCTGTGAGCTAATGAGGCTGGGGCAATGTACATTTTATCAAACAAATCATGGTTTGGAATCATGCTGCGAGCAACGTGTGGCAGGACCACAGAGATGGACCACCCAAATTCGGGTAATTCCCAGTTTCAGTGGGTTTGACATCCCAGCCTTCCATTTAGTCTAGTTTTAACATAACAGTGAGAAGAAACCTGAGTTCTTACCTGAGACATGAGGCTTCTGGCTAGCACTTTATTTCCACTCTTCATCATCATATTGGTAAATTTACTGTAAAAAGGTCGGATAGAATCTGATATGAATTCTGACTTCATCACCCACAGAAATAAGTCCCCCACCCCCATTCCTCTGTGTTGTTCCCATGGTTAAATGTGGATGCTGCTGTAATTATCTCTAATCACTCCAGGACAATGGATACGATGATGGGAAAAGATTATCCCAGAATACAGGGATTGTGCTGTAACAAAAGGCAATGTGCAGCCAGCAGGTGAAGGTAGAGGAAGGCAGCACAGCTCCCAGGCATTTTTGGAGAGGGGGAGCTGCTTCTTTCTCTGACCTGATCATAGGGTCGCTGAACACGGAACTGGAGAGAGTGGGAGGAGCAGCTTTGATTGGTCGAACAGCCTTAAGCTCCATTTGTTCCCTTTCCTCCTCAGTCAGCTCCTCTAAAGGCTTCTGATACGATTCCTTTTTCACTTCTGGCTCCAGGTAGCTGGGGTTGTAGCGGCTCCATCTCACCGGCATTATCCTGCAAGGAACAAGAGAAGCGGGGCTGTAACGCAGTGCGCGTGCTGTGTCGCGACAGAGGTGCAGACAGATGAGGGCAGATGCGAACACGCCTCAGAAGGACATGCTAGATGTGAGAAGCATCGCGTGGTAGCGAGCGAGCAGCTCAATGAGGGATTCTGTCCCATTTGTCACTATTCCTGTGGCCAGGCATTGGAAGCGGCTGTGCATGGGGGTGCTGGAGTCACCATCCCTGGAGCTGTTCGGGAGTCTGCACCTGGATGATGTGGTTTAGGGATTAGAACAGCAGTGCTGCGTGCACAGTAGGACTGGATGGCCTTAAAGGTCTTTTCCAACCCTGACAGTTCTATGTGTGTATGATCCCGGCAGGAACAGGCCTGTCCGTGTGCGCTGCACGCCCTCCCCGCACCCCTCGTGCGCTCCCGGCGAGCCATCCCCGGGCCTCCCCCCGCGCCTCCCGTGTTTCCCGGTGGGGAGAAGCCCCCGGGGAGCGACCCCGGCCCCTCTCCCCGCTCACCGGGGCAGCCAGGCCCGCAGCCTCCGGCCCAACCCCGCCGCGCTGGGCGCCGCCATCTTCCCTGCGCGCGCTGCCGCGGGGGCGGGGCCAGCCAGACTGGGGGCGGGGTCAGCGCATGCCCCGCCCCCTCGCGCGGCTCTCGCGCGGGCGGGGCGGGGCCCCGGGTCGCTCCGGCAACATGGCGGAGGCTGAGGGGGAGAGCCTGGAGTCGTGGCTGAGTGAGTACCGCGGGCGTGGGGGCACCGCCCGGCCCCCTCCCACGTCCGGCCCCGCTGCCCCCCGGCCCCTCAGCCCCTTCCCAGCGCCTCCCTGCGGCCTCCGCTCCCGCCACCCACTCAGCCGGGCGGGAGCTCCGGGGCCGTCCCGGGGAGGCCGGGGGGTGACAGCGCCTTGGGATGGGCTGGCACAGCCCCCCGGACGCGGGGGAGTTTCGGCAGCGCGGGCACGGGGTGTCAGCAGCCCGGGTTGCGCCGTGCCGGGGAAGAGCCGGGGCCGCCGCTGCCGGCGCTCAGCTCCGTGTGGGGCGCAGCAGCGGCCGGGGCCGGTACCGGCCTCGTGTGGGAGATGTGGGCAACGGGCACCTCTGCGGCTCGCCCTGCTCGGCACCTGCCAGGCTGCTGCTTTTTCTTGTCCGGAGAGGGTCGTGGTTCGTGTCTGTCCCTCCCGTCTGTTCCCTTGCCGGGGTTGTGGCCCGCCGAGTGTACAGCCTGAGTGCTGTTCGTGAGGTTCAGAATTGTGGGGTTTCCCCCATGAATTGTGTTTATGTGTTACACAACTGTGATTTTCAAGTAGACAAATCCTGCTTTATGCCCGGCTGCAGTTTCAGGGTGGTTGTGGACATCCATTCTATACAGGCTGGAATATATCAAAATCCTTTGTCAGAATAAGGTACCTTAAAGGTTAGAGGGGACAAACCCGAGTTGTTTGTTGATGCCCAGCCCCTGCTGAGTTTCCCCTGCCTGTGTATCTGTCGGTGCTGCCCATGTCATTGGGCTCTGGCTGTACAGAGCACAGGGATGTGATTCCTGAATGAACCAGTCATAACTGTAATTGGTTTTCTTATATTCCACACACAGGAGCTCTTGCTGCTGTCCCTGGGAGGCCGTGCTGCACATCATAGCCTGTCGCCTAGATTTTTAAATTTTTTTTTAAATAGTCATTTGTTTGATTATGGCAGCAAGTGAAGTTCCAAGTAGTCAGGCACTGGGCGAACTGCAGAAGGTGGTCATTACCCCAAATACCTGAGTGCAAAACCTGTTACTGTTGGAGCTATCCTTGTATAAATAAGACTAGATCATTCTCCTTCTTTCTCGATATTTTTGTATAAAATTCAAACACATGTTGTCATGATCTGTTATACGAGTTACTGGCTGAAAGATGTTTTCAGCTCTTCTCATTTTAGCTCAATCCCTTCTGACCCCTTAGCGTTTTGCTCCTCCTCTGAACTCCTACAATTTGTCAATATCTTTTGTTGTAGCCAGTGAGACACAAGAAGGAACACCCACATCCCTTCCTTGCAATCTTTCTCTGAGGAGAGCTGACTCACCCAGTTCAGTTTGTGTGTGAAAATATCTCTAGTAGGAAGGATATTTTGGGTTGTATAGCCTGGAATGCTTCCTGACTGCTTGTTTTGTGGGGATATTTTTTTAATTGAGGAAGTTAAGGGAGAGGTGATGTGTCCTTGGCCAAGGGGCGAAAGGGAAGAGTTGCAAAGGCCTTACTCACTGTGAGAAGCATTGCAGCGAGCCTGATTGCAGTGGGGCACACATTTTTCAAAGCTTGAGTGCTGCTCTCTGGTTTCGGAGGATGCTTTTATGCCAGGTCACTGCTACAGTGATCGCTCCTGGTGTGGCTGGATCGCCCCTCCCATCGCAGGGAGCGCGGAGCCCTCCCTGTCCGGGAATTACCGCCGGAGTGGTGAGGTCGGGCAGGCAGAGCTGGTGCAGCTCTCGGCTGTCATCTGCCCTCCTGAGGGCTTTTTTTCTGTAATCATGACAAAGCCGTGGTTAATGCCAGCCTTGGGGGTGTGCCATGCTGTGCCCTTCCTAAGGGAGTGGCTCAGCAGCACAGCCAACTTCCCAGCCACGGGAAGATGAAGAATTTCTTAGTGAAAATGTTTTGTGGTTTTTTTTTTTTCCCTGTGGTGGTGTGCAGCCTTCTGCTGCCCTGCCTCTGGCATCAGGTGGAGTCACAGACCCATGAAGTAACATCATCCTCGTGTCCTGCTCTGCAGCAGGATCTGCGCCTCAGCCTGGGATGATCTGGCATCTGCATGTCCTGCCTCATTCCAGGCAGCTGGGATGAGAGAAGGTGATCCTTCCTGTGCCCTCCTGCCTGGCAGGCTCTGCTCCTGCCCTGAGCTGAAACAGAAGAAGGTTAGGAGATAATGTCAGTTGTACAAACACAACTGGAGCTGCTTTTTCTGCTGCATCCAAAAGGAAGCTTCTTGTATCCCACTCATGTCAGGCTAAGGCAGTGTTCCACTGTGGAGCAGATGCAAATGGATAAAATATAATTGTCTTAATTTCCTTTTTCCTTGGTTTATCTAGCTCAGCATTCTTTTCTGCCCAGGACTGCAGAGTCTGATTATTAGACTGGTCATGCCTGTGCTGGGAATCAGAGGCTAAGCCTGGCGTGGAGACTCTTTGTTGGGATGGCTTTTGGCTCATTTCAGTAGAGAAGTGAACCCAGGAAAACAGGAGCATTCACTCCCAGGCAGTTAATGGTCTGTGGTTCTCTTCATTCCTGCTGCTCTGTGGTTCTCTTCCTTCCAACATTGTTTATCTCCAGAGAAAACAAACACCTTTGTTTCATATCTAATTATTAATCTGAATATTGCCTCATTGGCATTTCAGTCTGGCAGAGCACCTGAGGGCTGAATGGCTCTGATGGTGTGGGTGTGATGCAGCTTTGTTTGTCCTGAGCACATTAAAAAAAAGCTGAAAACTGAGGCAGAAGTGGTGGCAGGACTGGGGTAGTGCCAAGACTTCAGTCCCCAGATTGCTAGTTTAGATTCATGTGGTTGCCAGTGTGAAATGGGATTTTCAGGAAGGGACCAGGTGGACAAGTGTCTCTGGAAGCAAATAACTGGTGCCAAATGGGCATTGGTTGGCAGTTTCAACAGAAAAGCCAAGGACTTGATATTCCAGAGCAACTCTTCATCCTGGAGTGAATCCTTTCACATAAGGGTTGAGGCATATTTATAAAGCAGCACAGACGAGCTCCTTGCCCACATTTTAAGCATTCTTTATAAAAATAGAGAGGATTTTAAGTCACAACTTGATAGATGTGACACAGCTTCCTGTAGGGCTGGAAAGGTGAAGTAGGTGATTCCACTCGTCTGGGATGCTGAGTTCATGTGGCAGTGCTGAGACTGGGAACAACTATCCATACACCCTGTTATGTCTTGCAAATGCATCAATCTCCAGAGCCAGGGCAGGACTTGTGAGCAGGCTCATTAACTTTTATGAACCAAGATTTCATATGGAGGTTTTATGCATGTTGGAAATAAGGAGTTTCTTCATGTGGAACAGCACTTCCCTTTGGCAATCACTCTCTCCTTCTGAGACTTCACTATCTTCATGTCAGAGCTTTTGTAGAAAGGTCTTAGATATCTGAGGACATGAAATAATCCAGTGTCATTGCAAAAAGTTTTTGGAGATATTTGGAACATAAAAGCTTTGAACATGGAAATCTTGGTTACATTTTCCTGTTTGTACCACGTCATTTTCCTGATTTCAGGATGTGCAGCCAATAGAGTCCAGTTGGTTGTGTGTCCTTATATTTTTGTACTCCTCCTGCATTTATTAAGTAAATTCCCTTAATTTCAGCCAGGAACTGAGTGTTTTTCATCTGGGCCTGCCGAGCACAAGTGGTGCTTTGGAGCCCCAAACTACCACAGTGCTGTTTGACTTGAATGAAGAGGCTTTAGATGGTTATAAGTCCATGGTTTCATGATGCTTCCAAGGTGTTCATCAGTTGGAAACATGGTGATAAGATTGGGTGTCAGGAACCACTGTTCCAAACAATTGTTTGGCTCTGCAGAAGTTGTCTTTTAAACTGAGCTTCCCTTGAATCTCTTGAGTTTAAAACCAGCCTGGTAGCTCAGTGAGTTCTACAGGATATTACCTTGCAGTTATTAATTCCTGGCTGCTGTCTTCTGCTTATCTAGGGTCCCATGAAGGTCAGCAGGGGGCACAGACATTGACCAGTGGAATATTTTACAATGCAATCCATGGAAAAATTTACTTGCTTTACAAGTATCATTCAGTGAGGAGGAAAACCTGAGCAAACCTTGCAGGATGGGCACAGTAGGTACACTGGGAAAGGGAGGCTTTGGAGTAGATGCCTGACAGCTATTTAGCTGTCTCTGGAAAGGTAAAAGGATATGTTTTAATGATGATAAAAAATGGCACTTGGTAGTGCAGCATGTGTTTGTTTTGTTATGCTTCCCTCTGAGGTGAAAGTACAGGGATGTGTGCTGGGTTTTTTCCTGCCCTTCATCCCTTGCTCTATACTATCTGACTAAGCAATATTTAATTTCCTAAACCTCTTTCCATTATATTAAAATTCTAGGAAGGTTTCTTAAATGCCAGCTCTTAGATATATAGGGACAGGTACAGTGCATTGTTTCATTCCTTGCAAGAAAGAAAAACCATCATACCTGGTCATCCTGGCTGGAAAATTAGGTTAAAGCAGGAATCTGATCTGTCCATTCTGCATCAGGGTTAAGTAAAATACATGGAGAAGATGCATTCATAACCAGAGATGCTGAAGCCTCACTGCTCTGCAATCAGTACAGTCAGTGAGGTCCTGCTGCTTAAGGGAGGATCCTTCAGGAGACTGAAATAGCCCTGTCAGTAAAGCATTGATCTCTTGGCTTCAGCATGTAGGATTTGAGTTCCTTGTTAGGTGCAGGCTGTAGTGTTTATTACTTGTAAGAAGAACTCAATGTATAATAATAAATTTTAGTTCATAAATCCCAGGCGAAATGCTAAGGCATCAATCAAATCAGCTGGCACTCCAAAAGCAAGTGCTAATGCTAAATGACTGATATTAAACATCTGATGTTCCAGCTCTTGCTTCTGCAAAATTCCTAGGGAATACAAAAATTATTTCATATTAGAAAGTATGAGGGTTTAACCTTTAAAGAGTTTAATGTTACAGCCAAATAGACAGCATTTCAGGCAGAGGAAACTGTGAGCTGAAATATTTTATCCTGTGCTCTCATTTAGGATATGGGAATAGCCTGTCTCTAAATACTTGAGATTTGGCCCCTGTTTCCTTTGGAAAGCAGTGGTTCTTACTGGATGTTTGGATGTCTCAGCTTGGACACACCCTTTTCCCTGAACAGACATACCACATGTGAACTTTTTTCTCCTTTTTCAGAGCTGGCAATGGATGTTAGGTGCTTTTCTCTAGGAAATGTGTGACCTTTTATACTGTTTCTTCTCTTGATTGGTAATGTGTTCTCTTTCCCTTGCCAAAGATAAAGCCACCAACCCATCCAACAGGCAAGAAGACTGGGAATATATCATTGGATTCTGTGACCAGATCAACAAGGAACTTGAAGGGTGGGTGTCCCAAACTGCTCTAGACTTAATAAATTATATTCACAGTTTAAAGTGGGAAATTCTATTGTCAAACATTTATATTTTCTTTTATATATACTGATATCACAAGGAAGAGCTGGTTACAAAATAGAGAAGATGCTGCCTCTCCTGTGAAAGGCAGCGTGGCTAATCCAGACTGAGCCCTGGGAAACTGGGAATTCTGAATCTGCTTCTAATTTCAGGTTCTGCAGCTCCAGGGTTCTCATCTGGCCAAAATTATTCCATTTGCCAGTCTGTAAAATGGGCTTATCCCTGATAGTGCTGGTAGGGCTTCACATCTTTAAAATCTTTACTTGCAAGATACTTTGTTTAAACAGCAGAATTTGTGAAAGTGTGAAAATCCTCCCTGGTGTTTACCTGCTCTGTTCCAGGCCGCAGATAGCTGTGAGGCTCCTGGCTCATAAAATCCAGTCACCACAGGAATGGGAGGCAGTCCAAGCCCTGACAGTAGGTAGTCCTTACCCCTCGTCTTAAATCCAGGCATGTATCCTATTGCTGCATCACCTGGGTGCAGTAGAGGGGGCCCAGGGTGTGTCCATGGGGTCATCTGGGGGCTGAGTGTCCTCATCCCTGTGAGGAGGTAGGAGGGAGCACAGTTCCATCCCTAAAGTGTCTGGAAACAACTCTTTGAGCTGTTTTCATTTGTTCTCTTCAGGCAAGATTTGTGTTTGTTGTTGAGGCCAAGCACTGAGATAACACAGATGCACCTGGCTGAGGCTGGGACACCAGCCTGCCTTGATGTGTCATCCCTAAAGATGGGAGATTGATGCATGGAGCAGGAATACTTGTCTCACTGACAGGGGCCCTTCAGCTCCCCTCTAAGCAGAACACACATGCTATTGTAGGGTTTTGGTTGTTGCTTTCAGCCTGTTTCTGTTCCTTGAATGCAGGTGCTGGAAGCTTGTATGAAGAATTGTGGGAGAAGATTTCATAATGAAGTTGGGAAGTTTCGCTTTTTAAATGAGTTAATAAAAGTTGTGTCTCCAAAGGTTAGTCCCTGAGTCTTACAGCTGCAGCTGCTTTTTGTTTGACCTCAGTAAGCTACAGGCAGTGTCCAAAATATTTGCAGTGTTCTGTTTGGCACATTGCACTTATTAATCTATAGTCAAGTGCATTTGTTAGCTAAGCTCTTGTTGTTTGGGGTTTTTTAATGCCTTGCTAATTTTTTCAGGAAGCTGTACTAATTTGCCATCACTATGCAGTTTCTGGGTTGTTCTAATCCTTCAGGTACCTTAAGGGCTTCTAAAATTTGGGCTCTGTTGTTTTAAAAAGCAAAATTCCAGTGATGGTGAAAGAGAAATGTGATGCAGAGGTTAAAACAAGAGGTTTGACAACACACCATGGAGTTCTAGTCCTCATTCTGCTTACTTGTGTAAAGAGTGCCAGACTAAGTCCCTCAACATTCATGATGAGTTTAATGTGCTGAAAATCATCCCTATGGTGTGATTGATGCAGCAATGCATTCCCAGATTCTCTCCCATAAGACAGAGGAGGGGGTGGTTCTCTGTATTGCTGTAATTTTTAAAATAGCAAAATCCTGGAGCCAGCAGAATAGCTGCTTTTTCTTTTGCTGAAGATAATCACAAAGCTTCTCTTCACTGTTATTTCAAATCTATTAGAGGAGCAATTTTTTCCTCCTAATGAGATGTACCTTAGATCATCTTGGAACTTAGATCATACACCTTTGAATGTATTTCACTGAGCTTCCACAGAGCTTTATTTTTAAAAAGAAATTAAGGACATGAAAAATTTGGATCTTTTTTCCCACACTTAGTACCTGGGAGACCGAGTCTCAGAGAAAGTGAAGTCCAAAGTCATTGAATTGCTGTATAGCTGGACTGTGGCATTACCAGAGGAATCCAAAATCAAGGATGCCTACTATATGCTGAAGAGACAAGGTAGGGAGTCAACTGCTCACTCATGCATTCTCTCCAGCCTGGGCTTTGAGCAAGAGTGTCACAAAATATACAGCTTCTAATTAAATGGGGTCAAAGCAAGCTCTGAGGGGAGATAGAACAAGAGAGAAATTCTCTGGAAAGCTATTCATTATGTATAAATGCTTTGGGCAGGGTTGGGTTTGCTCTGGTAATTAAATTAGTGAAATACCTTGCAAATACTTTTGTTTTGGTTTGAAAGGCCTTTTTAAAGTTGATTTTTTTTTTGGCTGGAAGTAGTTATTAGATGATTTGAACAAGTCCAATTTAAAGTGAAATTAGAGCTTCCAAGTAGCTTTTTGTGTTC
The DNA here is from genome assembly GCA_030060385.1 of Muscicapa striata striata. Lineage (NCBI taxonomy): Eukaryota > Metazoa > Chordata > Aves > Passeriformes > Muscicapidae > Muscicapa > Muscicapa striata. Next base: position 449,928 of record JAREIS010000261.1, on the reverse strand, counting down.
TTTTAACTAAATGGCTTTGCAGCTGTTCCTTTAGTTCAGCTGACACACATTTCTTGTGTAGGCACAATAAAAAAGATGCAGTAGCTTAACAAGAAAAATAGATTACACAAAAGCTCTGGAAACCATCCTGTCCTATTAGGACACACAGACTGCAAGTCATAACTGTCCCTTGCAGCACTGTGGATGGATAAACTAAAGGCTGAATGGGGCTGAAAAGAGTTCCTCCCCTTCAGAGGGAGAGTTTTAGCTCATGTTGTGGGGTTGGGAGAACATCCAGGTAGAAGTCAGCTCAGGGGTTTGGATGCTGTTCTCTGGAACAGCGTGGCAATGTCAGGTGTGTGTTGGCTTTGACAGCAGCCTGGCAGTGCCTGTGTGCCCTGCCTGGTGTGTGTGTGCTGAACAGGGTTCCCTCTCTGCTTTCAGGGATTGTCATGTTTGACCCCGTGATTCCTGCGGACAGAACACTGATCCCTTCCCCACCGCCTCGTCCCAAGAACCCAGTGTTTGATGATGAGGAGAAATCCAAGGTACAGTAAAGACTTGTGTCAAAATCACAAATGAAAAGTAATTACTCACTGCACATTTAGAATAAGGAAGCAAAGTATAATAATGTGGCTTTTATTTGGGGAGGGTGGGGATAGTCTGTACTTTAGCAGAGTTCACTGCTTTGCCCACCTGCTTAACCCAAAGTTCCAGTTAAGACCTTGTCTGTGTTACCATTGGGGTTGCTGCTGTTAAAGTGCCATCCTGCTGAAGTACTGGGTATCAGAGAATGTTTCACACACAGGAGGAAAAATAATGTATGCGAATAATAACTACCTAATGCCAAAAGTCTCTGAGGTTTCACTGAATATGTCCTGTGTAAAAGTAGGAATGCAGGAACTCACACAGATAATAAACTCTAAATGACTCCTGCTGTAACTATGGAAGCTGTGTAAGCTTTGTAATACTGGGTTCTATCCCTTTTCCCCTGAATAGTTCATATAGATTCCTTTCCCTTTGCATAAGGGTCTTTATTTTTTTTCCTGACTGTCATCTTCTTGTCTTTCAGCTGCTAGCCAAGCTGCTGAAAAGCAAAAACCCAGATGATTTACAAGAGGCCAACAAACTTATAAAATCTATGGTAAAAGAGGTAAGAAGTTCCTGTAGGATTGGTTCAGGTCAGCAGTCTGCTTTCCAGGTTTTAAGCAATTTGACTTCAAATGGTGGAGAGGTTAGGATTTAGTCTTTAGCTTGTACCTAGGAGATGTTTGTATCACAGAAATCTCTACAGTTGGTGTCTCTGGTGGAGGATGGGGCAGGAATTGAATGTCCCTTGTAAATAACCACATTCCCATCATTCAAAGTGGGATTTCACATCAAGGTTTGGTGGGAGCATTGTGGTACCACTCCTGGATGCTAAGGACTGAGTCTCTGGACTGGGTCTTCTCACAAACAAGTTCATGGAAACACCTTCCTGTTTATAGAGCTGTGCTGCATCCACCCATGGAAGTCATTCCAAACTCTGGAGTCCAGGAAGTTACTTACTGGGATTCTGGCAAATAAAGGGATACCTTCTGGGCTTTAGTGGTTGTATCGGTTACCAGGATATTTCATTCAAGCTCCTCTTGTCCCCAGGGTAGGCTCTCCAATATCTTCAGTTGGAATCTCCAATCAGAGATGGGTGGACATTTTCCACCAGAGTGTGCTTAGTTTCTAGTAAATGTTTTGCTTCAAACACATCTCATTTGTTAAATGGCATCAAGTGAACAAAAAAAATCTTCTGAACAGGTCAGAAAGGAACTTCTGGAAACTTTTTAGTGATGCATTGAAATCTATTTAATGAGACTTATTGGAAATGTGGAGTTGCCTGTAATTTCAGAACGGTGGTGAAAAGACAATAAAATAAACAAAGCTTCATGTGAACAAAGAAGGATTTTGTTTGCTTTTTTCTAGCTTAACCTTAAATAGCCATTACTTGGCACGTTTGCAGATAGTACCTGTGGTTGTGTTACTGTGAACTTTTAGAAGGAAACTCACCTTTTCTGTCTGTGCTTTTTACCCTGAAGGATGAGGCTCGGATCCAGAAGGTGACAAAGCGCATGCACACGCTGGAGGAGGTGAACAACAATGTGAAGCTGCTGAATGAGATGCTGGTTCATTACAGCAAAGAGGACTCATCAGAGGCTGACAGGGAGCTCATGAAGGTGGGTCTGAGCTGCTCCTTCTTCCCAGCAGTCCTGGAGTCAGTCCTTTCTTACAGGCTTAAATTTTGCAGAGAATTACAAACACTGCAGTAAAACAGAGAGCAGTGGTGAGAAACAGGAGCAGTTGCTGCAAAGAGCAGGCAAGAAAATACCCGTGTGTTTAGTCCTTTCACCAAAAGACTGGGTGGGGGAGTAGCTCAGTTTCATGTATGCTTGAAGTGAGGTACAGCTGTTTTCCAAAGGTGCAGTGTGGCAGAGCCAAGAAACTGCAGTTCGTAATTCTGGATCCTATAAGGAAACACAGATTGCAGGTCATTGCAGGTTGCTGCTGTCACTTGCAGCACTGTGGATGAATAAACTAAAGGCTGACTGGGGCAGAAGATAGTTTCCCCCCTTCAGAGGAAGAGTTTTAGCTTGTGTTACTAGGTTAGGAGAACATCAGCAAAGTGAAAATTGAAACAACCACCACAAATGACTTGGTAGGCCCAGAGCCTTTAAGAATTGCACAGTATTTTATTTAAAAAATGAAACCCACTTCTTTTTAATGACAGCATCTTTAAACAGTGGTAAGATGCTTAAGTAAATTGTTTCTGTGAACCACTTTGTTATTGCCACCTTTCTGCTGTGTGGTTGCAGACTCAGTAGTGGTTGCAGCACAATTGAAGCCTAACTGCTGAAGCATGATTCTGCTCTTCCACAAGCTTTTAGGGACTACTATGCAAGGAAGGAACATCTCTTTTGGACTAGAACTTGGCCATGAGTGCTGATGTGAGGGAGGACTGAGAGATGTGTTGAGAATGCAGGTTGTCTTACCCCAGGCTCTTGTACTGCTGCTCAGCATTGTGAGCTGGGCACAGAGGGCCATTCTGGCTGTGCAGTCCCACTGGCACAGTGAGCACAGTGACACTGGTCTGTTCTGGGGTCGTTCTGTGCTGACTGGTGCTGCTGGCAGTGGCTCCTGGCTGGTGAAACCCTTTGTCCTAATCTGTCTTCCAGGAGCTCTACGAAAGGTGTGAAACCAAAAGACGGACACTGTTCAAGCTGGCCAGTGAGACAGAGGATAATGACAGCAGTTTGGGTATACTGAGCTACACCTGTCCTTTTTAAATTGCTTTTGTGCTCCTTGCCTTTGTGAGGGTTCAGCTGTAAAGTCATCTCCTCACTGTGGGTTCCTGTTGCTTTGTTAAAGGCCAATCCTTCCCTCTTTGTGCTTATCATTTCAGTTCAGACAGTAAAGTTGATGTTTCAGGAGGATAGGAGCAGTAATGAGGACAGCTGCTGCTTTGGGAGGGGAAGGGAGTTGCTGTGGGGAGCAACCTTGGGCTGATTTTTTTCTTGTTACTGCAACATATATGGATCTAGAAAAGGTCAGGTACTGCTTATAGAAATGTGGCACATGCAGAGTGATGGAGCTCATAGCCAAATATTCATGGTTTTTCTTGCTGATTATTTAGCTGACAACTGAGCACTCTCAGCATTAGTGGGAACAAAGTGACAAAGCCTTGGAGGTAATTTTTGTCTCTCTTGTAGGGGATATTCTGCAGGCCAGTGACAATTTATCACGTGTGATAAATTCCTATAAAAAAATAATAGAAGGGCAAGTGATCAATGGTGAAGTGGATCTCCCTGTAGTGGAAGGTGAGTTCCTGGGAAGCCAGTTGTATAATTTTTGACTCCTGTAATTCTGAGTCTTTTGAACAATGTTTCCTGTTTTGTTAAAGTAGCATTTGATGGTTCTTGTGGCTATCAGTTTGTGAATCGGAGGGGAGCAAGAAGGCTGTGGATAAGCAGTTCTGGACAGGAGCAGCAGTGCTGCAGCTTTGCATTCTCCATTGCTCAGTCCATATTGTTGAAAACTTTGGTGACATCAAAGGTTTAATGACTGCATGAGAGCAGTTTGTGGCTGGAAGTTCTCATATATTTTCCTCCCCACATTTATCCTGTTTCTTAATGGTAATGTGTAAGAAGAAGATAATTTTGTCAAAAACACAAGAGTTGAAGAGTAGGAGCTGGACCAGGGGTCCTTTTCCTGGTTTTCCACTTGTGAATTCAGGCCAGTTTGCCACTTCACACTTCAGCTTCACCACTGAATGCTCTGGATAGGAGTGTGATAGAATTACCCTTTCAGACTCAAACATTTTTGCTGCTGCCTGGCAGCATCTTACTGAGACAAGACTGTTCTAAATATGAGAATTGAGGTATGAATTTCCTTCAGCTCTCCAGCTTTCTGGTAGCTTCTGTTTACCATAATGCTATAGGATCTCTGAAAGCCTCATCTGATTTCAAAAGATTTTGAAAAGATTGTGGATTGTCAAGCACTGGGGAAGAAGCAGTGGTTGCAGCAGATTTTCATGTGCAAATTCTTTAAGTATCTTGTTGATTTACATAGTCCAGACTGCAAATATCCTTTCTCTGTTACAAAGAGCCATAAGCCATGCTCAGATGAGGATCTAAACCACCTCTCTGCTAATTTCTTCTGCACACTCAGTTTGCTCTGAGGCTTTTGCCTTTTTTCCTAGTAGTGCTCTTCTTTTGTCTGCTGCAGGGAGTAACTCCACCAATAATCTCAACACTCTCATTGATCTTGCTGGACTGGATGTCAGCAGCACCCCACCACCTGTGATGCCACCCAGCAGCCTGGCAGCAGTCCCCAGCACAGCCCCTGGCCCAGCTGAGATCCCCATCCTCCCTCCTCCTCCCCAGACGTTCGCGCCGCTGCGCAGCAGCTCCTCCAGCCAGGTGGAAACAGCCCCTGCCCAGCAGGGCAGCACAACCAACTCCCTGTCTTTGCTGGATGAGGAGCTCCTGTGTTTGGGTAAGATGCTGAGGGGCCTGCCAAAGGGCTGCTCAATCCATCCTAACAAAGGCTACTTCTGCATTCTCCATGTTACTGGATTGCAAGGAACACTCCCTTGCATCATTCTGAATGTTAGACCTGGTCAGTGAGTCAGCATTAAAATCTCTTTTCAGAGCTGGCTGCAAGATAGTAGCTGTTCAGTGCAGGTGCAGTCTGATCTCTGGGGCTGCTGGGACATATTGTGTGTACAGACTGAAGTTTGGGACAGATGAAGCCCTGATTGTGAGGTTGTGCTGAAGAGAAGGTGCCTCAGAGGGGCTGTGCATAGGAGCCTGCAGGATGCCCCTCTGTGGAGCCCAGATGTGAACAGAGGACAGTGCTAATCAGGATGGGTTAGAAGAGCTGAGTGCAGGGCAAGGCTGTTGGCTGCTGCTGCTATCAGTCTCTTCCTCAACATAGACTTGAAGTCTATCTCAGTGTTTCATCAGGTTCTTGGGTTCTGGAAGAGCTGATTCAAGTTTTAGTGGTACTGAAACAGCAGCCAAGGAATGACACTGAATTAATTTTCTCCTCCTGTTGTTTTTCCCTCCAGGCCTGAATGACCCAGCCCCTGCAGCAGGGAAGGAGACCTCTGAAAACAACCAGTGGAGCATGTTTGAGGTACAAAGGAGGAATCTCAGGGAAGGGAGAGGGAGGGAGAGATTGTCATTGTAGGAGGTCTCAGGACACACTGTCACCTTGGAGAGTCATGTGATCACACACACAGGCACAGGGGCTGAGCCCTAAAATCTGGGACAGCTGTGTTTAAGCAGAGTAGGTGTCCCTGAACCTGGCTTTCTCAGTGTCCCATCTGTCCCCATGATGTTAGTCCTTACCTTGCTTAAATTACAGATCAGATGTAGCCCTGGCTTAGGCTGCAGAGTTTGCTGTCACACAGCACCTGTTTTTGTGGTAAACCTCTGTCCCTCTGTAACAGAGCAGTGCCATCTCTGCATCAGGGCCAGCAGTGAGTTAGAGCATCTGCCTGTCCTCTCTTTCAGAATGAGCAGTTGGACCTGGATTTCTTTAATCCGAAGATGGTGACTGTTGCTTGCAACCCTGCAGGGAACACTCTTCTCCATCACACATCACAGACCACATGTGGGACATCAGCCACGCTGCCTTCTGCTTTCCCAGCCTCCCAGACTGCTGCCAGCATCCCAGCACCAAACTCAGCACCATTTGTATTTCCTGCTGTACCAGTTGCCCCTGCAGGGCCTCCTAAGACTATTCCAGCTTCTTCTGGGTACTTCAGCTCATCTCTGGGGAGCAACATGTCACAAAAGATGGATGCATTGGGACAACTCCTTGAAGAAGTCAAAGGGTAACCAAAAGTCCTGACTTTGCTTGGGCTCTGCAGTTAGAAAGCCGAGCTCACTGCAGTGCCAGGTTCTGAGGGTGACTTTCGACTCTGGTTTGGTAGAAATGTGGAATTGGTATTTTTCTTCTCAGAGGTTTCAGTTTACAAACTAATACAAATTTCCCACCTCTGGGAGAGAAAGGCAGGCAGAGCACACAGCTGTACTGTTGCCTGATCTAAAGTTGTGGTATGAAGGGGAACAGGCTGTTGGGGTACAGAAGCCTTGTTTCCTTCCTGACTTAGAGAAGTGACCCCACCCAACCACCACCCCTGTCCTTGTAGTTCTCCTCATGGCAGACCATGCAGAGTCACAGACTCCAGCCTGACTCCAGGCTGCTGCTTTGTCTTTGTGATGTGCTGGTATCTCCAGGTACTAGTGAAATTCCTGCTTCACTTCCAGTTCCATTTACCGCTTTTCTGTCTCTCTTGCAGGAGTGCCACCCAAGGCATGGTGACTCCTTCAGTGCTCCCCAGTGCTGGGGTTACTTTGCCAAGCACTGTGACCCCTGCCCCATTAGCAGCACCTGCAGGGCTGCCAGCCACTACCTCTGTAGCCCCTCCAGCTCCCTTCCCAAGCAGCTGCACTGCTGGATCAGGAAGTCCTCTCTTCCAGCCAGCATCATTCCAGCAGCAAGGCAGTCCCATGAAAGCACCTGAAATTTCTTTGGCCAATGTCCATGTTCCCTTGGAATCCATTAAACCCAGTAAGTATTTCAGAGTTTTCACTTTGCTCTGGATATTTTTGTAAGGCAAAGCTCCTTGGCAAAGTTCATGAAATAGAGAGAAGGGATGAGCAGCTCTGAACATCCCAATGCTGCCTCAGACCATGTGCTGCAGCATGAGCCTGCATCCTCTCCCTTCTCTCCCTGTGGCAGGCAGTGCCCTGCCCGTGACAGCCTACGACAAGAACGGCTTCCGCATCCTGCTGCACTTTGCCAGGGAGTGCCCGCCAGGCCGCTCGGACGTGCTGGTCGTGGTGGTGTCCATGCTGAACACGGCCCCTCTGCCCGTCAGGAACATCGTGCTGCAGGCAGCTGTGCCCAAGGTAGGGACAGCAGGGCAGAGACTGCATCCAGGGACTTGGCACAGCCTGCTCTGACCCTTCCACAGGCTGTGCTCTGCCCCTTTCCAGAACACAAAGTGGCAGAAAACACTGAACAGGATAAGTCAAGATCTGCCTGTTCATATTGTGCTTTGCAAGCTGGCTGGCTCTTGTTCTCTCATCCTCACTTGTGGGTTGATTCTTTTCCATTTGGATGTGTGCTGTTGTCCCCCCAGCCTGTGCATGCATCCTTTGTTGTCCCCAAGGCAGGAGATCATCCCTTAGGTTCTGCTCTCTATTTCACTTGCAGTCCATGAAAGTGAAGCTACAGCCACCCTCTGGCACTGAGCTGTCTCCGTTCAATCCCATCCAGCCGCCAGCTGCCATCACCCAGGTCATGCTTCTGGCAAATCCTTCGAAGGTGAGATGGACAGTGGGATTTATCCTGCCCTCTTCAGACACATTTGATATCAGCTGAACTCTGTAGAGGGGTGGGACCAAACATTCAAGCAGCTACAGCTGTTGGTTCCTAAAAGTTTGGACTTGATGATCTTGGGGGTCTTTTCCAACCTTAATTATTTGTGATTCTAATGTGCCCTCCAGAAGTGGTTACTGTGGAATGTTGGTGTTTCAGTTCAGGCTTAGAGGAGGCTCTTCCCAACAGTCTTTGGCAGGGAGAGAGAAGGGGCAGTACACTTCTTCCAACAAAAGGACAAGGATCATGTCAGGCTCAGCTTTAAAAGGTAGCAAAGGTACATCAGGAGCTTGACTGTTCTGTGCACAGAACGTGCCTGGCTTTGCTGATAATTAGATCAATGCTAAATTAACTGGTGCTGTAGCAGTACTTTTGATGAACGAACAGGCAAATGTCAGATCATGTCTGTTCCATCATTGTCTGGGGAAGTACCTGTGGCCAGGGACACACTGGGGTTGACACTTTCTGCTGATGATACTGGGAGCACCTGAGAAGCTATTTTTCCTTGCTGTAGTCACTCATTCAATCAGCCAGCTCTGAAAGCCCAAAGCTGAAGGACTTTCTAATTGTTTGACAAATTTAGATGTTTATACTTGAGAATTACAACAAAAGTGCCCTTCAAGTATCAGCTGAAAGCTCTGAGATGGAAGGATGAATGTCAGAGGGGTTTAGTGGATGTTTAAAGAACTTTGTGGGTACGTGAAGGTGCTCTCATTGAAGGGCTGCTTCCATGTTTACCCGTATTGCAAGGCATTTTGCAGAGCAGGAACTATTTTACCTTCCTGCACATGATGAGAAATTAAATTTTTGGAACTTTTCCAGCAGCAGTCTTTAGGCTGTGGAGAGCATTTGGCCATGTCTGTGCAGTCTGTGCTCACAGGTCACTTATGCTTTTCTCATTCTGCTCCATGCTAAGCTGTAAAAGTTTTTAGTATAAAAAGTGTAAGGTGAATAAGTCAGGTTTGTAAATAGCTGAACTCAGTGAACTTAACCTGAGCCCTCTTGCCCCTGCTCTGTATAACAGAAGTCTTGTGCTCTCTGTAGAGCTGTAACAGTGAGGTGTTTTGTTCAGGGCTGTTGAGCTGGGACTGTTCTCACATTGCTTTTGGGTTTTGTTTTTCCTGCAGGAGAAGGTGAGGCTGAGGTACAGACTGACCTTCACCCTGGGAGATCAGCCCAGCACAGAAGTGGGCGAAGTGGATCAGTTTCCCCCGGTAGAGCAGTGGGGGAATCTATGACCTTAGGACACTTCCAGAGACTCTGACAGGACCAGGGCAGGATCCCACAGGACTGGAATGGATGTGCCGTGGGGAGGGACACACATGCTATCCACTGGTGATGTTCAGCTTTGTTTACATGTCCTGACCACTCTGCTTGTAGCTTTAGTCCAGAATGTTGTGCCCCACATTTGAAGGGGCCCTGGAACATTTATGGCAAGCATGAACTGAAAGGCAGCCAGTGACAGGCAGTGCTGGCTGCTCTTACCTTGACCTCTGGGTGAATCTGGTTCTATCTTCCACTCTATTAAACTTGAAGTTACTGTATTTTGAGGGAAGACCTGTCAGCAGAAGGGGTTTAGTTGGCTTTTCCTGCACTGCTGTCCAGAGATCCCGACAGGCTGTGGGGTGATGATGCCGCGAGCTCCGCGCAGAGCCCTGACAGAGCCCTCCCTGGGACTGACTCCTTGTGCCACATGGGCCGTGAGCATGCTGAGCAATAATGCTGCTCCGTGAGGGAATGCTTCCTTTTTTACACTGAAATAGCACTTAGCTCCCTTCTCCCTCCCTGCTTCATTCCCAAGGGCCCGTGTAAGCAGCCCCTCGCTCCATGTGTGCCATATTGCTCTATCTTTACTTGTTATATTTATTTTACACTGCTGGCTGCTACCCTGGGGCATCCATTTGGGGCAGCTGGGGCTGAGTTTTGTCTGCAAATGGTTACACTGGTTTTTTTTTTTTGCCTTCATTGCATTCCATAGTGTGGGGAAAAGAGGATATGCATAGTGAGGAGGAAAGAGAGCTGGAGGGTGTTGGTCAGTATTAGAGGAGGACAGCACCTGGAGCACAGAGCTGTCTTTACAATCACTAGTCAGAGTCAGTGACTGAATCCAGGGATAAGAAGAGATGCCTCTCATGTCCGTCCCCTCATGCAGGCAGTGTTACTGGTATAGTCAAATACTGTTTTATTGCTGAGTACAATAACCTACAAGATGTAAATAGTAGAGCTGTAGGCTATTACAACAGAACAAACAGGCAGAGAAAGGAGAGGCTCCCCCGGGCTGTGATGGGGCATGTGCTGGGTTAATGTCCCATTTTCTTTGTTCCCTGTATTAAGTGGCAAAGTGCAATTGTCCCCACAAAGGGGGAAGCAGTTTTGCTGGACATCAGTGTTAAGAGAAGAGCTGATCCCTTAGCTACAACCTCCCAGAAATAAGGTTTAAATCACCAAAACTTGGTTCCAGCAGCCCCTTCCTTCTCAGTTTCCAGTCTCAAGCAGTGCCTCAGCGAGCTCTGAGACAGGCTTTTGTAAATTAATGGAAGTTTTTAGCACCCACTGACACAAGCACAGAGAGGTGCTTGCTCAGTCCTTGGGCACTCAGCTCTACATTTCCAGCAGGGCTGTCAAGCAACAGCTCTTCTCAAATGTGGAGTGGGAGCTGCACAGAGAAAAGCAGTACACAGAGGCTCCTGCCTCATGTAGGAAGACTCCACAGGAGAACATGATGCTGGAATTAATGGTGGCTGTAAAACCATTGCTGCAAACACAGCTTGCAGTTATTCATAGTTGAATTTTCTTTACTGTGCTGCAGAGTAAAAATCCCTAGAGGTGAAAAACAGGGGATTCACAAGCCGGAGGCCCTCATCAGAGGCACCAGGCAGCTGCAGAAGCTCCTGAAGGTGGAATTCAAGCTTGTCCTGGTCCTGTGGAGAGCTCAGCTTTGTCAGCTCCCTGATGTAGAAGGCAGGGGAGAGGGAGGGGTTGTTTGGATCCTAAAGAAAGCTGTTTTAAATTGATGGACTGGGACACAAGGGACAAGGAGAGAATTCTTTCTGCCTCATACATGTTCTTGCCAGCACTTTAGACACAGTAGGCATGGGGGCAGTGCCTGGGTGGTGTGTCCTGAGGAGCAGGATCACCACTTTTCCTGCACATGGATCTCACTGTGACTTGGAGGAAGGCAGGAGAGCACAGGTGCTTTCTGTGAACAGCAGCAGCCACCTGGACATGCACCACCGTCCTGCTGCTTTGGAAATTAAACTATGAATGTTCTTTGTCTGTAGGGTGAGGTTCCTGCTTCATCCCCAGCAATCCTACCTGTACATACATCTTCAATGCATTTGTGCTGCTGCATGTTGAATAAATCATTTTCCCTATCTGGCTCTGTGCTGGCCCTTTCTCGTGACGACTTCTGCAGTGCAGTGCTGCTTCTGGAAATCCTCAAACTATCAACTCAAAACCTTCCTAAGCAAAAATAGAGAGGATGCTGTTTCCAAAACCCTACTGGTTTATTTCAGTTCTGGGTGTTGGAGGCAAAGAGAACATAAAATCCAAGGAAAAGCTGTAGTGAGGCTGGCTTCACCAGGGGAGGGCTGCCAGGCCAAGCTGGAACAAGCAGCTGAAACATTTTGATGCAGCTCCTTCATAAAAGGTTAAAAAAAAGCCTATGTAAAGTTGGTTTTGGAAAACAAAAACAGATGACCAAACAATCTGCAAAACAAAACATTTATTCTTAGAAAAAGTCAGTTTATGTACAGCAAGCCCCAGAGGAAGAGGAACACCCTGCAGTCTTCAAGACCCTTCCACAGTGCCTTCTTTGACAATGACTCGTGCAAGATTCCGTGCAAGAGCAAGCCTCAGCATCTCCACTTTGGTTGTCTCAACATCATCATCCTGGAAGGGAGCAGAGCCTATGTTAGGGGACTGCACACAACGAGGAGCTGGTGGCAGGCTCTGTCTCAGGGTTTGGAAAGTAAAGATGCAGGTCAGTGAGACCTTTATCTCACATTTACATGGACCTCCTGAGAAGAGCAGAAGCTACATTTCCTACTTAATAGCTCAACCCAAGGCAGCACTGCCAAGCCTTTTCATTCCCTGGATGCTGCAGGGCTTTGCATGTGCAGCCAATGGTTCCTGTTCTGTGCCTGGAATGCTCAGAGCCAGAGATGCTGGATGGCAACATCTCAGCTCTTCACTGCCCCTGTAAGGTGCAATTATTTATCTTGGAAAAGCACCACGGTCCAGTGCAAACCACCAGAACATGAGGAGTAGGAGCACTCCTGTACTGGGTTTGTGAATCTTGTTGATGCTTCATTTGACTTCCCTGAAGCCACTGTGCCAGTCTCTGGGATTTGGGCTCTCCCTCTCTTATGCCCTTACTAGAAATATAAATGCAGAGTTTCCCTTTCTGACCATTCCTGTGGGCCCCCTCAATTCATTATCCAGTTATCCTCAGAACTGGGGCTACCTGGAATTTCTGCTTATCTGGATTCCCTGCTGTCAGATCTTCCAGGCATCGCATCAACTCATAAGTCTGCTCTGCTGAAAATATGACCTGTAGAAATCAAAGTATTTACTGAAAAAGACCAAATGTAAAGACATAACACAGGCTAAGAAGATAATGCAGTTGAAAGGAAGAGAATGCTTTTACACTCCCACAGATCTGTTCTGACCCCTGAAATCACAGGGTCCAAGGATAATTGAGACTGGATGTGACTTTGGGAGGTCTCTAGTGCCACCTCCTGCACCAAGCAGAGTCAGCTGTGAAGTCAGAGTGGCTGCTCTGGGTCTGTAATTGCTGAATTGTCCTTGATGGATCTTAAAGGAAAAACTGTGCTTAGAAGGAGGCACAGGAACAATCTTCTTTGGATAGGCCAACTATCCAAAGGAGCTGGATGCAGTCTGTGCTAAAATTACCAGCACAGATGAATTCCACTGTTGTAACAGCAGGGAAACAAGGTAAGAGTCAATTTATCCCTTACTGTGTCCCTGTGTGTTCCCACTGCTGGGACACTTGGGACCGCCATGGACAGGTCCTGGCAGGAGCAGGAAGGGGGTTCACCACTTCGAGCTCCCTTGTCAGGAAAAAAGAAGAGGCCCCCTGGGGGGCTGTGTGGTGTGACAGGACCTCACCTCCTTCTGCTCCAGCAGCGGGAGCGCGTCGGTGAGCAGCGTCATCCAGAAGGAGCAGGGGGCGATGTGCGCCGTCATCAGCGTCAGCAGCAGCCGCGCCGCCTCCGCAAAGCGCTTCTCCCCGTACAGCCGGTGGAACTCCCGGTACTTCCCTGCCGGGGGGGAACGAGCCATCAGGGACTGCTGGGCTCTGGGAGATCCCTCTGTCCAACACAGCCCTGGCAGAACCACCCCCAGCCAAAATGAGCCCAAAGAGCCCCGTCTGGGGGAATGTGGTGCAGGAAGGAAGGTGGTAACAGAGCCTCCCTGAGAGGGCAGCCAAACCCTGCTGCTGTTCTGGGTGAGCTTCAGGGTTTGCATCAGCCTGGTCAGTGGCTGCTGCTACCTCATGCTGAGTGTCTGCAGGGGAGCAAGAGAGAATATCCTTTCTGAGGTCACAGAGTATGAGGAGGTCTGAAAGGCTGCACCATCTTCCTTGGTTGTTTAAATGGAAACTGGAATCTTTGTTAATAAGGAGAGTTCTGCATTTGCTAAGAATTAGTGACATCAATGTCCAGCATGAGAGAAGTGGCTGAGGATGAAAGTGGGGTTCATTCTCTATCCACTAAACTGTCACAATACTGGAAGTTAATGATTTCCATTCAGATTCACTTTGACTAATGCTTGAGGTCAAGGCAGAGACATGGGGAAATTGTCTAGCATGTTCTAAAAACTCCAAGGGAAAAACTGGCAGAAATATTTTCAGGCCTTTCAGGATTGTTTAGAAAGAGCAGAAAGGGAAATGGCTTCTCTGGGGATGACAGTTACCAGATGATGCTGGGCATGCAGACCTGAGGGATTACCAATTTGATAAATTATGTTTAGCTTCTAGACCTAACTTAGGATAAGGTTTAATGAAGAAAATTCAGTTCCAGTTTGCAAGCTGGACCAAGTGGAAACAGATAAAACTCATGCTCAACCTCCCTGTAAGGGTGGCATCAGGTAGAGGGGTGTTGGTCCAATGCTGACAGCTATTCCAAATTCCTATCAGATTCTGGCCCCTGATATTGAGATTCCTAACTGACAGCATCAAATAAATCAATTTCCTGTTTTGGTCCATGAATCAAAGGCCACAGAGCAGCTGCAGGCAGAGGAGCAGGTTACCACAGCCTGCCTTGTGCCAAGCAGGAGAAGGAAGCTGTGGTACCTGAAGGAAATGAGCTGGAGGCCCTCACTGTCTCTTGGCACAAGTGCTCAGTGAGGGGCAGAGAGGGCTCTTGTTCCAGTGAGCTTGACTGGCACACTGAACCCATACACTGGAGACTTTGGAGAACTTGGTAAAATTATAGCAAGGTCAACATAACTTAAACTAGTGGATTACTGTTCCAATGAACCCCCTAAAGTAGCATTTGTTAGTACTTCAGAGCCTCTCAAGGAGGAAAATGAAGGAAGGAGAAGTTTCAAGTGTCCTGCTCAGAGCAGAGCAGAGCAGGAACCTGGTGTGAGGGCAGCTGGTACAAGCTGCATCCCAAACCACATTCACCATTTGCTTTTCCCTCATCACTAAACCAGGAGGTAGCCAGATGGAAGAAAGCATAAACCCAAGTAATTCCATGGAGTTCTCCATAAGAGAGCAGTATGGACACTGCAGGCAGCTCTCACCAAGGAACGTGAGCCGGTCACTGAGCAGCATGGACGGGCCCAGATTGTCAATGAGATCCAGGTCAGAGAAACACCCCCTTTCACAATAGTCCTTAAGGAATCTGGGGAGAAAGTGGAACACAAGGAAAGCTTAGAGGGGAGGACATTATTCACATTCATTCTGTACCTCCTAATCCCTTCCCAGAAAACTTGACTGTAGGTTAAGTTCGATCTTAATCAAACTCCCCAAGGGTTTCAAAAGTTGTGAAACATTCCCTGGAAGTGGCCAAGGAACTGGTATAATCTACATTTAACAGACACTTCATTGATTCTTCTGCATTCTGTTGAGATCTATTTTTTAAAAGAAATAAGTGAAGGAAGGCAGGAAGCTGAAGCTAGTGGATGCCTAAATAACACTCTCAGATCATAACAAAAGCTCTACTTTTCTGCTGTGTAAAAAAGTTGATAAGCAGTAGGAACAAAAACAATGCTAAAAGCTTTTCATCTGTTTTGTCATAGTATCTATTATGCTGCTTTCTGCAGAGTTGCTTCCTGTGAATTTTTTTTCATGTTTCTCTTGAAGGAAATGTAATGATTCCCACTCCCTCAAACAACAAACAAAAAAAAATGCCAAACCTCAGCCTAGAAATCTCTTACCACTCCTTTTTCCAGTGTTGAAGACAGAGTGTTGCCTGGCCACCTACCCAGAGTGTAATTTCAAAATTATACTATTTCCAATTAGCAAAACCCACACGACATGGATTATTAGAGATTACAAAGCATAAAGAGTTGCCAGAGCTTTTGTTGAAACCTAAGCCAAGTGTCAGTATTGTCCTCAGCTTGATAACAACCCTCCCACCCTAGAAAAGGTCAGGAATTTTGAGAGGTTCATACAAAGCCAGGGACACAATAAAACCACTCCTTGATGCAAACTTTTAGTAGAAACAGTGAGATTTTTAGTAGAAATGGTGGCTTAAGTGACTCCCACACACTTGTTTGGAGGTTGTGAGGCGAACTTGATTATAAATAATCAGCTGAATAAAGCACAGGTAGGGATTATCCTCCACCCAAATCAGCCCCTTAGGTCACTGTCTGGCCCATCAAACATTTCTGTCACAGCAAGTAAAGGGCAGAGGACAGAAGTTGTTAAAAGAAATGTTTATCCAAGCAAGGTCTAAGGGAGTTGGACTCTCAGATAAAGCCAAACTGTTTTGTCTCTAGCTATCAGGAAGGAAAACAACACAGAGAAGGCACAGCTGGGGTACTGCAGTGGAAAACACCTGAAGGTGTTTCTGCTTCAGAAGGTGCCTGGCCCCACATGCAGCAGTGGAAGCTTTCCTGGCCCCTGCCACAAGCAGCCACCTTGCCCCTGTCCCCCCAGGCTGGGAGCTGCTGGCCCAGGCTCACCGGTCCGAGATGAGGGTGGCAAAGGCGGCGTCCTTGGCTCGGATGCTCCAGGACAGGGCAGAGCCCAGGCGGTTGTTGCGCAGAGCCTTCATGGCCATGATCTTACAGATGCTACGCACTGGGGAACAGGGCAAAGAGGGGAACAGTGAGTGTCAGTAGGTTCAGCTGGAGCACTGCGAAACAGAGACTCAAAATGCACTACCTTGTTCCTGCATCTGCCTCTGCTCACAGATCCTCAGCACCTTCAAGGCCTTCTGCTCGGTGCTGAGCGGGATGCGCTCGATGTGCAGCTCCAGGTACACCCGGCCGTACTCCGGGCAGTGGTCAAAGTAATCCACCCCCAGCTGCCACAGGCTGAGAGAGAGGAGAAATCACCACCATTCCAAACCCTAGAAATCTTCAGTGAGCACAACAGTAAAGCCCCAAGGAGAATCTGAGCTTGCATTAATAACTGTTAGCTCTGATTAACAGTCCTGAAATGGCTTTTCCTTTCTACCCCATGCCAGTTCCCTGTACCATAACTTTGGAATGCCACAACTTTGGAATATGTGCAGCTTGTAGGAGCTTCAGTGCAAAACATTCTGCACAATGGCAGGAGTGGCTGTGCCCAGGTCATAAGGTGTGAAGGGCTCTAACAGACAGCTTTTGTCTCCATTCAGGAAGGGAAATGTGCCAATCTGGTACAATCCCTTAGGGACACCTCTGCTGAAATTCTAACAGTGGCTGCTCTAAGTTTTGCCCTTTTACTTCATGAACATGCAGTTATTTGTTTTGGCTGCCTCAGTCTAAGTCTGTCCTGTGAGTAATAAAACAAGAGTTGGTACCTGTGATGGGAGAAGAGTCCTGAGGCATACTCCAGCAGGAGGAATTCACGCATATTTGAACCAAAACTGGGGGGGAAGAGAGCAAATATCCAGATATTATAAAAAAATCTGATGACTTTATTTCACCAGTACTGTCAATTTCTGTGACATGTTTTCTTTTGTTTTTTTTTTTCCCCTCTGGGCTATCTTAATCAGGTTTATTCAAATAATGCAAATAAATACTTACTAGAGATTGTGAGACTGGAGGAGTTTGCAGTGATCCAACAGGTCAGTCAGATGAGCCACAAACCACCAGTTGCTCAGGACAATGCTGTGTTTGAAGCAAAAGAAAAAGCTAAGCCTAACATTACCAGGGACTGTGTCAGGTTTTCCACAGGCATTTTTTACCAATACACAGCTCTGTTACAATCCAAGGTCACGCTGCAATGTCCCAAACCTAATGGAATACTTTTAATTGCTGCCAGCTTCATGTATTTTTGCTAAATTCTTTACAAGGATGATCAGGGCTCTGTACCCATACCCCCCGCCCCAAATACACAGAAGCAATAGTGTAGAACTAGAGAATCAAAAACCTTAAAACTCAACCTGCATTCCTTGATCACTTGATGGATCTCAAATTCAAAGGCTGCCATTAAAATCATGTCTAGTGGCTCAGGGCTGCTCTCTCCACCCAGGAACAGGTCCATACTAGACTGTGGAATGAGATGACAAGACACGATAAATGCAGAAGCAAAACATTTGTTTGGATGTAACAGTTATTTTATGGAAAACAACAGGTCACAGAGGCAGAACACATTAACAAAATGGAATTTTCCTCATTTTAGCATAAGGGAACTGGGAAAACAATTTGCAGGAAGACTGGCAATGTTATGACACTGAAAAGTGGGTCTCCAATAATTATTTGTCAACTTTATCACTCTCCCAGCCCTTTTACAAACTCCAGACAACATCTTACAGGCATGTCATTGCTGTAAGACTCTTCCCAAAGTTTTTGTTTCAGTGTAGTAACCCTTGTGTGCTTGAAACAATGGAGAATATTTGAACAATTGGATTTCCTACCTGTGCATAGAAGCGCAGCTCCATTGGCTTCACCGTTGGGTGGGAGTACAGGAGCCGGGTGACCAGGAAGTGATACCACGTGGTCATCAGCTCCTTCTTCTCCAAAATGGCATCCTCATCTCCCAGCAGGATCTAATGGGACAGAAACACAGGAGGAATGCTGCAGACTCAGCAAGGGGCACAGCTGCACTCCAGCTCTCCAGAGGCATTACTCCCACTCTGCAAAGGTGAGGATTTATTTAAAATTACATAACAAAGATCTTTCTCATAGCCCAGTTTCTAAATGACCCTTAGGGCCTTGGACAGGGAGAGAAACCCATCTGCCCAGGCTGGCAAACCATCAACAGAGGACAGGAGACGTATTAAAGTTACTTATGGCTACACTGGGCTCCTGAAATCCACAAAGATTGATTCAATACTTTAGTGCAAAGTTTCCTTTGTTTCCAGCAAAAACACACCTTGCAGATGGACTCCATGTGGGGATTGGAAGCAAAAGTTCCATCCTGTAGATACCTCTGGCATTCCTCGTGCCAGTGCTGCCACTTCAGCTCCAGCTCTGTCAGTGTCTGGGTGTTGCCAATCTGAACAGAGGGAATAAAGTCAAATCACACCAGGCTCTTGTGCCAAACTCATGGTCACTCCTGATAAAAAGCTAAACATGAGGCTGTGCCTGTCATCTTTCTGTGTTGATTTGTCACCTAACAGACTTACACCTGAATTGTTGGGTCTTTGGACAATTCAAGAACACAAATATTGTTACTGTAAAGGAGTAAGACTGAGATGTTCTGAAGAGGAACAAACTGTTACAGGGGACACAACCGGGTGGCTTTTCCCAACAAACTGCAGGAAAAAACACTTGTACATACACTGGGCATAGGCATCTTCTTCATCAACTCATCCAAGATTCTGTACATGTTCATGGATGTGGGGTTGGCAGTGGCTTCCTTGGAGAGCAGGTGCCGCGCTTCGTCCATCCGGCCTTGGAGCACAAAGACATCCACCTGCAAAAACGCCCTGTCCATGAGCTCCATGCTGGGCAAGATTCTGCAATGCCCAGGAAAGGGATCAGAGAGGCATTTTAACCTGTGATTCAGGCAAGGCAAGTGGAGTTAAAATGTTTAAACTGTAGGCACTGCCAATTCAAGTAACAGTGTAAGGGTCACAAAGGATGAGGAGGGAATGAGAATGGCTTCATCCTAAAGCCTGCACAGGCAAACAGCAATGAGGTGTCATTCCAACAGGGAAGAGGAAGGAAAGCACAGACATGAATTCCTTTTGTTTAAGAATCTTCCAGGTGGTGATACTCACCACGTTCCAGAAGAGCTTGTGTTTGGATGGACTCTCACTGCTCAGGACTTCCCTGACCATGCTGTCCACGTCACACACGTGGAGCCGCACCCAGTCCAGGAGGCGCAGCAGCAGGGGCCCAGCTGTGCAGACACATTTCCCTCTGTCAGTTCCCATGTCTTTGTTCCCAAACTGCTCTCACACATTTTGTAACAGTTGGACATCACTAGATGAGATTTACTGACTGGATTTCTACCTGCCTCCCTGAAATTACGGAGTTCCTTAAGCAGACAGGCCATGGGAGCACCCAGCCTCTGACAGGATTTCCTGTGGCAACACCATCCAACAGAAAACCCAAACTTGAAGAAATAAAAGTGAGTGATCCAGATCATAAATCTTGCAATGCAAGAGACAAATAGAATATTTATGTTTCTTTTACCATCATTTCTTTATTACTAACTGAATATGAGGAAGAAATCTGGCACCAGGTGATCAATTTAGATTACTTAATCTATAATTTGTGAATCTCTCCTGAATTCTGGGATTGTGTAAATAGCACGTTTGTTTGCATAACATAATTTCCTTCAAAAATTATTTCCTACTTTAAAATGCCAATGTAAACAGACTAACTTCAAAAATGGCAACCTAAAGTTAAAGAAGTTGTATCAGAGCTGTATAGATGTCAACTGGCATTGACACATTTGATGCCTAAAGACATGTTTAAACTTATAAATACAACAGATTGGCAACAACTTTTGATATCCCTCCTCTTCATAACCTTTCTGACAAAGAAACAATTTAAATCAGAGTGAGGGAGAAAAGCAGAAGGCAAATTGAATAGCTTGACATAATTCAATATAAATAAGGCAATTAACTGAGGCAGAATGGATATTAAAAGGCTTACTGACACTCTGCATATCTCTAAAAAATTGAACTATGACACAGTGAATATGATATACATTTCAAACAAATAAATATGCAAAGAAGAAACCCTTCAGTCTTTACACCAGGATAGTTCACGGCTCACCTGTAGCTGCTTCAACAAACAGAATCTCACACAGGTTCCAGATCAGCTCCATTGCAGAGAGAATGGACACCTGAAGGAAAGCAGGGCCAAGTTTCAGGGCTAGTCATTATTCCAGTTGGGTTTTTTAATCACACAAAGGTATCTGCTGTCCACAGCAATCAGTTCTTACAGAGAAATATCATACTGACATTTCAGAGATAAAAATTATAATACACAGGCCACAATTTTACACATTTTTTTGGTCAGAAAACACTGACACTGTGCAATGAAATGCAGCAATAATCTGCCACCAGTGAGCAACCTAAATGGTCTTATTTTCAGCCTTTCTGCACTTTTAAGACTCAGTACAAACATCAGAGGAAGAAAGACCAACCAATGAAGCAACATCACTGCAACTAATAGGACAGAACTGGTGTGAGCACTCTGCTCTTCCCAGAACACTCCCATGGATCTGACAGCTCACTGTGAACACCCAGAGGTTGCTAGGAGGCTGAGATGCAGCTGATTGGAATCAGAGTTTGAGAGGTGAAACACCACACAGCCAGTCTGAAACTTTTCTTGTTGGCTTTGGGATGACAAGAAAACATCACATCTACAACAGCAAATATGTTTATGACATGGCAGTGAATTAAGGTGTTGGGCATC
This sequence comes from Muscicapa striata striata, assembly GCA_030060385.1. Lineage (NCBI taxonomy): Eukaryota > Metazoa > Chordata > Aves > Passeriformes > Muscicapidae > Muscicapa > Muscicapa striata. The sequence continues at coordinate 429,030 of JAREIS010000261.1, read as the reverse complement.
TTTATTGTTTTAGAAGTACAAGAATTAACTACTTATTTCCATTTATTCTTGGTCATGAACTGCATCTCATATATAAGGCAGAGTTAAATCTGAAGTGCCTCATGCCCCAGTGGTAGCCTGGTGAATTCACCAGCCAGTAATGTACGTTCAACCTGACAGGACTGCAGATTACCTGAGTGCTGTACTGGCCTTGCAGGGCAGGGTCCCGGGTCGAAACTGAGGAGAAGAACAAGGAAAGTCAAAGAGCAACATATTTACCTTTGACAGTCCCTTCTGAGCTTTGATAGCTTTCCATATATCTGCCACATGAGATATGAAAAGGCTGCAAGTCCCCAGAAAATCAGTTACAATGCAGTGGGAAAAATCAGTCCCTGACCAGATTTTCAAAAAACTTGGAAACATCCAGCATGGAAATAGTCTTGGTAATTACTGAAACTTACACATGCTATTGTACAGTAGTTGCAATAAGTTACCATTACAAGTCTACTTTCATAATTGCAACTGGTGTTTCTTTTTCCTGAGTAAGAGAACAAACAAACAAACTCACCAGCTGCCTCGTGCATGTCCTCCATGCAGGCTCTTATCACTGACCGGTAGTTTTTACTCACTTGAACCAATCTGCCAAACACAAAATGACTTTGGTTGGAGGGAGCTGTTGGGAGTTTTAGTGTTACGCCCGTTAAAGCCTGGCATCCAGTACCTGGGTGCATCCAGCTGGAATCAGTGAGACTGTGCCACACTGTACTGGAGTGGTTATTGGAAGGATCTGAGCCTTTCTGAGTCATTCTATCTGCCCCGCTGCCCAGTCCAGTGCTGGTAAAAGCAGCCTGGCCAGCGGCATTGCCCCACCGGAGGGGTTCCGTTGGCTCCCGGCCTGCAGAAGGGGCAGTGGGTGCCTCCCACCCTCCCCATCCACTCACTGCGCCTTCCGCGACTTCCCCGCCAGCTCCTCCTCGCTCCGCTGCAGCCCCATGAAAATCCCGTGCGACTCGTTGAAGAGTTTCCGCAGGGTCTGGATGTAAATGTCCTGATCCCTGCGGACCACGAAGACCTGGGAGGAGCTCGGCTCTCCATGCCCGGTACCTGCAACAGAGCCCGTCAGCGCCCGGGTAGCAGCGCCCGCCGCGCCCTCACCCCAGACCCGAGACGGGCACGGAGAGTGGGGCAGCATCGGCCGCGGGACCCACCTGCGCGGTCGAAGAGGGTCTCGCACACCAGCACCTCCGCGGGGCCCCAGGCGAAGCAGAGCTGCCGGGCCGACGGGTCCGCGCCCGGCACCACCTGTGAGGGGACAGCGTCCGTCAGCGGCGCCCCGGCCCCGCACCGCTCGCAGCCCCTCACCGCCCATGGTGCCGCACCCCCCGGCCTTGCCCTGCGCGCCCATCCCGCACCACGAGCGGCGGCTCCGTGTCCGGCTCGTCCATGGCGGCGGCCGCGCTGCTCCCGCTCCCGCCGGAGCTCCGCAGGCCCCTGGGCTGCCCGCGCTGCCGCCTGCGCGCCCCGAGCCCCGCGCCCGGCCCGGCCGCTGCTGCCCCGGCGGAGCCACCGCCCGGGCACGGAAGGGACACGGCGGGACCGCGGCTCTCCGCCGCCCCGGGACAGGCACCGCCGCCCCCGGAAGCGCCGCCCGCTCCCGAGGCCCCGACGGGGCGGGACAGGCGCCGCTCCGCCCCCGCCCGAGCCGCCGGCCTGAGGGCCGTGCGGGCGGCGGTGCTGCGAGTGGGCTGTGCGAGCGGACGGGCGGACGGACGGACGGATAGATGCCACCCTATCACAATCTACCTCATTTTCCTGTCAGGACAGATTCAGTGGTGGGTGGGAGCATTGCTGGCCTCGGATGTGTACTGCAGGGATGTAGGTGGTCAATCAGCGTTCGCAGATTTATCGAATTGGCCAGGTTGGAAGCACCACAGACTCGGGTCCAAGCTCCCTGCTCTGCTCCAGCAGGCTCATCCCAGAGCACACAGCACTGGATTGTGTCCAGACAGCTCTGGAATATCTCCAGGGACGGAGACCACACACCCTGTCTGATCTCTGTTCAAGTGCACAGTCACTCGCACAGCGTTGTTTTCATGCTCGCTTCATTGACTGATTGCTGTGTAACAACCAGTGTCCCCTATTTTTTTATGCATGTCAAACTCGTGTAGGTAGAGAAGCCTCTGGGATGTTGAAGGTGACGCTCTGGAGCTCTTGGGCATTGATAAGCTGATGAATCAAATTATGAGCTCTGACTTCAGTGAGTTGCCTGCAGGTTGGGGAAGGAATGTACTGAAGCAGGATGGCAGCAGGAAGAGCTGCCACTGTGCCTGACTCACTCACTCCCTCAGGGTCCAAGAGCAGGTCGGTATCCCCTGGACATTGGGCAGAGACACCTCCTGAGGCTGCTGGAGGCTCATCATCTCTGTGAGCGCTGGGAGCTCACCTACCCTGGCATTCAACTCAATAACCTGGTGTGATCAAACACTAACAGTACCCTGCTCCTCTCCTCCCCACTTCTGTGTACTCCTCCCTTTTTGCCTGTGCTAACCAATAACCAAGTTCTTCAGCAATACACTTTTTAAGACAAGTATTAGCAGTGCTGCTTTGTTGGTCTCACAGCTAGAACCAGTCCCTCTTAGGCTGGTGCCTTCCCAGGACCCTCACTAAAAATTAACTTTTCAAGATAATGTAAATAATTTGCTGTCCTTATATGACAAATGCTGCAACACTCCATGGCTAAATTGCCCATTTTTACTTATCAGCTGCTGCATCAATCATTTCCAATAAAAATAAACCCAGCAATTATCTCTGGGAAGAGCATGTCATGTAACCAGTCATGCTGAGAAAAGGAAGTGGTGTCTGTTCAGGTCAGAAGGAATGAATTTTTGCAGGTAGAACAAATTAAATACTCAGAAAACTGCTTGAGAAAGTGAAGACTCATCAATTTTAAACCCCTTACCATTTATCATAGGTAAGGGTCTGTGTTTTGTTACTTGAGGATGTATTTGAATCTCTGCTGTACAAAGATTCAAATTCACCTGTTGTATTACACAATGGTCCTGCTCTGTGCTGCAGACTTCTGAGGAAGTTAGTGGGCATCCCAGATCCAAAATACAATTCCACACATCACTAAAAGTACTGGATGCAAATCAAAACTGGATGTCTCAAAACCCAGGAGTACGAGGCCTCCTGCCACTGTTTCTCAAGGCTAAGGTGCTGCTTTTTTAACTGCAGCAGTTTCTTGTGAGTGGAAGAATATATTTAGAATATCCATATAACACTGTGTAGGGATCCCACTGTGTGAGAGGTGGATCTAGGAGTGGGACAGTGTCCTCTGCTGCTCCCAGGTCCATCTGTGTAAAGAGTCACTGAAAGCTGGAACTCTTTGATCTTCTCCTGCTGTCTCTTGGCACACAGCATCCACTTTGCTCACTCCCTAAAAAGTGTCAGTGGCTTTTCATATCCGCAGCATCTGTTGTTCTTAAATGGATGATTCCTGCAGAAATCATCTTGGGAAAGGTGAGTTTTATATGAAATCTTGATATTTTTTAATCCTCTTGAACACTGGCTGGAGTTGTGCTCATATCTAAAGGGAAACCTTCCTGCTCACCTCTCAAGGAGGCTTCTGTGCCTCTCCAATCCATATAATTGACCAGAACTGGGAATTTCCATGTCAGTGTGGAACTTCACATTGCTCAGAAAGGCTTTAGTATGGGCTGTGGATCCAGCATGGAAAGCAAAAGAGAAATTGTGTGCTTTACAGTCCAGAGAAAAACACAGAAAACCACCCAAAGGTCTGATGAGGATAGGAGTTACTACCTTGTGAAATAGGAGGTTTGGAAGCTATTTGGGGAACAGAGGGAATGATCAGAATCGTGAACAGGGAAGGCACAGCACAGGCAGGGCTGTAGGCAAAAGGTATTTTCTATTCCCAGGGCTAAGCAGAATTAATGAAGAGCAAAGCCTGAGTAAAGCACTCAGATCTGCAGGGTCTGAGCCAGTAACCCAACACACTCTTTTACACCTCCAAATTACTGTTTGCTTTTGGTTCTTGCCTTGGACTCAGTGCAAAATAACACCCAGTTCTAAAGGGGCTGGAGTCAGTTTTGTAGGCTAATGCTTCCTGATGTGCAGGAGCACGTATCTTCTGCCTGTAGCTGCTTTGGTGTCAAAAAACTTAATGTTTTAAAATCTCTCCATGAAGGGCATATATATGGAATGCCTGTGTTCCCTCCCCTGTTCATCAGAAGGTAGAGAATTAAGCCAAAGAGCTCCACAAAAATCTAGATTTCTTCTTTATAAAACTGCAGTACAAGAATGAAACAAAGCATGGAAATATTTTAAGAAACAACACGTGGAATTTTTTTCTCACAGAGATGGAATTTCTCAGGAATTCTCACAGTGTCGCTTCCCCATTCACTTCCCTTCAGCTTGGTGCATTGAAGAGGAGGAGCTGAGAGGGACAAAAAGCTTTGCTTTGCTCCCCTCTCCTGCAGCCTGGACCTTGCAGGAGTGGGGCTTTTGTAGTTCTCAGTGTGGCTTCTCCCCTGCCGCTCGCTCCCAGTGCTGCCGTCTGGCCAGTTCCTTTGCAGGTTTTAGCACTGATTATTGTCAGCTCCAGTTTCTCAGAGTTTCCTCTGTTGCTATGTAAAAAAGAAAAGCCACACAGAGATGAGGTTTGTAGAAACCTGCTCTGTGATTTGGGATCTCTGTGATTGGTGGTGAGACCAGTGCTGGTGCAGCTGAAGCCATTTTCAGCCTTTCTGAGCACGTCTAACTCCCATATGTTATCATCAATTCTGGAGTATTTTTCCTGTCTTTTTTAGCACATTTGTTCTATTTGTGATTCTGCCTTAACGTGTGTCTCACTTGATGCCATTCCTGCCTTCAGTTCTTTCATGCCATGCTCAGGCCTTGGCCAGCTTCATCCCACTCCCCAAAAAATCCTCCTCCTGGGCCTGCAGCAGAGGGATCTTCAAAGAGGGAAGACGAAGAAGCGACAAGAACAAATTACAACAGGACCATCAATCCAAATTACTGCTCTTTCTCACACTTCTCTGTAAAGTTGCATCATCTCTAAAAATAGAACTTAAGGTCCATTTGGAATCACAACTCATCTTCTGTACTGTGAAGTACCCCATGGGTTTGGAGTTTTGCTTTAAGATTATTGACTTGAGAAGGTCCAAACCAAGTTGTTCACTGCTTTTCAGAGCTCAAATGAAAGGAGAAGGGAGATCATATGAGCCTGAGGCATCACACATGAAGGGGGATTTGGGTAGAAGCACATGGTCTTCCCCAGCCAGGGTGCTTCTCACCTCCCAGTACCTTATACAAATAGAAAATAATAGCATGAGTAACTAAACACAGAGAAAACAGGCAGGATCAACTGATTGAGCTTTTAATGATAAATCTAGTAAATTGACACAGGTAGGAGTGTAAAGCAGAGCTCAAAGGAGGATCTGTTTGAGTCGCAGTCACAATTTGAAACAGCATCTGTTGCCTTCCTGGGTCAAACTGAACACTGGGATTTTTTTCAGAACTGACGCATTAAGATTCTTCAGGAGGAGTAAAATACTAAAGCTAAAAGGTTATATGAAATTTCAGGCTGAATTTTGGACTACAAGGGATGGTAAAAGGCTTCACTGCTCACGTTTTGTGGAAGCTCAAGTGGCTGTCTGGGCCATCCTCCTGCCTCAGGCTTGGCCTTGGCTGTGCCATTTTCTCAACTGGGAACTCGGATAAAGCTTTGGCTTCAGCTTCCTCTGCCAAGTGGATGTTACTCTTCTGCAATTTCCAGAAAATTGCAGTAAAAATCAAATCTATGCTCAGAAGTAGGGAGCTGGAATGTGAAATAATGTGACAAAGGCAGAGGAGAGGGACTAGAACTGACAGTGAAAAGCAAGTCTGCAGCTCTGCCCATAAGTGAAGCTTCTCTTCAGTCAATATTTGACAACTTGAGCAGTTTATTCTGGACAACATCTCTGAAATGGTGCAGAAAGTTTTGTCCTGCCAGGAGCAGGGGCTGTGTGCCCACACACCCACCTTGGTGTCAGGACTCAGTGTTCCCACACAGAGCAGCATCAGCATGGAGTGATGCCCTCCTGGAAAATCCATCTCTGGAGGTCCACAGGGATCGTTTTTGTGGTGTTTCTTTTCCACCTACATGATGTAGAGAAGCATTTGACAAATGATGGTGGCAAGTGTAATGCTGATAAAAAAAGGAACGGAAACTGTTTTGTGTGAACCTGTGAAATCTCTGGAGTTATTAAGAATTTTCTCCTCCCTTCCATTGGAATGAACTTTAAGAAACCACATCACTGGTGGTATATCCTCTGATTAATTTATGTAGTGCAATTGTTGGGGTGCGGCAGGTGCTCAGTTCCCTCACAGACATGGCACCTCTCCCAAGACAACTCCCCCTTACAGGGCCAGCTTACCCTTACAGGCTGCCACACAATCAGTGTCCTCCATAGCACAGCAAGGGGCACAGCCAGGAGGGAGAGATTTGATGAGGCAGAGTCGAGGGAGATCAATGGAGGTCGGAAAAGGCCTCTGACAGCAGCGAGTTCAACTTGTGCCCCAACAGCACCTTGTCAACCAGAGCACGGCAGAGAGAGCCACATCCACACTTCCCCTGAACGCCTCCAGGAACAGGATCTCGGTCACCTCCTGGGCTGCCTGTGCGATGGGGCTGGGGGCGGACATGGGAAGATGTGTGGGCAAAGAGCACCATGTGGGGCACTGAGGGGGCTGGGGCAGGCGGCCCGGCGGCTTTGAGAAGATTTGAGGAGATGAAAGATTTGAAGCGGCTAAGGATGCTGGGGATGGCCAGGGGAAGTTGTGTTGGGGCAGGGCGCGGTGTGAGGCGCGGTGCGGGGCGCTGAGGGCGGCCCGGCGGCCATTTTGCGAAGGACAATGCCCGCCGCGCGGGGCGGGCGCGGGGCGCGCACGCAGCGCGCGGGCAGCGCTGCCGCGGCCGCGCGCGCCCTCCTCCGCTGCCGCCGCCGCCGCGTTATGTAACGGCCGCGGGGCGCGCGCGCGCGCCCCCTTCCCCCTCCCCCGCCTCGCCCCCTCCGGCCCTGGCAAGCGCGCGGCCCAATGGGCTGCGGGAACGCGCCCGGCCCCCGCCTTCCCCTCTCTCTGTGTCCCTCTCTCCCCTCTCTCCGCCGCGCTCGGCCGGCTCTGCCCCCTTTGTGCGCGCTCCGAGCCGCCCCCGCATCGCCGACTCGCCATGGCCGACGAGAAGCCCAAGGTGAGGCCGGCGCCCTCCGCAGCTCCCGCCGCCGCGCTCGGCCCTCAGGCGGCGGCCCCGGCCCGCAGCCCCCGCGCCGCCTTTGCGCGCCATTTTCCTGCGCGGGTGGGGGGGGCTGAGGCCGCGGCTCCCGGGGCGGGCGGGGGATCCCCGGGGAGAGGGGGAGCGAACCCGGGCTGCCTTCCCGCCCTCCGCGGGGAGAGAGGCAGGTCTGGAGGCGGTTGTTGCTGCCTTCCTCCTCCTCCTCCGCGGCCGCAGCATCCCCGCCGGCCGCCTCGGCGGCCGCTGCCCTCACAGTCCCCGCACAGCTCCGGCCCCTTTGTGCCGCCTCGGGGCCGGGGGCCGCGGGGGCTCCGCTCTACACGGAAGGAATTAACAGATAACCGCCGGGGGTTGGGTTTTTTCCCCCATTTTTTTTTTTTTTTTTTTTCGGTTTTTTTTTTCTTCCCTTATCCCTCCTTCCTTTTTTTTTTTTTTTTTTTTTTTTTCTTTCCTTCTTCCCTCCCCCACACGTTTTTCAAACCAAGTTCGAAGTGGCGGAGGGCGCGGGGCCGCGCGCGGGCTGACACATGGCGGGACCCGGCTCCCAGAAAAGAGGGAAAACAAAGCTGGAACGGGGGTGCGGGACAGCCCCGAGCCCCGGCCTTCTGCTCTGAGGCCCGGCCACAACACCAGGGACCGAGCTGGAAGTTGATCCTCAAAGTTTTTCACTCCGAGAGGGTCGGGCTGCCTATGTGGAGTTTTTTTAAATGTTTTCTGAAGGAGAAGACTTGGGCCCCTTCAGGTTTTATCACGGTTTCGATATAGCTCTTTAAAGTACCTGGAAAGTTTTTTTAATAAGAACGTGAAACGGTAGGAAAAAGTTTGAGATGCAATGAGAAAGAGCCTTGCTGCTGGTTTGGATCACAGTTATAACACAAATCAGCTATAACATATCGTAGTCATAACATTCCTTTCAGTGGGAATATTGGTGTTGTATATTATTGTGCTTTTGGTAGAGGTAACTTTTTTTTTTTTTTTAAATCCGTTTTGAACGCCTGGCCTGGTAATTCGTCATTGCTAAATTTCCAGTCTGCAGAATGACACTAATACCAGACTTTTTTTTTTTTTTTTTTTTTTGTGCATGTGGCTTTTTTCTTTTAAATTTTCAACTGAAAAGTGCTGACCTTTATTCCCTAATTCAAAGTTTCAAGTCAGTAAACAGCTTTAATATCTTTATTTCCTCCTTCTTAATAACCTGTTGCACTTTGATAAAATGTTAACTTCTTGTTTCATACCTTTTTTTAAAAAGTGTTGGTTATTATTTTTTTCTTTTATTTCCTCCGCAGGAAGGAGTGAAGACTGAAAACAATGACCACATTAATCTGAAGGTGGCAGGGCAAGATGGGTCTGTGGTGCAGTTTAAGATTAAGAGGCACACACCACTTAGTAAACTAATGAAAGCCTATTGTGAACGACAGGTATGATCTCAGGAGAACAGTTTCTGGGGGACAGCTGCTCTCCACAGGGGGAGAGGAAGACAGTTAAAATCTTAAAACTTAAGTAAATAGGCAAAATTGTAGAGATTGGGCAGAAACTAATTGTGCTGTGGGAAGTTTATTGTCTTTGGGGTCTTTTACGGGGAGGACTGAGAGGGTTGTTACAGGAAACGGGTGAAATAAAGATCTGTTGTCATCTATGAAATCTGCATTTATAGGTAGAGGTTTCTGGGAGGTAACTGCTGCTCTACTGCTCAGAAATATTAGTGTGAGAAGGGTGGGTTTGGGATGAACTTAGGGGAGAGGGAGCAAAGTGATAATCAGGGATTTTTATAGCCCTGAGTAACTTCTTGGACTGGTCATTGACTATTGATTATTAGCTAAATTGTGCTGAGATGAGGAGATACTTTAAAAAAGAGCTTGTACATTTAATGATGAGCTTTGTTTTTCCTCTTGTGGCCTGGTTGACAAATGAATCTTCTGAGAGACAAACACACCCCAGGTACTTGCTGATGTGGTGGCAGCTGCAGCCAGTGTGTGAGGCTGCAGGCAGCTATTGCAAGTTTTAAAAACACCTGTTTGAGTAGAGCTATGGAACTCTTCCTTCTGAAGCTCATAATTAAAGCAATTTTATCACTGTTATCCATGATATTTTTTAGTGGCTGTCTGCCTTTAGAAAGTTCTAGCTCTTCAGAAGTGTTCAGAATTTATGAATTTTTAGTTTTTTAAAACAAATATTCACGGATACTATTGCATGCAGTAAAGTCAGTATAAGATATTGGTGCAGCTGTTTCATCACCAGGAAGAAAACCCTGTGATTCACATAGAGAGTGGTAAAACCTCTTCAGTTTATCCTGTGCCACAACAGAATAAGAGTCAAGACAGGAAAAATTAGCTTTTGGTAACATGTGAATATGTTCTTGTATGACTGTTCTGTGGAGAAATTAGTGAATGTTGAAAGCTGTGGGTTTGTTTTTCCTACAGCTCTTGTTATATTTTGTAGATCACTGTGTTGCTTTTTCCAGTCATAGAGTGCACTTTCTTCTGCCTTTCAGGGAATTTGAGGATTGGTTATTTGTCTATAAAGTCCTGGCATATAAAATTTTAGAAGTATCATTCATTCTGAGTTTGAAACAAGCAAAAGTAACATTCCAAATTGTCTTAGATTGGCTAAATGTTTACTCTGCTTAAAGAAAAACAAAACCAAAGCTAGCAAAAAAACCCCAGGTATCAACTGGAGGAAAAAAATCAGTAAATCTTGAGAATAGAAGACATTTTTTCTGATCTCGGTTTTAAGCTAGTAAGTATCCAAAGAATAATTTTGTGGATGTGGATTTGTCTTTAAGTGCTTACTTCTGAAATTTTGCTTAAAAACATTTGTTCTGCATGTGTCTAGAAGTTAGATTTTTATTAATGTATTTACCTAACTGTGTTCACCCCAGCTTAAATCCTTAAACTGTGGACTTTAGACTTAATTTTGGAGAGGTGGCAGAGAACTTAGCAACTATAAAGGATGATAATCATATGTTGTGTGGAAGTAACTAAACTTGAGTGATTTGCTGAGAAGATCAAAACTATTTGTGATTATTTGAAGTGGTGAAAAAATAATCTATGGACCATACTTCATGTTTTGTGGACTCTAAGCTCACCAAAGGACAGTTTTTAAGTGTGTTTTCAGCTAACATTTATTTAGCTCATAAAGTTGTCATGAACCTGGAAAAAAACCAACACTCTAAGAATAGGAGATACATGTTTTTAGAAGCACAATGTCAGAGAAAAGGGTTCAAACCAAATGTTGCTCTGCAGAAATGTGTTTCTGCCATGAGACTGAGCTGCACACTTTCCTTAGACCAGCTGAAGTTCTGAGTGAACACTGCAGTGCCTTGGTCATGCTGGAGAAGGCATTTTGCTCTGAACCATAAAGTTAATAAAAAAAAAAGTTTACTCACATTTATTAAAATATTTTTCATGACAGATCTACTCTTCAGAAATAATTACTACATTGTTTTCTGTTGTGTGTGACATCCGCTCTTGCCAGGCTGAATGGAGGCTTCTCTTCTAACTCTGAGATGCCAAAGCACGACCCTGCAATCCATTGGGTTGGCTTCAAAACCAGATTGGGCTCTTGGATATTTAGATATTCTGAATAGAATGGATAGAACTGGAAAGGAAGTTTGTATCCTCAAATGCCACTGCCCTGCCTTTGCAGAATGTGGGGTGCTGTAAAATTCCTTGGAAAACTCAGGTTTTGGAGCTGATGCTATCAGTAGGAGAGGTTATTTGTTACTCCCATTTTCCAGTCTGTTGGCTCAGGTGAGAATGAGAGATATTCTTCTAGGGATGGAAGAGGTCAGCAAAATGAGTGTTCTGTGGTAGAAATCCAAAACACTTATTTTATCCAAAATACTGGCTAATTTCTGGAAGTAAAAAATTATTTTATTTTTTCCATCTGTGCAGGGAAAAGCTTTTGATACACTAATTTATTTCTTACAGGAATTGGAGGTCAGTAAGTTCCCATTTCTTAGTCCTTGCTTCTGCAGACTAGTTTTGTTGTTGCATTTCTGGAAAAAATATTTTAGAATACCTTTGTTTTTGGAGAAGACCAAAAAGTAGTGTTGAGTAGTGTTGGACATTTGTTACCTAGAGTGTTGCACCTAGTTTTTAAGTGAATTACTCAGAAGCACAACAAACCTGCTGGCCTTTGGGGTGCAGCAGAAATGACTTTATTTTAACAGTCAGTGGGGGCACTGTTGCTTCTCTTAAGTTGTTGAACACAATGCAGTGTTTAATACAAAACAGATTGCAGTGATTTGGAGTGAAATGCCTAAAAGTCAGGGCATGAGGGAAGAACAGAATCTCTGGTGGCTTTTAATGATGATGCTACAATTCAGTGACAAGTTCAAGAGTAAACTACTGAGTACTTTTACATCAGATTTATTTCCCTTCGTGTTGCTTCTCTTTGTCCAGGGGTTGTCGATGAGGCAAATCAGATTCCGGTTCGATGGGCAGCCAATTAATGAAACAGACACACCTGCACAGGTAAACAGCAGAAGCAAGGCTAAAGAACTACTTGAAATTTGCTGTAGGAGTTGATGCTTCTGTTTCCTTTTAAATACTTCTGTAAATGTGTATATTAGTGATAGAACTGGATCTCTTTTGCCATTATTTCAGTGTAACTAGTTTAGGAGAATTAGAAATGGACTTCAGGACTTTATTTAGTGATTTGAATAATAAATCTGTATCGCTGTAATAATAAAACAGAAGAATTAATTACAATGTACAGATGGTGACTCCTGTAAAACTTTTGCTTTATTGATTCATGGCTCTGAAATCAGGATGGTAAGTTAAGAATTGAGTTTTTCTTGAAGCAATGGCTTTGTTTTTTATATAAAAGCTTGCCAGGATGTTATCAGAGAAATCTTGTTTGCAAGCTTATATTTGTAATACAAAAGTAATTTTTTGTTGTTTGTAATCTTAAGCTGTTTCAGCAGCATTGAATTCATGAATATGGTGAAGCTTGGGTTGTCTGTAAGTGTTTGAATGAAGGCCATTCCAAGAACAGAATGGTTCCCTGTGGCTCTGGAGCATTTTTCTGTCTTGTTCCATGGAGCTGTGTTTAATCAGCCTGACTAAGTGATAGTTTTATCTGCTGTTTAGAACTGCTTGTAATGAAATAACGGACTTTAGTTTTTTGTTCTGAATTTTCCAAGCTGTTGCTTCAAATACTGTGCCTTTTGTGATCCCGATCTATGTAACTTCTTAATTTGTAATACTGATAATTGAGGCAACAGGATGATTTTTCTTACCATTCATGTTTTGCTGAAGCTCAGGATCAGTCTGTTTATAGCTGTGGTAAATGGCGTAGACCAGTTTGATTTCCTGAGCAGCAATTGAGTCTGTTTAGAAAAACAACTTGCATTAGTTACAGCAGCTCCTTTAGTTTTGGTACAGATTTTGTCAGCTGGTGCCATTAACGTCCCAGGGATATCAACTATAAAAATTAGGGTGAAAAAAGAGAACTATATTAATGAAGTATTATTCTTCACTGATAACTGTTACATGGTTACATGCAAAGTGTTTTTAGTTTTTTTGTACTTTCTGATCCTTGGTTTTACTGCCTGGTTGGGCAGAGGCCTTAGTTCCAGTCTGCTTCCCCAGTGCTGTAGCCATTTGAGCAGCAGTAGCCAACTGGAATTGTGGCAACGTTCTAAGGTAAACTGAGGGAGTAAATAGGAGAACAAAGGTGCAATGGCAAAGCAGGCAACAGAAATCAAATATTATAAATCTGTTTCTTAGGAGTCACGCAGTGTACCCTGAAGTTGGTACTAGAATTCATTCTAGGTCAATAGTTATCAATTGGCATTTTTTTCTGTGCAGTTTCTTTGCATTTGAGTTAGTGAGAAGGGGTGGTGATGGAGGGGAGTGGGGCTTCTCTGATTGAGTTGCATAAAAAGTAAACATCAAGTTAGGAACTGTAAGAACAACCCAGGCTGCTGTAGAGACGTGAGAAGAGTTGAAATACCTTTCTTCTTTTTTCTGTTGTAGTTGGAAATGGAGGATGAAGATACAATTGATGTGTTCCAGCAGCAAACAGGAGGAGTTTACTAAAACAAACACACAAAAAAGAACCTGCTACTTTCCTCTCCAGAACTGTGCTCCCACAGGCAACACTTCACAATTAGAAAAATGAGACTTGGTTCAGCCACATCCTGACTACTGCAGTATAGTTTTCTCTCTTCTCTCTGAATTTTTTTCTTATTCCTTTTATTGTACATAAAGTAACTGGTGATGTGCACAGACATAATGCATATTTTTTTTTTGACTAAATGGCCAATGGTATGTTTTGATCAGCATTTAATGGAGATGGGGTGGGAAAACAAACTGGTTCTGTGAAAATGCCCCTCTCTCCGTTAGTGGCATGCTCCTTCTACTTTTACAGAATCACAGAATAAGCCGAGTTATCTTTATATTCCAGTAAGTTATTTTGCTCTCACTGTTCAAAAACAAAAACCTTGCATACCTTGTTTGATTGGATAATTTCAATGTTTTTCTTTTATCATTGTAAAACCAAGGGCAATTTTATAACTTTTTTGTACGTAGCTGTTACATGTAGAGCAATCTCTGTCTAAGTAGGGGTAAATTACTCTTTAAAAAAAAAAGGAAAAAAAAATCCTAGATAGTTTTCCCTTCAAGTAAAACGTCTTGTTGTTTAAATAAACTTCTTGTTTAAAATAACCAGTTTTCTTTCTTTTTCTGTGGAGTAATAGTACTCAGCACCTGTATTTCTTTCTCTGCAGCACTTTATGCTTCTCAAATCTCAGCTTTCTCTGTGGTAAGTAAGCATAATCCCACTTGTCTAGGCAGAAGACTGTTGGAAAAGGAAAGGCTTCCTTGAGACCTACCTGTCAGTCAGCAGTTGAACTGGAAATGGAAGCCAGTTTTCTCTTACTTTGATTTCCTTTTATTTTTTTTTTTTTGGTGAATGTTCTGCTAAGCCAAAGCTGTTTGATTAGGTAAACTGCAAAATACTGAACTATTTAGTAATGCCTTTGGGTTGAGTTCTTTTTGTCAGTCTTTAATAGAAGCATCAATATTGTTGTTGCAGTAGTTATATTTGAGACTCTGTATTTGAATGCTTATTGATGTAAACATTAAGTTAAAGAGAGCAAATAATTTCATTAACCGTTCAGTTTACCATGGCATCAAATGGGAGCTGCTTGGAAATGTAAAGCAAAAATAAAATACTGATTTCTGGTTTTGGGTGTATTTAGCTATGGTGGTGGAGATTCCAAGCTTTGCTTTACCCTACTCTGCTATTCTGTTTGGAGGAGGGAAAGAGGCTGGAAGTACTGAAGGGAGATGCAGTGATGGTGGTATTTTTCACAAGTTTTTTCCACAGTTATTGAGTTCTTAGGGAACTTTTTTGGGGAAATTTAGAGGTTGGAGTGCAATCCATGGATGTTCATGGAAGATTATGTACCCGTCAATCCCACAGCATTCTCTGATGTCCTAGGAACATTCCAATATTTTAGTGTTTGCAGTAAGATAATGCTTTTTTTTGGGTATAAATTTCGTAGAAGATGCCATTCTGTGGTGGTTTTTGTAACAGTTAATTCAAGGAGTGATTATTGCATGTGGGGCCTGTGCCTGCTTGAGCTGAAAGTTTTGTGGCAGAATGATGGGTTTGTGCATTTAGTTGATGAGTTGTGATCTATTTGTATTCTGTCAGGAATAACACATTTGATGCTACATTAGTCCCATCTAATGGAGATACAGGGAAAATTAACATCTGTTTTTGCAGTTGCTTTTGACTCTGTAACTGAAGAATGTAATCTACTGTGTGCCTCTGTTTTAATTCAAGGAAATGCTACTGCTAAGCAGATTACTTCTCATTCTGGGATGTATCTTGTAGACTTCTGTGTTTTGCAGGATTGAAATTCCTTCTTGTGAACAAATGTTTACATATCCAAACTCTAAAAAGTCTAGAAAAATCTACTTTGAAGAAAAAAAGAGGGTAGTGGGGGACTATATTTCAATATCTTTCCTAGGTTACACATGGAATACATTGCTCTTTGGTTTTAGAATCTCTGGCTTTTAAGCTGGCTAAACTTCCGATATCAGTGTATAAAATTCTTTCAACTTGATGCCGTGCCAAGACTTTTCCCAGGAGAAAGCTGTCTTTATCTTATTTGGCCAAAAAAGGTGTTTGGACTTGCTTTAGTTTCTGAAGAAAGGGTGAGGTCTCCTTAAATACAATTTGTTTTCAGCTCAACTTAAGATCATGAAGCTTAAAGCTCCCTGTTGTATCTTGCCTTGTACTTTTTATTTCCTGAGGCAACAGAAGTCAAGTGACAGGTACTGAAGAGCTTTTAAAAACAATGTCTTCATTTCCTGAGTTAAGCGAGTGTTACTTCATCTGTCATGAACTTCAGTGCAACATTCACCTACATTCCTTGATTTTTAACATCTTTTTGCTGTTACCTGGGCTTGCTCGTGTTCCTGAAACGATTCCTCTAACAATGCTGAATGGTGTTATCTTAGGTGGTGTCTGCAGCCAAAAACTGTTAGTCTTTCCTGAGATAGTTTCTTGGTTTTTTAATCTAACCACAAAAACATCTTAACTTCAGTGACTTAGTTCCTCGAGAGCCTCAAATGTTGAATTTCCATTAGTGTAGCAAACTAAAGTGGGCTGATTTCTGATTCTTACATATATATATATATATAAAACACATTTGTGTAACAGTAATCCAGAAATACAGTCCTTTAAAAAAAAAAAGCACTCTTCCTGCGTGGTCTTGCAAATACTCTGTGTCAGAACTTGTTTTTCTCTGTACTGCTCCTCTGGTGCTACAGATTTATTTACCTGTGGATTCCTGCTGGAACCCTCAGTGGTTTTACTGTGGCTGCCTTTTTTGAGGAAGCTGCTGCTGGGGATGATGATTTGGAAATGTATGGAGTACAGGTATATGGACAATTTGAATCAACTTATTTGGAGTTCACTTTGCTGCTTGGCTTGGTTTGTGGCAGTTCCCAGGTTTACACTGGTAGCCACATGGACTTCTGCACGTGTGGAGGATAAAGGAAACCTGGGCAAAGCAGTCTTGTCAGCTAGTTAGGAGGTAAGTTCTTAATATTTAATTAAGCAGCTGGGATCTTTTAAGAGCCTGGGAAAATTGCCCACAATTTTCAAATAATGTGTTCTAAAGTGATTGCCATCCAATTTAGTTATTATTTCTCCCACGGTTTTTAAATGAAAAAGGATGGGGTAAGTGAGTTCTGGTGGATAGTTGGACCCTGCCTTCAGCCTGTGCTGGGGTTTTAGTCCCTCAAATGAGTTATGGATGTGACCAGTTATTTAAAAATAGGTAATCAAAATTGTTTCAGGTACCTTAAGTAAGGCATTTTTATTCATGGGCAGGGGAGATAATGACAGATTGAGATCAGAGCTGGTTTGCTTTTGTTTATCTGCACAGTGGGGATCACACCCACTCAGGGGGCTCCTGTGGGGGTCAGTGGTAACTGGCCCAAGGTGCTGGTTCAGAAGGGGTTCAGGAGTGCAAGGCTGCTCTGACATGGAATCTTCCAAGCTGCCAGGACTGTAAAGAAATACTCCAAGTGGTAACATGAGAGAGATTCTTGTATTGGTGAATGGAGGTGTTCTTAACAGAAGAAAAATCGCTAAAGTAACACTAATATAATTGCTGCTTCAAGATAACTGCAATATCAGAACACAGACAGCATTTCTGCAAGGGTTAAGGTCAAAGTGAGATGGTTTTCCGGCAGGAATTTTCCTTTTTACTACCTTCACTTCGTTGCTTCCGAGTCAGTGTAATGTAAGTGCTGTCATTTGCCTGGTGGATGCTGGTTCTATTGTGTTTCTTACTGCAACATTAATGAAAAGGCATAATGTGACTGGCTCAGAGAGGAGACTTGCTAGGCTTCAGGCAGCTAGAAATAACTTAATTTCTAAGGAATAGCAATTTGTTTTCAAAGCTAAAGATGAAAAGATGCTTCCTTGGTCATCATGTGAACAATACATCCAAGTATTTTTCTTACAATTTTAGGTAGTGGTCTGTTCTCAGTACATGTGTGTCAGCTGCTGTGATGGACTCTTGTGGAGTATTAATCTAAAAGCATTTAAGTAACTTGCATTATTATTAATTATATTACCAGTGTAATTAATGTATTTAATTCTTTGGTTTATTGAGGTTTGCTCATTCTGCCTGTAATGAGTTTCCAGACAATGTGTGCTGATAGGGAGTAATCATTCCTTTAGTTTATCTTGGTTTTTAGTACTTAGTGGCAGAAGGAATTGGTGGTACAGCACTTCTCCTGGGTGATTAGGATGTAGGAGTGTGAGAATAAATGGAAGCTGGAATTTTGATCCCTGTTCTCAGTTTTTGATTGACCTCCAAGATGTTAAATTGCAGGGGTTTCCTGCTTTCTTCCCTAGCAGCATGGTATGGTGATCTTACTGTAGCATTCAGGTGCTCAAGCCCTACCCAGTGTTTATGGAATGGTTGAAGTCCCTTTAAGGAAGAGTTTTCCCTTATCCCGGAAGGATTTCAGTTTATGTGGGAGGGGTGAGGTGATGGGTGGTGCTGTGAAAGGACTGGCTGGGTGTCAGCAGAGATCCCAGAAGGGAAGGTCAGCAGGTGCTGGAGAAGGACAAGGGATGTGTGTGAGTCAGTGAGGAGCTGCAGTGGAAATGGGGAAGCTCTTCTGTAGGAAGAGCTGTAGGTTTAAATGATCCAATATGAGGGTGACTTTGGAGTACTGGGGAAAGGCTAAGGTTGTGGAAGCCCAACTAGCAAATAGAGTTTCTCCTTTGGAAAGGAATGTGCTTCAGGCAAACATGAATGCAAAGGATACCCTTTGTGGTGAATTTCTGCTGGTTTTGGTGGCTTAAATCTCCCCCTTCCAGCATCCAGTCCGTGGATCCCATTGAAGCACATCTGAAGCCCTGCAAGGGCTCTTGAAGGATCACTTGTGTAAGAAAACTTCACCGTGTTAAGAAAACTGAAACAAAACAAAACTGGGACACTGACTTCCCTTTCAAGGGATCCCTGCCTTTTCCCAGTAAGGAGGAACACTGGAACACTTTGGAGTCCACAAACAGGCTTGGTGGGGTTGGATGCTCAGACAAGAACAGCAGCATGAGTTGGTCACTCTGCTTTTTGTGGTGTTCAGAGCTACATCTCTGCAGCTCTGAGAGGAGTCTGTGATACAATTCCCCTTCCCAAACTGTGACAGGCTGTTGGGAACTTTTCCTGAAGATTTAGAGAGGTACCAGAGTAACTTTACTAACTCTTGAAACAACAGCCATCAGCTCTGTGGGACAAACCATTGGATATGTAGGATACCATGTTCCACTGTACCTCCCTGCATCGTTCCAGATGCAAAAATCTGGCAGTGGCAAATCTAGCTGTGGCAAGGATTGTTTATTAGCTGGCACTTTATCTTCAGCTGCGAATGAAACAGGGCAAGAGAAGACTTAGGCAAACTTTTGTTGTGCCTTGTGCTTGGAATAAAGAATGGATGCTCTCTGTGACAGCCATAAGTAGCAGAGACTGGAATGAAGAAACCCTTATTCACAGAAGGATGACCAAGCTGAGGCTTTTCTCAAACCAATGGTATCTCTCCTTGCCTAACCCTTGCATTTCCTGGGGTCTTGTTCAGATTTCCACATGCATTGTGCATTCCTTGCTGGTGGAGTTTCAGCAACAGGTGGAATTGTTTGGTGTCTGAGTTTTCCAGACAGCTGCTGAGAATTGTTTTGGTCAAATGTCATCATCCTGAGATGGATTGTAAGCCCAGTTTCTGTAGCCATCTTCATAAACCCCTTCATGTTGTAATGGATGAATAATCAGAAAAGAAGCTTTTATTTAAGGGCCACCCTGCAGCCAGGCCTGTGAGAGATCAGTGGGGCCCTTTGGAAACACTTAAGGTTTAGAATTCTAAGGCTCCGTGTGAAAACTGGCTTTGTCACAGGGAACGGGTTTTTCTTCATCTTGACTTTAAGAAGTGTCTCTCTGTGTGTCTCAGGGATACAAATTAAAGAGTAAAATCCTGTGGGTTTGAATAAGAAGCATTTAGATGACAAAATAACTTCTGCAAGTTCCTGAGAGAGCAGATGTTTACCTGTGTGCAGGTAGGTATCATTTGACTTCCTAATGCCCAAGCCTAAGGGATAATAGAATTAAAAACACTATGTCATGTTACTTAAAATTTCCCTTTAATTTACCTGTAAAAAAATGTGGTGCAACAGAGAATTCCCTGGGGATCTAAATAGTGGTTGGAGCTTTTAAGAAAAAACCAATTTTTTAAAATGGATTGTAGATTAGAAAAAATTAAACTGGTCATGTTTGTTTATATTTAAGAGTTCTCTTTCATGATCTGAGTTCATATGGAGGCTGGTGTTTAATTCAGATGCTGGACAACTCATGTTGTGCATAGAGGGATGTAACACAATCCTTGTGTTCTCCAGACCAGAAAGAAATACTTTTCTCTAGAAAATGTTTTGGGGGTATTAACTGCTGTCATTAGTGCAAACTGGCAGGGGTGGCTGGAAAAGATGGGTTTTCTTTCCTCTTTCTTCCTCCTTTATGCAAGTGCTAATGGAAATAATATTGCTGACACATAGGTTTTGGAGTAAAAACTGTGATCAGGGAAGCATCTGTGTCTGTGGAAGTTGCAGGGAGCCCTCAGGCACTGAATCACAGGTGGATGTGACAAAAGGGTCAGCAGCCAATGTGTGGTGATTTGAAATCTATCCTGAGTTTTGTGCTGGTGCTGGAGGCAGATGCACAACCCAAAATGTGCAGTTTTGTGCTTTTGACAGCCAGGTGAGCAGCATTGCTGGGCCTTGTACTCCAGCTATATTAGCCGTGCTGGGACTCAAATTTCATGCAATAATCCTAAATAATACACAGATATTGCAAATTATTTTATTCCGCCATGATTTTTGAGGTGTTGGCCCTCCCCACCAGGCCTGGGGCCCTGCAATCCCTTGGCTGCGTGTCAGCCCTCGTCAGATCCAATCTCCAAAGCCACACCAGCCTTGTGCCAGCACCTCCCGCACCGCCATGGCCTCGGTGCGGTTCATCCCTGTACCTTGGAGCTGCTCCGTGACAGCCCTGAGGCACCTGCAGGGCTGGCACGGCAATGCGTGTGAGTGAGCCGGGCCTTGCGCGGCCAAGGGGGTGCCAGGGGTGGATTTGGTGGCGCGATGGCCGCTTTGAAGGTGTATCCTGGGCGGTGTCTGGGGACAGGAGCCATGCGGGGGTCGCCAAGCCAACCGTGGGGCAGCAAAACATCCCCCACACCCCAGCCCCTCCCGGAGCCCCTCAGCGGGGCAGCGCCGCGGGACTTTTGTCTGGCCTTAGGTGCGACTGAGCCAGTCACAGCTCGTCGGCGGTGAGCGACAGCCCTCCCGCCAATCAGCAACAATGGGTGCCACTTCTTACAGCCAATCAGCGCAGAGCAGACGTAGTGCTTCACCAATGGGCTCTTAACGGAGAGGCAAGGCGCCTCCGAATAGACAGAGAGGCGGGGCAAAGGGCAGAGTGGCAGCGCGCTGTCCACTAGGAGCTCGCAACTGCGTTTGAACCGCCCAATGAGGAGGCCACAGGTGGGAAGGGCTTGCGGCGCGTATAAAAAGGCGCGGCGGTGCGGGCGGCGGCCGCAGTTGTCACCGGTAGCGGCGGGAGTGGTCGTGAGGAGCTGCTCTCTCCCCGGGACCGTCACTGTATAGAACCCTTGCTTTGGTCCGGCCCTTCCGCCATGACCACCACGGCCACGTTCTCGGGCATGGACCCCAATGGCAGGAACAGCTCCAGGTCTGCGGGGGGCTCAAGGGCCGCAGGGACCCAGAGGGCGGTGGGTCTGGGGGTCCCGGGGAAGGCATGTCCGGAGCAGCTCCAGAGCGGTGCTAGGGCGCGGTGCTGGGGCGGGTGCTCCAGCCGGGCCGGGGCTGTGGGGATGCGGTTCCTCCCGGCCTCTGCCGGGAAGGTTGGCCTGAGGAGGGGGCGGCCGCGCCCACGCGGATGGGCTGTGGGGGCATCCCGGGGCCGCGCCGTGCCCGGGCGAGGGCGGTGCGGGAGCTGCCGAGACCCGCCCGGGCCGCTCGGTGCGGCCCCGCCGCCAGCGCCGAACAAAGAAGGAGGTGACTCCCCGCCTCGCCGCGCAGCCACGGCGCGGGGGCGGGGGCACCGCGCCCCTCCGCCCGCCTGCCTTCCCCCATCGCCGCGGCCCCCGCTCCCCTCGGCCCCGCGAGCCGCCGCGGGCTGGGTGGGGCCGGGCGGGCTCCATTGTCTGCGCTGCCCGGCCCGCCCCGCTCCGCTCTGCCCGGGGCCCGTTCGCTGCCGCTGCTCGGGGCCGGGGTCTCCCCTTCCCTGGGGCCCGGGGCCGACCCGACGGCTCGAAGGGGCGGGGGGGAAGCGGAGCCTGTCTGGAGACAAAGAAAACTTGCCAGGTTGGTCTGGAGGAGATGCACAGCGCTAGGTCGGTACCTGCGGTCTCGGGAGTCACAGCTGGAGAGGATCGCGTCGTTTTCCACGCTCTCGTGGCTTTTTACTGTAAGGTTTTGGCCTGACAAAACGGATGCTTCCTGTTCCCTTTTGGTTTTTCAGGGTGTATTTTAAAGCGAAAAAAAAAAAAAAATCCTTACAAACCTTGTTTCCAAACCTTTTACCAGAGCTCTTCCTGGAGCTGTGGGTGGATTCTCAGTGGACATCACTGGGTATCAGGTGGAATTTTTACAGCATTTCATTCCTTAAAGTGTTAAACGTGGCTTTCATAAAGCAGGTTACAGCATTTCGAGGCTGTGAGAGGCTTCTAATAAAATCTGTCAGCCTTTACCTGAGGTTGGTAAAAGGGATTATTCCTTTTTAGCAATTCGAGTGATGGATACTTTCCCCCCCCTTTACTTGCCTCTTCTGTTAATGTCATTAAGTCTGTCAGTGGAAACTGTTGTGCTCTTAGAGTACTGGTTTCACTGCTCTAGTAAAAAGAAGGGCTCTAAGGCTTGGAACAATCCTTGCTTTGAACAGACTGCTCTTCAGATTAGTAACTGCAACAGCTATAACTGCAAAAATAAACCTTCTATGTGTTTCCTCAGAGAAGAAAAGATAAGGTGTGATTCAAGGCCATTACATGACATCTTGAGTCAGAAAGGAGAAAAAACAAGTCAATAAAACATTCTCTCCAGTCTGCTGGGATCCTTCCATTAGCATCTGAGCATTAGTAATTCTTAGAAAAATAATTTTGTTATGAAAAGTATTTTTTTTTTTTGTTATGTAACAGTAAATATTCATGTCACACACCTTTAGGAATTTCTCTTGCCATTGGGGTGTTTGAGCTCTGTAGGCTGGAGAAGTGTTTTTTGTGTTGCAGCTGGAATGTAACAGGCACAAATTCTCCCAAGATGTGAACTGTACAATTGGACATGCTTTGTGTTGAATTCCCAGGTTTGGAGCATTAACAAGCTGGGTACTGTTTCCTGTTCTAAATTTGATTTATTAAATTATTTGTTAAGTAGAGGAAGTGTGCACCTTAGTTTGTCCTGATTTTCATTTTGGAGCACTGGAGGTCTTGAAAGCTCAAGAAACCCCAGGTTCTGTTGGTATCTTCACATCTGTCTGGGAGTTTTGAAAGTTCTCGCACACAGTTTTGTTCTCCTGGCTTTTGTCTGGCTTCTCCAGCTAACCCAAGAGCTCCTGCTTATGAAAGTAAGATCAGGAGTAGTTTATGGTTCAATATTTATTTTGCTGCAGCTGTTCATTTTGGTTGGGTTCTGCAGGTTGGAAAGCAGACTGCAATCAAGCTCTTGAAGTACTGAGCAGGCTCCTTTTGTGTCTAAGAGCAGATTGTTAGATTTAGGTTATGTATCTGGAGCTTTGTACATGTGCCTCTCCTAATAATAGTCAACTCCAAGCTGTTTAATTTCATCTTTTGCTTCTAGACCAGCAGCATGCTGCAGACTTGAGGGTTTTTTTCCTGAGGAAACAAATTTAAATAAAGGCTGCAGCCCCTGGCCATCAGTGGTGCAATCAGTCCTTAGGTTCAAACTTCAGTCTTTGCTGTGTAGCCAGTTTGAAGATTAATATTACCCTTCCCAGAGTGCTCTTTAAAAAGCTGGAATTTGACATGCCCACATAGTTATTTTTATTTTTTTGTTTGGCACAGACTGGTGGGAGCAGCCCTTGGTGTGATACTGGATGGAACAAGGGCACAAGTAGGGCGTGAGAGCATTTTATTTTTGTAAGTGCCACTGAAGAGCAGTGGAGACACAGTGCCAGGATGGAATTCTGGCAGGAGCTTACCTGGATAAGTGATGTGCTGGGAGTGCAGCTGGGGGCTGGCACAGGGTGTAAAATAAAGCTGCCTCTCTCCACAGAGTGCTGCGTCCTCCTGGCGGTGGCTCCAACTTCTCCCTGGGCTTTGATGAGCCCCAAGAGCAGCCTGTGAGGAGGAACAAAATGGCATCCAGCATCTTTGGAACTCCTGAGGAGAACCCACCCTCCTGGGCTAAAGCATCAGGTAAGGCTGTAGAGCTTTGTTCCACATCTGCTGGCCAACATTGGTTCATTTTGTTCATTTGAGTCATTCACTCAACCTGATGCTGCTGGTGGCAGGTGTGGAGCCAGAGTTCCCTACCTGCTTGGTACTTTGGAGTTATAAATGAGGTCTGCTTGCACAGAATTGTTTGTTTCTCATTAATTTCTTCCAGGAGGGTTTATTTTAGGCAAATGATGGGCATTTTGCGAGCAGAAAATTGTATTTTGGATGAAATTTCTCCAAGTCACACAAGTGGACTTGTGTCTTGCTGTTTGGGGTAGCAATGATTGTTCTTGATTATTCAGAGGAAGTTTAGCCTCGTGTTCTCACTCTGGGTTTAAGCTTCCCTTTCTGCAGAGCACTGCCAGTATGGGTGGCCTTGAGACCCCACACTCCATCTGCTTAAATGACACCCTCAGTGCCTGGGGTGCTGCTGTAAGACAATAATTTGTGAGTTATTATCTAAAGGACCAGCACTTTTTAGAATGGTAAAGCTGTAATTTCAAAGAAAAACCTCTCCCAAAGTACCCAAACCTGTGACTATTTATAATCTGCTTTTACATTAAGTTTATCTTGCACCCTGATTAGAATCAATCTTTGTTTTTAGGGGCTAAGCCAGGTGAAACCAGAGACAGCTGTGAATCCTCTGGACCACAAAGAACAAACTCAACTGAGGCAAACTGCGGAGACTTTGTAGATCCCAAGGTCAGTACTTGACTACAAAGAACCTGATAATGGACAATTCACACTTTGTGTGGGATTGATTTATCACGGATGTTCACACAGTTGGAAGCATTGTAGGATTTGAATCCTGTCTCTCAAATTTGTTATATCCTTAAGGTTCCCCTTTCCATCAGATACTCTCCCAGTATGAAGAGGAAGGAAGGGCTGGATTTTTCACAAGGACCACTTTGTAGAGCTCTTAACCCATCTCATTGCTGAGACAGTAATGAAGTGATGTGAAATCTAATTTCAGCTCTGTGTGTGATTGTGGGTTTAAACATCTCACAAACAATAGTTACTACAGCAGACTGTGTGAGTCTGACAAAGAGCTTGGTTTCACATCCCAGCAAATTCTTACCTCAGTAATATCAATGCTTTTTTGTTTTAATAATACCATTGGGTGTGTTATTTTCTATATTAACTCTTTACCTAGTAGCAATGTGGAGTGTGGTTTATAGTGTTAATGAATGGTGTTAATAACATTTGCTAGATATGTAATTACATTTAATGGGAAAAACAGAGTTCTTTCAAAACACAGTAAATTCAGTTAAAAAAAAGTAAGTAAAATGAACATAGATCCATAGGAATGTCAGATAGCCTGTATTTGCATGAACAAAGTGGAAAAAAGAAATCTTTAAATCTGAATTAAAACTCTCCAGCCTTAGGTTTTCTGAAAAGAACTGGGTAGGTAAATAATTATCTCCAACTTTGTAGCAGACACCTTTTATCTTAGGTTTTATTTTGGTTATTGGCACCAAGCACCACAACCCATTTTTGTTATTAATTGCACCTTTAAGTTACAAAAATAGTCTTGTTTCAATTTAGCAAATATAAACGAGTTTATTTTCTGTGGTATATTTTCAGCTATTAATTTAACATTTAGTCTGATTCTTTCTGCTAAATTGTTTTAAATACCATGGTTCTCGGCTTTGCAAACAGATTCTTCCCTTGTGGAACACTTGACTTTTATGCAGTAATTCAGCTGCAAACAACCTGAGACTTAAAGAGGTACATTTGTGTCCATTTCTGTGGTTTTTTTAATCCCAATTTCTGCAGTTTCACGGTGTAATTAGCAACGTTAAATCTATGAAAGTTGATAAACCTGATGCCATTGAGGAGCCTTGGCTGCTGCTGGAAGACATCCTATCTTTGTGCCAAGCTGCAGCCTGAGAACAGATTCAGCATGTAAATAATGTTTAACTGTTTATGTAGTGAAGGAAACTTTGTCAGGAAAAAAAAAAAAAAAAAAGCTGATCTGTGTTTCACAAATGAAGTTAAATACCCTGGACAGAACAAATGGTCTTGGCCTTGCCAACAGATAAATGCAAAGAGTTGCTCAGTAGAAAGCAGAGGACATTCAACTCTTGTCTGTTGCTGCCAGTGTAATTTTTTTGCCCTTCCTGCTGGGCAGTGGGAGTATTGTGGATCTTGTCAGAGTTGCTTGATGTGGGATGCTCTGTACAATAAAGTGTTCCTACCCACCTCTGTCCTTCACTGTGGGAATAAAAAATGTGCCACATATCATCAGGACTACTCCAATATGTTTTAACTTTTACAAGTATCTTAGGCACATAAAGAACTGGTTAAATTATAAGTCAGTCTGTAAGAAATGGTGCTTACAAACCCATGATTTCAGTCTGCAGAATTATGAGTGCAGAAGCCACTGTTCCACTCTGGGTGCTGTCCCTCAGAGGCTGTTGCTGCTCTGAAAGTGCCTCCCTGAGCCTGTAGCTCTGAATGTGGTGCCACACAGAGCAGTGTGCCCAGTCACCATGGTCACACTGGAGGACTATTCACTCCATGGAGTAGGAAAATGCTTTTTGAAACACGAGATGTAACATGTTCCTCTCTCTTTTCTAGGGAGGAGATGTTGGTGGTGACATTTTTGGTGAGTAACTTCCTTGGACCCCTCTAGTAAAAGCCTGTTGCAGGTGGCTTTGCAGTAGAAGAGGATGTAGGATCTATAAATGGTCATTTATGAGGAGAGAGACAGCTTAGGGTTGTTCCTGGAACTCATCAGATCAACAATGTGACCAACTGCTTCAGTGGAGTGTGGGCATGGAGGGAAGTGGTGAAGTGCTGTTGCTCATCAGGGTAAGAAGGAGAACAGTCCTGCTGGTTTGTTTTGCCAGCAGCTGTAGGATTTGTCTAAGTACTAGAAGGTAAGGTGGAGACTCTTGCAAAGAGTTCAGTGATTGAAAGGCCATGCTGCTGTTAGAGTTGCTTATAATTAAATAGGACAGTCAACATAATTGGTTTTAGTTTTAGCAGTTTCCTTCTTTCCCATTGTCTTCTCATACAGCAAACTCCACATTCACAGAAAGACTCAAACCCAGCTACTGCTTCTGCAAGTGTCTGCATTAACCAGCTCTTGACTTCCTGTTGCTTTTTAAATGCTGATTTTTGCCAAGGAAGTTGATCTGCATACTGCAAATCTCCTGTAAACAAGCATTTCCCCTTGCTTTTTCTAGCTCTGAGGCTGGAAGTGTCTCCTTTGCAAGTTTCACTTTAGGAATGTCTGACTTCCTGATGACAGGAATGTGTGAGTTGACTGCTGCTTTCCAAGTGCTACTTTCAACACCTAGGAGTGGTGGGACATCCCTGAGGCCATTAGCACCTCCATGTCCTGGAAGGACTTTTGTTGGGAGGGGGAAGAGCTTTTGCTGGACATTTCCACCACCTCTGAGTGGTATCTGTGCTCGAAATAAGTGTTGGCTCTCTAACAGGCTGTTTCTAATTTAACTGTACAGGCTCTAGGATTTCTTTCCCATGTCTGTCTGATCTTAATTAGCACTGTAGGCATCTAGTGCTTATGCCTTGAGTAGGAGGATGTGGTTTGCTAATAGAAGAAAACTGCTCTAAGGGCTCTGCTGCTTTTCCTGGTGCTTGTTTAAACCAGCTCCCCACAGGGCAAAGGAGATCTCACAAACAGCAGGGAGGTGAGAAGGGCTGAGATGCCAGGAAGCAGAAATAGGGCTGCCTGGGATCAGGACAGCTGGCTGGAATTTGGAGTGCAGAGTGGTATCCCTGACTTTTTAAAAAAGTTAACATTTTCACAGGTGTTGTGTTTGTCCTTTGGTTTGTTTCTGGCAAGTGACAGTGAAGGAAGTTCCTATCAAGGATCATGTGAATCTATGCTGGGAGGTGGTTAAAAAACAAGTGTCATGGAAAGTAACTGGAATTGTTTCCTGTAGTGGCCATGACTGAAAATTAAATTTTTGAAGGTGGCCAAGATGAAATAAAACTGGCAGGCAAAGGTTTGAATGTTTAACTTCCACTGATGGTACTTAGGAAGGAGTAGAAATTAATGTCTCCTGGAAATGGTGTCTGTGGCAGATACCTGAGCAACCTGATGGATTGGTAAATGAATTCCTACCATTGGTTGCTTTGAGTGTTGTAGCTCAGTGGAGCCCAGCCTTGCTGATCTGGCTGTCACTCCTCCCGTGGATTTTCCTGCTATGGGAGGGCAGACCTGGACTGCTGAACATCCCACTGGCACATCTGTGACTTTATACTGGCCTTGTAGGGCTGTCTCTGGGGTTTTGAAAGGAACAATGAACATGTCTCCAAGCAAAAGCTGTCTGCTGACAGGTTCACAGCACAACCAGATTCTTAATAGATTTCATTAAACATTAAAAAATGTTTCTTCTTTTGAATGTGGAAATTATAATCAGCTACATGCAGAAAATAAAACCCCAAGTATGTGACAGGTGGGATTTGTATATGTATTAATCAAGCCTATCTAGGGTAAAAATCCCATTTCTTTAGCAACATGGCTCTTGTTCCCTCTTTGGGAGCTGTAGTTCCTTTCTGGGCATCAGGGTTCCCAGTAGCTTGCAGTGCACTCATCAGGGAGGTGTTTCAGGGATTAGACCATTTTTGAGAAGGAAGGAGCTTTGATATTTTATCTGATCCTGTTGGTTTTACCACTGCACTCATCAGGTTGGCAAACTTACCTTGATTATGTGGGAAGTGCCAACATGTATCAGCTACACAAGGAGCTACAGAAGCTTCCCCAAAGCCTCCTGTGCTGGTAGTTCTTGTTCCTTTTGTGATTCAGGGGCAGTGTGAGCTGAATGAATGTGAGCAGCTAAGGAGAATTAGACAGTTCCTGATTGAGTGTCAGCAGTGCCTGACTGTACATGACCCACAGGAAGGTGGAGCCTGGATCCTACACAGAGCTGGGACTGTCCCCAGGCAGGGACATTCAGCACTTGCTGAGTCAGCAGACACTGGGACACAGCAGCTACAGGAGCTTCAGGCTTAAAATGTGGTGTTAACTGTTTGTTTCAGCTGTGCTGGGTTAATGACCAGAGAATCTGTAGTGGAGATTATTCCTGATTGTGTGGGGACTGCTCAGATGCTGGAGTTCTTTGAGATTATTATAAGCATGGATATAACAGAGGTTCAGTGGATACAAGTGGGGTTTTGGTGTTTCTGATAACATTTTGCATTGAAATAAATAAACTGAGTTGACACAGGATGTGAGGAAATCTGCTGCTAGGGGTAGGAAGAATAGGAAGCAAAGGGTAGGACTTAGTAATTACCTTTCAGGTTGGAAAAATGAGCTATGGGATGTGATGCTGGAGGTGGTTTTATTCAGTGCCTTTGTCTGTGACCTGGAAAAGGTAATGAACAGTGAAGTCTCCAATTTTGTTGGTGATATTAGCTCTTTCAAGAAGCCAAATTGTGCTGATGATGTGAAAATCTCACTGCGAGAAGGACTCAGCTAGATGAGGCAGGTGGGTATAAAGGCAGGATAATCCCTGTGTAAGCAAGTGTAAAGTAATAAATCTAGGGGGGAAAAGCCCCAGAACCTAAACCATGGAAGCCTTGTGTTCAGCTCTGTGCTGTGGTGCTCCCAGGATCTGCCTCAAGTCCTTCCCCTTGAAATTCTATAAGGTGTTTGGAGGTGCCAGCAAAATACTGAATGTCATCAGGGGGAGCATGGAAAATTACATATTTTTTTCTGTAAACAATGGTAATACCCCCATGTCTTGAACTGTGCACAGTCCTTGACACGTGAAGGGCAGGGGGTTGTGGTGAAGGGGAAGGTGAAAGGGGTGCAGATTGGAATAGTTGTACCTGTTCAGTTTGAAGAGAAGACTGGGGGAGAGAATTTGATCAAGATCTACTAAATCATGAGTGCAGCAGTTCTCTGAATTCTCCCAACCCAGGATTAGTGCTCATGAAAGGAAGCAAGGGATCTGTTGAAAACAAGTGAGGTTCATCTTCACCCCCAATGTTAGGTGCTACTTGGTGCTGATTTGGGCCTTTGGCTCTGAACTGGTCATGCTGGTCTGTAAAAATGTGTGATGCTGATGTGCTGTAATCAGTTGTCAACAATGCAGATACATCAGTTGTTTGCTCCAGTATCTAAAGTGCTTCCTGTGGAGATTACCTTCTGTGCCCTGTCTTCACTTGTGGTTGCTCAGAAGGATTTAAAATAAACCATCATGTGCTCTTCAGGGAGTGTACAATCAGAGCCTCCCCATGCATGGCTGTTCCCTGGTGTGTCCTGTGTGAAGCCTCAGAAGTGTGTCAGATCCTTTTCCCTCCAGTTAGGAAATAGGGGATGCAGTTTGAGCTCTTGCTGGTGCTGCTGTGGCTCCCAGCACCTGCTCAGACCTGAAAATACCAGTCACAACACTGGTTGATTGTATGGAGAAAATGTAAGCCTTAAGCTGCTTGTCATTAAAAAAAATAAATTGCTGGTGTCACCTAATAGCAGCTAGGTGAATGTGGCTCTTGAGACTGAGCTGTAAGGCCTTAGATTTCATCTGAGAAACACTTCTGAGAGCTGAGTCTGCCCTGCCAGTGGGTGACAGCATTGCAGTGTCTGTCCCCCTGGACAAAACTGCCAGGAGCTGAGCTTCCATCTGAGCCAGCCCAACATCTGGCTCTCATCATCCACATCAAACACTTTAAAAGCTTCTTTTCTTCTAGAAAACACTGAGGCTGATGTAGAAGCTGCCCCAGGTCAGAATGAAGAAAAGTCCCTGCCTGCTGCACCTGTTCCTAGCCCAGTAGCACCAGCACCTGCACCCTCCAGGAGAAATCCACCCGGTGGCAAGTCCAGCCTAGTGCTCGGTTAAACCTTTCCCTCCCCGACTGTTTTGAACTCGTGTCTGTTTTCTTTCCCCCATGCTTGTGATCTGCACAACTTGAGCCTGACTGTACATCTCAAATTTCTTTCATTAAAAAGAAGCACTTTATGTACTCCATCTTTTTTTGAAATTAAAGGTTTTTTTCCACTTCTGTCCTGTGTTTCCCCCAGATCTACTGGAAGTGACATGAGTGTTTTCTAGTGATAGACTTGAGGGAAAGCTTTATGAAGTATTGTAATGTAATTCAAAGGAGAGTAGCTTGGTTCTAAGTGTGCTTAGAGGGTTTTTGTACTGAGATTTTTTTTTAGAACCCCTTAGCTTTACAAGGGTCTAGAATCCTGGTTAACCAGGCCAGCAAACAATCAGCAAGAGCGATCCCTTCCTCCACATGTGGGATTTAGGGATCTAAAAGGCTTCATTGACTGCATGTGGTAAATGCCTTGAGCCCTGGTGTGCCATATAAATCATTAAGTGGTTAATGTACACCATGCTGCCTTTAAAAACAAAATAAATCTTGATACTGGACTACTATGACACAGAGTCTGTGCCAAATAGAGGGCTGATGACCAGAACCACCTGGCCTAGTGCTGGGAAGGGGCTGATTCAGATGTTATTCAGCAAAGGTGGAGTGGATCGTATAAATAAGAATTACAGGGCATTTTTTTTTACAACTGACTCAATGCTGTGCATGATCATGCTGGTGCTTGACCATGAGGTGAAAATCTCATCCTTTAAAGTGTGTGTTGTAATTTCACAAAGCTGGATTGTTGCTTAAAAGTAAATAATATAGAAATTTTGAAGCAGTGTTTCCTGTGTGGGTTTTATTTCACGGGTTTGGTTTTGCTTTGTTCTCAGTTGTCCTTCCCCACTCTGACAGAGAAGAGTTCTTACACCTGGCTTGAGGTCACCACCATGTGCATCTTCCCCTGAAGAGAGGATCTGACTTACCTCTTCAGTTTTGTCTTCTAGATCAGAAGACAAAAAACTCTGGAATACGGCTTGATATTATATATAATATGTTTTATCTAACATACTGGGTTTTTCTCAAGAAAACTGGGAGAAGTTTTATTTTCCTCATTAAAAAGAAAAAAGGAGGACCCAAAAAAAGGGAGGGGGTGGAATTGAGACCAAACCATGAAGTTCTCTGCTGTCCTGGGAGGGCTCTGCTGCCCAATAACCACAGCAGAGGATCTGTGTGGAGCTGCTGTGTCTGCTGGTGCCTTTTCCACCCTTCTCCTGGAAGAACCAGTGCCTGAAAGCACCATGGGGTGCTGAACCGATAGAACTCGATTTGCTCTGAGGTCTTCTCCATCGGGGGGCGGAGGTGGGAATTCCCTGTAGCTGATGTGCACCATGCATAGAGAACATGGGGAATATAAGATAGATAGATAGATAGATAGATAGATAGATAGATAGATAGATAGATAGATAGAAAAAATAAATACATATATATATAATAATAAATTAATATTTCCTTTGCAAGCCCTATGCCCAGGGGAACCTGTGAATGCTCCTCGATGGCCGCAGTGTGATTCCTTCTCCTCGGGGCGGGCACCTGGCGCTGCCGGGGTCCCCAGGCGTGGCGGGGGGCGGCTTTTGTGTCTTGTTCTCTCTTGCTGCCGGAGCCCAGCCCTGCTCCCTGCTCCGCCCCTCGTGCATATTCACGATTAATGAATATGCATCAGCGTGTGCCGAGCCGGGAGCGCTGCGCCCGCGTGTGCCGGGATCGGGATCGGGATGGGCAGCGCGGCCGCGCCGCTGCGGGTGCTGCTGGACATGGACGGGGTGCTGGCGGATTTCGAGGGCGCGGTGCTGCGCGGGTTCCGCGCCCGCTTCCCGCGGGAGCCGCGCGTGGAGCTGGCGGAGCGCCGCGGGTTCTCGGTGCGGGAGCAGTACCGCAGCCTGCGGCCCGACCTGGCGGTGAGTGAGTGAGTGAGTGAGTGAGTGAGTGAGTGAGTGAGTGAGTGAGTGAGTGAGTGAGTGAGTGAGTGAGTGAGTGAGTGCCGCGCACCCTCCCCGCCTTTCCCGCTGGGAAACCCTGCCCACCGCGCTCTGCAAAGCTCGGGGCTTTAAAAAAACTGATACTGCCTGCAGGGCTTTTATCCGTGTATAACTAAATGGAATGCGTTTAAGGAATACTCGCTTAAACGTGAGTATAAATAAGTGACTGTCTTGGGTTGCAATACAGAATGTAACCAAAAATGTGGATTCTGTCACCGTCTGTTGAAGCCGGGTGGGGCAGTGACCCTTATCTCCGTGGCACATATCTGCTAATAGGGCATCTTTAAATCCAGGTGGGGTAGTCATCTTTATCTTTTCTACAACACATCCTCCCTCCAAGAAGATATCATCTGCTAGTAAACCAGTAAGTCCCACTGTGTGACTGACAAAATTACATCATCCCATTAAGAAATGCTCCAGCCAGGGGGAAGAATATAAATAAGTGGCTTATTTATAAGTGACTTATTTACTCACTTAAACGTGAATATTAAGTGACTTAAATAAGTCGTGTTTATTTATGTAAGATAGTACTCAAATCCATGTCTACTCACTATATTTACAGGTTACAGTTCCAGGAACTTCTGACCGTCAATAGTCATCGATCAGAGCTCTGGCAGTTTGGAAATGCTGACTGGATTCATACTCCTTCAGCCAGTGTAAGGAGCCTGTACTTCTCTATAGGACAGAAGGGAAGTGAAATTGTCATTTCTTAGCAGTAAAAGACCCCAGGCTCAGTACATGATCTTGAAATGAGCAATAAACTTCTCAGGGAAAGTGTCCAGCACAGCCTGGGTCAGCATCTGTTCCATTTCCTTAAGGTCCTTGATTGTCCTTTGGTGACCAAAAGGAAAGGCGAAGTCTGGATTTACAGTATTTGTAATTTTGCTTTGCAAGCCTCTCTGTTACTCATTCAGCTATCAGCAAACATTAAAAATAGCAGCAGTTTGCATGGAAGTTCCTCTGGCTTTCTCCTGGTGTTCCTGATCTCTTACCTGCCGTGCACTGGGTTTGTCAGGGCATGCAGAGGGAACATGGGTAGAGGATTTCATTCTGTACAAACCCAGATAGAACATAGATAGTTCTTGTCCTGCTGTGGAGCTGTGTGAGCATGTACAGAGTACTCAGGGGGCTTTGGGTAAGTTATTCTGCTGCAAAGCAAGAGCAAGAGCATGAGTTAGGTAAAGAAGAAGGTGACTCCATGAATGGTTTGATGGCAGAATTCCCACACAAACATCCCTCTGTAAAGGCCTGGTTATCCTTCTGATTATCAGTACACAAATTAAGGCTGCATGAAACACAAAATTAGAAATCCTGTGACTCCAGACTTCACCCTTCTGGTCACCACAGGACAGTCGAGGACTCTGTAAGGAAACTGTTGATCTGGGCAGTGCTGAACACTTTCTGAGAAGTTCATTGCTCATTTTAAAATCCTGTACTGGGCCTTACTGCTAAGAAATGACAATTCATACTCATTTCATTCCTGTTCCAAAGTAAGGTAAAGGCTTCTGCATCAGAGTAAGGGGCAGGAGTGCTGGATCCAGTCAGCATTTCCACAAGCTCCAAACTTCCAGAGTTCTGATCGATGATATTGATGGTCAAAAGCAGAAACCTGTAAATACAGTCAGTAGACATAAATCTGGCTGTTACATTGCATAAACAAACATGAATTTTTTTTTGTTTAAATGAGTATTCCTTAAACAAATCCCATGGACAAAAAACAAAACAAAAAACAAAAACGTGTTGCAGGTAATTCAAGGGGTCATGACTTTATTTTTTTTTTGGAAGGCCTACAATCTGATCTCTCAGAAAATTGCCCTTTGTTCTATTTCTGGAATCCTCATTCCCTAATTTGGTTGGTGCTCATCCTGTTCCTCCCCAGACCTTAGGTGTGGCAATGGAATAACCAGATAACTGGTTTGGATCCCACGCACACCAGCAGTGGCAGAAAGCTCTTATCTTGCTGTTCTAGCCTGACTTCCTAAGGAAATTAGCTTTATGGAGCTGTGCTGTGTGTCTGTCTCCTTCAGTAATCTTGGGATCTTTGGGTTGGTTTAGGTATGTTTGGCAGAACAATAAAGCCATAGTTTTAAAGATTTGAGGCTCCTTTGGGTTTTATGTAAATGCCATACATTAGTTTAAAAACAGAGCCCTTGTTTGTTCTGCTATAGCTCTATAGAGTGTCTGTGGGACAGGAGAATCCCTGTGGAAAATCGGTCCTTGGCTCCAGCTGAAGGGAAAGCTTTGGCAGGAACTAGCAGCTCACCCAGGGCAGTTTGTGGGGCCATGTGTCAGTGCAGGGACACTGAGCCTGCAGTTTGTCAGTGCTGAAAGGAGGGGACCAGCTGGACACCAGGGTCAGCTGGACACCAGAGAGTCACTGGACTCCAGGCTCTTTGTGGCAGGTGTTGGCTGTGCCTGTTCATGAACTTCCAGGGTGGGGGATATTCCTGAGACAGGGCCTGGGAAGTGCTGAGGTGGTGATTTATGCATTTACCACTTCCTGAGTGGTATTTATGCTTAGTTGGTGCTGAGCAGCTGCCCCTTGAAACTTGAGCCGTTACTTCATTTTTGTTTCTGTTTTGATTGCAAGTTGATCATTAATTTCACACTGTAAATCCATTTTATTTAGAAAGACTTCTAATCCATTTTATTTTTTGAAGATCTTTTCACTGCACTTGCCTACCTGCTCTCCTGTGTCTGTGGCCATTTTGTTGGTGGGGATTTATCCCCATGTTTCCTGGCCCCAAGCAGTTTCAAGAAAAGGATTCAGCATCCCCACCAGTGGTAAAAATGTCAAGAATTATTTTTAAGTCCTGCAAATGGGAAAGCATAGGGACAGATGTAGTCCCTCCAGTTCTGTATCCAAATTATTATCTTACTAATGGAAGTTAAAATGAAACATTCAGCATTGGTGGCCTGAAAATGAGGAAAGAAAATGGTTTTACTTTCTTTTTCTAGTCACTTTTTTAATGAGAGGAAATGACTTTTGGTTCCAAGAGTGATCAAATCAAATTTCTCTCGACAAAGCCAGACTTTTTGGTGATGTGGTGGAAACTTGCCAGTTTCTGGTGTCTTGCTGTAGGATAAAAGAGCTTTCAGATACGAGTCCCAAGTTTGTAATTCAATCTCCTTGGGAAGAGCTCCAGGGAATTGTTGCTGGGATCAGGGAGGCTTTGCATGGAAACAGAGATCCAGGCAGATCTGATTGCTGTGTCTGAACCTAGACAGGCTCCTTAACCTCCCCTAATCTGCATGTGAAACCAGGCATGCTTCCAACTTGCTGCCTGTTGATTTATGAGTATTTGTAGGTGCTGATAACTGAGTGAGCTTCAGGATCTGTGGGTCTGGTTTAATGCTGACTCTTCCTCACAGCTGCTTCATTGAAATGAGATTTTGTTGATGTTCCACTGGTGGTATAGAGCAAGGAGACCTTCAGCTGGACTCTAAAGAGCTGGACTCTTTTAAGCAAAGGCTGCAGGCTGCCTTTGAAGAATACTAAACAAGGATTAAGTTTTCTAAACTCTTGAGTGGCATGGAACGTATGACTTTAATGCTTGTGGAAAAAATGGTGCTTTGACACCTCTATGTGACCCCAAGGAAGTTAAGATTTGTGTGTCTCAGGGTAAAGAGATATTGGAAGCTTAATCTCTCTGTCTGAAGGTGAAACTTAGGCCTGGAAGGGGCCTCAGCCCATGGTGCTGCTGTGGGTTCTTTGCCATGATGGGATGTGGGATGAGGAAGGGGAAAACCCATCAGCTGTGCCCTGCTGTGAAATACTCATTTCACACAGGCCACTGGATAGTCACCAAGGAGCAATTCTTAAAATTAACTAACCAGAGCTGGATTCAAACCAGTAAATTTCCTAATAATAAAAGGTGTGAAAATGTCTTACATAAACTAATAAGAAAAAGGACTGGAAGGACAGTGCTACCTGGAAATACTGCTCTTCCTTTCAGAGATTAAAGATGCCACTGTAGTCTATCATATTAAATACCTTTTTGTCCCATTTTTGGCTACATTAGCCTGGAATAATGTTGCTCCTCCAGTAATCTTGTTTCTTTCCTATTTACACTCACTAAAAAATAATTCTGCCTTTAGAGCTAACCTCCTTCACCACGTGTTTATCATTAATTGCCTCTCTGGTTCATATGGCATCCCACCTGACTGTATGGAAGGTGGATTTACACCGAGAACAGGTGCAGACACAAAAGGGATAAAGCCCTTAATTGCAGAGCTCAGCCCAGTGCTGAGCCAGGTGAGAGGAACTGAGTCCCACAGCACCCTCAAAGCCAGCCCAGATGGGGCTCATGGGGTGCACAGGTCACCTCACAGAGCCAAAACTTCCTGGGGAGGCACAGAGATCACCCCTGAACTTCCTGCTGCAATCTCAGACTCTTTGGAGCAGACTTTGTACCAGCCTGTTACCTCAGGGGAACAGCTCCATCCAGGAGCTCCTTCAACAGTATTTTAAGTAGGTGAAAATCAAAAAGCAGCAGAGACATGGAGCTTTCCCAGTGCTGTCATGCTCATCCTTCCCTCTTGCAGAAGGGATTCCCCCAGTGTGGCTGTGCTGGGCTGGCCATGGGCACAGTCACTGCTCTGAAGGAAAAGGGGCTCACAGGCAGTGCTGTGTCTGCCCACCCATGCCCAGAATTCCTGAGCCTCAGCTAATCTCAGCCAAATGTGACAGAGGAGGAGAAGCCTCCAGCCTGTTCCTTTGGTTTTCACTAGAGCCAGTGAAAGGATCCTGCTGGGAAGGGGTGGGGTGGGAGCCCTGCCTCCCTCAGCCCCCCGAAACTCCAGTGGGTCAGGGCTGGGTGTGGGAGCAAAGCCAGGCCAGGGCAGCTCATGAGCCACCTGAAAGTGACTTCTCCTTCTTGTGTGCCCAAGCTGGACCTTTCCCAGAACCCAAAGGTGAGAAATGTCATAATTCACTCCTGTGGGGAAGCAGCAGGCTGTTCCACAGGGGGTGACTGGAGAGTGCTGTGACATTTGCACAGCCACTGCTCATCGTCCTCTGTCTCCTGCAGGACAAGGTAGCCAGTGTCTATGAGTCACCTGGCTTCTTCCTCGACTTGGATCCCATTCCAGGAGCCCTGGAAGCTGTGCAGGAGATGCTCCACATGCAGGAGTAAGGACACTTTGCACCCTGCAGCCCTTTTCCAACACCTAACACACTTTCCTCTGGCTGCTAACAAAAGCTCTTTGTTTTCAGCACTGAAGTCTTCATTTGCACGAGCCCTCTGCGGAAATACGAGCACTGCATCGTGGAAAAGGTAGGAGAGAATTGTTTTTATTGGGTTTAATGCTGCTTTTGCAAGGCCTTGCTGTTTCATACTACCTATCCTTTCTGAAGACAGCAGCTGCTGGGCTTCCCTCAATCCCTATCTGAGGGATAGCTTCCCACACACAGAGCAGTAACTCAGGACAGGGAATCTCCAAGTGCCACATGGTGCCAGAATTACTGAGGACCACATGAGCCCTGGGCTCTTGGAACTGGGACCAGCTGTGTCAGCTGGTGACAGCAAAGGAACTGTTGTGGTGCAGCCCACAGGGATGGGGGATTCCCAGGGGAATCCACTCTGGAGAACCACCAACCAACAAAATCTATTTCAGTCTAAATCTGGAGCCTGAGGTGTCCCAGAAGAGGTCATTGCTGTGTTGAGGAGGTTGTAGTGTTGGAATAAATCCTTTTTGCTTGTGGCATGGGCAAGATGTAAGAGGGACTTAGGTCACTGGAATGACTCAGATGGGAACAACCCACGTGCTCTGGTCAAGCAGCCAGTGCTCCTCATAAACTCGACAGTTGGGCACAGCCAGAGCAGTGCTGAGTGAAGGCAAAACAGGTTCAATCAGCATCCTGGGCCACAGCCAGTCTGCATGTGGGGTTTCCTAGACATGGGTGAAGGTTTACAGGGGGAAGAAAATGCTCTTAGGGCCGGTGTGACATGAGTGATGTGCAAACAGAGAGCACAGCAGGATTTTCTCCTATTGCTTGTCTCTGCAGTATAAGTGGGTTGAGAAACACTTGGGACCCGAGTTTGTAGAGCGGATTATTCTGACCCGAGACAAGACCGTGGTGGCTGCTGACCTGCTGTTTGATGACAAGGACACCATCCAAGGTTTGAACAGCGTTTCCATGGCTGGCTGCTGGCTGGGGAGCCACCCCCCAGCTGATTGCAGCTTTCCCCCTTCCCACAGGCGCAGAGCCAAACCCGAGCTGGGAGCACATCCTGTTCACCTGCTGCCACAACAGGCACGTGCAGCTGCCGGCCCCGCGCCGGCGCCTGCGCTCCTGGGCCGACGACTGGAAGGGCATCCTGGAAAGCAAGCGCAGGCAGTAGGGCAGGAAGGGAATGCTGTGCCCTTCCCACTGCCAGGGCACCAGCCCAGCCCCTGCCATGCCCAGCACTGTCACTGCGGGCATCAGCCACAGTAAGAAATGAGCTGCTCCTGGCAGACACAGTGCTCTGGGTTGCTGGAAGATTGCTCTACACTCAGTTAATCTCTGTAGTGTTTTGGATGTTTGCTGTTGGAGAAGAGAAACTATAAACTACAAACAGCTGTGGTTGGATTTTTGTGTGTGTTTAACCTCCTGTTTGGTTTGTGCTGTCTGGGGGCAGAGGGGAGAGAAAAAGAGGAAGAAGGCTCTCAAACGTGAGCAGATCCTGTGTGGATGTCTGTCAGGAAGCACTGTAAACAGTAAAACCCTTTAAAGTTTATGTATTTAGCCACCCTGGTTATTGGGTTTCTCTTGCTTCATGGCTGATAATGAAAAGAGACTAGGCTGGCTCTGATTTCTTGGCCCATGTGCTTGAGTTAGAGTGGGCAAAGGCAGCAAGTGCTGGAGAAAAATATTTGTGAGCTCACACAGAACTGATTACACAAGCATTTAAGTTAATATTTTATTAACAGAAGCTTTTACAAGACAGTTGGTCTCATGAGGCAGACTGCCCTGAGCCCCTCTTTTTTGTTTTCTTTTTTTTTTTTTTACTTTACCTTTCTCACCAGTGGTAATAAAAGACAAACTTACCACTTCTTCATCTATAGGGTAGCTACAGCCTGCCCTATGCAGTGATTCCCTAGCTGGCTGCCTCTGCCATGATTAGAGAATGGCATAACTAGTGCCACAGGGATGAAGAGATTGTGAACTGCCAGGGGAGGGAAACTCCCTTTTCTGCAAGAGGAATATATTTCTGTGACATGTCAGTGACTTGACACTTAGCATCACTTGTCACGGACGCTGAAGGGAAGAGGTACAGCACAACTTGCCAGGAACTGGAGTGAATATAATCCTGCCCGATAACCAAAGAAGAACACCCCTCATTGCTGGGAAGGGTTATTTGTGCAAGCTGGGTGCTGAGCTGCACTTGGCAAAGCACTTTCCAATGCGCAGCCATGACCCACTTTATTTTAAATATTTGCAGGCTTAGCTTTTGGCCCAGCTGCCATGTTAGTGCTGTTCCATCCTGTTTGTTAACTAAACACCAGCACTGGTGGCACCAACTCCCCTCTTTACTGCTGCTCTTGACCTGCTGAGCAGAAAGCCAGAACAGTTTCCCCTCTCAGTCCTTGGGCAGAGGGATCCCCACTGCCGTGTGCTTGCTGAGGTTCCTGGCCTCCTCCAGCTGGGGAGGAGTGCAGTAATCCTGCAGGAAGATGGAGGCCAGGTTGCTGAGGCGCCTGTTGGCCGAGAGCGAGAAGCGCAGCATGCACTCCACCACGGGCAGCGCCGTGGTCTGCGCGCGCGACCGCGGCGTCGTCAGGAACATCAGCGTGCTCACGGCCGACACCACGGTCTCCTCGTTGGAGCTGGACAGGCAGTTGATGATGGGCTCCACCCCGTTGGCCTCCAGGATGTACTCTTTGTTTGTTTTATCCAAGCATAGGTTGCAAAGACCTCCTGGAAAGGCAAGAGGAAAGTGTCTGAGGTCATGCAAATTCACTGCTCATCCTGTTTCTAACATCCACATCTACATCCACATGGATGGAAAATTCTTAATGGTTCCCTAGGCCATGTTCCTCCTCCTGCATGTCATTAGAGGGCACTGTTACTGCTGTACATAACTGCTTCTACTGAATGGTTCCTGGAATGCTCACTCATCCCGAATGGAAGACACAAACCAGCAGCTACAGCAGGTGCTACAGAAAAGCCAGAGAATGGAGGTAACAGAGTTAGTGGCCAAGAAGCACAGACTGTTTGAAAATTGAAACTCTGAGATGCAGCCACAAACCTTAAAAAGTCAAATCCATTTAGTATCATCTCACAGAACCACTCACAGCATCAGGCCCTTTAGCTTATGTTCAGACCATAAAAAATTGTGGTAAGGCAGTTCCTCAAAAGATTTATTTAAAAATGTCAAGTAAATATTATAGAAGACCAGTTGCCAGTAGCAGAATGGTTAGGTGGATCTGTAAAATGTACCTGGCAAAATCTATGTATTAATGACTGCTTCTCTATAGGAGAGATTTCAGTAAAAAGTTAATCAGGTAGGTAGTGTTTAGGAAAAAAACCAAAACCCAAATCCTTTCCAGACAGTGTCTTCGTTAAGGTCTGTAAGGACATGAAGGGTCGTGCCTGCCTGACTTCTCTCCCATTCTGCACTGAACGAGGCTTTATCAGCAGTGTGTGTTTGTTTTTGGAGCCGTGCGTGAATTTGGGGCGGATTCCCGAGCAAACCAGTGTCCCCTGGCCGGGTGACAGCTGAGCCCTTACCCATGGCAAACTCCACCAGGCTCTCGTTGTCCTCGGTGAGCATATCGAGGAACAGGTCCAGCACCTGGAGCTGCCGCAGGTACTCGTAGTTGCTGGGATCGTAGGCGAAGTTGGCCAGGTTCGCCAGCACCTGCTCCTTGGCCTCTGCAAGGGAAAAGGGTCGCGTGCGTGAGGAAATGCTTGACACGGAGAGGGCGGGCGAGCGAGCGGCGGCGTTTGCTACCTGTGCTGTCCGTCACTTGGAACTCGGTGACAAGCGCCTGCAGGTACTCCAGCCGACCCAGTTCCATCGCGGGACACCGCACCTGGCTGCCCGTTCCCCCGGGCAGCGTCGGCTCCGGGACCGGGTGCACGGAGGAAATGGGAGGAAGCGGCCGCCCGTGCCTGGCGGAACAAGCCCGGCCGCCGCCATTTTGTGGGCGGGTGAGGGCGGCACCGTCTCCCCTCAGGCGGGGCGGGAGCGGCCGCCATTTTGTGGGCGGGGGGCAGATCCGCTCCTTTCGGAGGGCGGTGCGCGGTGGTCCTCGTCTCTCTCTCTCTCTCTCTAAATATATTATATATAATTATATATTTTTTATAAAAATCTATATAAAAATAAATGAGCCTGTGTCTAGGTATTTGACTGTCTCATTATATGGCAGACCTTGCTGTTCAGGTGCTTTATTCTGCAAAGCAGCTGACCTTTCCCTGCTGATTACTTACTTAAAGAATTTTCACCTCTGTGTATGTTCTGTTGTTCCATCCCAAGGCTGCTGTTCTTGTGGTAGCTGCTCCTGGATCAGTTCCAGTTTAAATAACGGGATTGCAAGTCAGTAAGCTGAGGGAGAGCAGGTAAGAACAGGGCACAGTATGTGCACGGTGAGGTAGATTATGTGAGGAAAAAAATGAAACAAAGCCAAAGAATGAGTTAAAAAAGCAGCAGGTGATACCACCTTGGTTGTACAATGGTTTGGGCACAGAGCGGAGCAATTCTCTTGTCTTGAGCTAAGCTTGGTGAAACCACAGCAATTTTATGTACTGCAAGAGGGTTCAATTGTGGTTCATGTCGTGTAAATATACAAGGTAAAGGTTAATAAAGATCATAAATGTAGGAGTGGACTCTGCAGAAATGTGTACTGCTTTTATTGAAGCAATTACATGCATGGCTGTTCTTCTGTGGATAAGGCAAGGAACAGGCCGTGAGAACATGTTGTCTTTTGTGCTATCTCAAATAGAATTGATTTTCATATCAAGCAAATTAGTCATGGACTGATCCACATGGCACCAGTGACAAGAGTGGTGGGCTGATAACCCACACAGCTGGGGGCACTAAAATATCTGCCCATGACTGCATTAAATGGAAGGATGAGCAAAGAAGCTTCACTGAATGCAGTAATGCTAAATATTTTAACATTGTAATGGTGTGGGAAGATGCAGAACATGAAAGGGAAGATATTTATTTCTACCTGGTATAAAAGTTCAATCCAGGCTAAGTGCAAGCAACTTAGCATGATTATCAACTGAATATTTATGTATATGTCTAAGTATATACACGTGAATTTTTATCTGCATATTTGAGGATATCTGTCGGAAAGTGATCTGCAAAAGTGCTAAAAGATATGTCTATATTAGAATGTTTTGCTGCTGTAGTAAGAAATCTCATGTGTGCTTTTGTAAGTGGTAAGTGTTGATATACTTTAAAGCCTCACCTGTCATTAAGTAGAAGGTGAATGAGTAATGTGGGAAAGCAGGAGCAGAGAAAGCAAACACAGGGAGCTAGTCCATACAAACAGAGCGCTACTGAGATTAACTAATAAGGGGGGGAAACTGTGATTAAAAAGGAAAAATACAATTACTTCTGTTTATAAGAGCTGCATTTACCCACCCAATATTGGCTGTATAGTTTAATGGTCTGAGTGCTCCAAGCACTTGCTGTTTGCCAGGGCAGTTCCCAGAGCAGGGGCTGGTCTAGCCAGGGTAGTCACAGCTCCAGGGGTTGTTCTGATTACTTCTGTAGCACACCGAAGCCAGAATTCAGGAGATTTAAATTTCTATTTCCTTACAGCAATACAATTTCTTTTCTTATATCTATTAGCAATGTCTGCAAACAGCAAGCCAAGCTTGTAAATGAAGTGATTTTGCACTTCAGAGATGTCTTAGTATGTAAGATTGCTGTAACCTTTATTTGGGGTTTATTGCTATTAAATATAAATAAATAATATTAATACTTAAGCTTTCCCAAGTATCACCTTGGCAGAGAATCTTAGGCTTTTAAGGATCATGGTCTTGCAATATTTCGGTGTGAATTTCCCAGTGAAAGTTTCATTTCAGTGAGGAAAGGTGCTTCTTGCCAAAATGCTTGTCTTGCAGTGGTCAAAATATCTTCAGTGATAAAGGGAGCAGAGGAGGGGCAAGAGGGGGCATGAGGAGCAAGGAACATTTGATTCTAGTCAATTTTTGTGGCTCTGCTGTTTCTCAGGGATTTTTAGCCTGGCTGAGTTAGTAGTGTTTGTCCCAAATAAAAGGGTTATTTTACTGTCTGCACGTGTTAGAGAAGCTGCTTCAGTGGAGCTGTGGTTGCCTTGTTTAAATGGCTGACCTTAAACTAATGAGGGGAATTTTCTTGCCTTCTTTTCCTTCTGGTCCCCAAGATTCCTAAGGACTGAGTGTTGCACCTGTAGGATCCCTCTGAGGGAGAATATTTATTATTCTGTAGCATACTCAGGTCCCTCCTCTTATCCTTTGCCAAGCTCCTGCTCAAGGCAGCTTGGATTTCGTGTTGGAAACATAAATGGGAGAGGACACCAATGGAAACTAGGGGAGGGGGGTTGTTTTACTCTATTATGGGAACTCAGACATCCACCTGTGGAGACAGCATAAAAGGTTACTTCTTGTCTGCTCAGGATTTGCTTCAAACCTCTGGGTTGTGGATTACACTTAAATGGTCTGTGGAAAGTAACTAGGATAGACAACCCTGTTTTCAGGCTTGAGTTTTATTAGAAAGGTTTCAGTCAGCAAGT
Organism: Muscicapa striata striata; assembly: GCA_030060385.1. NCBI lineage: Eukaryota > Metazoa > Chordata > Aves > Passeriformes > Muscicapidae > Muscicapa > Muscicapa striata. Next base: position 384,718 of record JAREIS010000261.1, on the reverse strand, counting down.
TGAGAAATGTCAAAATAACAAGTTGGTGATTTGGTTGGTTTTTTCCCAGAAACCTCTCTTTGTGCCTGCGAATAAGTCCCAGTGATCCCCGTGATGAGTCTGGGAGTATCAAAAAGCACTTCTGAAAAGCACTCTCCCTGCCTTCCATCCTAAATTATCTTGCATTGCTGTGCACAATCAAGAAATTATCCAAACAGCTATCTTTGCCTTGGTGTAGGAGGAACTGATCTCTTTGTCAGCTTCAGTTGGTGAAGATTTTTTGGTTTTGCCCTGTACATTTCCTTTTTTATGAAGCAGTCAGGGCAAAAGCGTTACAGGTGGATCAATTGGCTCCATGCAGGAGGTGCCTTCCATTGCTCCTTCACCCAACCTTTTTTTCCTGTGAGAAATTTTGGTGGATTGTAGCTTACACTGTATTTTGCCTCTTTTGCCCAGGACATTTGTAGCAATGAGATGATCTGAGGCCACATAACCTCATATTTCCGTAAGTAAACAGAAAGGGAATGTAGAAAGGCAAACAGAATATAAAATTTAGGAATTACACACAGAGAAAATGGCAATCTGATCAGCTGCTTAGCTGTTTATTTGCAATAGCTAGAAGAGATTTGATACTTAATCCCTTTTTATTGCTTTTTTTGTGAGAGAGAAAGCCCCCTCATTTTCCTAGGAATGTACAGCAATCTGTTTTGGTAAGCTGAGAAGCACCAGTCCCTGTTTACTTCATAGGTATGGACCATGTAAGCATTACATAAGTTAATAAACACATGTGCTGAGAGATTAGATATGTATATCTCTCACTAATAATTTTATTTAATTATAGATTTGATGAGGAAATGCAAATCCTCCTGGGTCCATAATCCCAGGGAGAAGATACTGAGCTGTGGGAGTGGGAATTCTTCTGAAAGGCTGGTGCTCCTTCTGTGCAAAAGCTACCTGTGAAGCCATCATAGTCTCTGAAGGCCTTGCAGTCAGTTTTCCAGTGGTTTCATCCAGAGTGGGGTTTCTTTATTGGTTTGTTTGTTTTATCTGTGGAGTTCTAATGAAAGCTGTGTGTTTGTCACTAGGAATCCGATAGGACAGTTCGCCAGATAAGCACTGCAGCTGGGTTTGATATAACAGTTCTTAAGCTGTTACTTCTTCCATTTCACTCCCATTTTGTGCTTCCATCTTTTTGATTGTTCTGATGTGTAGGGTTATCTTTATCTGTGTGCTTCATGAGCTGTTATCTGCATGTATTGGATCAGGGATGATACAGAAAATGTCCAGTTTGCATCCTGAGCTGCTGCTGCTGAGGCTGCTGCAGCCATTTTCTGAGCAGTGACAAGCCTAAATCCTGGGAATGTGGCAGAGAAAGCCACTTGCAGTCAAGGCTGTATGCATAGAAAGTCAGCAGCACTGGCTTTTCTCAGTATGCCTTCCCCACAGATTACTTTGTGAGTTCTGCTTGTGCTTATAAGAAATATAAGTTATGTTTGTACAAAGTTCTCTAGAATGAGAATGCTGGTGTAATTAGGTTCAAAAGTCTAAGACTGAACTGATCTCCACAAAGAGGAACTACAGTTGCTTTGAATTTTGTCCTATAAAAGGATACATATCCTTATTCTTAGATCTGATATCACCCTCCCTGCCCCAAGTGGGTTCCAGTTAACACTGAAGTGTGTTTACATGAGCCCTTAACCCTCTTTTATGATACATTCAACAGCATTTGAGATATCAGTAGTTATACAAAGCTCCAAGAGTTGGTGGATTGCTTTTTGGGGGGTTGGTTTTTGGTTTTATTTTTTTGTTTTTGAGGCCCTGGAGTTGAATTTGGAGGCTTTGAAACTGTCCTTGGCATGAAGAATTCCTGTATATGCTTCATAGGAGAAAATAGTTGATCTTACTGGAAACTTGTCTGAGCTCTACAACCCATGTAGATAATATTTACAGTGTGGAAAATAATAACACACTTCCTGTGGAAAGCGTGTCTTGCCCTCCCCCAATATGGGAAGCAAACAGGAAGCCTGTGCACCAAAATTGTATATTCAGATGAGGCAACAATACTTCTTTGTGAAGAACTATCCATTAATATCTGTTATGTGAAATTCCAGTGACTTCTAAAAGGTGGTGACTTAACCCAGTTGAACTGTCTCAGCTTTTGTCTCCCAGCACTGGGTCCCATGGCTGTTATCCCACGGTTTGTTTTAGGAGAGCTCGCATCTCTTTGTGCTTCATTTCCTTGGCTGTTCTGGGCTGGACCCATGGTCTGTCTTGGAGTCTGACAAGGCCCTTTGGAGTGGAAGTGCAAAAGGAAGATGACAGTTGTGGAGAGCAGACTGTTGTTTTCTCATCTGTCATCAGTGATGAGCCATGTATTGCTTTGTGCAGATCACTTCATGGTGTTGCTCTTTTTCCCCTTTTATTTTCATATGCTCGTGATGTACTGAATTACTGGAGGGGATTGACTTTCAGCCTTTGGTTCTGTTGATGTTTCACTGTATTGATATCTGGAGGGATTGTCCAAACATGCTTTGGAAGCCTCTCTCAATTTGTTTTTTTTTTCCAGAGCACAGAAGCTGAGCCCCATAAATAATGCAGCAGATATCATGAAGAAGCTGGAGTTGTAGAAGATGTAGTGGTAATCACTGGTTATGTCTACCAGGAAACCTGAAATAGAAATCATAGCTTAGCCAAAGAGAAGAGGCACACTTAAAGGCATACAATTACTTGAATGTTAAACCTGAATCATTCAGCAAATTGCCATATACAAAAGACAAGCATTCTTGTATGAGTTCTCCTCTCTGGGTTCTAGTGGTTTAGTTTTTTATTTGTAGTCACAAGTCAAGTGATACTTCTGGAGAAAGTATTTCTCAATACACAAAGAAATCAGGAAAGAAAGGAAATTGGAATTTTTCTCCAACCTGCTTCTTTATTTTGTTTGCTCAGCAGAGGATCCTTGTGCCACTGCCATTTAGTGGCTTTCGGACAGTGACCCTATCACATCCTAGGGCAGAAAATAAAACAACTAGATAGAGAAATAGGTCAGAAATTTACATCATAAGTTCTCTAAACTGACCATTTGTCTCTAATCCTGTGTAATGAGGGATAAGGAAATTCACAGCACAGCAAGATTATGACTAACGTTACGTGACCTCAATATAAACCATTTAGAAATCTGAGATATCAAGGGAGTAATTTAACACTAATATTAGAGATGGAAAAGTGATACTTAGGCCAAATACATGATGCCTTCCATAGGCTGCTTAACAATGTTGAAATACTGGAATAATGTTAATTTGCTTGTATTTTTCAATCAGGATTGGTGGTGTTTCTTTCCATAGTGTACTTTTCTGTAGCAGATTTTAGGATTACAAACAGGAGGTGCTTTTACTGTGCTTTGCTTTGCCCATCTGCTGCTTCTGTCAGAAATGACCAAGAAAGGACCTTTTCTTGCTCTTTGAGAAAAGTGATTGACACACTAATGCCAGGGAGTGCCATGAAATGTTGCCATTACAATATTGAACCAGACATAATTTTCCTGTTGAGTAGCCACAATTCATTGTCTGGAGAAGAGAACTAAAGCCTGAACTGAGGCTGACATACTCAGGTTAACATTTGTTGTTTGATAGTCTTTTGAATTACTTCTGTGCTGCAGGAGCAGGTGTGTCTTGGACAGGTCACTTAGTGGCATTTGGAGTCAACTGTGAATAATTTATTGGAGTGGGAGTCATAAATAGCTCCTTTCTTGTCTCCAGAGAAAAATTAATACGCTCCAGAACCTGGAAAGAAGATTTAACAGAAGCTTTTACTATGGGGCTTTTTAATAATGTAGGACTGGTGATAGCTTTGAACACAAATAATTTGTTTAATGGGATGTTCACAATTCCTTGAGATTTCATGGATAAAACAATGTGAACTGGCAAAATGGTGACAAAGTTCATAGCAATTCCTGTCAGCTTCTTTCCACTGGAAAAAAGCAGTCATTGCTCCCATACATATCAGATCACTTACCAAGTGAGTCATTTTTTCAATGTGCAGAAAATGTGCAATGTGCAGCTGCAGAAATTACTTTCCAGCTGTCACAAGAGGTTGATGATTCCTTTCTGACCCTACTTTTTATATTGTTCCCTTTGTATAACTCATCTATACCATAGGTCTGGAAACTCCCTAATTCCTCTCCTTGATGTTCCCAAACACTTGACACCAGTTTGCACACCACCATCTTTCCCCAGCCAGCTTTCCCAGCCTCTCTCACCTGTGAGCGGGGGCCCGATGAGGAGGGTGATGCTCTCTAGGATGGTGAAGAGCCCTAGAGCGCTGGAGAACCTGTCCATCTCTACCACATCCATCAGCACCTGGAAGGTGAGCGCCCCAACACCGCTCATGGCTATGCTGAGGATGACACAGTAGAGGATGAGCACGCTGAACTCGGCTGAAATGACACAGATGAAGTTGCTGAGCCCGCAGAGGAGCGCGGCCAGGCTGAACAAGTAGATGCGCCTCCCTGTGAAGACTTGGTGTCCTGAGAGCAGCCCTGTGAAAGGGCGGATGAAGATGTTGATGAGCCCGATTATGGAGATGAGGAGGGCTGCCTTGTGTTCCTCCACCCCACTCTGGATGGCATAAGGCACAAGGAAGACATGGGGTAAGGCAAACCCCATCATCATCCAGGTCACTCCAATAGTGTAAATCTGGTAACCTTTGTTTTGACAGAAGATGTCAAAAGCCAGGTACTTCTGCAGCATCTGGAAGCATTTTGTCCTTGTGGTGTGCTGCTGGAGTGTGGGGTGGTGAGGAGATGCTCCGTTGGACAGCTGTGCCTCTTGTGCTCTGCTCCCTGGCTCCTCTTTGGGCTTGGCAGCCTCTAGAAGTGACTCTGATGCCAGCTGAATGGGTCTCATGATGGCTCCACAAACACAGCAGTTCAGTAGTATTCCTCCAAAGATGAGGAAAGTGTTTCTCCAACCCATCTTGTCCAGCAAGTATTGAGACAGCAGTGGCCACAGTGTGAAACCAAGGGAGACACCGGTGGAGGCCACGGCATTGGCCAGTGTTCGCCACCGTACAAAGTAGTAGCCCAGCGTAGTCACTCCTGCCTGGAAGCTGAAACATGATCCCAGACCTAAAGGTGAGAATAAATGATCCTTTTGTGTTGTCTTAAAGGGTGAAAGGAGCCCAAGTTCAGGGTGTACCCACAGATTACTTCATCTGCCACTGAAGCATTTTCTGACCTGCCAGGCCACACAGCCCCCAGGGACTGATTAGTACTTGGAAACCCCACACCAGGGATGAACAAGGATGTGTGTGAATTAAACTATTTGTGTTCTTTGGTATAGTAAATATACTGATCTAAATTGACATTTTTCTGGGACACACTGCAATTCCTAAAGTTGTTATGGAATTGTTCATTAAAAACTTGGGTTTTGTACCACATGCAACAAGCAGTGCTGCTTTCCTGATGCTTTCATCAGGGCTCAGGGAATTACTTGTTTTTCTTACTATGCAGTGGACACTGCTTAACTTGCAAAATTCAGCAGGATTGGTTCCAGAATAAGGAATTCATTTTTCTGTGTTATTAAAAACCAAGAGTTGAACGTCAGTTACATAGGAGAAATATTTGGAAAGGAAAGGTTCCCATCTATTACTTCTGTTCAAAACCAACAGGGTCTTTTTTAGAAAAAGATGTCTCCATTCTTCCCCAGTTTGGGAGTGGTAAAATACAAGCCCAGGGAACCTGGGAAGGACATTATCCCAACACATTATGTTCCAAGATTGGAAAAACAACAAAAACCCTCCCTTCTTGAAAGACAAAAGTCTGAGAAGCTACTAAAAAGAACAGACATCCTTTTCCTCAATTTTACCCTCTGGAGACCTGTAGCTCTTTCCAGAGAGAAGCACTTCCCAGCGAGCTTGAGTGGGTGAGGTGTGTGCTAAAGGGGTGTGGAGGCCAAGTCTAGTGGCTGTAGGCTTTCTGCTGTGCTGGGAGGCTGTTGAGTTCTCCTCTTTCACAGATGAGTGGAAAAATGTGACTGCCTAGTCAGGGCTCTCCCATTTCCCATCTCCAGCCCAGCAGCTGGGTTTCCCTGCTCTCAGTACCTACCAGTGATGAGGCCAGCTGTGAGGTACAGCTGGCTGATGGACTGGCAGAAGGAGCTGGACACCATTCCCAGCCCGCTGAGCAGCCCGCCCAGCATCACCACAAACCTGCAGCCAAAGCGCTTCACCAGGATGCTGCAGAGGGGCCCTGGAAGGAGAGCATGAAAAGGGAAGCTGTTAGGGAGGAAAAAAGTACTTTGTACCTGCTGGATTGCTGCAATTATCAAATAGTGTAGCTAGAGACTCTGAGGGTTGTCCCAGCAGGTTAATGTAGTGGGGGAGACAGGAAGAGAAAATATATTCCATGATCCTCCCAAGTGCTTGGCCAGGCTGTTTGCTGAGGGGAAGTCTGTGATCTGCTGGGATTTTGACTATCAAGTAGGATGTGATGGATTTTCATTAAAACCATTGGAAATGGACTTCTGGTGAATGTTACGAGATTATGATAAATTACTTGTTTGTTAATGACATTTAACATCCATCATTTTGGGGCAGGGAAAGATTAGTTCACACCTGCAGCCCACCAGTGGGAACACTTCTCTCTGCATGCTCTGGCAGAAGAGAATCTGAAGGCAGGATTTCTTTTCCTGCTCCCTCTGGGATCCTCAAGGTTTTCCAGGTTTTATTAACTTTTTTTCCCAATTCTGAACATTTATGGCTATAGAAGCAAATGCAAAATGACTTAAGCTGCAGAATTAGGAGTCAGTCGGCGTAGGGAATATAACCTGTGGCATTTTGTGATTTTGTGATCTAAATCAACGTCTGGCTTGAAATAAAATCCACACAATCAAGTGAATAGTGGAACATTATAAAAATTAGGAGTGCAGCTGTCTGTATTTTGATCTGCTTGGGAGATTTTTGCCTCAGACTTCACTGGCCTTTGAAAAAGTGTCTAGCAAATGTGACTGGATTATTTTTCCTCCTGCTGAAGACATTAAGGATTAACTAGCTGTTTAACTAGCCCAAGAAGGCATAAATTGAACACCACTTGGCTCTAAAAACCATAAGGGTGTTTCGTGATTAGTTCCTGGTTACTTGTTGTCTGGGTTTCAAATGTTATTTCTCACTTGCCTGGGGCTTTTGTGCTTTCTTTTGCAAGAATAATATCAACAAAAGCACTGCATTTGTATGAGTTAGTGCAGAGTGTTCCGTGTATGTGGATATCTAGGAGCAGGAACCTGTAAGGGCCTGAAATCCTCTTTTGGAGACAGATGTAGGACCCTGAGGTCTTTCAAATGATCTTATAACAAAATAATCGTTAATGGCTTTTACCTAGGAACGTAGCACCGATAATGGGATATGTTTGGCCAAGTTATGAGCTATTGTTTGCCCTGTGCCCTTCCCCATTTCCTTCCATAGCTCTCCTGCATGGAACCTTCTCCCAGCACGGGCTGCTCTGAGAACAGGCTGCCCATTTATCTTCCTCTTCCAATTCTTGCAACTAATAATTCTTTCCCCCTTCAATTCCTCTGAATTAAAAAGAATAAAGAAGAAAAGAGAGTGGCGCCTCTAAGAGATACTAGTGACAGCAGCACACAATTTTGGGAAAGATTTAAGTGCTGAAATGGTGCATGTAACCGGAGAACTTGAATCAAGTAAAGACTGGCCCCCTCCAAAGGAGGTCAGAAGTTGCAGCAAAAGCCATATGTGCTTGGCCTGAGAGGGAGGCTTTGATCTCTGTTTATTTTGTTGTTTTCTCCTGGTTTTTGTTACTGGTGCCTTGTGCTACTGGGTGACACAAACAAGCCCTCCTGTGCTGTAACACCCTCTAGACTGCTCCTGCCATAGGAGACATAACTGGCAAGCAAAGTACAACTCTGGCTGTGCCCTGACAAATTCTATTGTGAATATAAACACAAGGCTTTTCTTTCCTTATCTAATTTATAACTTTTGGATCTATGTATTGGCTGTCTCTGTATTACCTTTTACTATGCTTCTAGCCTCCTACACAATTACTTCATTAAAGATGACAGGATAATTGACATTCCTGTGCATACTGCCAGAGTTGTCCTTCCTGGACATGCTGGGACCAAGTTGCTTCTGAGACCATTTCCCAAAGCCAGCAAGTCCCAGTTGGATCTTTCCCACTAATCACAGGATCACAAGGGCTGGGAAGCAGGATGGGGAATGTCCAACAGCTTCCAAATTCTAAGCCCTGAGGATACTGCTGTATTTCTCCTGACTCTCAGGGGTGATTCCTCCCCTTGTCACTTCCCTCAACATCTCTTTCTTTCATCTTTTTCGATCTGCACCTTGATATTCTGGACCTGGCTGTTTCTGCTGAGGTGCAAACTCTCAAGTCCATGCAGGTGACTGCCATATCCTGCACAGGACAGACTGAACCTGCCATAGCCTTCACATCAGCATGACTCAGGGCTCTGGGGTTGTTTTTTTCCTTTATAATGTAGTATCAGCTTTCACCAGCATTGCAAGGGAGCAGGAATGAACTCAGGGAGAAGCTCAGATACACGGGCAACACTGGGAACTTTCCTTCTGTTGCCTGGTAGGGTTTGGGTTGTCTGTTTATCGAATAAGAGCAGGATTTGTATGGGTCACAAAGCACAGACCACTCATTGGGAAGTCCTTGAGCTGCTGGGCATTTGCTTTTCTCTCTGCAGAAAAAGAATCCCCACATCTGTGTGTGGAATCTGGGACCACTGCCCTGTGCTGCTCCTGTATTTTATTTTGAGGGGAAAACCAGTGATTCACACCACTATCCACTGAGCACAAGGCTCCTTCACCCCTGCAGCCAGAGCCTGACTCACATTCTGCACTGATCCAGCCCTGCTCACATCCACCCCGATCCCTGCATAGGTGTGCTCTCCGTGCCACCGCCCAAGGAGCTGCTTTTAAGGCTTTGCCTCAGCTGGCAGCTCTGAGGAGCTCAGCTTTTGGCATCTCTTCAGCCACAAAGAACACAGCTGTCATGTGGCACTTGGAAGGAGATGTGCTCTTGTGGACAAGATGAACTAAGAAAGCACCAGAGCTCCAGCACTATGTTCTGGCTTATTCAAAGAGCTTCTTTGAGAAATAACTATGTTCTTGCTGATCTGGAAAAACTGGGCTGAGAAAGGGATTTGCCTTCTTTGACCAAGGGTCTTGGCTGACTCTGAAAGTGACGAAAGGGAGCATGGAATCTGTGGACATTTAGATTTGGACTGTGGGATCCAAGTGGCTTGGAGATGCTGTGTACTGCCAAACAGCCACTCTACTTGGACCTCCCCCTCCCTTCCACCCCCTGCCTGAATGAAACGCTGAAAGTACCCTCGTTACATCCCCCCACCACAGCACAAGGGCAGGAGATGGAGGAGGCCATTCCCTGCAGTCACTCACCCCCTCCATGCAGCACAGCCACCATGATGGATGGGAACCACGACGTCTGGCTTTTGCTGGCCTGGAACTCATGCTGGAGGTCCGTGAAGAAGACACCAATGCAGGAGGGGAAGCCCAGTGTCAGTCCCTGCAGCACCACTGCAGCCAGCAGCACCATCCATGCCCAGCCCTGGTCCTGGGGCTTGGCAGCGCCACGTCCTGCTGCTTCTCCTTGAGCCATGATAGCTCTGTTCTCCTCTGAGCCAGCCTGCTGGGGAAGGGAGTGCAGCTACCATGCAACCCTCAGCCCAGCAAACAGGCCTTCAGGGGGCAGCTGATGGTGTTCCTGAGGCTCAGAGCACTGGCGTGTCCCACACCTTTCCCAGCTGACACTCTTGACTTTTTGCTCTGCATTTCTTCCAGCACCTCCCTTCCTTCTCACTACAGGATCCTGGCACCAGATTGCTTAAGAAACCACTGCCTTCTCTTTTTATATTTCACAAGACTGTGACCACAGCCAGGTAGAGGACAGGACCACACCTCCTCTGAGGTAGGAATTGGCTTTACCTAGTTCCGCCCTTATTTTCCCTTTCACCCGCTTTCATCATATGGAGTCCCCTTGCTGGCAATTGTTAAGGTCACTCAGTTCCCGTGCCAAGGAGGAAAAAGTGCAAATGCCAGGTGAAATAGAAACCTATAAAGGTTGTGTGTCACAGCAGAGTTCAGTGTGAACCTTTCAGGAAAACTACACCTTCCTACAAAGTGCTAGTGGTGAAAAAACATTTTAAAAGCCATTAATTAATACTACAATCCAGTGATGGTAGATAGGCTTTTGCTTTACCTTTCTAGATCTAGAGCTGCTTCTGAGAGATCCCAGTTTGGATTTCTCTGAGACTGACAGCATGGAACGTATAGCAGTAGCATTCCCCATCCTCTCCACATGAATAAACATGCATAAAATAATAATCTCTGGCAGCTGGATGAGCTCAGAAAGAGTGCCCATAAGGTCACTTCACAGCGCAATATTTACTTAGCACTTAAATAGTGTTTTTTCCCCTAAAACAACAGCTGCATTTAGGTTTTGTGTGCAGCTTTAGAGACGAATAATAGTTTGATTTTGCTCATTATTTCAAATATACCATGGTGGCAGAAAGTTAGTTTCGTACCTCAGGCTGAGAGCAGGATGTGTGGAGCGGAGGGCGGCACCGCGTGGCTGCGGCTCATCCCCTGTGTGCGCAGCTCACGGCCCATGCTCAGACCCTTCTGCTTCAGGAGCCACTACAGCCTTTGATGGAGTCTTTTGCAATATTAACCTAGGCATCATTTCTGTAAACAGGGCTCTTATGCTGGCTGGCTCACAGCCAGAAAACAAACAAAAAAAAAGGCTGGGAGCAGAGGGGGCCCGTGGGAAGGGGCTCTGAGATGCAAATCACGGTGGTGGTGCTCAGCACACTTTAATCTTTTGTCCACTTTAGCTGGGCGCAGATAATGCAACTAATTCAAGGGCTTGTCTCTGTGGTGTGAATTAGCTGGATGACAGCCTAAAACCTCTCCCCGGCAACAGCAAACCTGCAAAAAAAGGCAGAAGCACAGCTCTTCTCTGTTCCCAGCTGCACTGTTCAACTTTTGTGTTTGTCCAGCAGATTCCTGGCTCCCCTCACATCTCCCTGGGCGCCTGCTTACAGGGGAGGACTCTCCAGTTGGGCTTGAGACCCCATGGCTTTCGTCCACCTTGTGCTCCTGGCTGCAGGACACCTTTTCCCCTGGGCAGCCCGACCTTCACAGTTGCTGCAAGGACCTGGGGATGTGCTGCCAGGCACCACACGACCTCCTCTCTGCCTCCTCGTTGCCTCCTGCCTGCACAAACGTAAAGGAACAAGATTTTTCCAGCTCACACCGAGCATCAGCAGCGCCACAAGCCCTCGGATTAACCCTTCCAAGGTATCCAGATAGGATGGATGGTGTGAAAGTGGAGGGCTGGTGTGCATTGTCCTGCTCCTAAGGGCTTGGTGCTCTCAGGCAACCTGCCCGTGGTGTAGAGCAGTGAACGTGACAGGGACACCTGTGAAACACAGGCAGATTTTCACACGCGTATGATCATCCCAGATTAGTAGGGTTGGGAATAAGGTTGGAGTTCACAGCAATAGCCACACCTGGGTGCCTCCTGCAAACAGTGTGCTTTTGTTGGGAGGTGAACAGTGCAAAGGTGCTTCTCTCTGCCAGTCTGTGGAGCACTTGAGGACACGAGTGCCCTGGATAGGACATAGGGAACAACTGCTTGTCTCAGTCTTTCTCTCCAGCCACTCTCTGTTTGCTCTGATAAACTAATCCTCTCCTGTTCATGTCTGAATGTTGTTTCTTCTTCCAGTGATCTCCAAGATATCAGCATTCAAACCTTGGATTTATTTCCCTAGCTGTTGTGGAGCAGCCCTGGTGGCTGTTGTTCATGGCAGCAGACCAGGAGTGCTCATACAATGACTCTCCCTTCTTCTTCTGTGCCTCAGTTTCCTTCAGCTCCGACAGGGGACAAAATGCTGCTGGCATGAGGGCTCCTGGCTGCTCCCTGCAAGAACAGGGAGCCCTTATTGCCAAGAGACACAGGGCTCTGGGGCATTTATGTAGCTCACCTCAAAGGAAGAGGTTTATAGTTGACAAATTCAGGTTTATGTTATGCAAATAATGATATTTATAGTCTTCAGTAAGAGCTTGTAGCTGGTGGCACCTCTGCAGGGAGATGAGCAGCCCACTTCTCTGGAGCCACTGAGAAAGGAGACCTGGCCACAGAGTCCAGCAGGGAAGTGAGGAGTGTGGCTGGGGGGATGCAGAACCACTGCCCAAAGCAATGGGGCCAGGAGGGGTGTCCAGAGACTGGACAATGTCTGCAGCTTAAGAGCAGGAATGGGAATGGAGAAGGTTTCTCACACCTTCCTGCCGTTGAGGTCAGCCCTGGCATGCACTGGACACATATTTCATGAATGTGTAAAATAAGCTGCATGTACAGAAGCAAGATGTTTACTGTAAACTGAGGAGGGTGGTAAACTGCTTTTTGGTGTCACTCAGTGTCAGTTGAGGGTAGGAAAGCCAAACACTTTTCTTGGTAAATACCTTTATAAGTGACTTTTAAAGTACCTTTTCATCCTGAGAACATGGCTTTCTTTGCCATCCTCTCCCATATAGCTTATATTATATCCCAGCTGACTTTTCCAAGGTCATCCAGTGAGGTGACAGCAGAGAATCCAGATTTAGCTCTGATTAAAGCATCAGCCCAAGTGGTGCAGCCTGGCCCAGCACTATGGGCTTGTCTCTGCTGGATGCCACTTGTCAGCTGTTGGTTGCAGCCCTCAGGAGACAGCTGTGCCTGGGGCATGGCTGCAAGTCCCCAGCTCTCTCCCTGTCCCTACCAGCATGTTACAGCTTGGTAAACCAGCCCTGTGCTCAGGAGCCTCAGCAGCAGTTTTGGGGCTTAAAATCATGGTTTAGTGGTGGCCTTGGTAGTGCTGGGTTAACAGTTGAACTCAATAACCCTAAAGGTATTTTCCAACTTTTGGTTGGAAATAGTTCTGTGATTCTTTGTGGCTGGAAACCAAAGTGCAAACGCCTCAGAACTTGCAAATCACACTTGAGAAAGACCAGTTGAATTTGTTCCAGAGATCCAGATTAGCAAATCCTCTGGCAGATTGATTCTTGCAGAGGAAGTGTGGGGGCTTGTTTTGTTTTTAGTCTAAAGCAAGGGAAATGAAGTGACATTTCAGCTGTGGGATTGCAGAGCGCTTTGTGGCAGGGAGCTGTTCCTGTCCCAGGTTCAGTCACAAATTAAACTCTTACTCTGATCCATCCCTGGAACACAGACAGACCCAAGGTCTCACAGCACCTGAAAACAGGTTCCTGAGGCTGGGACAGGATCTGAACACCCTGGCAAAACCCCTTCAGACCAGCTCTGCTAGTACTGAGAAAATGGTGCTGTGCCAAGCATGGGGGAAGTGCTGGTTTATCCTGAGTTTCCCAAGCAGTTCCCATAGCATCACTCCCACATCCTCCCCCTGCAAAAGGGATCAGGGTCCTACCTGCACTAATTGGTCTTAATTAGCCCGACCAGCCTCATCTGTGTCCTCCTCCCACACCCCCTCCATCCTGTTTGTTCCCCAGCTGCATTTAACTCCAGATCCTTTCATGGGTTGTTTTTTGCTCAGTTTCACTGCTGCTTTCTGCTCTCCTGGATTGACTTTGGGTCTGCCTGGCTGCTTTGTGCTCATTAATTACTGATAATGTGGGTATAAGACCAGGTGAGAAATCCCCCTTTGGGAGTAGGTTTAATGGCCAGTAGCCAGTGCTGGGATAACACAGCTTAGCCTGGAAATAGGAAATGGGAGCTGAGGAGGCAGCTGGTACCAGAGCATGCACTGACAGCTCCTGTTGGCCTGCAGGAATTCAGCAAGATGTGGCTTGTCCCTGCTCTTCATCCTGGTGGTAGATCTGTGGCTGGTGGGTGACTGCAGCTGGTTTGTGGCATGCTGGCCCTTGCCCTCCTGACTGCCACCATCCCCTCTGGTCCCCCGCTGTCCCAGAGCCTGTGCTTTGTGTACAAAGTGTGGTGCCAAAAAGGGCAACATTCCCTGAGGCAGTGGAGATCTGGAGATGAGTCTAAGGAAGATATTGCATAAACTTACACTGAAGGTGGCTTTGGAAGGGACTCTGGCTCATGCTTTAACCTGCAACACTGTCCTGGGCTGCCCTGGGAGTGGACAGAGAGAGGGATCAATGGAATATCTGAACAGATGGAGGTCCTTGCTAGGAACCTGGCTGACGTTACTGAGGATATCTGGAAGCTGCTGGTGCTTTTCTTCCAGCAATTGCCTGCATTTGGGAAGATGAGGAGGGGGGATGTTCCTGGGAAAATGAGGCTTTTCAAGAAATGAAGTTACGTTGTCATTAGCTGTAGGAAGGCTCCTGCAGTAGGTGAGGATGTGGCAGAGGAAGGGAGAAATGGGATGTGATGCAGCTATGGGTACAGTCTAACCCTTCTGCAGGACATCTCTTTCATAGATTGACATTTTGATCCTGAGCAGTGGCTGAAGGTTCCCTCTAACAAGCTTCTAAATTAAAATTGGATTTTATTAATAAGGAATACGGGACTTAGTGGGACTAGGATCAAGAGAAGTATTTCCTTGTGACTGACTGCTGGATCCATGGAACAGGTGGAGGAGGTTGTGGGGGGTTGAAGGTGTTCAGCCAGAAAATTTGGAGCGTGTTTTTTAGGGAGCCAGCTGGTTTTTGGGCTCCAGCTATTCAGCTTTGGCTCTTTAGCTCTCAGCAGATTCTCTGCCATCCCAGCCAGACCCTGCTCAGATCTCCTGTCCAAGGAAGATGTCCTGCTCTGAGGAAGATACAGATGATGCTTAGAGGTCACAACAGGGTAGGAGAGAAGACCCAGCAATTTAGTGCTGACACTGAGGCTCTTCCTGCCCATATTCAGAGGGATTACTCTGTTCAGTTCTGTGATTTCTGGAAAAGGAAAAGCAGGAACTCTTTGTACCAGTGGAAAGTGCAGGTCCCTGTGCACCTTAGGATCATATGGTCGGGGGGTGGGTACAGAAACAGCAGAACATGGCCTTGAGCCTTTGTTTCATGGGCAAATCCCCTTTGGTTTGGCAAATATGACCCTCTCCTTCTTACTTTTTACATGTTTCTTTGTGTTAAAAATTTAGATAAAAACACACTGTAACATTAGGGTGAGGATGCCCATTTGTTAAGTGTTTTCTATCAGTTTAGTGTTTAATCTACCTGCTTTTCCAAGACACCTTGGACTCAGTGCCCAGGTTAAAGACCTGTCTGCTTGCTTGGTTGCCCAAATGGTTTTCCTCATTTTTAGACGCTGTCATTTGAATTCATTGAGATCACTGGTGCATGTTTTCCTGACTGTGGTAAAGGACCTGCTGCCCAGATGGCTCTGAGATCAGGGATATTCTTGGTGACACAGAGACCTGTGGAGTTGTCAGCTCACTGTTGAAACTTGAGGACTCTGTGCACTTCAGGCTGCTGATGGACTTGGGTCAGACTCCCATCTGCTGGAATCTGGGAAACACCTAGGAGGGATGGAGACCTCTAACAGGAAATATTACCAGAAAATCAATTATCTTTTGAGATAAGCCTTTGCTCATCTGTTACACCACAGTCTGAAGGTAATTACATTGGAGTAACCAATGTGTTTCTCCAGTCTGGAAAGCAAGAGAGTTTATGGTGGTTATCTACCCAGGTGAAAGTTGGGTTAAACCGTCAATAACTGACTCAAAACCAGATCTAGGTGGAAGGACGTGGCCAAGGTCCTTGTTTCCCAAACAAGTTAGCAAGCTGAGTTGAAAATATCTGCAGGCTTCCTGTCTGCAGACAGATCTGGCTTGATTACTTTGTTCCGGGTGAGGGTGGGTGGGTGGGTAAGTGACGAATTGACCTTCGTCTGTGTGTGAGCCTGAGGCAGAGAGAAAAGCCTGTGCAGGGGTTGTGCAAGATGCACAAATGGCTGTGGTGCAGCATTTCCTGTGCAGGGATTGTGCAAGATGCATGGCTTCACCCTCCCACATTTCACCCTCCCACATGTGCAGGGATTGTGCAAGATGCACAAATGGCTGTGGCAGGACCTGTGCACCGCTGCATTTCACCCCCCCATGTGTGTAGAGGGGAAATGCAGCCTCAGTTTCCACTGCATTTTGCTGGAGCCCCAGGCCAAGCAGTTGGATGCTGATAGGTGCCTGACACTGCTAAAATCCTTAACTCAGTCCAAGACTTCCCATTCTTCACTTGTGTTCTTGTTCTTCCTTTTCCCTGTGTTGGGCCTGAGTTGGCAATGTCATCCAACTTCTGGCAGCACCAAAGCTGAAACAGCCAGACCCTTCCTCCAGTGTCGAGTAGGGGTTTAGCAAATGACAGCTGACCAAAAAAAAAAAATCCTCTTCTTGTTTTAGCTACTCACATTTAGTGGTTGTATTAATGTGCTACTTACTTGTGGTTATCAGTGGAAGTGGTTAGGATAAATGTGGAATTTGAAATTATTTTATAGACAAAAACATTAGAAACAAGCTTCAGTTGTACCTTTATCCCTGAAAGCAGCCTAGGAGGGCTCCAGATTCTCATTAGATTCTCCTTTTGGCAAATGATTGTTAGAAGTGAATTGAAACCAGATGCAAGTGCCCAATTGCTGCAGTTTTGAAGGCAGGCACACAACTGAACTGACAAGTTCATGCAGCAGCAGCCCAAGTCTATTGATGGGCACCCCATTTATAGGGGCTTCCAAATTCCAGCTGGAACACTTGATTGGTTGGGTTCTTAGCCCCGCCCAGCTCCCTGGCCAATCAGATGTCTGCACTTGGGATTGGCTGGGATTAGCTGGGGTCCCTGTTGGAGTTCCAATCTAACCTGTAATTATTTTACCCAGGACTCATTTATTTCTATTCTCTAATGAACCAGGCTGGTCCAGGTGAGGTCTGTTATGGCCAATCTATCTGGGAGCTTACAGCCCAGCTGTAGCTGTCACACCCAAGGTGTCACACACCTTTTTTTCCCCCCTAATGCAGAATCTGTGTGGTGCAGGCAAAGCAGCAGGCTGCAGACTGCCCTTCAAACTTTTCAAACCCATTTCAGAATATTTATTGGGAAAAAAAAAAAAAATCACAGCTTCTCAACTGTTATTCAAACACATTTAATAAACAAAGAGAAACAGTAGCAAAGGGCACTGACATGTGACAAACTGTACAAAACCTCCGGGTAGGAGCCCACAGCCTGGCTGCTCCGGCCCCTGCCCCGCAGCCAACCAGGCCCCCTTCGCCTCAGCCCACTCAGTCACCCCTGAGAAAAATCAGTTTTTAAAAATGTGCAGAAACAAAGACACTTCAAGAGATTATTTCCAGTCTTGCCATAATGGAACAATTTAGGCCACTGGGAAAGTTTTTTAAAAAACCCAAAGTGTCATATGCTCCATTCCCATGATTAATGCTTTAAAGTGAACCTTCCCAAGAGGCACAAGCACTCTTGGACAGCCAGAAGATCTACCCCTGCTCTCCTACTCTACTCACCACATGCTACACTTTTTTTAGAGTGAACGGGACAAATTTCATCCTAATTCAGCACTAATTTTGATATAGTTGTGACTGAGTGAAAGGCAATGGAAGGAAAAGCCCTGTTTGAGCATAGAAGGGATGCAACTGGTGCATAATGCTGAGACCAGCCCTGTCTCAGGGTAAAGGTGACCTAGCACAGTCAGGGAAGGAGAAATCCTTCACTGGGAATGTACCTGCTCTGGATGGACTTCATGCTTGGTCCTATATATCACCCAAAAACCTGAGCATCCAGAACCAATAACTGGTTTTCTACCATAAGCTTGTTCTGCTGAACCTCAGAGGACCCTGCAATGGAACCCAAAGAATCCATGGTCCCCTGGAACTTTCTAACTGCCAAAAGCAGCATGAAAGGGAAAGCCAAGAGGCAACTCTGATCTTTCTTGTGCTCATCAGTTAAGCAGCTGTGCCATTCACCTGCTAATGGTCACTTTTAGGCTCTCTGTGGCTCAGAGGGGAGAGCAATAGCATCACTGCATCAGGCACCCCTCAGTGGGCTTCACCACATGTTGCGTTTTTGGTGACACAAAAAAAGCCAGGGAAGTGTTTGTTATTCTTATCTACTTGAGCTGTACTGGACAGAAAGTCTCCCTCTGCAGCCAGTGTTGCTTGGATCTCCATGGTTTAACAAGGTGCTCAGCTGGCATCAATCTGACAAATACAGCCTGACCAGTTCCTGTTGCCTTTAGTTTGGTATTTCTTGACCAGTTCCCAAAAAACTCCCTCCTCTGAAGAAGGGGAATAAGACAAATGAGAGTGTTAAAGGGCTTTTCAGGCTGCTAACTTGCATACATATGCTTCTTGATTTCTTAGCTGTGAGCACAGACAGTGGCTGAGGCTACAGGATAAGGACAGAGGAGGGAGATCTGTACACATCACAGTGTTGTTCAGGCCCAGCCAAGGTGTGTAGTCGGATCACACCAACACCAGCTCACTACATTATAAACAGGGCAGATGGAGGGAAGCAGAGCTGTGTTTTTCAGTGTGGTGGAAAGCCAGCTGTGATTCAACAGCCTGTCACTGACACAATGTGAATTCAAAGACATTTGGCACAGTCTGTTGTTACCAGGACTAATCTAGCACAATTAACCAGTCTGTCTTGAGAACGAGGCAAAGGCTCCACCGGAGGAGGTGCACTGGCAGAGCAGGATGGAGGACAGGCAAGAGGATGTGCAGAAGGACTGGAGAGAGGCAGAGCACAGCAGTGTCACCCACTCAGTGTCTTTGCTGCACATCTTGGTCGCTGAACTGGTTGCTGGACTGTTGGTAGGACCCTCTCAGCAACAAGTGATTAAGATGGAAAACCTGCCTAATTCTGTGTCAGAACTTTCAGGAGAACATGGGTAGCTGAAGCCCTCCAGAAAGGAGCCCAACCCCTCAGTCCAGGTGAGGAATTTTCTAGTAGCTTATTGAGAAACATCTGCTCTGAGCTTGTCAATGTCTGAATTCCAGCATCTCTGAAGCTTTGCTGTAATGTCAGTTTGGGACTTGACTGAAAATGACCCAAGTGCTGAGACACTCGGGCTACAAAGAACAAAGCCAGGATGGAAGGGGAAAAACATGCAGCAAATTCCTATGAAATTCCATTTACCAGACTAGGAGGGACATGCCCTTGGTTAGGGGTGGCACAGAATAACAGAGGGGAACCAGTGACTGCAGTTTGGCTAAGATTAGAATTCAAGAGAGGCACAAACGAACATTTTGCACATCCATCCAAGGCATTCCAAAAAAAAAAAAAAAAAAAAAGGAAAGTCACAAAAGTTGACACATCACTTTGGACAAAAACATTACAATAGTTTGGCAACTTTTCACCAAATCCCCCCCACCCCAGTTCTGTGATGTCCCTTTGTAATTTGAGGTGATCTCTTAAAGGTGGGGACATGAGGGGGCTGCAGGTAAATCACTGCGTGTAAAGAGGGGATCTCCTCTGCAAAGGATCTCGTGGGGTCAGACAAACCTACTTGCTTGGTACAGTACGAAAGAAATTCTGCCTGAAGCCCTCCCTGGTGAGAGGGAAGGAGACAGAGCCCACACTGCTGGAGACAAACAAGGCAAAGCTGAACTTGGCAGCAGCAAGTCCCTAAACCTTGTGACTTTGCACCAGGCTAAGATATGGCCATGGCAGGGTACTGGAGGGGAAGATGTCACCACTCTTGCTCTGTGGAGAAGTGTAAAGGACAGGACTATCTATCACTCTATCACTATTTTTGGTGAACAGAGGCCTCTTTGTTTATGCATGCAAAGTAATGGGCTTTGGAAAATACCAGGAGCCCATGTGTAATAGTGTTACCAGTGAGACCTGTGTCAGATGGACACACAACTCCCCTCCCCTCAGATCTAAACTCAGCTCTTAGGAACTGAACAAGGAACAAATACAAAGCAAGGATGGAAAAGTTTGTGTGGGTTTTTTAGAAATGGTTGTTTTGTTCCTACTTTTAAAGCCCTGTTCTTCAGATTTGGGGAAGAAGTGGGGAGCACTGCAAGGTCCCTGCACTTTTCTGGTGGCAGACCTGGGTGCAAGAAATGGCACAGCTCAAATATAGACCTTCCCACCCACAGCAGCCTGTGAAAGGTGGGATTGATTACAAGGGCCTGAGGACCTGAGCAACCTTCACAAAGGCTCTGACTGGGAATCCGGCCCAGCCATTGTCGGAAAAATTCAATACAGCGCTGGCCAAGTAAATAAAACAAATACTTGTGGAAAGGACTATCCAGCTGGAAGAGTCTTTTCCTTCCTCGGTTTCCAGGGTAAGAGAAAAGCCTTTGGTTATGACCAGAATTATTTGCCATTGGCAGGACAGGCTTGGCTTTGCTTTGCATTAGCTTGGTTATTGTACAAGGGCTGGGTTGCTCTGTGGAGAGATGCTCTGCCCAGCTGGAGTGCCCTGTGACATCCGGGAGTTTAATGGAGTGGACACTTGAATTACATCCGGGATCCTCGCTCCTGAAGAATCTGAAACAGATGAGACCTTCTATGAAAACCTCAGACAAGTTTAAACACAAAAGTTCCTGTTCAGAGTCCTTGTTTTTTCCAGAGAAAGGAAACACAGACTAAGGTGAGAGAAGCTTGCAGGCTTTTATGCCACCAGAACAACGGATAGGCTGGTTAAGGGTGAACCAGCCCCTTCTCTCTAGAAATCCTGCTCAGCTGCTTGCCAGGAGGTAAAGATGTTGCTTTTGTTTCTATTCTGGTGGGAAAAAAAATAAAGTGGATTCACAGAATGGCTTGGTTTGGAAGGGACCTTAAAGCTTATCTTGTTTGACTCCTCTGCCATGGGCAAGCACACCTCACACTAGACCAGGTTGCTCAGAGCCCCATGCAACCTGGCCTTGAACACTTCCAGGGATAGGGAGGACTGAAGGAGAACAAAAATCTTGTTTCTCCCTACAACATCCTTCAACCACAAAACCTGACTAACCTCAAAGGTCCTTGCTACTCTATTTTCCCTCTTCAAGTTACTATTTCCTTCAGTATTTGGGTATTAATTTGAAATGCACAAAGAGCCTTAGCTCTTGTCCTATAGTAAATCATGAAATCTTCCAAGAGGGGATGAAGAGAAGGCAAGGGGAAAGTTGATGCATGGAACTACTGCTGCAGCTTGGTGCAGGAAAGGTTTTTCTTTCTAGGAGAATTGAAATTGACACATCTGAGCAGGTGCCTTACCTTGGCCTTCTCACTTGGCTCCTTGACAATGCCATTGGTAGAATTGTTGAGCTCCCTGGACACAACACAGAGGAATTCTGCCTGGTCTTCATTTCCATAGTTATAGGAAGATCCAATGCTAATCAGCTGTGCAAGAGGAGACAGACAAGGTAACTATCAGTAAGTCTTGATTTTATTCCTACAGTTGCTGTGAGATGGGACTGTCCTGGGAGATCTGTTCTGGACAAAGTTTCCTCTACAGCCTCCTGTGTGTGTGTATAAGGCAGGAATACATCCGAGCTCCACAGCCCTCTAGTGGCACCTGGAGCCCCGGGAAGGAATTCCAGCTTGAAACTAATGCTGAACACAGCAAAACATTGCCCTGTTTCTGAGGGTGGAAAAAGGGAAAACAGATTGTGCAATATATAATATCCAGTTCACTCAGATGTGGGCAGGCACTGCAAATTGCCTGGTCCTTGCTGAACTCAGCTCTCAACCTGCCTTGTGACTGATGGGGAAATGGGAAATCTTTACCCCAGGCAGATGTTGAATTAACTGGGGACATGTGGCAAACAGACACTGTCCTTTATGTGGATGCTGCCAAGATGGAGTCTGGAATCTGTGTAAACGGGATTATATTCTATTACTGTTGTGTTGAGGGGGTCTGGACTCAATCCAAGAAATACCATCTGTCTCATTCATCATTATTACATTAAAAGGACATCCTGGAGTGCAGAGCTAATTTGTCATTTACAACTCAGTTCTGCTTTCCAGAAAAGCAGTCCAAGTCATCTGAAGAAAGCATTGTGATTCTTACCAACTGTGTGTATCCAGTAAACTTTATTGTGCAGCATGCACCTTAACTTCCATGTCCTAATAGATTTTAGAAGAGCCAGCTCCATATTTATAGATTATAGATTTTAAAAGGAAGATCAGGAAAGATCTAAAGGTGCAGGTTCCCATGAAAGGCACTGCCTGTAGCCTCAAGGTTTTGGGTGTAGATGTGGTTGTGTGAAAGGCAGATTCTGTAAACTGTTGCTCAGCAAAACCTGGGTGTTGGAGAACTGCATTTCCATGAAGCACTGAGTGGTCCTCGATCACAAGATTTCACTGTTTCCTCACAGGGGCAGGGTTTTGGCCACCTCTCCACTCTCTGATAGTTTTCAGACATTATAGAACAGATCCATAGGAACAACTGATGGGAAGTGCAGTTCCTAACCCTCTGCTTCAGTTCATGTCAGCACATTTCCCACAGCATCCACTTGTACTGAAGCTGGACTAAATGGGACACTGCTGTAATCCACAGAGCCTGTTCTGCAGTTTCTTAATATAACAAAACACACAGGCCAGCTAACTCTAGTTCTCCCTCCCCAGAAATAAGAGGACTGTGCTTGATTCCAGAAACCAAACCTGGAACTAATGCCATATGCAACACCCAGCCCTGGAACCAGCTGCACTGCAAAGATATCTGCAAGAAGTTCTCATGTCACTCAGTGCCTTTTTAGCAAATGCAGCAGTCGTCGCTTTGAGATTCCAAGAAAGTTGTGCTGTGTTTTTTTATGGCTCTGGTAATTTTCCTGGATGGAACTGTTATACTGTGGCCTGGTGTATGTGATGAAATGCAGGGGAAGGAAAGAACTGCTCTGGGATTTCACAAGGAGACAAGAAGTCCTGAGAGAAAATGAGATCTCTCTGGCAGCTTAAATGACTTCTGCTCTCCCCTGTCAGTACCTGGGCACAAATGGATTGCTGCTCAGGCCAGGCCGCTTATCCAGAAGAGCAGAGCAGTGTGAAGTGCAACTCAACAGGCAACTCTGCTTATTCCATATCCAGTTTCCAAAGGAATTCTGCCATTTTTTGGTAATGATACCTGTTCAAATTTCCATCCGTCGGACATGGTGGACACCATCTGTGTGAGCTCTTCCTCTTGGCACTGCAGCACTCTGTACACGTGTTTCACGGGTCCCTGGAACACACAGAACAATTGCTGTAGTTTAGTAATTGCTTTACTTGTATCACTCTAGAAAATTAATAAGCCACTCCTGCTCTTGTCTTAGGAAGTCAGAGTCCCACAGGCTTTCTAAAGGCTTTTTAATCCTACTGATTCCAAAACAGAACCATATGCCTGGCACTCTTAAAAGCTTTCTAGGCGTCTAAGCTATGGTGAAAGGAAAACTTCTTTAGCTTTCAAAGCCATTTGCTGCTTTTTGAAAACGTTTCTGAAATTGAATCTACTGGATGTGCTGGTATCAGTGGAGCATCAGCAGGAAAAATGTCACAGAGAGCTAAAGGGAAGAAATGGTTTCGAGAAGTAAGAGTTTGAGCTGTTCTTTACCAAAGCAGTATGTTTTGCTTTGTAACCACCCATTTCAGCTCCTGGCCCTTCTCCTGTGAGTGTCCCTTGCCCTTCCCTACAGTGCTGGGATCGTTCTGTGCTTTATAAAGCCACGCTGGAGACTGTTTCCTAGCCATGCCCTGCATCCACCTAACAGCATTTATTCCTGTTAGTGCTGAACCAAAGAAGTGCTACTGCAAGGGCCTGCAGCCATGCTTGTCCTGCTGTGCCCCAGAACTGACTCCATAACCCAGAGGTGAATTACTTGAGAGGTTCTGTTCTCGTTGTCCCGTATCCGCTCCTTCACCAGTCGCACAAGGGATGCGATGTTGTAAAACTCAGCCTCTTCCAGCACCCCTGAGGAGGAACCCAAAGCACAAATTCTGTTACTTTGCACAGGGTAGAATGAAGATGATTCTGTCACAAGGGTGCAACACCTGCTTCTGACTCCAAATCTAGCCCAAATGTCAGAATCCCAAATGTGCCACCCACCTCCTGCTCCCAGGCTAGGAGAAAATGCCTGACTAGCTGTCACCTCCTTTTGTGACTTATGAGGATCTTTAAGAAAGATTATTCCCCTTTCCCTGGGATTATTAGAAATCTCATGTCTATTGTACAATGTCTATTTCTTCACCCAGCCCCATCAAGGGAAAGCCCTGTTTGGGGAGGACCATGGTCTGTGAGGGGCAGATGGGCTGTACTAGACCTTGGGCTCAGCAGAACAGTGACAGGGTGTGCTGTGAGCTGCAGCCTCTGCTTCCAGGAAGACACAGAATCTGATGACTTAATCCCCACTAATGAGCAATTAACAGTACTAACAGCACTCCTGGGAAACTTGCTCACACCCTCACACCATCTTTGGTGAGGGCTCCTGGATGTGCTATCAAACTCACTTCCAGCCTTTCCTGATGTTTTTCTCTTACCTTCCTCTGCAAGCTCCTTGTTTATGATGAGCTTCCCGTGCCGGAGGTAGTTCAGTATCGGACCAAAGTACGTGGGGTCTCTGTCAATGAGATAGGCCCCCGTCTCATCCTGACAACAAAACAGGGACAGCTCAGTGGCACCAGGAAAAAATCATTTCAATCTAACACAGTAAATTGAACACTTTCTCTTTGAGAACCTGGACTCATTTGCCTGTGGGAGGTGTACAAATAATGCTACATTTAAACCATTTTTCTTTTTCAGTATCTGATCTATGAACCTTGCAGCCCAGTAATGCCAGCAGATGCCTTAAATGAAGCACTTGTACTCACAGTTTATGGACCTGGAGAAAAAAGCTGGGCTTAGGAGGGTTTCTTCACTATAGTAAGAACCAAAACCTTGCAGTTGTATTCTGGCTAAGCCTGATCTCCAGACTAGTTTAATTAGGAGGCTCTGGAGATAAATGGGATCTCCAATTCTAGCTAACCGCACCTCACAGCCAAAACAGTTCATTTTTTCCCCTTTGCAGTACTGCAAACACACATTGCAATGCTCCAGCCATGTGTCCAGCAATACAACAACTGCTGGCATTAAATAACCAACAACTGACAGCCAAAAGCATCTCTTGAACAGCTCTGAAGCACTGACCAGCCCTCTGCAGAACTCTCACATCCCTCTCTTAATGAATTTAAAGCATTGTTTTTCCTGCCAATCTACTCTAAAGCAATAAAAAACTGCAAACCCCTTCTGAAATATCTCCTCTCCTCACTGATGCTCCTGACTGATATTTCAATCACAACCAGGATTTATCTTGTGATTAAACTTTGAGCGGAGCAGCAACAGACTCAACTAATTCTGGCAGACCCACTCACAACATATTTATAACACCTTGTGCAGCTGATCCTGTGGAAAATCTGCAATTGCAAGAATAGTAGTTTGCAAAATCCTTACAATAAACTGCAGTGACTTCAAAACTGTCCAGCCATGCAAAGAATGTGCACCATGATCTTTTATGAGAGTGAAGCGAAATATATTAAAAACCAGAAACAACAACAAACATGCTCGGGGTGAGAAATGGTAACATTCCTGTTTCTAGGAGTTTCCTTCCCTGCTGTAACTACTGTGGGAAGGTGGGTTGCTTCTTGAGCGGAGTCCATGGGAGGTGAAGGGATCAGAACTGGTGGCATCTGGGAGGACAGAGCCAAGTCCCGTTCTTGGGGATGCCACCCCCTCCCTGCCCGTGGGACACGGGGGACAAGCCGATGATGTCTCAGAGTGACGTGCCCCAGAACCGTGGCAGATCGGCCCATCCACAGCCCAGGGCCGCACAGGAGGCTCGGGGACAGTGTCCCCCCGTCCGTGGGACAAGTTTGGGCACCCGGGTGACACCGGCTACCTTGGCGGCTCAGGGAGCGACTGTCCCGGTGTGGGAGGGGGTCCCGGCCCCCGCCGCGGCCTCACCTTGTCGGAGCCGAGCTCGGGCCCTCCTGGCAACAAAGCCGGCACAGGAAGGACTTGGGCTCCCGGCACAGCGTCTGCCGGGTGCTCACGAAGTACGTGCCGCCCACGTTCAGCCGCACCCACTTGGAGGCGGCGGCGGGCGGGGACGGGGCCCCGGCGGAGCCCGCCGCCGCTCCGGCCGCGCGGGGCTGGGCGGCCCCGGTGTCCCCCGGGGCCCGGGCTGGGCGTGCGGCCCCCCTCGGCGGCCCCTCGGCCATGGCGGAGCCTCAGCGCCCGGCCGCCGCCATCGCCGCCCGCACCGCTTCCGGTCCGCGCCGCTTCCGGGGATGATGACGTCCGGTGAAGCCGCGTTCTGATTGGGCGATGGGAGCTGAGGGGGCGGTGCTTCCGGCGGCGGGGACTGCGGTGTCGGTCAGTGAAGGTGAGAGCGGGGCCGGGAAGGGGGAGCGGGAGGGGCTCCGGGAAAAGGGTCCCGGGGACGGGGAGCGGGATCCCGAATCCCGAGGCTGGGGGACAGCACAGGCTGGGGGCATCCTCGGTGTTGGGAGGCTGGTGGGAGAGGACGGGGGCCAGCGTGAGGTCGCAGCGGGGCTCAGGAGCGCCCCTCGTGTCCCGATCCCCCAGTGTCCGCATTCCTTCCGTGTCCCGATCCCCCAGTGTCCGCATTCTCTCCGTGTCCCGATCCCCCAGTGTCCGCATTCTCTCCGTGTCCCTATCCTCCAGTGTCCCCGTCCTGTTCCGTGACCCGACCCCTTCCACGTCCCCATCCCGTGTCCCGCCCACCGCGCCCCCTCGGTGCCGCGTTCCCACCGGAGCCGCCCTCCCAGCCCCGCTCCGCGGTCCCCGCTGTGACCCACCGGTGTCTCCCGGGCCAGGCGGCGCCATGGCGGGACGCAGAGCTGCCCTTAAGGCCGTGGACTGGGCGGCCTTCGCCGAGCGAGTGCCCCCGAACCAGCGAGCCATGTTCAACGCGCTGAAGACCCGCAACGATGCGCTGACGGCCCGGTGAGTGCCCGCCCCGCTCCGCTCCGCGGGGCCGCTCAGCCCTCCCCAGCTGCCCAGCTGGGAGTGCTGCTGTCTGTCGCTGCCTGTGGTCCCGCGCGAGTGGCCTCGCAGGTATTAAAGCAGGTCACCTTGAGGCGGCTGGTGGCTTTTTTTGGCAAATCACCTTTAGTTAATCTTCCCCAGAGTAAACCCGTAGCTGCAGTTCTGTGAACGCACTTTGCTTTGGCACAAGTTTGTCACTGTTAAGTGCTCTACAAATTCATGTGTGGTTCCCAAATCCTTTAGCATCCTCTGCCTGATACAAGTGCTGGCTCTCACTGGAATGTTGCTGATTGCCTTTGGCTCAGTGTTGTGAAACAGTCTCATCCTTCATTAAGGGCTGCACCCAGAGGGGCTGAGTGAAGCAGGGCAGAGCTGCAGGCTGAGCTCTGCTTGTCTGTCCAAAGTAGCCTGTTCCAAGGGCAGAGGGATTTGCAGAAATGGCTTGTTTCAAACCAGAGAACACCTAAACTAAGCATGGCAGGCTGTGCTGACATTCAGGTTGCTGCTCATGTCAGCTGTGCTTCATCCCTTCAGGCTGGCTGCGCTGCCGGAGAAGCCACCGGACATCGACTGGGCTTTCTACAAAGCTAATGTTGCTAAAGCTGGAATGGTGGATGAGTTCCAGAAGAAGGTCAGTCTCCTTGCCAGCTGGGTATTGCTCTTTGGAGTTTAATTGGGGCATTGAGAGGAAAACACCAGGATTAGCAGAGAAGATTGGTTGTGTCACTATGAAAATTTGCCTCCCAAGACTGGAGGCAGCTGCTGAGCTCAGATGGGTCTGGTAGCTTTGTGCTGGGGGCAATAAACTCTGTAGGGTGAGTCTGTGGTGTTGGGCTTTCAACTTCCTTACAGTGCTGTGAGGAATGGGTGGTGATGTGTGTCCTGGGGGTGATGGGTAGGACAGAGGAGGGGGCTGGAAGCTCCTGGGTGAGCAAGTGCTGCTTGGGAGGGACAGGGGACAGCTGCACTGATCACTTTTAGCTCATTAACTTACATGGTTGTGAGCAAATCCCAGGAAGAATGTTCCCCTGCTGCCAGGGAAGATGACCTCGATGTGAAGGATTGTTTCAGTCAAACAAACCGTATAAAAATTTGTCTTTCAATGTACAGTTCAGTGCACTAAAGGTTCCTGAGCCAGTGGATACACAAACTGCCAAGATTGATGCCCAGGAGAAGGAAGCTGTGAGTGAACCATTCCCTACCACTGAGGCTGTCCCTGCCTTCTGTGGAGATGGGAAGGGGTGAGAGGGAGGTGATGATCTGGATGTGCTCCTGCATGGGCAGGGCAGCCTGAGCCAGGGCACAGCTCTGCCCTTCACACCTGCCCCTGGCTTTCTGAGCAAGGGGATCCCTGCACAGGGAAGGGTTTGGCTGTTTGGGATCTGCTGGGGATTCCATCAGTTACCCAGCGTAACAATGATGGATTTTAATGCCAGCTGAAAGCATGGTGGGGATGTGTTGCAGGTTCACTCTGGGTCAGTGTCTTTCTCATAACCACAGTCCCCATGTGCTCTGCTCTCCCCAGGCCAAGAGCACTGCTGAGTACATCCAGGCCTCCAAAGCCCGCATTGCCGAGTACGAGCAGCAGGTGAGGCTGGACTTTGCTTAGGGAATATTCCCTGGACCCCACCCTGCACACCTCTTGCTCTCTTGGGTGTGCTTTGCTCCTTCCTGCTGACCACTGACTTGTGATGTCTGTCTCTGCTTCCACAGCTCCAGAAGCTCAAGAGCATGATTCCCTTTGAACAGATGACATTTGAAGACTTGTGTGATGCCTTCCCTGAAAGCAAACTGAACAAGGAGAAATACCCATACTGGCCCCACAAGCCAGTTGGTGATCTGTAAAGTAGGAGCAGTTTAATGACTGTCAGACTCCATGATCTTATAAATAAAGAGCTTTCTCTGTCTGTGGCTTAGATCTGAGACGTAAGTTCTGAGTAACACGGAGCAATACAGTAACTCACAAACATTCAGTTTTTCCTGGATTTTGTGTTTTCCACCCATGAGCTTGTTTTGGTAGCAGGGACCAAGCTCCCTGTCCTGCTGATCAAACTGAGCCTTGTGAAATGCAAATAAACCTCCTGTCCTTCTTTGTAACCAGGAGATGCAGGGAATGGAGTTCTCCTGCCCTTGCAGGCAGATACTTGCTCAGAAGTTGAAGGTGTGTAGCCCTTTGAGGTGCAGGAGTGTATTTGGCAGTGATTTGTGTGTCTGCAGTGTCTCAGGACTTCTACTGGCACAGGTCTGGGGCTGTTTTCTGGGCTGATTGTGGTTGTTTAGGAGAAGCCAATTGCAAAAGGAGTTGAAGGAATGTGTTAAGATGCACATAAAAAAGGTTACTTTTTTGGTGCTCCTTTTCTCTTTGCTCTGGATTTCTGGATATTGCTGATCTCACTGGAACTCACAGAGACAGTAGTAAAGACTTGCATTGTTTTATTTAATAATCTGAGATGGAATTCTTAAACACCTTCCTTTAAGATGGAAACTCCTCTAAGAGAAGGCAATCAATTCCTTTTCCTCTATCATGTTTGAGGTCAGAATTACTGATAGGTATAATGAAGATGTTATCCCCAGATTTTACAACTATTTTATTCAAATACCTTAGTAACCCACAGAATACTTAAAGAATATCTGTAATTCTACTGAACCAGAGTACAAAGCACTACACATGCAGATCTCAGGTCCTGTGACATTGGATTTTAATTTAACTTTATTTTATTCAGGCAACTGAACTGCAGCTCTGAATTGAGCAGGAGCAAATTACAGCAGGGGTTCAGAAGCAGCACGGTGGAGAACAATTGAGCTGGCACTGGGCAGAGCTGATCTTCAGCTGCTCCATTTTACAGAAATCACAGTGAAAAAGAACAGGGACAGGAAGAGGTGGCTGTAGAGAAGCACCTTCTCCAGAACTGGCAGAAACGGGTTCAGCTCCTGCAGCTGCCAGAGGCGCTTGGTTGGCTGCCCTTGTCCCTGGGCCTTGGGGAGGTGCAGCAGTTGGGGACCCCCCTTGGCCAGGTTGCCTGGGGGTCTCTTGGGCAGCTCCTGTGGGTCTGCAGGGAGCAAAGGGCAGCATCAGCACAGCAGGGCCAGCATGGCTCACACTGCCTGGGGCACTGTTTGCCCTGAGGAAACCCACCCTGGCTCCAATCAACGTGCAGGAAAATGCCCCAAACCTTCTCTGAAAGGTGTTACGGATTGTTTTACCTTGCTGGAAGCTTCTGAGGACCTTGTCCAAGCGCAGAGATTTGCGCTGCTGGTACAACAGGAAGAAGGTGTCTAACACAGCCATGATCATGAGTAGGAAGGTGCCCAGGAAAAACACCACTGCAGAACAGGAAAACACAGAAAGCTGGATAATTGGCATTTTCTTACATTCCATTGCCTGGTGGGAAGCAGGAAAAGTCTAACTCAGCAAGCTAATCAAGCTTAGCTGTTCATGACTTCAGTGTTCATGAACGTGTCTCTAAACACTCAAAGACCTTCCTTAGGGCTGCCACCTGGGTGAAAATCAGGGTTTATTCAATAAAGGTGGGTACCTATTATGGGTGGTTTGTTGGAGGAAGTTGGGAGGCTGTTGTTGAGAATCACAGCCAGCATGGAGCTGCCAAGGATGATGGCAATCTGGAAGTTGATTTTCTCCTCGAGAGAGCTGGGTCCAAACAACACAGCCATGTCCAGCAAGTACAGGGCACATGTTGGGAGGATCAGGTTCAGAATGTAGAGGGTGGGTCTTCTCTCCATGGAAATCTGTTGAGGAAGATGGGCAAAATTTGATGAGCAGGAGATTACTCAGTGTGTCGGCAAATGCTGGTCCCTTAATGTAAAAAATAATCTTGTTTTATACTGGGTTTTTTGGTGCCAAATCAGTGCAATATAATATGGAAGTGCTGCCATACCAGATAGGTGACCACAGAAAAACCTTTGTCATCCATAATTTCTGTGTATTCAATGATGCTCAGATTGGTGAACTTCCATTCTCCATCAGTTAGAAAGAAACTCTGGCTGTCTTTCATCATCTCAGCTGGTGTCCGTCTCGTCTTCATGACAAAGTCTGTTACTGCTTGGACAGGAGGCAGAGGGGAGAGGGAAGTTGAAGAATTTAGGAATTTATTAGAGGTCAGTTATTCCTCTCCCTTTCCCACCCAGCTGAGGGTGTGTGCTGACAGGGAAGGGGAAGGTTTCATGCGCTGCTCGGGTTTCTCAGCCCATGAGGGAGAAATTAAACAGGTCTCTGTGAAGAGGCTTGGCTGGACGTCTGGGAGTGTGGATCAGAGGGGAAACATCTGGTGAGTTAGGGCAGTTGTCCTTTGTAGGACCAGGAAGATTTTGCATCACCTCTGCTTATATTTCAGCCTTTCCTGTTAGGATGAATTCTAGCTGCAGTTTGAATCCCTGAAACTGTCTTTTTAATGGTTGGATTCGATACCCTTGGAAATATTTTCCAACTTTAGGATTCTGTGATTAATTTCCTTCCATTTCCATGGCTTTCAAGTGTGTTTAAAGACCAGTCCTGCAAAATTCTATGTGAACAAGTAGCAGTTTTGCAGAAAACCTCCTGGTCTCGGGTCTCTTGTAGAAACCAGTCCTGGGAGGAGCTTGCCACACAACATCCAGATTGTTCCAGAGATGTTGCTGGGAAATGTGCCAGGACAGAATGGCATCATTTTAACTTATTTTCTTTGGTCTTATATGACCTCAACCCCACTGTGAGCATGTGGTGCTGCTCAGGAGCCCAGGTGTTACCAGGGCCCATCTCATCTAGTCCTTCTCCAAATTCAGCCCAGAGGGGTAAAGCTCAGCCTGCAGCTGTACCTGGGTAGAGGAATGAAGCTATGCTCAAGTTGCAGGTCTGGGTGTCGAAGGGGAACTTGAGGATTCTCAGGCTGCAGGTCAGGGTGACCTGGAAGGGCCGGGTGGAGTTGAAGCTGCCGTTGTGCGTGAGGACCATGTAATTCAGCTCTGGGTCTTGCCCATTCACTCTGCAGGGAACAGACAGGGAGAGGAACTGAGCCTGAGATGCTGCCTGTGCCTCAGTCCCATGAAACCAGGCTGTGAACACCCTTTTTGTGGGGCTCTGAGCCATCATCCAGCCATGGGATGCAGCAGCAGGAGAGGAAACCAGGGCTGGGAGAAGGACTCAGGAGCCCTTCGGGACCAAGGTTTGCTCTAGCTCCACACCTCCTGAGCACCTCCTGCCTCTCTGCCCTCTGCTTCCTGCCCTCACTTGGTTCTGCTTCCCACTCCTTTCTCCCTCTGGAGAGCTGGTGGAGGTGCCCATCCCTCTGTCAGACCCTCAGTGCTCTGCCCTGTATCTTTCCACACACTACCAAAGGTCACTTTATTCCACAGCAGTGCTGGTTTCTGCTGCTTCCTCAGCTTTAGCTACAGCCCAGATGGGATATTTCAGGAGCTGTTACAGTATTACAGAGCCACTAAGTGCTTTGTATAAACTGCGGTCACCATTAATCTAAATTAGAAGGTTCTTGGTTACAGAGAGCTCAAGGGAACAACTTTCAGCCATCTGAGTTTATCCCATTTTCTATAATACAACCAACAGTTTGCATCCATTGTATTTCTGTTAAGCCAGTGAATAAAAATGAAAGAGGAACCTACCGCTCTAAGATGAAGACAGGGGGTGACCAATATGTATCCATGGGCAGAATAATTTCAGAAATGTTACAGAAATCCAGTGGGTCCCAGGTTGCAATAGGGTTCTGCCACTCCTGAGGGAAGAAGTTGCAGGAGAGAGATGAGCTCTGGGCTGGGCACCAGACTTTGTGTTGGGCATCAGGAGAGAAATGCTCTTGAAGGACCTACCAGGTTCAAGACGAAGTAAAAACTGACTGTCTGGAGCTTTTCCACCTGGAGAAACAAAGATATTGAGCTGATTTTCTTAGATGTATCCAATGCAGAAGTTCTTCCCTGGGCACAGGCTGCAGTAACTGGGTTTGGGAGGAGAGCCCATGGCTGTTGATCCTACGGCTGAAGAGTGGGAGCACACAGTCCAAGGGTTAGGAAAAACAAGAGATTATTGTTAACTTTTCCATGGCAGTGTCCTGCAAATGCCCTGCCCAGTTCAGGCACTCTGCAGGGTTTTTGGAGCCTCCTACAAAGCAGGCTGCTCATCTAGATGTGAGTTCTGGAAGGAGTTGGAGAAAATACTCCAGATCTTCCAAAAATGCTTTCCCACAGGAGAAAGCTGAACTGGAAGGGGCTGGTTCTCACCCCTGTGGACTTGCTGTCAGAAGACTCAAACCCTGACCTAGTAATAGCCCCGTTTCCTATTGTAAAGACTTATTTTGGTCCTTACCACAGAGAGAATTGCCACCAGCATGAAATCCAGCGTCACTTCCACAGGCTCCAGGTTTATCTTGGGCAGAATGTACGTGTGCAGCTTGTTGTGGGAGGAGATGTTCAGGTAGTCAACAATGTCATAGTAGGTGCAGAGGTACTTTGGAGCAGCCCCTGCTGGAAAGATAATTCCACTTGAAACACAAAAACATCAAGGGAAGACCTCAACCTGTGAGAGATGCATCAAAAGAGAAAGGGTGTAGAGCTGTGGATGCGAAAAACATCACAAAACACATAAAAATCCCTTCTCACACACATGAGAACAGAATTCCTCAAAGGTTTTTTATCCCCCTTGCACTTACCTGTCCCAAGAGAAAAGGTGAGGATGGCTACAAAAACTCCCTGCATCATCTCCTGCTTCCAAATAAGGAGGAGAATGGTACCGTGTGTCTTATGAACTGGACCAGGATACGTCATTTGTTATGTGAAAGTTGATTTGATATTTATTAATGAGGGATGGATTTTTGTAAACAGATATTTTATCTGTTGGAAGAAAGAATTTGCTAATGGTTTGATGCACTCAGCTGGCTCTTGGGAGTAGCCTTTACTTGTGGTCAAGGAAAAATAAGGTCATTAAAAAAAATCCAACGATTTGAGGGAGAGGAAAAGAAAGGGCCCATCTCCACAAAGAAAAGGCAAAGAGCCAGAGCTACTCAGTAGCAAATTTAGTCTCATTTACAGGGCTGAGAGTTTGCTGCAACCCCACAGAAATGGATCAGGACTTAGTGCCTGTGTGACTGAGGCTGTGGGGCAGGCTGCTCTCCTTTGAGCCCCATCCTGCTCCCCAGCAGACCACACCATGTCCTCATTTCCCACCGAGCCTTCCATGCACCCATGGATTTTCTGGTTCTGCCTCCCTGCTGATCTCCCATACCCCTCATGTTCCTTTCTGACTCCTCACAGTTAAGATGAAAGGCTCAGAGGCTTCTGGGTTTTTTATCTGACTGTATTTTCCTCTGCTGCCCTTCTCTTCATCTCTGCCTTTTTTTTCCTGCTGCCATCCCAGTGGTCCTTGTGGGTCCCATCCAGCCCAGGATATTCCATGATTCTGTGATTCCATGAGCGGCTCCAGGGCAGCAACTGCAATCAGCAAGTCCCACACTGCATTCCCCTCCAGCAGCAGAATTCCCCATGGCAGCGGATGGTCCTTCCCCAGCCGTGTCCCCTGCCACCCCCCTGTCCCTCAGGAATGCCACGTTCCCCACAGATCCCCTGGACTGCCATGTCCACCCTGGCCCCCTGTGTCCCCCACTGACCCCTGTGTCCCTCTGGCATCCCATGTATCTCACAGACCCCTGTGTCCCCTCTGGGCCCCCGTGTCCCCCCTGGCCCCCTGTGTCCCTCACAGACCCCGTGTCCCCCTGGCCCTCCGTGCCCCCTGACTCCCTGTGTCCCCCGTGCCCCCCTGTCCCTCACAGACCCCGTGTCCCCCCGTGTTCCCCACAGATCCCCGTGTCCCCCACAGGCTCCTGTGTCCCCCGTGTTCCCCTCAGCCCCCCGTGTCTCCCACAGCCCCCCGTGTCCCCTGCCGCTGCCCGGGGCTCCAGAGGTGCCCGTGAGGGGCGCGGGGGCGATGCCGGGGGTTGGCACCATCACTGGGGGCTGTTGGCGCAGCGACCGCGTGGCCTAATGGATAAGGCGTCTGACTTCGGATCAGAAGATTGAGGGTTCGAGTCCCTTCGTGGTCGGCCTTTTTTCCCCCCTGTCACACACTTTTAAGTCATCTTTTCCCGTCTCTCCCCTCGTATCTCTGCCCCTCCGGGAGCGAAGGGAAAACGCGAGCCCGGCTTTGGTGGCGGCGGGCCCGCCGCAGCCCCGGTGTGGCCCCGTCCCGCGGGGGGCCCGGGACACCCCCTCAGCGCGGGGTCGGGGCCGTTCCTGCGGGCCGGGGCGCGCGCCCTGCGCAGCCCCAGTGGCCTAATGGATAAGGCACTGGCCTCCTAAGCCAGGGATTGTGGGTTCGAGTCCCATCTGGGGTGAGCCCTCCGTTTTGTCTCTGCCCAGCCCTGTTTCCGTGTTCTTTCTCCCCGTTTCAGTGGGCCGGGCCCCCTCCTCCTCCTCCCTCTGCCCCTGCTGGCTATGGCTGCTTGGTGGAAAGACATTCCCCATGCAGGTGGGAGACGCCAGGTGAGGAGGTTGATGCACCAGGGGACCCCAGAGGTGTGGATAGAGCAGTGCCGTGTCTGAACACAGCGCTGGACATGGAGTCTGGCGTGGGGATAGACCAAAGTGGGAGGTCATGGTGGTTCCTGATGCGTTTTGGGACAGCAAGGTCCCCGTGGCAGCTCCAGGCTCTCTCCTTGAGCAAAGAGCCGCTGTGGATGGGATGATGTGACGGCTCCTGGCCAGTGGTCCCGTTCAGATTTCATGGAAAAGGGAAACAACGGGGAGCAGCTACAGACTGCCCCAGGCTTGGGTGAGGAGCAGCTACAAACTGCCCTAGCCTTGGGTGGATGTTTTGTCCAGCAAGTTGTGTGGTCCCAGAGCTCAGGTGAGGCTGTGATCGAGGGGATAACAACCAGCTTTGCTTTGGGACCTGTGGATGAGAGGACAGGTGTTAATGAAAGGCTGATTTTTGGAGGAATGTTAGTGAAAGGATGGCTCTGGCCAGGAGATAGATATCCTTCAAGGTGTCCCAGAAGGTGCCAAAGCAGAGCAGTTGCAGTTGTTTGGTTACCTTTGTCTGGGCAGAGCTGGGTTTTTCTTGAATTTCAGCTGCATTTTTCTCTCCTTCCAGATGCTCCCTGTATTATCAGCTGCACCTGAGCCCCAACAAGAAGCCCATTGATGCTGGTTCACGTCCACCTTGCATGGGGGACCTCTCGAGAGCAGGAGATGCGATGGTCGGGAAGCTTTACTCCATCAGAAACCACTCTCCATGAGGGGCTGGTCAATGGGGTCACTGAGTTCAGCTGTGCTGCCCTGGGGCCAGAGTCCTCCCCGTAAGTGCCTTTGGGATAATGCCCTCTCAGATTTGTTGCATTGAAAAGCTGCCTGGAGGGTCTCTTTCTGCAGAGCTAATGGATTTTAAAGGCAGCTGTGGTCAGGGTAATGCTACACCAGTAAAACACAAAGTGAAGTTTCTTTTTAAGTAGTTTTTCTTTCTTAGGTGTGGGAGGCTATGCTGACTGGAAAGCAACGAACCTGCCCAAGCCCTGGGAACTGTACCACTGATTAAATTACCTTCCTGTGGTGGGCTTTGGGAAACATTTTTTGGGATTAGATGAGAAACAGGAGTTTTAAGGAGAGGGGCTGCAGCAGGTGGAGAACAAACAGGAGGTTAATGAGGGCCGTGGTGTTTTCCCAGCAGTGTTACAGCGTTCTGCTGCAGCGGTGCCTGTCACTGGTGGCACGGTGACACTGTGACCGTCACATCTGCACTGACCTAGTGGCACACGATGTCCCGGGGAGGGGTTCTTCCATCACCAGGGCTGGGTCGGGACAGGAGGGATGAAGAGCAGGGATGGCCTGGGGTGAATGTGGGGGTACCCGGGGGGTACCCCCGGTGTGTGACACTGCCGGGGGCCACCCGTCTGGGTGACCACGTGGCCTAATGGATAAGGCGTCTGACTTCGGATCAGAAGATTGAGGGTTCGAGTCCCTTCGTGGTTGTTTTAAAGTCACGTAGAGATATTCGGGACATTCAATTTCTCGTCGAGGGGAGGTGTGAGTTTCAGCTCATTTAGGGTGGGATTTTGCCCCGACAGTCACTGGTAATGAGGGGCATTTCATATCTCTCGGTGGGACAGCGCTCGGGGGTGGGGGCGGGTGAACCGGAGCTCGGAAGTGGAGGGAGGAGCCAATATCTGGGAAAAGGAAATAACCGAGGTTTTCCCTACTGCCAGGAATGCCGGGTGAGTTAGAGGGTGCTAGGCCGAGGTTCATCTTGCTATGTTTCGGTGAGGGACATGCGCTCACTGCTCTTTCTGTATGCGGGGCGCTGCTGCAGCTAGCTGCAGTTTGTTTGAAGAGGCTCTGCTTCCCCAAGTGGGACTCGAACCCTAAAACCCTCACTTATGGGAGCAGAACTTTGTCCGCTCAGCCACCGCGGCGGCAGCACTGCCAGAACCCGGGGCCCCCGGGCTGCCTCCGCGGGGTGCGGAGCGAGCGCTCGGTTCCGGGGGAGGTTCGGGGCTTCACCGCACCCCGAACCGGCACCGCCGGCTCTCGGTGGGGCCGAGGGGGCTGCGCAGGGATCTCCATTCCCTCCACACACACACACATCCCCACCTCGCGTTGGCGTTTGTGAGCGGCGGTGGGGGAGCGGGGAGCGGGGCCTCGCTGTTCAAACCGGAGTGGTCCCGGAGGAACGGACCGGGATCCCCCATACCCACCTACGGCAGCTGCACTCCCGTCTGGCCAGCAGAGAGTTAAGTGACGGCGCCTCAAATATATGAATGCGCAGCCCCAGTGGCCTAATGGATAAGGCACTGGCCTCCTAAGCCAGGGATTGTGGGTTCGAGTCCCATCTGGGGTGACTCTTTTCCCGCAGCGGGTCCGGGATCGCTCCGTTCGCTGCGGCGGGGGCTTGGTTCGGCCCGTCCCCTCCCTCGGTCCCGCTCTCCGTCTAGCAGCGCCGGGCACGAGTCGCATTTTGTATCGTGTTAAACCAGGCGCGACCTCCGAGTCTGCTGTGAATCCCTGAAATTCCCAGCTGCTCCGCGCCCCGGTGTCACCTGCTCGTTGAGGGCTTTGCTTGAAGCAAAGTTTTAAAAATCTAACTAGGCCCGAGGAGGGGGTGGTCCTGGCAGCGAAGTCTGCTGGGGATGGGGGGGCTCGGCTGAGGCTGCTGCTGTCCTGGATGGTGATGGTGGGAGGAGGTTCATTGCCACAAAAACATCGGAAGCAGCGACATCCCCTCGTTTGTAGAGGCCAGGGCACAGCATGGAGCTTCAGACACCTGTACCTGTGAGAAGGGACCCCTTCCCGTGCCAGGGAAAAAGGGGATTCACCATCCCTGGGAGTGTTCAAACGTGTGTGGATGTGTGTTATAAGTACATATTGTGTACATAAGTGGCTTTTTGCAACTATTTAAATGAATACTATATGTACAACGTTGAAAAATTCTGCTGTATGAATGGACTTGATGATCCTTGAGGTCTTTTCCAAACTTAATGCTTTAAGATTCTATTTTATACTGAGATATGTTGTTGAGACTGCTGTTACTCTTCCTCTTCTTTCCCCAAAAATCTACTGTAGCTTTGTGTTCAGCAGAAGAGGGTGCTCTGATGGAGCACAGGCTGCTTGAAGAACACAAAGAATCTTAAAAAAAAAAAAAAAAGTGGCTGACAAAAATTTTTAGTTCCTCTCAAATGTGAACAACAATTATTCTGAAAAATTATTTACAGGCCATCACAGTGTATCATTGGCTACAAAAGAAGATGTTAAATATTTTTATTTACACTTTAGGCTATTTTTATTCAATACAGTTCATGAGTTTAGCATCATCTACAGCTGTAAGCACCACTTCTTTAGGAAGATGGAATGCCAAAGGCTTGGATCTCTGCTGTTCTCAGTCAAAATCTGCCTTCCTGCTCTGTTTTATAGCTGAGTGTATTTTTTTCTGTCGTAGCCGTTCACGGTTCATTTTTTCCACCCTAAAACAAAATCAAAAGAAAACATTTAAATATTCAGCTTTTGAAATCTGATGAACCAACAAACCTCCTCAGATAGAAAACAAACCCGTGCCTGTTCTGGTGATATTACCCAGCAAAGCAGTTAAAATCTAATGGATCAGTGATATTCCTTAAAAAAGGAAATTTAAAGGAGCATGAACAAAATTGTTTTAAAATGCTGCAAACTAAATTGTGTAACGTGATAGCCTGAGCCCAAATAAAGACCATTTTAATGAAGATACCTCTCTATGAGTTTCTGTGCTGTCTCCTTAGACACCACCTTGGGTTTCTCGATTGCCTCTGTGACCATGGTCCGGATTTTTTCCAGGCAAATCGCCAGATTCCTCATCTGGTAGCGACTCTCCTCCGAGGTCACAATCAGCTCACCAGCCCGGTTTATCTTATTCCTGTGCTGAAGGGATGGGAAAACGTGATGTGACCACTGAAACCTCGTTGGAGCTGTCATGTTCTGACAGAGGCATTGAAACTGCGGTTGGAAGGGGAGGGTTGGTACCATCAGAGCCATTTTTTGTCTCACAGCTTCGGGAATCCAGTCTGCTGATGCCAGGTGGAACCGAACCTCTGCCTTGGAATTCACTAGGAGGAAAAACAGGGTCTTTGTTTCCACATCACAGCCTGCCTTCCTCAGATTTATGAGATAATTCAGCCTGATCTCTGCTGGCTTTCAACATGGGATGAGTCCATGAATTTCCTGAAAGGTCACAATTCTTTTCTCACTGTATTTTGACACACCACTCTACTCTGTCGTGGTATTTGCCTTTCTAGACACTACAGAATTTATTGCCAGCCACTGCCTACCTCATTTTTAACGGCAGAACAGGCAGTATTTTAAGTTTATCTGAATTAAGCTGAGAATTTATTGCAGAGTGAACTTGCAGAATCCAGTTGGCTCTGTTATATTTGATCTATGGATAGAGGTGATGTTCCTTGTGACACCTTGTAGCAGCAATGATCCTTGCAAATCTGTAAATCCCAAAGTTTGATGCTTTATTCCTAGAAGCATCAAATGTATTACCACTGGTATCCAGCACTATGAAGACTCAGAAGTTGTGTTAAAATGAAGGGTGATGACAATGAAAAATAAGTGTCCAGCAGCATGAAGACACTGTTTAACTTCAAGTTCTCAATATTTAGCTACATGGTATGGAAAAAAACCCAAAAATGGTGCTTTTTCCAAGGGAGAAGCTGTTCCTCACCTTTATTAACGTTCTGCCCGCCGGGGCCGCTGCTCCGGCTGTAGGACACGGTCAGGCGAGCTGCAAGAGAGGGGCAGGGGCTGAGCCGGGCGGAGCCGAGCTCGGAGCACGGACCCGGTGCCCGGGGGCGCTGCGCGGCTCCCGGCACGGCTGTACTTGGCGGGGGGGAGCTCACCCATGGGGATGTCGAGGGCGGGCGGCTGCGGCTCCTCCTGGAAGAGACATCGGGGCGGTGTCGGGGGGTCCCGGGGGTTTGGGGGGATCCCGGGGTTCCCGCCCGACCCGGGAACACGGGCTCGGACCTGGCCCGCCCGGCCCCGCCCACCCGCTCAGGCCCCGCCCACCCGCAATACCAACCCCCGCCGACCAGCACCGATAACCCCGCCCACCCACCAGATTGGCACCGCCCCTTGTTATGGCACCGCCCACCCAGCAAAAACCACGAAATAAACCCCGCCAGCCCACTGTCAATCAATCAATAAACCCCGCCCAGGCGCCGTATTTCTCTTTCCTCCCCACCCCTCTGACCGTGGTGCGGGTGGCAGCTCCGTCCTGCCGCGGAGGGTACAGCTTGTCCAGGCTGTGGGAGCTCCGGTACTCGGTGTCGGCGGCGGCCCGCTGCGAGAACCGGGCGCACAGAAGCGCCAGCTGCGGGCGCGGCCGGCACAGGCCCCGCAGCGTGTACGCCGCCATGTTGGCCCACTCGGTGCGCGTCCGCCAGGCGTCCCCGCGGAAACGGCGGCGGCGCGCAGCGTTCCGGGGCGGGGCGGGGT
Source organism: Muscicapa striata striata (assembly GCA_030060385.1). Taxonomy (NCBI): domain Eukaryota; kingdom Metazoa; phylum Chordata; class Aves; order Passeriformes; family Muscicapidae; genus Muscicapa; species Muscicapa striata. The sequence goes on along the minus strand of JAREIS010000261.1, from coordinate 343,860 downwards.
GGGGCGGAGGGAGTAAGGGGGTGATTTAGAAGAATAAGAGGGCTCTTCTGGGGCTATGGGGGTGGATCTTGAGCGTGTCACGTCCGTGCTGATGGTCTGTAGGGGTCTGCAGCACTAATGGGGGGCCTGTGGGGCGCCACGGGGGGATGAGGGAGGCCAGGGCTGGTTATGGTGTCTGTGCGCCCCAGGCCTGCTGCTGGCCAGTACTGAAAATGAAAACACGTGTAGTTTTTTTAGTGTATCGTGTAGTTTTTGCACCTGGAGTGCTTCAATTTTTCACATTTTTATCCTGTCAAGAGTGCTAAAGAGTTACTTACAAGCACACACACATATAAACACAATATTTATTTGAATGGTGATGTGGCAGCGATGGATGTGGGATGCTGGGGAGTGTGGCAGTCGTGGAAATCCTTCAGCTTTTACTCTTGTTGGAGCTGTCAGGCTGGCTTGACAAGAAGGGTGTGCGTTCCAGAGGGGCAGGGATTGCTATTCCCTGCAGCAGGAAAATGCACAGGCAGGGATGGGCTTCATTTGCTCTGGTGTTTTGACAGGAGCTGACAATCTCTTATTTCAAACTGTGGATGAAGCCAAAGTGGGTGTTCAGAAGCCTATACAGACTGTGTGACTGATCTGAGCTGAGTCCCACCCAGTAAATCCATTTAAAGTCCGGGAACTCAGTTCTTGGGAGGAAGCAAGTCCTGAACATGGATAACTCTCTGTCCTGGCTGCACCTGAGCACCTCAGGGCCACCAAGGGCTCCTCACTTTGCTTTAATCGAATTTCTGAGTCCTGTAGTTCTGTTCCACTGCCCTTGTCCAAACTCAACTGAAAACAAAATGCTTTAAGGAAAAAACCTAGAGCTGTCAGAGGCAAGCTGTGCCATCTGGTGACCTTAATTTCTAACAGGGAACAGGTAAATATTTGTGATTTGTAGCCAGAGGGATGGGAAAAATACTCAAGGCAGGATGACTCATTTAGCAGCTGTTGTCAAACGTGTCTGGTGGTGATTGTGCAGGAACACCCTCCAAGGACAGTGCCACAGAGGGGCTGGGAAAGGAGCTGGAAGGTCACACAGGTGAAGCCAGACCAGTCTAAAAGGACATTTGTCTGGTTTTGCTTCATTCCCATGCTGTGCTGGTCCACAGAGCCTTGGTGAAAAGCTGGGTGATCTCTGCTTGGATGGCTGGAAACTGTTCTCCCTGTCAGGCAGGGCTTGGGATAGCAAGGTCTGACTTTGGTGTGAACCAAGAGAGCCAAACCTTTGGCATTCCAGCTGGAGAAATTAACTGCTTTGTCACTGGTCCTGGCTGAGGAAGTCACCTGAGCCCCTTGGTGGTCACTGTTGAGCAAATGCTGTCAAGAGCCATCCCAGAAACCCAAGAGAAAGGCTGAGGAGTCCAAGGATCTGGTCACTCCTTGTGTGAGTGAGGGTACAGGCTGTTAATGGAGGAGCAAGGTCCCTTGGGGGAAGGCCCTTTGAGAGGCCTTCCAGGAGGTCTCAGTTACTGTAAGAGAGGGAAGATGCTGAATCCTTCCTGTGGGAGCCTGAGCTCTGTAAATCCCTTGGATTTGTGCTTCAAGTGGCCCCTCCCTGTTTATAACAACAGGTGCCCTTCTGAAGGGTTATTCCAGATGGTGCTACAGTGAGAAGCCAGGCCAGATCTGATGGAACTGCATGTGTCTAAATGCCAGCTTTCAAATTCAGCATGAAACCAGATAGTTGACAAACTGTGCCCTTATTGATCTTAATGCTGTGAGCTGAGTAGGATCACTGATTTTGCCAAATTCTGAAATTAAGAATTATTTCCTGTGACTTTTCCTCTTCCATTTTAATTGCATGCAGCAATTTTCCTTTCTGTCATGAACCATGGGGGTGTGCTGTTAAGTAGCTGCTGCTCTCTGATACACCAGTTTCCCTGGCAGAGTGGTTGCTCAGCACTCTCTTGTTTCCTCTCAGTGGAATTGTGTAGCTTTCCTTGGTGCTCCAAAAGCAATTGGAAAAGTTTAGATCAAAGGAGGCACAAAAGGCTAGAAGATGCTTATTTTCTTCTCCTCTGATCACTGAAAGCCTCACTTAAGGCAGGAATCAAGTGACTCTGACTCACACAGTCAATCAAGATGTGTATATGGCCACTAATATTTTTGGATGCAGAAGAAAATTGCTCTCAGCACTTTGCTGAACATGCCACTGATACACGGCAGCTGTGCCTTTGTCAAGCCAAGTACTAATATCATGTTACTTACATCAGTCATTTTTGGATTTGTGGTTTGCAAAAAAGGCCAAAAGAAAAATAGGATTTGAATTGGGAGCTTAGAAATTGTGTGGTTTTACAGAGACTTCTGAGCTGACAAAAGAGGGGTTTTATTCCGTGGCAGTGTTGGCAGTCCAAGTGCACAAAAATGTGTGTTATATAAATAATGCAGCAGAGTAATTCAGCATATTCTCTTTCCTTTCTGCAAGGGTGCCTGAAGCACTTTCTCGACCCAAATTGTACATGAAAATCAAAGAATTAACTCTTGTGCTGTTCTTAAAAGTAAAAAGAACTATAGAGCTGTGAGAAAATCAGTGTTTCTTTGTATTTGAGAGGAGAATAGAACATTTAAAAATATATTTAATGTGTTGTGTACTTAACTGTGATGCTGATCCACATGGGATTGTTTAAAACAGAAAGTGAGGGTGACTCCTTTCCCACACCTTTGCTGCATCAACTGACTGCAGGGCAAACAGTGCCTGGCTTAAACCAACACTACTACAAGTGCCAAGTCAACGGGTGGTGAATGCTCCCAGGAAATCAACAACACTTCTCTTGCTGTTGTTGTTCATTTTTATTTATTTTATTTTATTAGACAACTGCTTTCCATTATAAATAAATAAGGCATGAAGGTTCTCCATACTGATACAGAGCTGGTAGCCATAGTCGTGCATGCGGCTCCTGATGTGTCTGGGGCCGTGGGGCACCTGGAAATGCAGAGTGTGGAAGAGCAGAGCCATTGGTGGTTTGAGGAGAAGACCTCTGGAGCAAGAGTGGTTTGAGCATCACACTCCTGCCAACTTACCTCTGTGGTACTCAGCTTAACAAAACAGGGCATTTTTGGGGGGGTTTCTGCATTAATTCCACGGGGAGTGAAAGAAAGTTTGCTCCTTGTAGCATCAAAGCCCTGGATGTGGGGGATAATTCCATTTGAACAGTCTTCCCCTTCCAAAGCCACATTCACATTTCTTTATTTCAATGTTGCAAAGGTTCCAGCTTTTGACCCAAGATTTTGGGATGTAAGCTGGTGAAAAGAAAATCCAGATGCAGCTGATGGTTGCTCCAGGTGAGTACAGAGCAGGTTGCTTACAATGAACTGCTGGGTTTTGTGGCTCAATGCTCAGGGTGTTGCCTAAGCTGTAATGAGCTGCTGCTTCTCTGCCTAAAACGCGTCTGACTGTACAAGGTCACCATCTAGTTCGTGGAAATTTGAAACTGGTGATTCCTGAGACTGCAGCAGCCTTTTGGCTGCATGTTTGCATGTCTGTGGAAGCCAAAGTGAGGAGATTTCAGTGCTGGAAAGGGAACTGGAACATGAGAGGCGACAGTGTCTCAGCCAAGAAAGATTATTTTCAGCAGGAAGCTGAAATCTGTCCTGGTGGCTGGGGAGATGTTTGGAGCAGGAGTGAGGGGTGATGTGTGATCCATGCTACTGCCAGGGCCAGGCTCCTGACCTGGGAGATGCTGCATCCCCTGCCTTGTGTGCCTGGCAGTCGGTTTAGTGAGCCCATGCAAGCTGTTTTTAAGGGATTTGCTATGATGGGACAATGACCTCTTGAAGAGCACAGCACAGAGTTCTGGTACCCAGACCATGAGATGGAAGTGTATCTCTGATATTGTAATAGCACTTCTTGCCTCGCTGTGGGAAAGCCCTGGGCACTGAGTCCCTACCAGGCATGGTGCATCCCCTGGGCTGAAGTACCAGGGCAGACTTAAAGCGAGTAAATCTCATATGCCTGCAAAGTCTGGAGAGTGTGGACTGAAACACTGAGCAACGCTGATGGAGATGGAACAATCAGTTTTATGTTTCTCTTCAAGTTTTTCCAGTTGCAATGAGCTTGCATTGTAAAGAGCTGAAAAACCTGACTGGTTAGGAAATGGCTTAAGTAGCAAGACCATACTGTCCTCTGGGGAAGGCAGAGATAGAAGTCTCTTGGGTTCAAGTGTAGGTTCTCAGCCATAAAACCTAACTGGAGGATTGGGCTGCTGTGCTGGGGCAGCTCCTAAAGTTCTGATGGCTTTTTTTTTACTTTGAGAGGTTGTACTCCAGCTGTGGCAGGACGCTGGAGAACATCCAGGCTTTTGCTTGCAGATAAGTGGGCTGTAGGACAAGCTGAAAAAGGGTGAAGGGGGAGATTGGTTTCTTTTCTTTTATGGTGGAGTTTACATTGCTCTTGTGATGTCTGGCAGTGGCAGTAACTCATGCAGAGATCTGTCGTGTGGTTTCTGAAATCCTCTAACTACAATGTACAATTGTCCCAACGGGTTGTCCAGAGCTTAAAAAAGTGAGTTGGGTCCCTGTGACATTCTCTTGCTTGCAGACCTCTCGAACCTTCAAAGCAGAGGGGCCAGGTGGCATTTCTGGGGCTCAAGAGAAGATGTGGCTGTTGCAATTGCACGTGGGAGCTGCGGAGAGCCAGGACTCATTTGCTGCTCTTGTTTTTCACTTTTGTGGCGTTGATGTCCGCTTTTGTTTTCTGGATGCGGGAGAAGATCTCCTTAAAAAGAGCCTTGTACTCGGGCTGGCTCTGCTCCAGCCGCTTGTCCACGGCCTCCACGTGTTTGCTGATGGTCTTTTCCATGGTTTTCCTCTCTTCCAGCTCGTGCCCCTCTCCTCGGAAGTCCCTGAAGGAGCTGTCGCGGGAGATGGGCCGGGAGGTCTGGACGCCCGCGTGGCGCACGCTGTCCTTGTGCTGCCGGCACTTGCTGAGCAGCTCCTCGTACTTCTCCAGCAGGGCGTGGTACTGCTCGTCCACCTCGCGCAGGATGGACATGCCCCGCTTGCGCACGTTGTTGGCGTGCAGGGTGTAATTGCCCTCGTGCCGGCTGACGGCGTCCTTGGCCACGATGGCGTTCAGCGCCGTGTCACTGCAGCTCTTCCGCACCGGGTGGTTCGGGGAAGGGCTCATGGATGTCCCGTGGCTCTTCCCTCCCTCCTCCTCGGACAGGTCGATGTAATCCGCTTCTGGGGCGTTGTTCAGCGGCTCGAGGAGGGCTTCGGACAGGTTGTCCTCTCTGCTGAGCAGGTACTTCTTGACTTGTTTCATCTGCTGCAGCTCCAGGAGCTCTGCCTCCAGCTCCTTGATGCGCAGTTTGCAGTTCTCCATCTCGCACACGCGCTGCTCCAGGTCCGAGTACTCCTGGATAACCGAGGTGTACTCGCGCTCCACCCTCTCCTTCCGCTGCTTCTCCTGGTTCACCTGGGACCGCAGTGAGTTCACCATGGCTTGGAGACGCTCGTTCTCCCTCTCCAGTGGCTTCTGGTTGAATTCTGTGGAAGAGCTGTGGACCTGGAACGCGTCCTCATACCTGAAAGAGGAGAAAGATGCATGAGAGAGTCTGACCAAGCAGTACTCCTTATGAGGGATTTGTGCTTTATTGTTATGTAAGTAGCAATATATATAAGTAACAATCCACTGATATCCAAAAAGGACATGAGCTCATGAGTGAGATGTGCCTTCTTTCTCCATGTGCCAGGAGGCTACAGGGTGTGGCTCTTCTGGACACAGGCACAAATCTCTGTCCCACAGAATGTACAGTTTTATTGGACAGCAGAATAAAAGACAGAAGGGAAATGAGATCCTAGAAGGTAAAAGGCACATCTGGTTAACAGACAAGCCACCAGTGTTGCAGTGAAGCAAGAATGAGTGTTCAAGTGCTATCAGTCTGAGCTGAAAGTAGGTGGCTTTGGGTTTTTCCTGCCAGAATTCATCAGCTGCTCACTGCACCAAGGAGTTCACCAACTAATATGGCAACAACCCCAGATCCACCCAGCCAAAACCCTGAAGCACATGTGGTGCTGCCTGTGCAGCCCTGTGACTGGGAGCTGCTCTGGAGGGAGCGAGGGCAGATTTACACGGCAAGGCAGACAGAGATTTTTGACAGAGGTGCCCCTTTTTGTTGCCTGGAAAATGATAACAAGCACTTCCCCCTTCCTTTCAGGAACTTGGGTCTTCTTCCTCAGTGAAGCACCCATGGCATCCTGTTTGTTCAGAACAGACTGGAAAAGTGCAAGCACCATGGCTTCCCCTGGAAGGCATGGCTGTGGTGGGGGGTACTGAACAAATTTAAAGGCACTGAAGGGCAGCCTGACCTTCAGAACCAGCTGTGGGGCTGCAAGGTCCTGTGGTAGGGGGAGAGAGTGGGATTGGGGGACTGCAGGGCAAAGAACCACAGAGACATTAAGTGGATTTTGCTGGGGGTCAGATTATGGCCTGATTAACTTCCCTATTGCTGCTGCAGTGAAAATCTCTTTGGTTCGTATCCTCTGGCAGAGGATGCTTTCAGTAACAAAGTTTATTGATTGCTTATCTATTTAAAGAACCCTCTTTTGTGGACAAAGCTGAGCAAGAAATGCCCTCACGAGGTCAATGAATTAACACAGTGGCAGGTTTTGAGGAAGATTAAGGGTGCAGTAGTGCTGAAGGTGTTTGTACAGCACTTGGCAGCATGTGGTGTATCCAGGTGTGTGACTGGTGATCCTGGGGAGTGCTGGAGTCACACAGCACAAACTGTACCATCCCAACTGGTTTTGGTGAGCTGGAGGTGCTGTGCTGGAAGGCAGCTGGGAAGGGAAAACAAGCTGTGCAGGTTTGGGAAGGGAAGTATCACTGAGGTGGGATCATGAAGGCTCAGCTTTGCCAACACCACCTCAGGCAGGTGGGCTGGTGAGAGAACATCCCCCCTTCAGCTCCAGCCATGGTTTCAGGCTCTGATGCCCAACCTCTGCGTCTGAGGGGTTTCTGTGCACCCCCAGAGGGGCTCACCCAGCGCCTCCCTGTTTGTGGGGAGCAGTTTGGAGGGGTTGCCAAAGCCAAGGCTCTGTACCTGGGGCTGGAGCACAGCTCCTTAAGGCAGGGGAAGGTGTGGATGGTTCGGCGCCGCTCCCTCTTCTCCCTCCGGATGCGGAGCTGCTCCAAGCTCCTCATCTCCTCCACCTGCTTCTGCAGCTCCTCCACCTGGTTCTGCAGCCCCTCGATTGTTTCTGTCAAGCTGCAAAGAGAGGAGGGAGCACAGGTGAAGAGTCAGGCACTACAGGTTCCTAAAAAGTGTTTTTTTCATATCGAGAAATCCAGTCTAGGGAAGGTGCTTCCAGTTTCTAGCGTGTGCCCTGGGATCAAGGCAGCACTTGTTTTCTGTTTGTCTTTCTCTGTGTGGTCACTCTTGAATGGGGTTGGTTATAAAAATGGGACAGGGGGATTGATTTGAGTCTTTCTGCCCTCAAATCAGCTGGCTGAAATAGTCACCTCTAAGCACTATCCTGGAATATCTCTGCACTTAAAACAAGCATCTATTCATTTTTTTTTATCTTATAGAGAAACACAGAGACTGGGCAGAAATTTTGTTTTGTTCTGTCTGCAGATAGTTTGCAAAACACCGTTCAGAAATTCCTTCTCTACACAGTTGTTTGCAAATGATGCTGCATTACAAGGACATAGCTTAGGTTGTTGTTTCTAGGGATGACCTTGATCATGGGCTTGTTTTAGGAAAGAAATATTATTGATAAACTGGTGTTTCAGCACTAGCCAGGGTTTCATGAGTTGCTGGATCTGTGCCTGGTGTTTCTTCAGAGCTGTGTACTGGGGAATCTCCCTGATAGGATTATGTGCCTTTTCTCAAATGAAACACATCTGAGGAGAGGCTGCTGTGCCTCTCTCCAGGTAGCTTCAGACACTCCTTTATCCAGACCTCATCCCAGGGATGTCTGTGCTGTAGCTGACCCTGCTAACCAGCATTACTGCAACACACTTTTGTTCTAAACAGCTGCAAAAGCAGGCTGATACAAAAGAGAATGGCTCAAAGAGCAATGACAGGCTGCACTTTGGGGCAGGAAAAGGTGAGCTGAAGGCTCTTGCATCTTGAAGATCCAGGGGAGGCCATACCACTGGATCTTCTGTTGGGAAGTCTTGCTTTCCAGCACGAGCTTCTGGTTAGCCAGCTCCAGGTCCCGTGCTGTCAGGTCCAGCTGCTCGTAGACTTTTGCGTGCTGCTCGTTCATCTGCCGCAGCATCTCCAGTTGCTTGGTCAGGTACTGCAAGGAAAAGGGAAGCATGAGCACTCCACGTCCAAAAAACCAGTTTTTTTCACAAGCAGAAATTCCTACAGCCTTTTCTTCCTCTGACATTGTGTTCTGTGGCTCTGCCTGGTTAAAGTCTCTTCCACAGATGAAATATTCATCCCCCAACCACTGTAAATACTTTTGTGTCTAAAATACGATTGAACTTCCCCTGCCCTCTGTGAAGGGCACTAACCTCTCTCTCTCTCTATTCAGCTGCTTTATTATTCCCAGTACCAAAGAAAGTTGATATCCCTGGGACTGAAAGTTGACTGAAATTGGCCAGTTGGTTACTGGATCCTCTGACAGATCGATTGCAGAAGATGTGTTTCATTGGGAGTTCAGGCTAAAACTCTGAGTCTGTGAAATATGAAGAGACCTGTGGTTTCTGTGGATTTGTACACCCTTTTCTGTAAGTCTGCCATTGCAAAATCTTATTCTCAGAAGACTAGGAGAGGGGCATCTACTCAGGTGCTCACTCTCAGTGGGGCCAGATTCCAGATCCTATGGTGGATGTGCTTCTGATGGGTTGCTGGAGGGGGGATGGCTAAATCCATCCACTAGTTCCCTCAAACATCAGCTGTCTGATCCCTGCAGCATCATGTGCTGCTCTTGTGAACTGGCAGTCCTTCTCTGCCCTGCGTCCTTTTAAATCAGGGGGTGTCCAATCTTTTTAAACTCACAGATCCCTAGAAGGTTTCCAGAGGATGAAAACCCTCCCAGGCACAGCAGTTTTAAGCCTCTAAGATCAGTTCTGTGAGCTCTTAGAAATACTGCCTTGACCCCACAGGATGCTTGAAATGGGGGTTTAGATTGGAGCTCTTGGAGAAAGAACTATTTTATGCCTCTAACAAAGGGGGCTGTGTTATGGGGGTGCTGAGGGGCCAGCTGGGAACAAACGCAATTCTGAGTCTCTGGGATCAAGGGAAAGCTGCAGCAGAGCAGAGAGAGATGAGTGTGAAGGGTGAAAGCCAAACGTGACCCAGATTCAGTCTGGTGCCAAAATCTGGTGCCAAAATCTGGTGTGCACATCTGGGCAGGGAGTGAGGATGTGAGAATAGGGAAAATGCCAGTTAATGGGCAAACAAGACCCTCCCCAGGGCTGGGATGAGCTTTAATCCATCAGCAGAGTTTAAAACCGACTTTAAAACTCAAACAGACTTTAATCTGTCCTGCTTCAGGAACTTACAGAAGATACTTCAGCTTCCATGCCCCACAGCACATCCCTGCCTTTCTGCTGGCTCTGGTGGAAGTGCCCCTTTCCTGCCTTCACCCTTAGGTGACAGTGGTGGCCGAGCAGCCCCTGCCCCCACCCCCGTCCCGACTGTGTCCCTACCTCAATCTCCTGCACTTGCTCCTCGTTGGTGGCATACATCTGCTGCAGGGAGTCCTCCAGCTCTTTGTTTCGCTCCAGCAGTGTCTTCCCCAGCTCTGCAGCCAACTGCAAGTCTGAAAAGCAGAGGGACAAAGCTGCTGCACTTCCCACAGCTCCATGGCTGGGTGTGGTGGGATCTCTCCCTGCCCCAAGAAATGACCCCACACCAGGCACAGCAGCACATTTTTCATGGCACTGGTTTTACTGGCACATTTTGATGTGGGGCATGCTCACAGAACATGTAGGATCTGGCCTCTTATCTTGCTGGGCTGCAGGAACAAGGGGAGGCTGAGCTCAGGACTGCAGCTTCTCCATGCAATGACAATTTGGTGCTTTGCTGGCTGCAAAACCCTCCTGCACTCCCCTGCACACTGTAACCAGGATCAGCCCAGGATCTGGGCTGTGGCAGTGCTCAGCACCTCCATCCCCTATCGCTGAGAAGGGCTCAGCACCCATCAGAATGGAGAAAAAGGTTGGTAAAGCCCTGCAGGGCTTTGGGGATGCTCTCTAAATTACATTATTATCTCTAACGAAGGGAGTGCCTTGCCTTCCCTGTCAGCCTCCATCCATCACCCCCTAATAGACTGACAGGAGTAATAAAACCCTGTCTGGCCCGAGGGGGCTGGAGGCACCTTCCAGATGTGCTGCCCTGGCAGTGCTGCAGTGGCCAAATCCAAGGCTCTTTCCTTGGGGCAGCTCCAGGGAAAGGACAAACCACTTTGTGTTCACTCTCAGCCACCTCCAAACACACTTAGGGAGCTACTGAAATAGCTGGACTTCAGGAGAAAAGCAAAAAGTAGATGTTGACAGTGTGGTCAGTTTAAAATGCTGTTTTTGCTGCTGGGAAAAGAAAAAGCCTCCAGGCCCTGTGAATCCTGTGTTGGCCAAGGCTTGAGCACACAGAGGATGCTGTTTGTGAGGCTGGGACAGCACAGTTGGCTCTGAGAACAGTCCTTACCTTTCACACAGGAATTGGTTCTTAAAACCTGACTATGAACAGGTGGGCTTCAGTATTCTTGGGGCTCCTAGAGGTAACAGCTCTTAGGATGGCAGAGTGAAAATCTGACCTTAATCCTTCCAAAAGGTAAGGAAATAGGTCCTGGTGTGTGTTATTGCTCTTTCTTTCCCTGGTTAGGTAACTAAGGAGTGACAATCCTGCAGGGTGTGAGGGGACCTGAGTCTCCTGCCCTGGTATTTTCTTACCCTGTTGTAATGCTCCCCTCTAGTCTGCATCTAAGGATGTGTTTTGCAAAGGCTTTGCCAGGGCTGAGAGTAGCTATAATTTTCTCCAGTGGTTCGTTTGGCCATGTAGTTGATTGGGAAAGAGGGATACTTGGTCACTAAGATAATAAGAAGGGGAACCAGGACTCCTGGGGTATATTCTGAGCCTGGGAAACTCCTGACCTCTCACACATCACAAAATGAGGCTCATGCTGACCTTGGACACAAGGGCTTGCCAGGGGGTGAGCTGTAGTGCTGTCAGTGCCTGGGATGGGCTTTCCTGATGGATCATGCTGTGCTGTGGGGTGTTCTGATATGTTACTAGTTTGTATGTTGCCCATGTTTTTTCTGCTGGCTCCCCAGATGTGGTGCTGCCAACAGCTGCTCAGTATGTCCTCGAATCTCCCCTTTCCATGGGAATGTGCTCTCCAGCTGGGCCCTGCATTGCAGGGTGTTATTATTAAAAGGGCTATGACCTTTTAAATTATAATCCTCTTCATTGCACAGTGACCCAGCCTAGAGCTGCAGTTGCAGCTCTCCCTGCAATCAAGTTATTGACACATTTCCCCATGGACAGACTTCCTCCACCTATTTGGTTTTTTCCAAGCACCAAATTTCCCTAGTTTATAAAGTGCCCTTGGGAGACCCGGGTGTTTGCTACACCAGCTGGGGCTGGGGGAACAGCCAGATGCCAGCAGTGATGAAGGATAATTTGTGCCTTTAAGCTGCTTGGGGCTGTGTTTAATGTCAGCACCACCTTGCCAGAGCCAGTGTTGTTGCTGGAGAGTGGCACCTTGGAATTCACATCCCTGGCAGCAAGCAGGGCCCTGATGTGGAGGTGTGGAGCGAGAGGGCTCCGTGCTGTGCTCCAGGTAATGAGTCAAGTGTGTCCCCATCCCTGTGGATTACACTAGTGCTCTCCCACCATATGGCATCCAATTTAATCAGCTGGGGTTGAGTTAAGTGGATTAGGCAGTGCAAGATCCTGCATTGTAATTTAAAGGGCTCTGTCAGCAATAATTTAATGGGGGAAATGGGCAGTGTTTGGGGAGGAGTGGAAAAAAGGAAAGAATGGGGCTGGGCTCTGAGGAGGAAATTGAGTCTTTGTTTCCAATTTGAGCATAAGGGCCTGGGAGACTCTGGGCTTGAAGGACGTGGGGGAATTGGTTCTTTTAGTGTCTTTTAACTGCCTCAGCCATTGTCACACACACTTCCTCACTCTCTGCCCGCCAGCCAAAGCATCCTTGGTAATCCTGTCTCATCCACCCCCTTGTGCCCGAGTCCTCTTCCCCACCTGTCCCTCCTCCCAGCTTGTGGGGCTTGGGGAGGGAGGGGATGCTGTGGAAGTGCTTTAATGTCATCTTTAGACCAAATTCCTCTTGATCTTTGTACTAATTGTGGCTCTGCATGGGCTGAGGGAACACACAGCTCCTCTCCACAGAGACCTTGGAAACCCGAGGCTGAATGTGAAATGCCACCAAGTTATTTGGGAGAGAAAAATAACTGTTTAGGAATTCAGGAATCCTTTTTACATAGTACTATGGTTTAGCCTATAGTTTTCTGTATTCGTCTTTGCTTCTCCACTGTCAGATTAGCCAGCCAGTGCTGAAGGACTTGCCCTAATTTAGCAGATATGCTGATGCCTCCCTTCCCCCTCCCCTCTGGATGCAGGAGGAGAAATAAAGTGCTGTGTGCCCGCTGGATGTGTCCATCCCTCCACATCCTGCCTGTGCTGAATGCACCACTGTGAAATGGCCAATGCTCAACTTCAGAAATGGGGTCTTGATGCTGCCAAATCCTATCAGGAGAGAACTGTGGATGGAAACTGTCCCGGGCAGCACCAGCCTGTCACCCTCTGGCTCCCTGCACTGCAGGCACTGACGTGACCCTTCTAATTAACAGCAGCCAAGGAGACATGCTGTGTCCCCAGACAAAGGGCTTTGCCTCTGGAGCAGGGGAGGGAGGGATGGAGGCTGCATTTCTCTGAAAGCTTTCATGGGAAAACCTCTGAGCAAGGAGGGTGGGGATGAGAAGAGATACCACATGGTGGGAAGGGAGCGAGAGCTGAATCCAAGCAGTGCTTGGTACAGGGGAGCAGGACTGGGCAGAACATCAAGAAGGCACCATCCTGGAGCTGCAGAGATCAGCAGCAACAGCCCAGTAATAATTTTGAACCTCTGTACCACTGAGAAAATTTGAAAAAAACCCATTCTGATCCAGAAGCTGTAGCAGGTTGCCTTTGATGGAAAGAGGCTGAGGGACAAACTGTGGGGTGTTCCCTTATGGCACATCCTGTGGCAGGGTTACAGGCAGATGTTACCTGCCTGGGGCTGCAGCAGAGCTGGGTGCTTCCCCAGCCTTGCAATGAGGCTCAGAGAGGACTTGGAGCTCTTTCTGCCTTCCCAGTGCTGGCCTGCATCTGTTTGAGCAGAGCACTCTGCCACAGCCCTCTGGAGGGGTTTCTTCCCTCCAGCATCTCCTGGTTGTGACTTTGGGAGAGCATAAGCCTGGTGCCAGGCAGGTTTTGGCTGCTCTTGGCACGATGATGATCCAGTAGCTGTTCAGATGCTCCTCATAAATGCAGCTTTCTGAGGAAGCCACCATCTGGTGCAGCTGCTTTGGACTTCCCCCTGTCATCTCTCTTGCAGCAAGGGATTCTCATGTTTAGGCTGTGAGAGAACACACTGGGGATGCTGCACTTGGCTCCTCACCTTTAATAAAGCAGCCCTGTCCCTGTGCTGCAAAGCTAGCAGCTTGCAGGGGACACAGAAGTCCTTTGCTGTGTGGCACAGATGAACAAGGGTTGATGGTTTTGCAGGTCCTTTCCAGCTGAGCATGTATAAAGGAATTACTTGTGGCTCCTTCCAAAATGTGGGGCTGTGGAAAGGGCTTCTCCTGTCCTGTGCTGCACATGGTGAGTGCCTCTGCTGAAGAGCAGGCAGAAGTGTGGGAAGGTCTCTGGAGGAAGCTCAGGGTGCTTGTGAGCTGATGGATGGGGTACATTGAGAGTTAAGAACTGATGTTTAATGCTGTTGACGTTTAATTTAATGGCATTTGCTGTCTGCTCCATTACACATGGGTACTTAAAGTCAAGGGTGGGTGCAATTATTCCTTTCAAAGTCTAAATGAATGATGCTATGCTGGTTTACCCTGGGGTAGGGTATACTTGCTACTCATTTATTTTCCTTCATAGTTGCAAGGGATTGTGCTGCTACAATGAAGATCAGCTTCTGTATATCACTTACTGCTGCTCCATGGCAGGTGATGGAAGCAATCTCTGTACTTGCCCTGTATAAGGCATTGCAATGGAACTTGCTAGGGTGCAGGGAAGGAAATGCCATCTGGCAGCATCTCAAAAACAATCTGAAAAGGACCTTCCAACATGCCCATTCCACAGAAGATAGTGTTTCCAAAGGCCAGACAGAGCTTCCAGAGTCAGTCACCAGCATTACTGCTGAGACATGGATTCCCCATCACTTTTACACTGGCATAACTCAGATGTTGCTGCTCAGTTCAGCTTTGCACTTGGTGTTCTGTGTGTTTTTTGGGAGGATCTGCTATTTTGGTGTAGTAGAGCGTTCCACAAAGGCAGAGCTTGCTTTGTAAAACAGCCCCGATGAAGCAGATGGGGAAAAGCCTCTGTTAGGGCTGGGTGAGAGCAAACAGGGTGCCTAAGTCCCTGGCAGCACAGCTGCCTCCTCCTCTTGCTTCTCCTCCTTTCAAACTGTGGCTCTTGCTGGGCTGAGCTGATGTTGGTCACACTGGCATTTTTGTTACCCTAATGAGATTTGCTGGATTTCCTGCTTGTTTTTTTTTTTTTTTTTCCTTCCTTTTCTTTCTCTTGTGTAATCTGTTACGTGCTCCTGTGCTGCCTTTTGCTGTGCAAGCATCCCTGGTGGGAGGGGCTCAGGTGGTGGCAGGGGGTCAAGGTAAGCCCAGTGCACTGAGAACAGCTCCTTCTCTGCTTTCTTGAGCCCTCTGGGCAAAAGGAGTGGAAATCCCTGACAAGGGGCTCAGGGACACACTGTCTGTACTGTGCTGTGCTGCAGTGAAGCCCTCCACCTCTCTCAGCTCCTGCTGCTCCCTCCTTGCCTTCTATATTTTTCACTTCTATTCAATTTTTCCTCTATCAGCTCTCATTTATTCTTCTCAGATGCTCACCAGACTTTTAAAATTTAATTTATGCCTTTTCTTTCTTCCCTCTTATTATCCTGCACCCCAAATTCTCCCCTGTATATTAATGCTTGAGATCCAGGATGGTCACCCCTGCTTATGAGCTGTGTCTCTACAAACACACACAGAGCAGTTCCATCCCTGTGCCCACAGCAATTGCTGTGCTTTTTACCAAGTTGTTAAAGCATGAGAAGACAGAGGATGTTATTAGACCATGGCTGAGGCTCCATCTGCATCTTTTCCTGCTGTTCTCTTATCTAAACAGCCTCAGTGCCTGTGTTTGCCTTATAGGCTAAAAATGCTTTGTAAGTGCTTGGTGACTGGTGGCTCTGAGGCTCTGATAGTGCACCTGGATCACAATGTCCTAAATAAATATATACAAGTGGGGCTATTGAAGAGAAGGAGTGAAGAAAGAGGAGGCAGAAAGGCAGCCAGAGCTTTCCTGTGTGCGCTACTCCCCCGGGCAGCAAATCTCCTACTAATTAATTATGTTGGGCTGCAGAAAACCGTGAATAAAGGCTCCTACTCTTTTAAAGCTAAAGACCCAGGCATGTGGATGGCTGCCATGTGGCAGAACTCCTCTCCCCTGTGTGTTTTGGGAGCAGGAGGTTGTAAGTGACCCAGGATGGACAAGGAGGAAGGTGCTCAGCACAGTGCTGTGCACGTGCAGAGCCCCAAGCAAAGGCGCCCTGTGAAGGACAGGTCAGTGTGCTCACGTGGCAGGGGATGGTGCCCACAGCACTGGGCTGCCACAGCCATGTCAGTTCTCCTGCCCTGCTCCTGCTCACACAACATATTCCCCTGCTCTGAGCCATCCCCAGCCACCTCAGATGCCCTTGCTCCTCTCTTGCTGGGGGGAGGCAGGTGGGACCACTGATACTGAGTGATTTGGACACTGGGGGAGCAACCATTCCAGACAACTGTCACCGTGCAGCTGTGGCAGCCCCCAAGACCCCTGCCAGCACTGCCACTGCTGGTTACTTCTGTCTGCTACCTCTCATGTCCAGAGGCATATAGGTACAGAGACATTTCTTGCATGTGTTACAGCTAAATGCAGAAGCAGCCTGACCCTCTACAGCAATGCCAAAAACCTGCTCACCTCTTCTCCAGCAACCCTTTTTGTTGACTTTGAAGAAGTGTATTATCTTGCAGGGTGCTGCCCCACTACAGCCCCTTCTCATCTTCTGCTAGGGAGTTTAGGAAGCCCTGCTCCTCCAGGTGCTCATCTCACAGCCTAGCTGCCTTGTGCCTGGCTATTGGAGACACTGCCCATGTGGGAAGAGATCCTGACCTCAGGTGAGTGATCAGTGCTGTTTGTGCAGCTGCACAGGAAGAGCACAGGGCTTCCAGTCTTGAGTTTGCAGGGAAAGGGAGTGATGAAATACTTGATGAACTCTCAAAATGATGTTACGTCCACCACTAGTCTTGAACAGGATGTAGAGCAATGCTTCTTTTGGGGGACCAACACCAAAACCAGTGTCCCTGACACAGTTCTGCTGCAAAGATTAATGCTCATGGGGTGTGCTGTGCTGCTCCTTGCTCTGCCTCCTCCAGCAGATACCAGTGCTTGGCCACCACCTCCCAGCTCAGGTGCCTTCCCAGGACTCAACACTTCCTTGTGCACCAAGAAAACTTGGAAGATGGCAGGATCATCCCTGCTACAAATGCTGGCTCTGCAGCTGCATATTTGGAAGAGGCCAGCATGGACCTGGATATTATACTCTAGAAGGTCTGAATTCTTCAGAGAGGAGGTAAATTAATTGAGCAGAGCCAGGACAGCTGCACAACACATGGGATAGACAACAGTGATTTTCCAGAAAGCTGCAGAGGAACAGTTGCTTTTTGGAGAGATGTTTGTTAACTGTTTGTTAAATACATATGGAAAAAAACAAAAATAACCCATCTGTAACATAAAATCCCTTTGAAATTCCCAGCTGTGCAAAAAGCAGCAGTTGTGTAACATCTGGTCTCCTTCCTTTGGGGTATTTTGTATTGGAGATATTTTCCTGAATTCTTGGCCCACGTACCTGTTTTTGGGCAGATTAAGTAGAAGCTTTGAATGTGTGTTTGGTGTGAGCACACAGATCTGTTGGAATGAGATGAGGTGGGAATTTAGCACTGTGCTGCTCTGGGAAAGCCTTTTGGGAGAGGAGAGAGTGTGTGAGTGTGGGAGTGAGCGAATAGTGCATTATCCTGAGTGCTGGCACTGCTTTTAGCAGGAGCAGGATGGCACCCTGGTGCTGTCACTGCTCTAAGGGGTTCCTTCCTGTCACATTGAGTCAGTGCAGCCACCCTGTCACCAGCCAGCACTGGCTAGGACAGGAGCAAAGAAAGAGGATTGGAAAATGCTGGGGTGGGGGGACAGGCTCCAT
Organism: Muscicapa striata striata; assembly: GCA_030060385.1. NCBI lineage: Eukaryota > Metazoa > Chordata > Aves > Passeriformes > Muscicapidae > Muscicapa > Muscicapa striata. Next base: position 326,412 of record JAREIS010000261.1, on the reverse strand, counting down.
GTGCAGGGTGTTAGTGGCCAGTGCCTTGGCTCCCAGTCCCTCAGGCTCAGAGCTGCTGGGGGAAAACATCCTTCAGGATTCAGACCATAAATCCTCTGTGCATGCCCTTGCCAAGGAGAATTGCCACTGTTAACTGATTGTTTCAGGATGGGAGATATGAAAAACGCTGATTTGTTTGTTTGTTTTTTCCATTTTTTAAAAATTTTGTTTCCCTTTTCCCTTTCCAGCAGTTCCTCTAATTCTGTTCCCTCCCACAGCTGGAACTATGTGTCTGAGCTCAGCAGATGTGGAGAGGAGCTTGTGGTCTCTCATTGAAAGTTGCTGTGTGGGGCTTTCTTGTGCCCCTTTTTCTTGCTGCCTCATGTAACAGGGGAATTTTCACTCTAGGAAAATACATCTATACATATTCTTCCCCCCCCCCATATTTGGAGCCCCTCATCACTTCCTTAGACTAACCTGTCATCTTATTTCCTTGTCTCCTGTGACTTTTCTAGTCCCTCTTGTCATTCCTAAGCAGCTCAGCAATTAGTCACTGAAAACTTTCCACTTCCATAAGCTACCTGCTGTAAGGTACTGCTAAATAAATAAGTGGCTCAGCCACTGCAGGCAAAGCTCTGTCCTTCTGGCTTGCCTCAGGGGAGGGAGGGAGGGAGGGAAGATAACTGCTGTGCTCCTGGAGGACAGGCAAGGTGTGTGCCTTTTCACTGCACTGCTGTGGTAACTGCCTCATGAGGGGCAGAATATGGAGTTTCACCAGCTCCCCTGTGCAGTGAATGCTTTGGGATCCAATGCCAGGATCTGGTCACTGGAGCACTGGTGACCCTGTGTCTTAACAGATGAGTTGGCAGTGGTGCAAGCTCAGCACCTTGTGTCATTTTCCTTCTTAGTGCTCAAGCAGTCAGATGCTTGGCAAGAGGAGGAGGAATTAAAAGAGATCCTTAAACCTGGAGACCTTTAGAGGTTACAGCTGTAACATCCTAAGCCTGCATTGCAGATGGTTTGGCCCAAACATTTCTATAGCTGCCCAGGAGGACAGTTGGTCTTGCAGTGGCAATGAGGTGATGTGCTGGTTCCTGCACTCCCTCTGTCCTGCTGCCTATCTCAGAGCAGTGAGAGGCTGCTTATTGGCATGGGAGGAATCATCCCACACTTACAGAATCCTAGAATATGCTGAGTAGGAAGGGACCCATCAGGATCATCAGGTCCAACTCCTGGCCCCATGCAGGACACACAAATCACCCCATGTGCCTTAGGCTATGCTTAGGACCAGGGACCAGAAGGTTGGCTTTGAGAGGCCTCCTCTTGGGTTGCACTCTGCTCTGAGACCTGAATGCTGGCAGGGGGATAGGGAGGCTGGGAAGATCAGGGAATGCAGTGGGATGACTGCAAGGAGGATTTATCTTGTGAGATTGCTGCGGAGGAGATGAAGGCTGGAAGTGGCTGGCAGAGCTGCTGTGTCTATTTGGATCCAGATGCAATTGAGTTGGCACACCAAACACAAACAGCTCTCCCAAACACAAATGCTCCTGATGAACAGGAAAGGTGCCCCCACTCATCTGCAGCTAAGGCTCTCTAATTTTAGCTCATTCATTCTCTTGGGGTCTGGCTGCACGTAGGCTCTGTGCGCAGGGTGTGATGCAACTATAGCCACATCATCAGTTCTCAACAGCTGGAAAAGGCTCACCAGAATTTTATTATGGTTTTAACACTTAGAAGCACAGACTCCCCATCCCATGGCAGGTGGCTGGACCAAAGCAGCACTGATACCTCTTCATGCTTACAAAGCACTAAGCTAATCATGGTATGAGGGAGTTGCAGCTCCATTTTTACCACTTTCCTCAAATCAGAAAGCCTTCCCAGAAGCAACATCATTGCAAAGGAAACCTCACAGGACACCACTGCTGTTACCATGTCATTGCCGAGATTTGAGTCTCTGCTTCCATGTGCTAAGGCATCTTGGTACAATGCCTTGAGCCACAGAGTGTTACAGTGTGCAGGAAACAGGTAAGAGCATCTGAAAGCCACTGGCTTAATCTGTACAAGGCTGGAATGGCCTTGAGGGTGGGGACCATAGCTTGCTGCTTCCAAAGCATGTGGTGGATGCACCCAGTTGCTGTGGACACTTCAGGGGAAAGAAAGATTGATTGGGATTTATTATTATTTTGAAAAAAACCAGTTACTTTGGCAAGGTGAAGCTCATGGAGGATGACGAAGAAAGTAACAAGTGCTTGGTGTGGAGCTGGAGGCATGATTTCCACTCCGGTGCTAAAATGGTTAATTAACATAATTATCACAGAGCTCCCAGTTAAGCCATCTGTTGCTTAGCAAACAGTTTTGGATGTAAATGTAATAAATATTTGATGATGCTGTGAAATGACGATAAAGGCCCAGCAACCAACTGGTTCACAGAAGAACCTTCTCTGCTCTCCTAGCTTGGATTGTTTCTTGTTTCTCCCACCCTTTGCTCCTTAGGAATGGTCTTTAAGCCTCTGCTTTTGTCCTCTGCCCTGCCGGTGCTGCTGCCAGGCGTGGGTTTCTGTTCGACCCTGGGCTCTTGGCATGCCAATCCTCTTAGTAACGCCTCTAATCGTGCCATGCTGGATGTATTGTGCTGTGCTTCCTCCCCCTATTCCCAAATCAACACGCCTGTGCCGCCACCAAAGACCTCTGGGTGTCATGCAAAGGCACAGTGTATGTGGACAAAGTCTAGCACTGTCCTCTGTGATGCTTTGTGCACCATGCAAATTAATTACGGTTGTAATTACCCTGTAGGACCTTTCCATTTGGCTGGTTCCAGTTAAAGCCTTCCCACATCTCTCCTTGAGTTTGTGCAAGCTTCTGCAGCCCCTATTCATACACAGGAGGCTGCAAACCCACAGCTGGGCTTTGTTTTGGGTTTGTGTTTTCCTCCAGTTCTGTATGTGCTCAAAAGTGGAGCCCATAGCCAGCATCAATCCATCATTGGGAGACAGTAATTCTGTTTCTAGGCTGCTGGGACAGAGCTGGGACCTGGCCTGCAGTGGGAAGGTGCTTTTATTGTTGTGAGCCAGTACAGTGCCAGTGCTGACTCATGAACCTGACACCAGGGACAGCATTAGGCTGAAAATCAATTGGTCCCACGTTGTTCAACACTTCCTATATTCATCCCTAGTTCTGCTGTTCCTCAGCCTGCGTCCCACCCCTGGACCAGTGCCCAGGCCCCTTGTGAGCCATGGGAAGACGTCACCCAGAAATGTGAATTTCTGAGCATTCAAAGGCTTCACTGTTTATCCAGCTGATAGCTTCATCTCTGTGCTCTTGGCTTTGTTTGAGTGTTGTGTTTCAAAGAACAGGGCCCACTATCCCACTACTTCCTGTCAATTGAGAAATTGGGGTTAAAGCCCAGCTGTGACAACCCCTGGGGGACTGGTTATCATTTCTTGCTGGGCCCCTGTCCTGCAGCTGAAGTTTTATAAACTTCAAATCATGACATCATGTACTGGAGCGATGGTGGGGCTGAGGCACTGCAGCTGGACTGCACACCCCTGCTGACAGCCAGCTGGGAAAAGTAAATATAAAACTGTACCTATAGCACAACATGCCAGAGGGGAACTGTTTAGGTAGGAATGATTTTTTGCTATGAATTGGCAAATCAGTTCCATTCATTCCTGGGCCACTGGCCTGAAATGGGACTTCTTCTAGTTATTTACTCACTGCGTGTTGACTCAAAATATTAAGATAAAAAAAAAAAATTTTAAAATAGCCCCAAATACAGGCACCAACTGTCCAGGCTTAGTGTAAACATTCCATTGAACTAGGTACAGCTACTTCAAAGCAAACTACAGAATGAAGATTTATCTTCTAACAAGGCTTCTTTTGCTGTTTGAAACTTGGCCTTGATTTTTTTTTTTCTTCTCCTCCCATATTTCTCCTGGTTTTATGGCTGATTGGAAAAATCTCCAGAAGTAATTAGGTGACTAAGAAGCTGAAGATCCCTTTGGATTTGGGCTTGGACAGCAAAAGCTTTCGAGAGAGACATTCAGCATCCTTATCTATACATTATTTCCCATGTATTAATTTCTAACTAATGTGCTTGGTAACTCTGCCTTGGACTACTCTGAAATAAAAGCAGTGTCATAACTATCCATTTGATTCTGCCTGCAGCAAGTTTTTTTGTGGGGAACCAGCTTCCTTGAAGATTTAACGCAACAAATTATTTACTGCCCTGGTGCTTAGGACAGCTCTGGGCTTCCTGCCTCTATCCATCGGCTTTAAACTTTCCTCGGCTAGGACAGCGGTTTGGAGCAGCGGATCCGCTGCAGGATGAGGCAGTGGCTTTGCCACGCAAATAGCAGTCCAGAGAGAAGGTATCCCACCCTCTCGTCCCCGGGATCTGCCCGTTCTCCTGCCCGTTCTCCTGCCCGTTCTCCTGCCCACGCATCCCTGGCAGCTTGCGGCGTGCCCCCATCCTTACCCTGCTCCAGGTCCTGCTGGTCGTACCAGGGCTCCTCTTCCTCGCTCTGAAACTCATCCATCCTGTCGGCGCTCAGCATTTAGCACCAGCGGCCCGGGGAGACGCGCAGCATCCGCCGAAGGGGGGCCCGGAGGCTCCGCAGCGCGGAGCGGGACGGATGCGGGGATGCGGGCAGGGATGCGGGCGGGGATGCGGCCTCGGTGCCCCGGCCGGGCCGCCAAGGAGGAGGTGGCACGACGTGGCAGCCGGTGCCTGGCGGCTGCCCCGGCTCTGCGTGCCCGGGGGGGCGGCTTCCTCCTGCCTGCACGGCCGGGGGCGGCTCCGGAGCGGGGGATGCAGCGGGGACGTGGCGGCCGGGGCGGGGGGGCACGGCTCGCACGGGGCTGGGGGATGCACAAAGGAAGGAAGAGGGCCCGGCGCAGCCAGGCAGATCCTCGCTCCGCAGCTCGGTGGGGACCTCTAGCATGGAAATGCTGCAAAGAAAACCGGCGAGAGGGAAGGGGGAGGCGAGGCGAGACCGGCCTCCTTCGCCTCCTTCTTCTCCGCCTCCTTCTCTCCGCCCAGCGCTGCCGCGGGGTGCGGGCAGCGCAGCGCCCGGTGCGGGGTGGGGCTCGCCCGGGATAAGAGGAACGGGACACGGGGAACTGTCCCGCTGTCCCCTCCTCTGTCCCTCCCGGCTGGGAGCTCTGCCAGGAGCAGGGCTTGCGGCTGGAATGCCGTGTCCTGGCCTTGCCGTGGGTTTCGCGGTGACTTGGGGCAATTGTCGGGATCTCTCAGTGGTTTCAGTGCCTTCTCTGCCTTGCTGGATTTGTGTGGGTTGTTCTTCAAGAAGATAATCAATGCCCCCTTAGCTGGGGCTGCAAAAGGGGACACCCCATACAAACAGCCCCACAGCATTTCCTCAGTGTGTCTTCCTCCAACCCTATGTTATTTTATACTGATGGGAAATCAGTGACTCTAATGCAAATTGCTCTTTCGTTTTTCTTATCTTTGTGAAAGATGGAGTGAGCTTAAAATTCAGGGACATCAGGATTTATGGAGTTCTGAGGAGGAAATGTGTCTGTCACATATAAGTAAATTCAGAAAAAATCTTGGGATTTTGGTGTTTTCCACCTTACTGGAATAAGGGTTAGAGATGGTGGTCTTTCTCCTAGCTGGAGTTTGGGAATTTATTTGTGCTTGTCAGCCCTGGAATCTATCAGAGATTCTAAGATCCAAATCAACTTCTGTGACAGTAACAGTGGGTTTAGATAATGGTGTTTTTTGTTGTGGCGGTGAGGGTTTTTTTGTGTGGTTTTTTGTTTTGTTTTTTTCTTTATTTTTCCTTCTGTGTGGTGGAACTCCACGGATTTATGTTTGATCGCATTACCTTGCAGTGGTGCCTACAGAAAAGGCAATATAAAGTGTCTACGCAAGAGCAGCCGACTGTGCATCCAGAAAAGACGGGATTTGTGTCAGAAAACTCTATCCAATCCAGCAGTGACAGGCAGCTGGGAGCCCCTGGATGATTAAAGCAATGCTAGTACTCAGCTCTTGTGTACAGCAGCAGAGGAGGGGGATAAAGATGGGAATAAGAAAGGAATTACAGGCTATTCCTCTCCCCTTTTCTCCTCATAGACCTCTCCATCACATATACACATTCTGAAAATTCAATGACTGCCTGGAAAGTCATCTGCCTTGATACAGTCACAGACCAGAATTAAGGAGTCTCTTTAACCTGGCATTTTTGCTGGCATAACTCAGCAGAAATAATCAAGCACTTCTGGTGTATCTGGGAGAAAGCCATCTCTAGGTCTTAGACCTTTTTCTAAGCAATTTTAATACGGAAATGGGAAAATCTTAACTTTCTCATGCCTGTTGAAGAGTTATGTAGACAATGCCCTTAATGATATGCTTCAACTTTTGGTGAGCCCTGAAGTGGTTGGGCAGTTGGACTAGAGCTCTCATATTATTTGTGAGAAGTAATTATTTTTGAAAAGTATTCTGCTCCCAACAATAAATTCTTATAATTTATCTATATATTGTAGCCATATTGAGTACTTGGATGCAAAGCCCCAGGCTGTTTGACAGCAAAAGCCAGATTACAGGATTTTGTGAAAACATTTTTTCCTGTAGGTTTTACCAGAATGTCTCAGATCTGATATGTCACTCAGTCAAATCAAACATCACTGTACAGGTTATATGCCAGCAAATGAGAATTCCCACAGTCTGCCCCAGCTGGAGAGTCAGCACACTGCTTTCTCTTGCAGGACGATTGGAATTACCTCACTTCCTCTGAAGAAAGGAGGTTTGCAGAGCTGAGCCTGTGAAATGTAACTCAGGGACACCAAAAAGACCTGCTTGCAGTTCACAGAGCTGCTTGGAGCAGAAAACCGCCACGATGGCTTCAAAGACAACACTGAATGCCCTCAAACAGCTGCTTTGGGGTGTTCAGTGAGTGCCAAATCCTGAATTCCCAGCACCCAGGGTTATAAAACATACTCTCCTTGTGTGTGGGTGGAATTTCATTAGGGTTAATGGGCCACTGCATGCAATGAGCTTCTCATAAGGTGCTGTGTTCCAAGCGTGCTTGTTCCTGGCTCCTTTCACCCAGGGCTAGGGCAGACCGGAGCTGGCTCTTGTCCTGCACCTGCCATCCTGCTTACACCTCTGGAGCATCTGGGCTTGGGACCAGGCTCTGAGAGTGGCCGGTGATGGCTCGACAGAGCTGTCACTGGGCAAAGCAGCTCCAGGAGATAAAGGCTGCAGGCAGAAGGATGGGAAAAGGGGCAAGAAAAGGAGAGAAGCGGTGACACAGGAGCAGAGGAGCTCGATGCAGGGATAAGGCAAAGAATGGAACAGAAGAGAAGGCGGAGGGAGCTTAGGCAGGAGGGGATAGCGGGGAAGGAGAAATGAGAAAAGCCGTGCTCTGCCGTGAGTGGAGGTGAGGCAGGGGCTGTGGAGACCACGGCCCTGGCGAGCAAAGTGTGGCAGGAAAGGGAACGGATGGAAGGGACTGCGAGGAGGAGGGCAAGAAGGAAAGGGTGAAGTGGCGGACGGAGGTGGGAGAAGAGAGGCGGCGGGGCGGGATGTAGGGATGGAGAGCTGGCGGAGGAGGAGCCGCGGGCGGAGGGAGGGATGCGGACGGAGGGTGGGGAGGGCCGGGAGCGGCGAGCCCCGGTTTGACAGGAGGAGGGAGGCAGGCAGCGGGATCTGCCGGCGCGGGGACGGGGATGGCGTCAGCGGCGGCCCGAGGAGCGGCGGCGTGAGGGGACAGCCCTGCCCGGCCCTGCCCGCACCATGGGCAGCGCCGACTCCAAGCTCAACTTCAGGAAGGCGGTGATCCAGCTCACCACCAAGACACAGGTGAGGGCCGCCATCTCGGGCGGGGGGAGAGGGGGCCGCGCCATGTCGGGAACCGCCGCCCTGAGGGCCCCTCGGCCCCGGCCCTGCCCAGACACCCCCGGCTCTGCCCGGACACCGCCGGCGCTCCCGTGCGCGGTCCCCGAGCGGGTCCCTGCGTGTGCGGCCGGGGCTGGAGCTGCTGGGGACTCGCGGGGCCGGGGCTGCGGTCACGGCCGGCCCTGGCCGGGCTCTCCCGCCGAGGCCGTGCTCAAAGGCCGGGGGGCTCAGGGCAGGCTGTGCTCGTCGCCGTGTCACCGGCCGGGCCCTGTCACCGCCTCTGGTGACATCTTGTGCCTTGCTAAACAGCGTCTTGTGCTTACAGAGCAGACGCTGCTGTCATAAGGGATGTCCACAGCTCCTAATATATTCAGCTTGCGGGTTTACATCACACGGCTTGCCACTGCTCCCTTTTCTGTATCCTTTCCCCCACCCCCGCGCATAATGGTTGGAGAACCTTGCCCTGTTTTTAGGTGGTAGCTGGTGGGCAGCTGTGCTGTTTGCAGCCGAGGTTTCTGTCACCTGTGAAATAAAGCTTTATTTCTGCAGGCTGAGGTAGAGAAGGAGTTAAGTGAAAGTCAGGGCTGTGTGAAGGGAGGGTCGCTGTCTAGAGGTCTATCTAACATATGTTGTGGCTGTCCTGGGAGCTTAATTTTTGCTTTAAGCGGGGTGCCCCGCAGTAGCAGCATACTGGCAGAAAATTTAGTAGCCTGTCCTTCTGTCTGAGGAGCAGAGGGATTTTGCTCTATTGAGAAGTCACATCTTTGGTTCTTCTGAGCTACAGTGGAGAACAGCTGTTACGATCCACCTTTAGAAGTAAGGCAATAACAGCTGCTAAGAAAACGGGGGTGATGGCAGAAAGTTAATGATGCAGAATGAATTCACGAGAAAAGGGTATGGATGCAAAAGGGTAAAGAGTGGTAGGAGAAAAATCTGTGAAAACTCAAGAGATACGGGCTACCACTGGGAATTGAATTATAGATGGGTAATGCTGCGGAAGAGCCTGGAAAAAACGTGTTTATACTTTCTAAAGCAGTATCACATTTATCTGCATTGCTAAAAAATGGCTTTTGTGAATATATTCTTAAAAAGCACTGGTTGTGGATGTAGGTAAAGAGAAAAGTAGGGGAATTATTGTTTTAAGGGATTCTTCCAAAGTCTCTTCTGCATGCCAAATAGTTCAGAGTATCCTCATTGTTGGCCTGTCCTTTCTTCATGGGGAAATGTGCTTATAAAGTGAGACTGGGGGCAGTAAATCAGGCCTACAGGGCTCTGCCCAGTCTGCTGGTTACAAAGAAAATTCTGTATGAGGCAATCCCTTGGATCAGCGAGAGCACTCCCCTCCCCTCCCCTCCCCTGGTTTATCGACCTGTGTAAGGGAAGGAGGTACACTGGGGCCTGGAATAAAAAGGAAGGAGCAAAAGCTTCATTCTTGGCTGGATTCATTTCACGTCTCTGTGATCTAGGTGAGACTGACTGCATGTGGAAAAGGGTGGGGTGTTGGCGCTCCCATATTTACATTCTGTAGAAGGGCACCAGTGTTTCTTTGTGCAGAACGCATGACTGGGCTCTCCTGGAGCCCTCTGATCTCTCACCAGCAGCAAAACCTCCTGGTCCATGACATCCTGGATCCAAAACCAGGCTGTGATAATGGACAGAGCCAAATCCTTCCAGGCTGTTGGCTCACAACATGCTTTGCTTCCTCAGCAGCCTGTCTCCTGTTTTGCAGCCTTCTCTGACATTAGAGAGCTGGACAAAGAGATTTTCATCAAATCATCCGTAATGTGAAACTCTGAGCTCAGAATGCACTGTGAGGTGTTCCTGAGGCTCTGGTGGGAAGAAGTGGTTGAGCAGAAGTCACTATTCTCTCATTGGTGAAGGTTTAGAGTTGGCACAGAAGTTAATTTTTTCTTAAAAACAAGTTTTTTATAATCTCCAGGCTTTTCTTAATTAAAAAAATAAGTGTTCCCATGTGAGCATTTTAAAAAAAATTAAATCTGTAAGGAACAAAACACTTGAATGCTTACAGCACATGTGGAGCCCAGAACTTGAAAGTGGAACCAAATCTGGACACAAATGGAATTGACTTAATTGATTTTTTAGCTGCCAGAGAGAAACTCTAAAGGTGTAAGAGTATTAAAAAAGAAAAATCACTTCAGAATTATTTCAGTGATTAAAAAGCACAGTATTACCAGAAGGAGGAAATTAACTTGTGCCACAGATGTATATTTATAGTCACACATGGAGAAATGGTCTTTAGGATTTTTATATGATATGTATATATTACATTACACTGCACACATTCTACTGGTAGGGCCCATCCCTTTGATAATGAAACAGATGTGCTTCATAATAAAGAATGTGTGAGCCCTCCCAAATTGCCCATAAAAGTGCTGCCTATTTAAGAGATGAAGGGAAACATGGTTTGTGAATATGACAGTTCATCAAGGCTGGTCAACTGCAGGGAACTGGTCTGGGAGCTTTAACTGCTGGGGAACCACCTTTTCTTTTCCCAATCAGTTGGGGTTCCTGCCAGCAACCAGCTGGAAGATAAGAATTTTTGATCTTGTGTACCAGCTTGTTAGATTTTAATGAGAGTTGTGCTCTGCTTTTAAAGAGACAAGGAAGAATCAAATATTAAGGGACAAGCCCCAGTCCTTTCCTTTTCCCTGGTGTGGCAATCCAGGAGTACAATGGGCTGTTAACTTGAGTCTGATAAAAGCACGTTTTGTGCTTGAGGAAAGGTTGGTCCCTGGCAGACCATTTCTTAGAGTGTTCAGGCTTGACTCAGCTGTCCAAGAGTCTCAGGTTGATCAAAAGCAAAGTTGTCTTAAAAGCAAAGCTGTAACTAACACTTCACACAGCTGACTTTTGTCCTGGGCTTTCCCTGCCAGACTTCTACAAATCCCATTTTCCAGTTTGCTTTGCAACACTGTCTCTGCTGTGAGAGCAGAGAACTGGTGGTAGACTTGAAATCTCTCATTGATTCTGCACGGCTGACTGCAAAGATGCTGTAGGAAAAAAATTATTACTGCTCTGAAGCCTATGTAGAGGTGCTGTCCTTGGCAGGAGGGATAAAATCTTACTAGCTGTTTATATTTTGAATAAGTCTGTCCACAGGTTTTCCTTTTGCACAGTGGCTCACAAACAGGTGTTACAAAGGTGTGTGAATTGCATCAAACTAATCCCTGGCCCTGCAGGGTTATCTGATCTAAAGTTCAATCAGGTGCTGCTTGAATGGTCCTTACAAACTACAGTTCTGCCACATTTGGGGTGGAAAGGAGCAACTGCTGTAACATATCACCTGAGCTTCTGTGGTACTGGCTGGAAACCTGGGGCAGGGACCAGGGACTTGCTCTGCTCTGTTGAGCCCCAGAAAAAGGAGAGCTCCTGCTCCAAGGGATTGCTTTGGGATGCTTAGTTGGAGTGCTGGCAAGAAGCAAAAAGAGCTGAGCAAAGCTAGTGGCTTCTTGTCACCTCATTCTCTGCTCTTGGTGTGCAGCAACCTTAGAATTAGTTTTAGGACGTCTCCAGTTGGGTCCTGTTGGAGGAATTGTTAGGAATGGACATTTGATTTAAGTAAGTGCAGAGAGCTCTTGGTTGGGAGGAGGTACAAACTTGCACAGACACAGACTGCTGGAGTTTGTGAGGAATTGTGTCTGAAAGAGAAAGTGAAGGTGGTGCTGGTGTCAGAGTGAGGACAGTAACAAATAGGGGAGACTGTGCCTTGGGAGCTTTTCCTGTTTTTAGGACATGGTCAGGCCCTCTCTGTTTTCCTGTTTCCTGTGAGGTATCCTGTTTGGGGATTGCTTGCTCAGGCTGTGATTCTCTGCTCAGTAACTGGCATGAGGCTTGCAAACCAAGTGTCTTCCTTTCCTAACTCTTGCAGCATGTGTGTGGTGTGCTTCAAAGAACCTGAAATACAACATTTACAGCTAGTAGAAAACAAAGAATGGAGGTGTCCAGAGTGACTGGTTTTACCTTTGCTTGGCCAATGTGCAGGTGGGAGGTCTTTACTGAAGGCAAAAGTCTCCCTTCCTTGCCCACTCTGTCACATCACCTTGGATCTGCCCTCTGTGTCCTCAGCAGCACTCTGCTTTACAGTTACCTCACCCCTTTGGTGTGGAGCTTGGTTTGGGCATCAGGGTTTCTCTCTGCCAGTCAGCTCTGTACCTTCAGCAGCCTCTGCCATGAGATGTGTATGGGTCAGGAAGTTCCTTTTGCTCTCCAAATGTGTCAGTTGTGTTTCCAGAGCAGAGTCGAGCTAGTGATCACTCAGTTCTTACCCTCATTGCTCTGCTGGTGCAGAGCTGGTTGTCTTTACTGTTCTGGAGGAACATTAGGCTCTTTCTTTCCTGTGTTGAGGATTCAGCTCCTTGTGAGCTCTCAGGCTGAAGCAGTGTCAATGCTAGGGATGCTCTGGGATTTGTGACTGCAGCGTGTGCTGTACCAACACTTGTACCTAAATCTTGACATTTCCAAATGAAGATATCCGTGGCTGGTGGGCAAGGCTGATCTAGGTCTCTGTATTTCTCTCCTCTGTGAGAGTGGAAACAGTCTGTTGGGTGAGCTCAGCTGAGGAAATGGATATTTGGATCCCCAGAGATGCTGCATGCAGAATACAATCATCTTAAAAACAGCCAGTAATGTTCTATCAGGGAGATGACTATTACGTGGATTGAGTAGCTTCATGATGCCAGGCTGGTAATTAAAAACAGGGGGGCAGTGGGGATGTGAGTGACTCAATACTGAATCCATGTCCCAGGATTGTACATGGGAAACCATCTGTTGATGAAGAGCTGATTTGCTGCAGCTATTAAAAATGCGAGGTACCAGTGTTTTAGTGTAATCTGGTTACCAAGATGGCAGCTGACATGAACACTGCTGTACATCCAACGTTGCAGCTCAGGGAATCACCCCTGTGCTTCCCTGCTCCAAGGGACTGCAGTCAGAGTTCCTCAATCCATGTTGTGCTGCCATCTGTAAAACAGCGGCTGTGTTCAACTGCTTGGGAGGCCTCAGGCTAGTGGGAGGTAAAGGGATCAGTGTCTACTGGAGGGAAATGGTTTTCTGCTTCCCCTCCAGATGAGAGTGGAGGCATTATTTATGCATGATGCCCAATTAGCAGCAATTGCTGCTTGCTGTTGTCAGTGGGAGTGGCTGTGGCAGGCAGCCAGGATGTACATGTGGCAGTTCTACATGAAGTTGTGGTGTGTGGTTTGAAATGGGGTGTAGGATTTGTAGGGTATTTCCTGCATTATATAGATCAGATTTCCAAATACTTGGCTCTTTTTGAGAAGTACAATTAGAGATGAGATGTGCAAAATAGCTTCCCATCCATTCAAGCGTTTTCTGTCCAGGTTACAAAGAGCTCAGCTCCTTCACGTGCTCAGCTGAAAGTCAGGCTGTGAATATTTGATTAGATTGTTCCTGCACATCCCCTCTGAGGAGCTGTGGTCTTGAACCATTTGGAAAAAGTTGCTCTTCCCTTGGGAAGAGTTTTGGTGGGATCTTGCTTTGGGGTCCAGGTGAAAAAATTTAGGTTTTCAACACTAGAACTAAGTTTAATGAGATGTCTGAACACACATGGGCTTTTTTCTGGTTTTGTTTTAAAGACTGGGGAGTTGCTTGGGCTGGTTCATTGCATGACTGGCAGGACTAGGACCAGCAGCACTGAAGCATTAAGGCAAAGAGCTGCAGGGCAATAACCTGCTGTACCAGTCTGGGATAGTTGGCCCCTCTCACTTTCTGGCCTTTGGCAGTGGTGACACGTCACACACCTGTGGGCTGTGGCTGTTAGTTCAGGAGGTGACAGCAAACGGGGCAGTGCAGCACTTCTCTGTGGCAGAGCTGTGAATGACCTGTTCTCCCAGAAGCTGCATCTGAGCCTCATTTAGACACAGCATAGAGCTGGGCAAATTTTCTGCCTTCTGCAGCAGATCTGGGAGAGGGCAGGAGTTGGTTAAATTAAACACACAGTTGTATTTTTACCCCTTTCATATCTGACATGCAAGACTCACCCAGCAGTGCTGATTCTTGCCCTCAGCCAGTGCTGCTGTTTGCTTTGGAGCTGGTGCTGGTCACGGGCTGGTCACGGGCAGGAGGCTCCTCCTTGCCCCAAGCCAAGGGCTGCAGGTGCTCAGGTGAGCAGCTCTTCTCACCTTCCAAGCATGCCCACAGCCTGGCTGCTGAAACTCCTGGGAAAGCTCCCATTTTCCTCTTCTGATTGAACTAATGGATCCATCTCTTTCACACTGCTTGCTATAAACAGGCATGTATTTATCCAACCCCTGTAGCTGGATCCCTGGGTGGGCTGAGCACTCCCAGCTGTGTTTGGGCAGTGCCTGTCTCTTGGCAAATATTAGCAGAAAATGTAGTGGAAAGAGGTGTGTTCCCAGGGCCAGATTGGGAGCTGAGCTTCTGAGACCACAGGTTTGAGATGGATTGTTTTCTTTGGTCTCCTTCTTCCATCTCCTCTTTGAATGGCACACTTAGTGCTTTTTAAGAACAAAGCCTTGGCAGCAACTGGCTGCACTGAGTCCAGTTCTCTATAAATATTTGATTCAGAAAGATCAATTGCATTTTATCTGTAAGTGCTTTGAGGTGGATCTGTCAGTTTTGTGGGCCTGTTTGTGCCTGGATGAGACTTTGAGTTTTACAACAGAAGTAATTCCATTGTACACTTAGGGCTTCCTTGACTTGCTCTGAAGGTGGCAGTGTGCACAAGGACAGCCTAGCCCATGGGCAGTGGTAAAGATCTTGGGTTACTTGCAGCAGTTGCAGACAAACACAAAGCTTTCTGTGAGTCTGAAGGGATGTTCAGTTTGGGAGATAAATCATCCAAAGTCCTGGAAACAGAGGCTGACCTGTAAAACCAGTGCTAGTATGTTTTATTGAACCTCTTCTTGCCTCATCCCATCCCCAAGCCAGGCATAATTGCTGATGATTGGATCTTATGGAATGGTAGTTCTACATCTGTAACCACATTTGTCTCTTCACAGCCTGTGGAGGCCACAGATGATGCCTTTTGGGACCAGTTCTGGGCAGACACAGCCACTTCAGTGCAGGATGTCTTTGCCCTTGTACCAGCTGCAGAGATCAGAGCAGTGAGAGAAGAATCACCTTCAAATTTGGCCACTTTGTGTTACAAGGTGAGTTTGGTGCTGTTTTATTCCTTGAAGCTGTGCTAGCAGCGATCCCTGGATCAACAGAATTGTGGTTTCCAAGGGATAACAGTACCTTGTACCACACATGTGCTTGCTTGTCGCTGTTTCCTCCTGAGGAACCCCTTCCTCTCAGAGGTTAGCACAGACTTTGGAGCCTTTTTCCTCTTGTCCCCTTCCTGTGTTTCACTCTGTCCTCTTGGGTCTTGCCTGCTCTATAAACTGCGTCTTGCTCAGGGGACTTTGTAGCCAGGCTGCATATTTGTGGTGAGGCTGAAACATCCCGTTCCTTGTCTGCACCTAATTGTACCTCACCATGCACCACTCTAGCTTCAAGCTGAGACATCCCAGAGGGATGTGCAGACTGTCACTGCACAAATGCCTAGATAAAGTTCAAGGAATATCTTAACACTTTTCTTCCTTCTGCTGTGATAACAGAACATTGCTGAGGCTGCTTCTGCTGTTGTCGTGTCCTTGTCTGGAGCACAGGGACATTGAACACCATTTCCTACCCTGCCAGGTTTAGCAAGTTGTCAAATTGGTGAGCAACAGCCTGAGACTTACTCTGCCTGGGAAAGTGCAGGTGTTAACAATGCTCCTGATTTGAGCCATGCCAAGAGTAGCTTTGAATTTGTAGTTGGAAACATTTGGAATGGCATTTTTCCAGTTTTAAATAGTTGCTGCCATCCTGTTTTTCTTTCCTCCTCTACAATATGTGAATGAGACTTTCTGAATCATAGTGAAGTTACCTCTGATTATGAACATGAGGAAAACTGCAATGTTTTTTTCCCTGGTATTGGCTTCTGGCAGTGAGCGGTTTGGGATTTGAGGAGGACTTAGAAGATCTGTAACCCCTTTGTGTCTTCTTTCTTCCAAAACCAAGACTAAAATATGGTCTCTTCTCCCTGCTGGAAATAGGTGTGTTGGGAGGCCTTGTGACTGCAGGACTGTTTATCCGTGAGCCATAGATCTTGGGATATTGGGATAAAACTCAAATTGGCAAACCAAAACCACTACACTGTGTCATAGGAGCCCACAAGACTCCAGCAGTCCTTTTTGCCAGTCTGAGGGCCCTGAGCTGTGCCATGTACCATGTTCCACTGGACTTAGCAATGCTGTGTGTTTGTGGAGAAAATGTCATTTTACAGCCATGGTTGGAGATTCAGGCTGTACAGTCATAAGTGTGCCTGAAAAAAATTGTTAAGCTCAGTTAGTGTGTGACAGGCTGGGACAAACAGCACTTAAATACCCATTAATGCAGTGACGCAGTCTGGCAGAGTCAGTGACCCAGGCAGTCTGCCATAAAAATAAGCAGGGGCACATGACCTCATGAATTAAAAAGCAGCAAGGTGAATCCTTGTTAAATGTTTTGGCTTTCATGTCCCCTCTGTTTCCCCTTGGGATCAGGGAGTAAGAGCAAGTGGGTGCAGCTGTGGAGGGAAGAGACTGCTTTTTTCTGTCTGGGGATAAAACCTCCTGTCACTGCCTCCTGTGGCTGTGGTTGTGCCTGGTGAGACCCACACCTATTCTGAAAAGCCCACTGACCCTCCACTGGCAGTTGCAGCAGCCACTGGGTGGGCTGCAGAGTCTCAGCCCAGGAGTTCTTTCCAGAGCTGTTCCAGAGTCCTGTTCACAGGGGCAGTAGGGAAACCTGGGCTACAACCCTCTTCTGCAGCAGAACCTTGACAGATGCTGCTGGAGGCTGTATCCCTGTGCTTAATACAGGCAGCAGCTTAGCTCCCACCTCCTGAGTCAGGAGAGGTCCCTGCTGTAATCACACAGACAGAACTGTCAGACTGTGTGTGTGTGATCATCCCCTACCAGTGCCTCACACAGTGCAGCACAGTGCTGCTGCCTTGGTCCTTCCTGCCTGCATCTCGGGTACTTGCTGCAGCTGATTAATCTCATCTGCCCTTTTCAGTGTGTGGTGTCATGGAGCAGTGCTGGAGGAGCCTTCTGGTGCTTTGGCTGTCTATCTCACGTGGCACCACACGTGTATTGCATGGATTAGCCCTGGCATTTGAGGTCTCTTGCAGTGGAACAGCAAAAATTCAAGAAGGTCTGTTTAAAATCATTTACCCTGTTTTTTACAGAATTTCAAGCAGTAGCAGTGCCATTAAACTGAGAGGAAATGGACTCCCAAGAACTGCTTATAGGTCTGTGTGAGGGTATCACTAGCAGGACAGACCTGCCTAGCTCTTGATAGCTTATGCCCAGGCTAATGCTGCCTTCCTTGGTTTTGTTTCCTTCAGGCTGTGGAGAAGCTGGTGCAGGGAGCAGAGAGTGGCTGCCACACAGAGAAGGAGAGACAAATTGTCCTGAACTGCTGTCGACTCCTCACTCGTATCCTGCCTTACATCTTCGAGGACCCAGACTGGAGAGGTTTCTTCTGGTCAACTGTCCCTGGGGCTGGCCGAGGAGGGGTCTGTCTCTTGTCACTCTTCTTTGTGGAGGGTGATGGGGAGGCTGCAGTGAGGAGACACTATGTGTATTTGGGTGCAACCTTATTCCAGTTATTTCTATGTGGTCAGAAGTTAGGTAGTACTTTCTAAATCCTTTCCCTTCCTTTGGTTCTTGCTGCATCTTCTGAATGTTTCACTTATGTGTAGCTGTAGGAGAGCACTGATATGTGAGGAAGGGCTTCTCCAGTACAACTGAGGTATGAGTCTTAATGAATATGAGAGCTGTACTGAAGGCTGTATGACTTTCTTAGACTGAAATGTCCTTGTTCCATTAAGTACAGTTGATTTAAGTTTCAAATCAAAATGCAACAGGGTGTTGTTTGCACTCATTTTACAATGTCACATTTAAAGTGAGCAGTGCCAGAGAAGCTCTTGGCATCATGACTCAATACCCTGCTTATGAGCTGAGTGATAGAGTTTTAGCCAGGGGCCTAACCTGGAAGATGAAGTCCACAACTGAGCAAGAGTGGTTAAAGAGTGGTTCTGTTTATGGCTGTGTCAGTGACATAACCCTGGGGAGTATCTCAGCCTCTCCACGTTTCTCTGTCTGGAGAGCAAGCACAGTAGTGCTCTTTTGCATCTCTCAGAGGAAAAGGGTGAAAGTGTTTTAGGATCTTCTGCAAACAGGAGGAATAGCAGCACTGAGAGCACAGCACAGTTCTACCAGGAGTATGTATTTGCTTGCTTGCTCCCTCCTGCTCTGTGCATAGAGAGCCCTCTCCTATGAGTTTCTGACCTGCAGGTCAGTGTGGCTGTACTGAAGAATGTGGTTCTCCTAAGTGCAGTGCAGTGTCTTTGGGAACAGTTGGGAAGGGTTGGCAGTGGTTGGTGCAGTATAAACTGGCAGCTCTTGCTGTCTCTGCCTGTCACCTCTAATCTGCTTTGCCTGAGGGCACGTCAAAAGGAAGTTCTGGGTGGTGAAAAGGGAAGTCTTTGCTAGTCCTGCTTTGTGATTCATGTGGTTTGGAGGTTGGTGGTTGTCCATCCTTTCATCCCTGCAGGGGCCAGGGAGTGCTGGAGAGGCTTAACAATGGAGGAACTTGTTTTGGGAAGGAACATGCAGGGCTGACTGGTGGGTGCTCTGATCCAGCCAGGCTGCTGTTACTCCTGTTTTTCCACTTTGTTCAGCACCTAGAAGAGAGTTTCTCAGCCTCAGAGTCGTGGGTCACCCCAAGGTGATAGAGCCCAGTCCACGTGTGCTGTGTTGCAGAACCCTCCTGAGTGTGGGTGTAGCTATTGTGGTTCAGTGTGCTCAGTCATTTAGCCACGTGCATTTAACCTGTAAGGCTGAGATAACAAATACAGCCCTGAGATGTTAGGGAAGCTGGGATCACATCTAATCTGGGGACACAACTTTGCTGTCTGGTGGTGGATTTCTCTCTGGGAACTGAAGATGATGGTATGCCTGGACTCTTAGCAAATATCTCTGTGATTATCCTTCACCTGCTTCATGATGGAGTGATGGATGGCATCCTTGGAGCCATGGCTCCTCCCTCCTCTGTGGCAGTCTGTATTGTGTTGAGATCTACTGGTTTGTTGTGTGTCACTGTTTTGGATGTGGTGGTACCTGCAACCTGCAGGGACATTTTTTTCTGGCAGTCAAGATCTTAGCAAAGATCACTCTTGGAAAAGAAATCCGCTTGGACCTTAATGGTTGTCATTTCACCTCTGACTGTGAGCACAATTCAAAGCATCTTTGCTTGCTCCATCCATCCTCTCTGTGCCTGTTCTTACATCTGGGCTCTGTCTGTGATATCCTCCCTGCTGTCACCAAGACAGATTCAGAGCCACACAGACCATTACCCCCATAGCTTCATGCTGTGATTGAAGAGCTGTGTGTTGTGCTCAGGCTGGCAGAGGCCTGGCTGAGGTAGATAAGCTCCTGCCATTCCTGCTCTCTGCCTTTCCCTGCAGCTCCCATGTGTGATGGGAAGGCCTCCCAAGCAGGATGCTCTTTGACAGGCAGGATCTGGTGAGGTTTCCCATGGCAACGGCTGCAGAGGAGTAGCCATGTGTGCTTGGAGAGATTTCTTTGAATGCTGGAGATGGCACTATCCTCTGCTGTCATGCTTGTTCTGCCGTGGCAGGCTGGGGCAGCCCTTTGCCTGATGCACATAGTCTCACCCTGTTCTGTCACCTCCAGTTCTTGGCAGCCCATTCGGAAAGAACTTTCAGGAATTTTGCACCTTATTTCTGCTAATTGGCTTCTCCCTATTGCTGTCTCCTGCACCATCCAAATCACCCTCCTTCATGAATGTAAAACCCTCTTCTGTGTCAATGTTTCTCTTTCCTTTTGTACTTAAGAAGCCAGCCCACGGCAAGGTGTACCCAGTGCTACTGTTCTTTTTCCCTGGCATCTCCAGGCCTTTGTCTGCTCAGTTTGCAGTCATTAAAGAGCTTGTTCCTGTTTAGTCATTGCCATGGGGAGAGAAATTTCTTTCCTGTACTGGTTTTTTGTTCCTTTTGTTCCCTCTTGTTCCTGTGTAATGTCTTGCCTCCCTGTGTGTTTTTGGGGAGTGTCTCTTCTTGTGCTGTATCATACTGGTGTTAGTGTGTGTTCTTTTCTCACCCTGAACTGACAGTGCTCTCCTGTTTGTCACTTCAGGGAGATGAAGATGATGAAAATGCCCGGCCACTGGCTGAGTCGTTGCTCCTCGCTGTCACAGATCTGCTCTTTTGTCCCGACTTCACTGTGCAGAGCCACAGGAGGAGCATGGTGGTGAGTTGAAAGATGAATCATGAGATTATCTGCATAGAGGCAGATTACCTGCATGGTGATGGGGGGGACCCTGGGAAACCCCACCACCTTCCTGCAAACCTGCAGACAGGAAAATTCAGATTTGCTGAGCTTGAGCCCGCAGTAAGTAATATTGATTGTCCTTTTGGGTTCATAGTATGGTGTTTGTGCCTTCTAAAACAGATGTTCTGGGGATGAATCTGAACTGGAGCGGCTGGCAACTACCCCCACACTACAGCTCAGCCCTCAGGACAAGGTGGTTGTGCTGGCAAACAATTGCTCTTCTGTTGTTGCCAGCAGAGCAGAGACCTTTAGCACCTTGTTCCTTTCTCTGGCAGTTCGTGCAGCCCGGGGCAGGAAGCAGCTGTTTGTCTGCTCACGTGTGCTGTGATGTGAATGAGTAGATGGCTTCTGTTGTGTCTTTCCACCTCTTCTCCCTCTTTGTATCGTGACAGCAAAGACATTGAAGTATGTTCTGATCCTTATGGTGATTGTCTGTACTTCAGAGAAGTTTTCTGAAGCAGGGATCTCCTACCAGGTGTGCTAAGAACAGAGAACAGCTTGTGGTGCATCTCCCTCCTTCTTTCTCCTTGCCAGTGACTCTTGTATTTTCTGTAGGTTCAGTCTGTAAACAAAAAACCAGCACTCCTTTTTGGGATAGATCTGACACAAACTAAAAATGAGCATACTAAACCATGGTGTGTTTGATGGCTGCAAAATTCCTTGACAAATCTGAGTACTGAATTGATTGCTTGGGGTTTCTGAATAGTAGAAAGAGAGTTTAAATCTGTCACCTGGGGCTGAAGGGGCAAGGCTGGATCAGAGCTACCCACGTGCTATGAATAAGTGGTGCTGAAACAGATGGACTTGCTGTCCAGTGCTGTCACCTGGGATGGATTGCACAAGTCAGGGTGACAATGGGTTTTCCTGGAAGAGCCTTCCCCCACCACTTGCACCTGTGATTTTTCCCTTGGCAGCAGCCAGACTGGTTTTTTGAGGTTCTGGGCAACTGGAATTAGACACTGAGATTGTGAATGATTTATGTTCCTTGCTGCTAGCTGCCTATCTGCAGCCTCTGTAGTCTTTACTGAGCTGGTTTTCCCTCTCTGAACTTGATCTGACTGCAGCTTAAGAGCAGAGAGATGGGTATCACCACCTCATGTTCATGGCAGAACAGCATGTGGCCCCAGAGATACATGTCGTGGTGGATGTTGGCTGATGTACCACTGAATAAAGAGGAAGAACTGTGAGACAATGGGCAAAGGAGGCACAGGACTGACCCATATTCCCACTGAAGTCAGTCCTAAAATTATGGCTGGAAATCTGGGCTCCCTCCATCATGGAGGATACTTGTACCTCTGTGTTTTATCCCTTACTTGCAAAGGCTGAGCTCTTTGAAGACGTCAGCACCTGCTTTTTCAGGCCTGGGAGGGAGCTTCTGTACAGTTCAGCTGGCTGTATGCTTCTCTGCTGGCTTTTTTTTCTAGAGAGAGGGGCTGAACTGCCTTGGATATACCACCATTGTTGCCAATTCTGGTTCCTGCATTCCATGATTCAACCTCTTATTTCTCCCACAGGACACAGCAGAAGATATCCACTCCATTGACAGCTGTGAGTACATCTGGGAGGCAGGAGTGGGCTTTGCTCATTCTCCACAGCCCAACTACATCCATGACTTGAATAGGTAAGAGCTTCTGCTAAGGCAGAATGGAAAGAAACTGGGCTCAGGAGAGGGAGATCTATGGGAGATGAGCTGTCACTGCCTCTGAGTATCCATGATTCTCAAGGAGCTTTCTGCTTGCTCCTTTCCAAGGTAACAGGACTGGCAACAGAAAAAAAAAAATACAAAAACAGCTGACCTTTTGAATAGCTTTTCATAGTGTAAGATGGGAGTTGTACTGTCTGCAGCAGGAACTGGGTAAACACTGCTGTTCTGGAAATGCCAAGGAGCTCTGTACTGGATTTGTTTTTTGTAAGGCAGCAATTCTGCTCAGCTTTGTGCCAATGACAGAAGTATGGCTTAGGAAGTTAGATGGGCTTAGCTCTTTCTCAGAAGGGTTTTCTAGACAGGACTGAGCCTTCCTTACGTGTTGTTGTGGTGATTGTGCCTCCTATGCCCAGTCCCTGCTCCTGAATGGCTCCAGGCCTTTACTTCTCCTTGCAGGACAGAGCTGCTGAAGCTGCTGTTGACCTGTTTCTCTGAGGCCATGTACCTGCCTCCCTCCTCAGACAGCAGCAACACCAACCCCTGGGTACAGTTTTTCTGCTCTACAGAGAACAGGTGAGGGTAAAGGGTGAGAGCCTGGGTGCCAGGGGGAGAAATATCTTCACATCTGTTCCATGGAGTGTTTTGGTGATGGGGACCTATAGGACTTGTTACCTCCAGCATCCATGTCCCTATCTCATGTACACCCCATTAGTATTTCTGCTTAGTGAGAAGTGTTCCTCAGCAGCAAAAGGAAAACCTGGGCACAGTGCCCACTGGAGTTTGCTGCAGGACTGATCTCTGCCCTGTGGGAAATGGCAGGTCCCGTTCCCTGCTGTAGACCCTGTTCCTTTGGAAGGGGGTGTGGTGTTGGTGGCTGATGAATGCTGCCCTCTAGTGACATTGTACCTCTGGGACTTCAGCTCCTCAGGTGACACTCGCTCATCGTAGGGGAGTACAAACCTCGCTGAAGGCTGAAAACATGGTTTTGTCTTTCCAGAGGCTAGAGAGCTTTGAGGTCCTTTCCCATTTTCACATTTTGCACAAGAGTCCTCTGGGAGCCCACGTGGGTTTTTTCACCTCCCCTCTGAGCTGTAGTCCAGGAGCCTAGCTGGGAGCTGGAGTGCTGGCTCTTGGGTCTGAGCTGCTCAGTCATGGCCTGATTTCACAGATTAGAGAGGATGATTGTGTTTTTTCATGGCCCTAGATTCCTGCAGAGAGATACGCCTGTCCCTCTCCAAGGGGACCTGTTTCCTGCTGCTGCTTTCTGAGAGCATTTTCTCCTCCTCAGACATGCACTCCCACTCTTCACCTCTCTCCTGAACGTTGTCTGTGCCTACGACCCCGTGGGTTATGGGATTCCTTACAACCACCTGCTTTTCTCTGACTACCGCGAGCCGCTGGTGGAGGAGGCGGCCCAGGTGCTGATCGTCACCTTGGACTATGACAGCTCCACCAGTTCAAGTCCCACTGTGGATGGCACAACCACTGGCACAGCCATGGATGATGTGGATGTGAGTGATACTGGAATCTGTGTTTGCTGCTCTCCTGAACTCACTGGGGTCCTCTCCCACCAACTTGTATTGATTGTTGAGCTGTAGGACCCAGCACTGCTACTCCCCTCACAGTCTGCTCTCTCTGTTCCAATCCTGCTTCAGTCCTGTAGTCACTAAAGACCTATACATGACCAAAATACCAAATTTGGTCACTGACTTGAATCATGTAAACTTACCTTGAAGCATGTAAGTGAAAAGCCCCTGACTTCACTATTCCATGCAGTGCTCTGTCCTTGCATTTAAAACTGGAACATCCAGAGCAGAAAAAAGTGAGAGACGGTGGTTATACTTCAACTTCCTGAATACACTTTATTGCCAGTAAGCATTTCCCTCCTTTTCTTTGAACACAGCCTCCTGGACCAGACAATCTGTTTGTGAATTATCTCTCAAGGATACATCGGGAGGAGGTAACATGTTCCCATCCTGCACTGTTCCCTGTCTGATTTCATGCTGGTTGTGTTAGCCCTGGGCCCACCACAATGTCTTTCCTGATCTGTTGGCAGGATTTCCAGTTCATCCTGAAAGGAGTGGCTCGCTTGTTATCAAACCCACTGGTTCAGACCTACCTGCCAAACTCTGCAAAGAAGATACAATTCCATCAGGAACTCCTTGTCCTCTTCTGGAAACTCTGTGACTTCAACAAGGTGTGGATCTGCTTCTTGCTGAGCTTCATCCCAGCTTGGCTGTTGTGGCTCTGGGTGGACCAAGCCCTGGTGAAGGGCTGTGGTGGGTAGTTGGCAGTGGCTCTGGGGTGCTGTGCACATCAGCCCCACTGATGCAGGTGCTGGGGGTCTGGCTGTAGGGACAGCCTGGGAGAGGGGCTGCAGCTCCTGAAGGTCTGTGCTGGAAGCAGGCTCTGCAGCAGGTGTTATAACTGTACAAATAACACTGGAGTTGATGAGGTAGTGCATACACCAGCCTTTCTAATGTTCTTGAGAGGCTGATTAGCTCGAGATTGCCTGTCCTGAGTCCTGTGGATGGTGCAGAGTATATGCTTATGATTGTCTAAAATCCTCCCCTTTTTTCCAGAAATTCCTCTTCTTTGTGCTGAAGAGTAGTGATGTTCTGGACATTCTTGTTCCAATCTTGTATTTTCTCAATGATGCCAGAGCAGACCAGTGTAAGTTGGTTATTTTCAGTATTTGGAAAGATTTGTGCTTGACAGTTGAGCTAGAATGTTTTTGATGACCAGTTGACAGCATCTTGAGTGCATGTTTCTGACCTACAGACATGGAGTGGAGTTGTCCAGTTAATTGGGTTTTAATGTTTGCAAGAGTCTAGAAGCAGGACACAATCTATCCTGCAATATAAGGAAGGGAGATCCTTCTTTAGTATGTGTTAACATTTTGAGTCCTTGTGTTAAAAATTATGTCTCTAATCCAGTGAAGAGGGAAAAATCAGCCATCTGCTCTTGCCATGGGGGTAAATCAGGCATAACTCCATCACTGTATAGTGGAGAGAAGTAGTCACATCTTTTCTACTATGATGATGGGTTGACATTAAGAACATAAAAGAAGAAAAGCATCCAAGACTTAACTGATAAGACTTAACACAAATGTGTTTGGGAAGGGCACTGGTACTGGCAATGGAGGAGCTCTGTGTGGGATGTCCCT
Source organism: Muscicapa striata striata (assembly GCA_030060385.1). NCBI lineage: Eukaryota > Metazoa > Chordata > Aves > Passeriformes > Muscicapidae > Muscicapa > Muscicapa striata. The sequence continues at coordinate 301,342 of JAREIS010000261.1, read as the reverse complement.
TATCAGGATGGTTTAGTCTGTGCAGTTTTTTATCAGTCCCATAGTGTTTTTCCTCTCTCCTCCCTGTCCCTCACAGAATTCCACTGGCCTCACTGTGACGTGTTTTTCTGTTTTTTTTTTTTTCTCTCCTTGCAGCACGAGTGGGCTTGATGCACATTGGGGTCTTTATCCTGCTGCTCCTCAGTGGGGAGCGTAACTTTGGGGTGCGACTGAACAAGCCGTATTCTGTACGAGTGCCTATGGACATCCCTGTCTTCACAGGGACACATGCAGATCTGCTCATCATCGTGAGTACAGCTCCAGCACTGCTTGAACCCTCCTAGCTCCACAAATAATTGTCCTCCTTCAATACACTTGCCCTCCCTAGACTGGGAGCCCACTGAATAGCTAGGAAGTGTGTGGGATGCACACTGTTAACCTGAGGTGATGTGTCTGGCAGGGTGCATGTGCATGAGGTGCAATTCCATCTGCAGGATATGATCCCGAAGAACAGGACTGGTACTGCACTGCTGTCATGAGGGGGTGGGTGCATGCCCTCTACTAGACGTGATTGTTGGTAGGGAAGGTGGGAATCTGGCTCTGTCCCAGGCAGCCAGAGGTGTGTGGAGCACATCTGTCAGTGGGAACAACAGTAACACCAAGCTCAGCACTACAGCTTTAGATTGCTGCTAGTTTCATTGACTTTTCACTCTGCCCACAACACTGCCTATGAGCATCTGTGTGCTTTGCAATAGGAGCCTCAGGTGCTTCCCTTTTCTCATGTTCTCATTTGCCAGAGAAGAACCTCTCAGCAGCTTCTGATAAATCTCCTAAGAGGAGATTAGTATTAAAAGGAGTAGGAAGAAACCTGCCCACCATAGCTGCTCTTGATGCTATGTGTTTTGCTCTTGCATTCCATTAATCTCAGATCATCTCTTTGTTTTAATTATGCTTAGGACTTCCCTACAGACATGCCAGCTAAAGGTGGGAAGGCCAAGATTGTGAATATCTGAACTGGTTACAAGGCACTTGAATCTTTCAATGTCTGAGGATATAGTTAAAAATAGGACAAACATTGAGTTAGGAGTTTACACTAAAATCAAATGTAAAATGATTAGTTCTGTGGCGTTTCAAGCAGCTATCATAAGGGTCAATCAAAGTCTGTTGGAGGTGGAGGTGTCTCTTACTTCCTGGTGGTTTAGTTTTGTTCCAGGCTGCCTGAGCATTGTGGAACAGCTTACAGTCAGTTTCTGTTTGCAGTGTTATAGGGCCCTAATCACATTCCCAAAGGATTCCTTGTAAATGAAAGCTTGTACTCCTGGAGCGTGAGTCTGCAGTGAGAGCAGCCTTCCCCACCTGTGTAATTGTGTGTGCAGGGCCCTGCCTAGGAAGGAATGGTGTCAGGAGGCGATTAGTGTGGGGGTGGCACTGGTTTTGGTTGAGAGGGTGCTTTCAGTAAGGTGCTGCCTTGCTCAAGAGCTCCTTCCTTCCACAGGTCTTTCACAAGATCATCACCAGCGGGCACCAGCGGCTGCAGCCCCTCTTTGACTGCCTGCTCACCATCGTTGTAAATGGTGAGTGCTTGGGGGAGAAGTCTCAGCCCACAGTGCTCTCACTCCCCTCTCCCTGTGCCCCTAACCTGTGTTCCCTAACACTGGCCAGTGCTGCTGCTGAAAACTCATCCCTTCCAGCCTGTACTGGAGGGGCCAGTGCAGATAAGATCTGCCTGGATGGTCAGATGGGGCAGAGGGAGGGACAGCAGGGTCCTGGAGCTCCCTTGGGGTGGCAACAGGGCATTTGCCAGCAGGCCTGGTGAGGGTTGTTAGCAGTACTGTCCCTATCCAGCAGGGAGTGCCACCTCCTCATGGTGGCGGTGCTTCCCTTGGACTTAGTGAGTGCCCGGGTGGCTCCAGTTGTGAAGCTTTTCAGGAGGCCCAGCAGAGGTGCAGTTATTAGTGTAAGATTAAAACAAACCCTCTAAAAGCAGCAATGCCTCCTTTTACTAGGCAATATTTCTATTTCATTGCTTTGTATTTGGAAATGTTTTTGTGGAACTGTTTGGTTCAGCTATTCCATGAGGCTTTCTCAGAAGTGCAAGAGTGGGAAGGCCATAAAAGCTACATTTTTAGTGGTATATTTTTGAGAATAAATACATCTTGGTTCTTTCTTTAGTTTTAATTTGTTTGCCTTCCACAGTGTCTCCATACCTGAAGTCTCTCTCCATGGTGGCTGCTAACAAGTTACTGCATCTCTTGGAGGCTTTTTCCACCACCTGGTTCCTATTCTCTGCTGTACAGAACCATCATCTTGTTTTCTTCTTGCTGGAAGTTTTCAACAACATCATTCAGTACCAGTTTGATGGTAACAGACTGCTTTATTTGGTGGGTTTGCACTAGTTTAGTCCAAGGGAGTCAGATGGAAGTTCAGAGAGAGTCCCAAGGAGATGAGGGGAGGTGAGAAGTGTAGAAATCAGCTACATAGGGCTGAGAAGTTGGGTTAGTAGATAATCAGCATTGGGTCCTGGCCCAGGCAACTTTGATTAGAGCAAAATGAGATGGCAGCTAATTATCAGCATAACCTCAGCCCTCCTGCAGAAGGTGAGATGCACAGAGAGGAAAAGAAACAAAGTGAGTGTGTAACATGTAAGTTGTGACTGGCTGAAAGTTGCTGTGAAACTGCTCATGTTGCTCAGCAGTGTAGGTGATAGGACAAAACAACTTTCAAGTGCCTCTCATTTCTGCTTTGGTAGGTCTCTGGGAGCTGAAGACCAAACGACCTCATCCAAAGAGTGTTCTGATATTTGCTACTTTCCAGGAAATGCCTTATGCTTTCCCTCTTAATAACAGGACAGTCTTTTCCCTAATAAATAATAAAGTAAGGTCCCTAAACCTGGGCAAAATTTAGTGTTTTGCTTTAAACTTGCAAATCAAGAGTGGCCATTCTGCTTCCTTGATGGGAATCTTGCATGTGGCAATTGCCAAATCCAAAACTGGATTCCCACCTTTGTGGGTGTAATTTGTGTTTAGAGGATGGTTTCATTCTGTTCCATGCTGTCTTACAGGCAGTAAGAATTCTGGCCTTTTGGCTTTGCTATTTCAAGTCTGTGTCTCCTCAAATTAAACACCCTGATGTGTTTTGTGAGTTTTTTTGAAGATTGAAAAATGTTGAACCTTGGCTAGTAACCTTTTCTTCCAAAATATATGCTAATACGTGGTTTAAACTGTCCTTTTTCCTCTCAGCTGTTTGAATATTCCTCACCAAGCCATTTCTTGTCAGCTTTCCAGCCTAGAAAAGATTTCACTGAATTTTCTGTATTGCTTTGTAACAGATAAGAGGATATTGAGCTCTGCTCTTTTCTCCCTGTGCCACTGCCTTTGTGGGTGAGAGCAGTCAGGCTTTGTGTACCCAGTGAGCTGGGCTGGGTTGGCAGAGCTCTTTGGGCCTTACTTCTCTGCTCGCTTGTTGCTGTAATTGCAGGGAACTCCAATTTGGTGTATGCGGTTATCCGCAAGCGGAACGTGTTTCACCAGCTGGCCAACCTGCCCACGGACTCCCAGTCCATCCAGAAGGGGCTGCAGCGCAAGAAGAAAAGCCCTGAGCCCATTTCTCGCACCAACTCCCAGGATGGGGTCTCCATGGAAGGGTCACGTCCTGCTGCTCCTGCTGAGCCAGGGACACTGAAGACCAGTCTGGTGGCTACTCCAGGTGAGCTTTAGTTTACCTTTGGGACAGGAGAGAGGTTTGTTTTCTCTGGAATATGGTGTGGACTCACCCATTTACTGGGTGTGGAGAGATTAAGAGTTTACATTTGTGAATAACTTAACTGCCTTGTAGTCTGAGTTTCAGATCAGTTGGCCCAAGTTGATCACAAACAAACTGCATTGAGTTTCTGTCCTCTCAGACTTAGTGTCCACATGACCATTTGTGCTAATCTTGACCTGTTGCCTTAGGTTAACTCTATCCATATGAATCTGTGTTCCTCCTCCTCAGGAAGCATTTTCATAGAGAAAAACTCCTTTGGGGTTGTGAAATCAGAGCAAAATCTTGCTTCTCCTGTTGAAAGGGGAGCTTTTCCAGTATCAGCAGAGACACAGGATCTCTATGCATAGTGGGGCAGAGAAGAGCCCTCTGCTTTTGAACATATTTAATTAACTTGTGTTTCTGAGCTTTTCCTCTTTTGAACACAGGGATTGATAAGCTCACGGAGAAGTCCCAGGTGTCAGAGGATGGGACCATGCGTTCACTGGAGCCTGAGGCTTCCCAGCTGTCACCAGAGGGAAACACACCTGCAGCCCTAAGTGATGGAGAGCCCTGGAGTGGGGTAAGGCCAGACACTGGTGTGCAGGGAAGGTCTAGGTGTGAAGTGAACAGAAATCAGGGGTTAGAAGAAGAGATCTGTTGGCTCATTGAAAAAAGGCATCACACTAAAGGCAATGTGTGCACATGCAGGGTGCTGGGACACAACGTGGTTCAGAAGGGCTGTTGCATCATCTTGGGTGTTTCATCTTTGTGCTGTGACACAAGAGCTGGGGCACTTGAGTGAGCTTTCTCCATCATGAAGACTGTGACAGAGCAGCAAGTGCAGAATTGCCAGAGGATGCTCATGAAACCTCCTGATCCTGATGTTTTCAACTCAGGTTCTCACTGCTGCTTCTTTTTCATCTCCCTTGGGATGGAGAGCTCTACCAGAATCTTTTAGCTAGCTCATGCTGTGAGCAATGTGTTCCCATGAAGGCTGGGCTGAGGTGCTGCCCTCAGAGTGGCTTTGAATAAATTGGAATGTACAGCATTCCAAAATACCCTAGGACCAGTTTTACTTACCCTTCCTGGCTTTGCCTGGTACCAGGTGAAGGCCCGTGGCCAGCAAGACATCTTAAGCACACAATTAATTATGTTGTCATTAAATGAGATCTTGACTGAGAACTTGTGGAAGGTTTTCTTCTTCCAGCAGCCCATGAAACATGATCATAGGTCTTTCCATCTGTGTCCAGCAGCTGGCTCGAGCTGCCCCAGCTGAAAAAGCACTGCACAGCTCTACACCAAACTGCCTATTTCTGATTGTGAAAGTGATGAGTGAATGAGTCTATGCATGTGGAGGAGAAGGATGGCTGTTGGAAGTGCTGTGCCCATTTGTTTTGTAGAAAAGTCAGCTCTAGGCTATAGCAGTGAATGGTCAGGGAGCATTGCTAAAGGAAAAAGCCTCTCTGTTAGAGGGTTTTATAGAGTTATTTCCTTCCCTCCTTCCCACCATGAATATGGAAAGCCAGGCTGAGTGCTCAAGAGACAAGGGTTTTTAGATAGGAGTTGCTGGGAACCTACCCTTGGAAAAATGCTCTTTAAGATAGTCCAGAATGAACACAAAAAATCCCAGAGATACTCAGTAGAGAGAAGCTGAAAAATCTGTGGCCTTTAGCTATTTAATCTCTGTGCCAAAAGAAAGAAGCATGCTTGAACAGTCTCTTGTCAGTCCTGTTTTAACTCTGCCACTGTCGATTGTTGCAGTAGAGTGTCAACAGTGGTGGCTGGAGCTGTGACCTTCCACAGGGTCCTCCAGCTTCATCAGATATTGTCACTCTCTGGGTCAGAGCCCATGGGTTTGGTGAATGCAGGTTGAGTGGGTTTGACATGTTCTAGGGACAGGCTGAGCTGTCTGAGTGTTGGTCTAAAAAATCTGGGGAGAATATCAGCAGAAAATTGGATTGTATTTCTTACTTTTGTGTGTGATTTTCATTTGTTTGTTTTTATTTGTTAAAAATAATGTTTATTGATAGGAGGCATCACATTCCCGGCGGGATCGAAGGCGTCTCTCTAGTGCATCCTCCAGTGGACAGTGGACTCCAACTCCTGACTGGGTAAGGGCATCCAGACAGAGGAAATAAATAATGAGAAAGAGTTGTGGCAGAAATGCCTCACACTTCCTGCCATCAGAGGGTCTCCCAGAGCAGCATTTCCTCACAGGCATTTGAGGTCAAAGCTCCAGAACTTTAATTTACTGACATTTGCAAAGAAATACTTTATTTACCTGTTTCAAACCAATGTCCCACTGGTCTTATTGAGTGCCTCATAATTCTAGTGCTCCAGGATTTATTGTATTGCTCTTGTACACTCAGTTCACCCACCAGCTTTGTGATTATTGTAAACTTGGTTTGTTGCAGAGATTGTGGAGACAGCTGTAAAAACCTCTAATGCAGCACAGTGATTTGCCTGCTGTTTTCCTACCTGCAGGTGATGTCTTGGAAGTCAAAGCTTCCCTTGCAGACAATCATGCGGCTCTTACAGGTGCTGGTCCCTCAGGTGGAGAAGATCTGCATTGACAAGTAAGGAGATTTTTGGAGAGGAAGGGCTGTGTGGTGTTTAATGAGGTTAACAGAATTGGAATTTGGAGTGCCCCTGAGGAAAATCTTGTAAAGTTTAATTGAAAGCATCCTTGGCTCAACTGTGACTTTCCTTGCCAAACATCTTGTTTGTCTGATCCCTTCTCCACTATGTTTGCAGAGGAGAGGGGGTGTGTTTTCCTTGGCCACAGCTCAGTGTCTGTGTTTGTTTAGGCTGATTCTTCTGCTGCAGCAGCTTTGGAGGTGTGTGTGGGACATGCTAAGGATGTTCCTGGTCTGTGTCTTGGCAGGGGTCTCACAGATGAGTCGGAGATCCTCAAGTTCCTGCAGCATGGCACCTTGGTGGGGCTGCTGCCAGTGCCTCACCCCATCCTCATCCGCAAGTACCAGGCAAATTCAGGCACTGCCATGTGGTTCCGCACCTACATGTGGGGAGTTATTTATTTGAGGTAAGCCAGCTGGGTGACCCCTGGCTTGGTCTTTTCCAGACTTTTGGGAGGCCTGCAGAGAGAATTGCATGCACTCAGCCATCCCTAGGTTATCTCATATTTACAGGATAGAAAGATGTTCCCTTAGAAGAGGTGAATCAGCTGCTCCAAAACTTTGAGTGGGTGACATGAAGGGGGTTGTTCTGGGAGTGCTGCTTTTTTGGGAACTGGCAGCAGCAGGGAATAGAAAAGCTGCCCAGAGGGTCTGGTGCAAAGATTTTATGCAAAGCTCTGGCTTTGTGGGAAATTGTAGATACTGTCATCCCTGTAAGGTGTATTGTCTCTCAACCAGTGATTTCCTTTTATGCAAAGCTGAAGGCGTGCTGTGCAGCCAGCTCCTGTGATCGTGGTTGTGAGATTTGTATTCTGTGTAACTGGCCAGAGGGAGTAAAGTGCTCTTGTCTTTCTCTCTCAGGAATGTGGATCCCCCGATCTGGTATGACACAGATGTTAAGCTGTTTGAGATTCAACGGGTCTAAAGAGAGCGCTTACCTCTACTGAGAGAAATACACTGGATCTAAGGACTGCGGCTTTCTGCTTCATCACAGCTACTCCTGCATTTCACATCCAGCTGAGAGACCAAAAGGACAATCACTTCATTTACCTCCCTGTCATTTAAAGCTTTAATTGGGACCTGCTTGGGCATCCCTCCCCCCAGCTCACTTCTCTTCCCTCACCCTTCACCACGAACCTTGAGTTAAAGATACCTAAGGGATTGTCCATTGTTGTGGTTGCACTAGAAATCAGACTTTTCTTAGCTCCTCTGTTACTCTTTTGCTTCTGGATGTGGTTTGGAAATCAATCTGACCCTGTCCTTGTCCTGGTCAGAGCCAGCATTTAATTGAAAAAGACTAGCTGTAAATTGGGTGCAAAGGGAGAAGCTGCTATTCCTGCAGGAGACAGGGTTTGGAAACTGCAGTTACTTCCACGTAGCTCCATAAAGTTTCCGGGCATCCCTTCTGGCTGCAGGTGTCTCCCTGGTATCTCAGTTACATACAGGGAAGTCTTTCCCACCTAAATGAAAGGAGAAGATGTTGAAGGAAAAGTTTGTGTCTCAGTTCTGAATCTCTCTAGTGCTTTCCTGGAAAGGACTAGAGAAGTTTTCCCTTGGCTTCCAGGCCCAGCGGTCTGTCCTTCATGGTGGGCTGCCCTGTTAATCCATGTGAGCACACAGGGAAGAAGAGACCTGACTGTTAAACTCTTTGAAGTCTTCTCCCAGTGGCTGAAAGGACAGTGTCACCTGGGTTTGAAAGGAACCATATCCTTCCATCTTTGCCCAGCAGGCTGATGCAATGCTGGGAGCAGAAGGGTCTTTTGCACACTACTGTTCAGGCAAGGGTTTGAGGAAGGCACTCAGGGAAGTTGTAGGAGGAATTTGGAAGTTGTAGGAGGAAAAGCATCTCCATGTCAGTAGGAAGTGGAGAGTGCTGAGGCAAACTTTAATTTTTCAGGGCATTTTTCTTATTAACCAAGTTACTAGATCTTGAATGTATTGGGTCCCAAGCATGTGTGAATTTTGGGAAGCCAGAAAGGGAATTGGTGGGAGATCTGCTCTTGCTGGCTTGGTTCAGTATCATGGGGTTACACACTAGTAAGTGGAAACACACTAGGGTTTGAGTCAAATTTTATATTCTGCTGGGAGGGGCCACTGTCTTAGACCCACGTGGTCTTTAGACAATGAAATGTGAGGAGTTCTGTCATGAACTGAGACCTTTCCATCAAAGCATAGTCCTTGGTGCTCTTTTACTCAGGCTCTTGGGAGGATTGCTGGCCACGAGCTGTTTGCCACGGGTTAGACCCACTGCATGGAAACAGGTCTGTCACATTAAATACAGGGACAGTGTGACACACTGTGTGACTTGTAACCCTGGACTAAGCTTGGCAGCTGCAGTGGTAACAGCATGATCATCTCCCAGAGAGCTGCTCCAGTATGCTGCTGGCTCCCTCTGGCCTGTAGTCAGGTCGTTTCCTCCTCTGGGAACTGAAGGAGGATGGAGTCCCAGGCCAGTAGAAAGTGAAATAAAATCAGAACGGTTTTCTGAAGGATAAGAAATGTGAAATAGAGAAAGGTTATTCCCCCACCTGCTTTCTGTCTCCAACCCAGCACTACTCCCATCCTGACCCCACCTCTGCTCAGGTGTAAACAGGGTGAGGGCTCTGTTTCACTTGGAGAATCTCATGTGTAAGAATGTGATTAATTGGGGCCAGACTCTGATTGTATGGCACTCACACCTCACAGCTGGAATGGGACCTCTCGCGTCCCACGTGCTTTGCCTCTTCCCTCCCATGGATCTGCTGGTTCTCATGATCTCTTCCATCCTCTCTTTTCTGCTTTGTTTCTTTGTGACTTTCTCTGGAAGCCTTTTTGTTTGTTTTTTGGTGTTTGGAGTCTGATCCTTGTTCTGTGGAAATCAACTTGCACTGTAAACTCTTTGCTTACTTATGGAGAGAAAGATAAAATTAACTGAAACATGCATTTGGGTATTTCTTTTTTTTTTTTTTTTCCTTCCCCAGAGAGAGGTTTATAATCTTGTTTGTCTTATGTTGAGGTGATTTGTGCCACTAGGGGACCATGCTTCCTCTTCAGTGGTAATTTTTTTAAAAATAATCAGAAGTGAAGATTTGACTCTGGGAAATGAGTGTGAATTGTGTGGGTTTGGCTATTTCTATCACAGATCAAACACAATCTAGTCTCCTGAGTTAGTGAACCATGTGCTAAAATCTTTGTGCAATTAAGACCTGTAAAACAGGCACCCTGGCCCTGGGGGTTGATAGGAAATGACATGGAGGGCCTTGACTATTTATCTGATCTGTGGTGGCTGTAGGTAAGAGTTGGAGCTGGTGGGCTTCATTCCTGTCCATGCTGATCATGCCTTCAGTCATGTATTCAGTGTTCATTCCAAAGTCACCTGCTCTGTGAAAGCTCAGTAACTTAAACCAGTGTTTTATCCGTTAAACTGGGTAAAATCCAGGTCATGGTTTGTCCGTGAAGTGCAATCTTTCCTTGTCCGCAGGCTGTCAATCACTATAGGAAGAAGGTTTGAGGTCAGACCTTAGCATGCATGTCCTGTAGATCCCATGGTACAAAAACTGACATGGGAATAATAATTAACTTTATTGGAGCCCAATTTATCCAGCTGTTATTTCTCATGACATATTTCTGTTGACATGGGCCCGAATACAAACATTTATTGGGCAAAGTTCATGCTCATGCAGTCAGTCTCCCTTAGAGTTTTACAGAAAGGTGCTATCACTGACTGAATGCTGAATCCTCACTGTTACTGTCTTTGGGAGAGTTTGCTTTACTAGGGAATGCCAAAAAACCTCCATAAACTGGCTCTAATCCTAAACTCACACTGATCCTGGGATTGATTTACAGAGGAACAGAGGCAATAATGAGAATGCCTTTTGTGCCATGCTTGGGCAAGGGTCATGACAGATTTTGATTGATTATAGAGCAGACCTGCTCTTAAATTTCACAGAATCCCAGAATGGTTTGGGCTGGAAGGGACCATAAAGCTCATCTGCCATGGGCAGGAAGTTTTTTCTCTATGCCAGTGCTCAGAGCCCCATACAACCTCTGAATGCAAGAGCGGTTTGAGTGAGTTGACTTTGAGCGCATTGAGTATAGAGCAGACCCAGAGATTTCAGAAGACATGCATGAAAATTCAATCTCTTTATTTCCATTCATCAGTCTCTGGGTTTGGGACCCACAGTCACAAGCCCCTTGCTCTCTCACATGCTTTCAAAGCAGGCATCTCTGTGGAACACATCCTGATGGGGCTTTGATCAGGCAGCTCACTGCAGCTGCCTTCCTTTGTGCATGGTGACCTCGAGAAAGGTTTGTGGATGTGCAAGGCAGCAGCAAGGGCCAAAGTGTTGGTGTGGGGAGAGATTCACAGTGGATGTGGCAGTGGCTTGCTCTTGAACTAGCCCTGTGTGCAAGGATGTGACCTTGGCTAGTCCACACCACTGATAACATCCATCTGTGATGAGCAAAGATCACCCACAGTGCTTCCCTAGTGATTCCCACTTGAGGCTCTGGGAGTGCCTCTAGGAAGAAGTAGTGTTTATTCTCGGTAAGGGAAGGTCATAGCTTTTATTTTTTTTGATTGCTTTCGATTTTCTGAATTGGTGCAGGGCAATCTTCGTTGCTTTTGCTGGAGGCTGCCCTTGCATTCTTTTATCTGGAAAATCTCAATAGGAGTCAGTAAAGTCCCACTTACTGCCAAACAGCATCCACTGGCAGACTGCTGACTGCATGCATGATTCCTGAGAGCAGCGAGAGTTTGTTTATGGGCTTTGAGTCTATTCTTTATGGTGGAAGAGGATAATATGAAAGAACCTTTTCTGAAATTCATGGTGATGTTGTACAAGGACATGTCCAAGCAGAAGCTGGAGGGGGAAAAAAACCTTAGGAGCTTCCACGTGCATATCTGCTGCTTACTGCATCTTTGTTCAGCATCACTGACTGTCCCCAGCCCCTGGGGTGGGGCCCAGCTTGGCTCAGGCTGTCACATAGACCTCCAGGAGTCCCCCGACCGAGTGCATGCGGTAAAACACACCCAAGGGGAGCCCAAAGTTCACGATCACAAACCAGGTGGAGTAGCCGTAAAATGACCTTTCCATTCCATTCTCAAAGATGGGGTGAGCCCCAAATGTGGGCATGACCCACAGCTGGAGAGATGTGAGGGAAAAAAACACAAGTCAGAGAATGATAAAATGCCCTCTACCTGCACCCTAATCTCAGCACTGACTCAAGTGGTTGTAGGAATATTTTGGGAGCATCACAGTAATCTCCTTGCCAGGGAGGAGAAGGAAAATCCCATTGTTATGCTATTAACTCCTTGCTGTAATTAAAATCCTGTTGAATGCCTGGAAACCTAATGACAGTCCCATTCTGCCCCAGCCTGCTTCATCTTTCTACAGGGTTTCACTCTTTCCCTGGACAATGTGTTTTCACTGGGTTAAGGCTGCAGCATTCTTTCAAGATCCCAGACCACAGTGTACTTTAAACTCATGTTTACAGAGATTTAGTGCCGGTGCCTCACATTTTTTTTCACATTTCTCATGAAACACCTTTAATGAGCCTAATGGGTTTTTTCCAGAGGCTAAAATCTTGGCAAGTAAGGATTTATTAGCTGTCTCTTCCCTGCACCCATAAAACCCAGTAATACTTGACTCTAAGGGTAAAAGAGAGACTTTCCAATTATGAGAGTGGGGTATTAACAGCAAAACCCGTCTTGACTTGCCTCACCAGTAGGTTGAAATGTGGTGGGCAAAGGTTTTTTGTCTGGAATATAAGAGAAAGACCAAGAGATCACATCTGTGTCACAGGACACTATGGCTAAGCCAGAGCTGTGATGGAGCAGAGAGCACAATACTTACTATGATGTTGCACAAAACCAAGAAGAACGAGATCTCCCTCAACACTCTTCTCTTCCAGCTCAGGTTAGAGTAGGTGTGGATGTAGGACAGGGAAGCTTTCCGGATCTCCTGCCCCAGCTCCAGCACGCTCACTCGTCTCTGGCTGTAGGCTTCACCATTCTGCTCCTCTTTAGTGTCTTCCTCCTTGCCAGGAGGTGCCTGGCTGTGCCCCTGTTTGCTGCTCAGCGTGGTCTCCTCTTCCCCAGGCAGCTCTGCAGCCACTGTGTGCTGCCCAGAGTCTCCAGCCTGTTTGGCCTCAGTTTCTGCTACAATGCGCCGCCGGTGGAGCCCGTCGATGACAAAAACATTTTGGGTGATGTTCTGGAAGATGATGAGGACAGAGTAGGAGAGGGCGAGGCTGTTCAGCAGGTCCCTGGGGTCAGTGGCCACAAGGGCCACAATGGAGAAGTAGGACATGCCTATTTGGCCAAGGGCTGCTCCCATCAGCAGGACCACGTCCAGGCTGCGGGTTGGGTTCTTCAGCGTGTCCAGCTCCTTTTTCTCCAAGGCGTGGATGATTGTCCCGATCACGGCGCCCACGCTCATCACGGGCAGAAGCACAATGTAGTAGGAATAATAAATCACAATCACCTGGCGGCTGGGGACCAGGCTGGTGGCCTGGATCTGGTACATCATGAAGACACAGGCCCCGATGATTACAGCACTGGTGCCCAGCAGTGGCCCAAAGACCACGCCCTGGAGCTTGAATTTGGGCTTGGTGTGCGGGATGTGGGGGTGGCTGATGCGTCTCCCCACGTTCTTCCACATGACGTAGAGCACGGAGCTGCAGACCAGGCAGTACTCGGTGTTGAAGGGGTAGAGCAGGATGTAGCCCTTCTGGAAGACTTTGCAGATGGTCATGTTTGGGCATGTGCACAAGGTAGTGTCGTTGCCTGGAGCATGAGAAGAGGAAGGTGACAATTAAGAGGGAGATGGCCTGGATGTCACGGCTGTCTTTGGGAGTTTCTTAAGTGCAGGCACAACATGTGTCTGTGCCTCAGAAACAGGGATCAGCAGGAAATTAAATAGCTACTGCTCAGACCTAAAAGATATGAGGATTCAGAATAACACAGTTTAGCTAACGTCTCTTCCTACCTATGGTCAACACCATAGGTGCTGGATGAGAAACTTCTCTTCCCTCACAACAAAGCCTTCTCTATTTCTACTCCTAGAATATTTGATTCCCCTTTGTTTCTTTATATCCTCAGAAAGAAGACCACAGCAATTACATGAGCCTCTTCTAGTCTGGCAATCTCATGCTTGCAGTTAATAGGAAAAAGTGAGCAAAAATTTATGGTGCTAATATGAGCTAATTTATGGTGACTTTTCCTTTCCTAGCCCTCAGTTTCAGGGTTTCATAGCAGATCCCCTCCCTCCAGGTGAAGATCTTTTCCCCTTGCAGCCCATTTCCTTGAGACAACCTCCAATAATAGGGAAGTTGCAGCATATGGGGGAACGGGAGATATCTGAATCACTGAGACCCAGAGGCCCCCCAGAGAAGTGCACCAGCACCAAGCCTGACAGAGTTCACAAAGTGTTTGGACAATACTCTGGGGCACAGGGTGGAGTACTTGGGGATGGTTTCGTACAGGGCCAAGAACTGGACTTTTGGGTCCCCTCCAGCTCAGTATATTCTGTGATTCTGTAGTTCTGTGAAATGTTATTTCCCTAGAAGTCAGCTGTGCCAGGCTGGCAGCAGTGGGGGTGTGGAGAAGGAGCCTTGCCTGCGAAGCGCCGCTCCACCTCGCGCAGCTGGGACTCGATCTCGATGTGCAGGGTGTCATTGGTCACAGCCAGGAGCCACAGGAGAAGGTTGGTGGCTATGGTCAGCATCAGCCCACACCTGGGAGGAGACACAGCACTTGTAAAGTGTTTGGAGATGGTTCATGACCAGTGTGTCCTCCCCCTCTCGCTGGCCCATGCACAGATCTGAGCACACATGGGGTGTGGCTTTGCACAACATAGCTGAGCACATTCCCACTTGCCATTTCCAAAGGAGCAGGACAGGCAGTGCCTGGTGAAACTGGCCTAAGCTGACATCTCCCAGTGATAGGAATGGGGAGACCACCCTCCCCCATCCTCCAGTCTGGGTGCTGGTCCCTGAGACAGGCAGCAAGAAGATGTTTGGGAGGAAGGAACAAGCTTTGCAGCAAGGAAAACTGAAGGGAGCTGGTGAGCCCAGGTCAGTGGAGGGAGGATGGATCTAAACAACTCATAGTTTGGTTCTTGTGTGACCCAAAATATAAGGTCTGTGCAGGATCAGATGAACAATTCTAGCAGAAATCATAATGGACATCACAGGCAGAAAGGAAAAGTTCCTTTAGAGCAGTAGAGGCATTTTTTATCCTCATTTTTTACCTGGTGAAATTGTGCTGGACTTGAATGCAGTCCTTAGAGTGATGCCACAGAAAGTAAGCCTGCAAGTGGAGAACAATAACAGCGTGAGCAGGGTGAAGTTGGCAGCTGGCTGCACACAGGGTGGAAAGGGACAGGTAGGCAAGAAGGTACAGGTGCAAGCAGGAGCAAACCTGCCTCTGTGCAAGGCTGCAGGGACACGTGAGCACCTGCACCCCAGTGCTGAGGTAGGTGCTGGCATCCTTGGGTAAGGGCAGCATTTATGTGTGACTGCACTGAAAGCACTTCCTGGAGCTCTGTGTTCCTCTGTCCTGCTCATGTGGGTATTTGCTGCTGAGGTGGGAATGAGTTTACTTTTCAAATATGGCTTTGGGTCTGTAAAGAAGAGGGCTGGTGTTGAATAACATGGTGAAAATGGTGCGAGATATCTTTGTGTGCAAAGGATTTTGTTGGGTGGATGCATTGGCAAATACAAAGAGGGGCTGAGGCTCAGACTGGTGCAAAGGCATCTCATCTTCAGGCAAAACCTGAAATTTCCTCTTCTCTCTCCTTTGCTTCAAAGCCAATTTCTCTGGACCCTATGCTATGTCAGGTATTTCTAGAGTAATTTTTGAATCTTTCTCCCCTGTCTCTCAGTGTGGCACATGGGGAGTGCAGGTAGCATTTGAAGTGGTGTGTGATGCTTCAATGGTTTCAATGCTCAAGAGAGCACCCCATGCTCATTCACTTTCCCATGTCTCCCAGCTTCCCCCCAACCCTGGGGCTCCCAGGAATGGGACAGAGAGGATAAACAAGCTTCCAGAAGGGTTATGTGCAGTACCTGGGTGCAAATAAAAAGGATTCCAATGCTGGGGAACAAAATTTCCACCCTGGATTTGCAGTGGATGAGGATTGTGCTGTAGCCAATCTGAAACACATTCAGGAGGATGCTGCAACTGCCAAACAGCAGCACTGACCCTGGACAAACAGCAAAGGACCAGTAAATAAACACAGAGGTGTCTGTGGAGCATCTGAGCTTGGCTGGGGACAGGAGGCCTTGTGCTTCTTGGGTTTGTGTGGAGCTGGCAGCCTTTCTCCTGGAATTCTCATGATTTTAGGAGAAGAGGACAAAGGAGAGACTTATTCCTGGACCTGATTGTGTGCTTTGATTGGTTAGAGGTGCTAGGAAAATGCAAGGTATTTTCTTGTGCTTGGATACAAGGTGGGGGTGGGGACTTTTGGCTTTTCTGTACAATCTGTTGTGACAGGGGTAAGTCAATGGTAGGTGATGCTTTCTGCCTTGTGGAGGAAACCTGAGATGACCACAGGTCTGCTAAGGCTTGTAGCAGCCCCATCTGCAGAAGTTGGGACCTTTGATTGTTTCTCCCTTTTGCCTTGACATGTCTCTGCAGCTTTAGATACTCAAGTACCTTGCAGCTTCCTTCAGTTGATTCTCCATGCTTAGTTAACAAGACAGTGCCTAATTAAAAATTCCGTGATAAACCAGAGGCACGGCTGCTGGGAGAAGGGTAATTTCTCAAAGTGGGGCAAATGCTGAAGGGAAAATCTCTCAGGGAAGCCTGGGCGTCACTGGGATGTGATTCAATGGGTAAGAATCCTTCCCTGGCAACAAGGCTGCGGTGATGTTAAACAAGGATGACAGTGACATAGTGCCACTGGTGCTCTTGGAGGATAAACACAGTGATTCTCCTCTCACTTTTCAAAGTGCTCCTGCCTAAAACCTTTCCTATGGTGCACAGTTGCTGTCCTGGAAGGGGGTTAAGCCTGGATTTCTCTTTGTGAAGGTACCAGAGAGCAAAGTTTGACTGGAGGCTGAAGGGAGTTTCAGGCTTTCCTGTCTGCTGTGGTTCCACTCTGTGGCACCCACTGTTCCCATCAGCCTGACAGGAGCTGGGAGATCCCCAATGCCCTAACTGCACACCCTATGGCTTCTAGCTCTTCTAGCAACAGGGGGAGAATATCTTTGCCTTCAAGTCTTTGGAAGAAGGCGTGAGAGAATAAATAAAATCAGGATTTACCCCTAATCCAAATGGCTCCAGCGTGGGAGTCCCGGTAGAGCACGGCGTGCGGCTGCCGGCTGGTGCCCAGCAGGTAGTAAACAATCCAGAACAGGCACAGCACCTTGAGGATGGTCAGCAGGATCCAGACATCTGCCAGAGTGATGGCCACCTTGTTGAAGATCATGCTGCTGATGAAGGCACTGCCCAGGAACACCACGTTCATGGCCAGCAGCCCTGAGAAGAGCTGGCCAGCCCTCTGCGCCTGCCGGTGCCGCTGCTGCAGCGAGGAGCAGTGACGGTACAGCCACAACTGCTCATAGTGCAGCTGGGACGTGTCTGCTGGGGCTGAGCCTGACTTGCTCTTGCAGTGGTGGCAGGGCCTGGAGTCTTTCTTGTCAGACATGGCTCATCTGCCTGGGGTCACTGCATTGAAAAGAGGGGATGTTTAAAGTGGGGATGTGCTGAGATGGGAGGTTGTGTGCTCTGCTGTGAAGGCCACTTGTGTGGTGACCTCCCTTCCTTGCTTTGCAGCTTCTTCTGAAAGCTGCATGAAGGGGAAAAGGAGATTGGTTTTCAGCCCAGGTTAGGTATTAAAAATTTCCCAGTGGACAGAGCCATTGTAGGGCACTGGGGAAAGGCTTTTCTGCCAAAACTTGTCCAGAGACACTGGCATTAAAGTGGGTGTTTGATGTCTCTGCCCTGCCCCACCAGTACAAACCATTCTCACCCTCACCTTTCATGCTTTCTCCAGCCCTGGGTTCAGATTTTGTCCTTTCCCTTTGTTGCTGTAAGGATTAAGTGGAAATGAAGAGCAAGCTTAGACCTGCTCTGAAATTCAGAGCTGTTTGATTTTCAGTTGATGGGTCCAATCTCCTCCTTTTGTTTTTGGGCTCTTGAGAGTTACAGACTCCTTGAATGGTCACACAAATTGTGGCAGAGTTGGAGAGAATAAACAAAGGGTCTGTAAAATTTGGGAGAAGATCCAAACTCCCACCCAGATGGGCTGAGTCTTGGAAACAATTAGTACCAGTTTTTCTTTCTTTTTCCTCTTGTAGCACAAGGCTGTGAGGACGCTGGCACAGAGGAGCTGGAGGGATTGGGGACTGGCCCAGGCAGACACTCAGTCTGGGAGATTTTCCATCCATCTTTTGATAAAATCTTGGTAGGACTATATTGATTTTGAGAGGGAAACCTTGCTCACATAAAGAAATCAGGCAGGATCAGCCCCTCTATAGATTTGGTACATGTAAAGATGCTTTCATTCCAGGGCGTGGCTCTGGTTGTAGTGAAGGGTGGCTGGAGTGAAAAAAAAGCCTCCTGAGATGTGTTTGAGAGTGGGGGGAACCTTAGGCATTCTGTGATAGGTAGTCTTGGGGAGAAATTGTTTGAGAAGGGATTGAAATTTAATGTTTCTCTTTTCTTTTGCATGTGCACAGAGGTTCTCTGTCTGCCCTTGCCCCTGGGACTCTGAGGTGAGCTGATCCCCTGGGTTTTGTGGCTGGCAGCAGGGATTCAGCATTTCTCTCTAAGCTGGTGTTTAAGAGGGTCCATTAGGAGAGGATGGACCTTTCCATGGAAGGAGAAGATTAATTTGTGTGTCCCAAGATGAACCCCCAAGCCCTGAGTTCCTTGGCACTTCTCTTGGTGGAGATTGATCCTAAAATCTTCCCCATTTTTCTCTAAAATTCCCTTAACTTGGTAGCAGAGGGGCAAACTCCCTCCTCTCTTCCAGGGCCATAACTCCCCTGCTCCAAAGGGTGTTTAAAGGCCATAAAATCAGCAGGAAGCCCATTCAGGCTGCACCAGGAGGTACCCAAGTGCCCAGACAGAGCTGCACACAGAGGAGACCCCAAGCCCTGTACCCCATAGCTGTGCTGGGGGGAGCAGCCCAAGGCAGCCCTTACCTGCCTGCAGCCTCCTGCTGCCCGAGGAGCTGGCACAGCCTTGGATGCAGCTGATCCCAAACCTGTGGCTGCAATGCCACCAGGATGCACGGGAGACTCCGGCAGCCCCAGGTGCAGACAGGAGCACTCAGGGCTGCTCCTCACTAAATGCAGCCTCTGCTCCCACCCCATTGATTTATTTTCTTTCCACCTTGTTTACTTTGTGTCTATTATTGTCATTACATTAATTACTCAGTGGGAAGCTCTCAGCTCTGCCACAGGCAGCCAATGGGGAGCAGCTCTTTTATGCACCTGCTGGGTTGCCTCACACCAACGGGCTTGGTGCAGGATGTGCCAACTGGTAAAACCACAAACGGTGGTGACTAATTTGTGCCATGGCTCAGGCAGGTGTTAGCTAATCTCCTGGCACAGGCTTGTGCTGGGAGTGCTTACCTACATTGCCTTGGCCAAGATTCACTTGAGTTCCCCACTCCCTTGTTTTTAGGTAGATGCTAAGATTTCTTTTTTTTTTTTTTTTTTCACATGTACCATTTCTTTTTGCTTTTATCCAAAAAAATCACAAATCTGACCCAAAAGGTAAAGCTTGCAGTCCACCCCTGCACTGGTGCAGGAGTGACACCAGTTTGATGCCTTTTTGGCAGAAAGGTGCTGCTTTTGAGGGTGATAACTACAACCTACTAATGCTGACTTCAGAGTGAGACTCACATATTCCAACCCCACAGCCTTGGCTATGTGTGGTCAGGGATTCTTTAGGTCCAAGCTGTGCTGTTCTTGATCCCTCTCATTTTGCAGGGCAAACTGATTCTGGCTTGGGACTCTGGTGAGCTGATGCCTCAGGTTTTGTGGCTGGCAGGAGGGATTCAGCATTTCTGAGTTGGTGAGTTTAGAGGGTCAGCCAGGAAAGGATGGATCTCTCCTTGGAAGGAAAGGACTTATTTGTGTGTCCTGGGATGAACCTCCAAGCCCTGAGGTCCTTACAGCTGGCAAATGCATGAGCTGGGAGTTCAGAGCCACAAAATAATTCCCAAGAAACTGATTAAGGGTAGGAGTGGTTGGGGGAAGCACAGGTTATCGTGTGTGGGGATGTGACGAAAGGGATGGAAAACAAGGCAGAAAGGGGCCCATTCCTCCTGGGTGAGACACACACACCTGCTGGCTGCTGCTGCAGCCACTGTTTGGTGTCTGCCTGCAACAGGGTCATGTTCAATGTCTGACCAACCCCTTGCACTGCTGTGGTCGAGCCCAGGTGCCCCAGTCTGGGCAGGTATCCATGAATACCCATGGCTGGATTTGTTCTGCCTTCCCCCAAAGCATCAGCCTGCTTGGATGTCCTTACTCCTTGCTTTCATGTTTTCACATCCCCTGAGAGCAGCTGAGCTCTTTCAGGGGCCTGGCTCTTTTCCAGGCTCTGTCACCAGGGAACTGGGCTACCCCAAGAGCCATTTGATGGCCTCCTTGTTGGCCAAAGCCAAGTATTTCAGTGCAAGGCAATAACAAACCTGCTCCTTTTCAGTGCTACAATCCTAAATTTGGGTGGTCATGCAGAAGTGGGAAATGGAAGCAATGAGCCCAAATGTATCCTAAAGTTTGGCTGAAATTGGAGGTTTTTCCTTCAAAGATGGGTCTGAAAATGCTGGTGCCTGCTGTGCTTCAGTAGTTTGTTCAATGGGACTGGGTATCTGTGTTGCAAAGATGAGACACCCTTCCTAGCCTGACTTGCCCTATCTTGGCTTTGGAGCTGAAATGGAACCCTGAGGAGTTTTAAAGCCCTGGGAGATGGGTTAATCTTCCTTTGGTCTTTAATTGGAAGAAGAGCAGCTGTTTTACTGGAATGCATTGACAGGAGTGTAACTAGGTCATTAAGTAAGCAGGCGTGCAGGGAAGGAGCAGGTGAGCCCAGCTCAGGGGATCGATCACAGAAATCCTGCCCTGGAGAAGCTGCCTTTACCCAGAGCCTGGGGCAGAGCTGCTGAACGTTAGGATCAATGTTTGCCCCTCTGCTATCAGCAGTGTGCTTATTAACGGTGCTATCTGTGCACCCAGCAGCGATAAGAGCCAGGCTGGGTCTGTAAACAGCCCTGGCAGGAAGGAGCTCCGTGCCCAGGGCTGTGTTTGCCCAAAGGCCACCTGAGGAACGCGGGGCTCTCACATCTCCCACGCCCTTCCTCTGCCCTGATAGTGCCTGCTGACGTCTCCTTGGGCTGGCAGACTGACACTTGTGTGGTGGCTGCAAGGAGCAGCTCCATCCAGCGTGGGCGAGGGCGAGCTGTGCTGCACTGTGTGGACACTGCTGCAGGCCTAGGCACATTTCAGCCAGCTCTTCTTCCCAGGTTCTGAGTCTTTTTCTCAGGCCGTGAAACTTTCTTAGCTCTAGACAGGATTTTTCCAAGGCTAGAGGCTTTTCTCTACTGTAAACACAAGAGAAAGAATTATAAGAATTATATATAAATTGTATCTAGATATATAGATATATAATAATAATTATAATAATAATTATAATATAATTTATAATTATAATTTATATATATATATAAAATTTATAATTATAATTTATATATATATATATTCTTTATATATTCTTTATATATTCTTTATATATTCTTTATTATTCTTTATATAAAGAATTATATATAAAGATAAACTCCTGCTGGATCCATGGGAAAGCCTGGGACCAGAGGTGTCTCCTTTTCTGACCAATGAACTGTCTGTATTTTGTTATGCACGAACTGTCTTATTTAAAGCAATGGCTTCCTTTAATAAACTGCTCTTTCTTGCTCTTTCTTGCACCAAGTAAGAGAGTGCCTTGTTGCTGTGTTCTCTCACTGCTCCACAACCCTTTATACAGCAACACCCTGCCCAGCTCTGTCCCCTCTGATGGGCTCTGGGGGCATGGCTGTCTCCACCTGAGTGTGTCTCCATTTTCCTGCTGGCTCTTGGTACAGGGCCTTTTGTCCTCCTGCCAGCACTGAGCTCCTCCTCGCTGCTCAGAACCACTGGGAAATGTCTCTTCTGCCACCACCTCCTGCCTTGGTGCTCAGCACACTGCTGGAACTGATTCTGCTCCCAGGCACATTGTGCTGCAATCCCATCCCTCATCCCCAGCCCTGTGACCTTCCCAATCCCTCCACTTTCCATCTACTGCACTGACAGATGATAATTAACTTGGATTCTTCCTGTCTTAGACACACCTCACAGCTAATCATCCAGATAAATGGTGGTTTGTTTCGGGTTTTTTTTCCCCTAATAAAACAAATCTCACCCTCCACTAACAGATGATTAAGAAGCAAAGGAGAGGATGCAAAACCCAGGTAAGGGTGGGTTATGCCTCTGGCCTGACCCTGACTGTGGCTTTCCCTGCTCTTTTCTGAGCAATGATTTCTGATCTCCTGCTCTTCATCTCTGCCCTCTCTTGCTGCTCTCCCTTGCTGGCCCTGTGTCCACCAGGCCAGGGTCTGAATTGAGACCTTTTTGACACTCACACAGTGTCTCAGCACTTGTGACACTGTTCTGAGCTCTTAACCCTGCAAACCCCTGGGGAGTGATTTTTATTTGTGGGGTTCAGAGTTCCACCAAACTCTGCAACACAGCAGATGCTCAAATCCCTGGGAGGCCAAGGTGGGTTTTATACTAAAGTGGGCGAATCTGGGCACCCCTGGCAGGATCTGGAGCACCCCAGGGCAGCCCTTTGCTTCCCTGTAGCTCTTCATTTGCAGTGCCTGCTTTTAAACAGTCACCCTGAGGCACATCTCTGTCCTGCTCCCCATCCCTGAATGGGGATGGATCTCTGCTCCATAAGGATGCTCTGGCAGGAGCAGCCAGCTCTTTGCTTGGGGTGGCCTTGGGGCCCAGCCTCATTCTCTGCTCTGACAGGCTCTCTGCTCACCCAGCTCCTGTGCCTCAGTTTCCCTCCTTCCAAGCACAGAAGATGGAGCTACCAGCAGTGTTTTTCTGCAGGGATCTGACACAAGAATGTGTGTACAAAAGGCCAAGCATGATCCCTGGGTGTAACTCTGTGTTTGTGGTGTCCTTCCCTTCCACCAAACCCTCCATCTAGAAGATGCATCCCCCTGGTTAACTGGGCTGTGAGGAGCTGTGCCCCAGCTCTGGGGAAAGGGGCAGTGATGGAGCAGCCAGCAGCACCCAGCTGCATCACCTGCCAGAGAGAATCCCAGAGAAAGGCACGGATTTGTGCACTTAGGATGTGGCAGTGCCTGCTCCAGGGGTGTGCCAAGTTTTGGGTGACACACCTGGGAGACTGGATGTGCCAAGGAGTTGCCCTGGAACATTTGGATGAGTCTCCATCAGCCTTGGAGCACACCCCTTTGCACAGTGACCATGAGCTGGTACCTTCTGGTATCCTTGAGCACACAAGAGGGTTTACAGTGGAGTTTTCTTAAGGTTTGTATTTTTAGGCTCCTTTTTTGTTTTTCTTCTTTGCATTTGTGCTCACTTTCCCTCTGGCCATATATATACCCCCTATATTTATATACTCCTTTTTTTGGTGTATAGCTGGTGCTCACTAGCTCTTTCCCAATCTACTGCTTCTCCCAAGATATGTGGTTGTGGCTGGAGGGCAGAAGAAGAATTCAGCCCTTAGTTGGAAGCCCCTGTCATCCCTGTGCTTTCAGCCTGGAGACACCTCAGATTAGCCAGGAATCCTTGTGGAGCTTCTGCCATCCCCAGAATATTTTGGTTTATCCCCACAGGACAGTGGTTGGGTGTTGTGCTTCCACCTGACCACCACCCTGGAGTGGTTGATTTGGGATTATTGCCTGTATCAGAGCTGCTTGAGATGTTGGAGGGTTATCCTGACACCCATCCTGAATCCTTTTGGCCCTGGGGGTGCCCCTACAACAGCTGTCCAGAAGAAAAGAGCAGTTCAAAGTGTGTCCTGCTTGACCCAGTGCACCCATTCCTGGGAACCTGCGAGCAGAAGCCAACAGGAGCACGTAGGAGGAAACCTAGTGTGCCCCCTGGGAACAGATTGAGTGATTAAAAGTGTTTTCTGCCCCTGTGTGTGCTCAGCAGCCTGGGCTTGAACAATGTGTGGAGCTGGAAGCAGGGCTGACGTCTGCACTGCTTGCGTCTCTTTTCTGACTTAATTTCAACTGTGGGAGCCACAGAATAATGAGGCTTTTGTTTCAGGAAAGGTAAGGTTTCTAGAGAAAGATTTTTATCTTTACCAGATCAATGGTAAAAATAGAACCAGGCCTTTGCAGGGTCAGTGGGACTTGGAAAGACTACCAGGCTGGTGAAGGGAAGGATTGACCCAAGGGGAGATGCTGGATAGTGCTGGATCCCCTCTGAGGGCAGGGGAAATTGCAGTTTCCCCCATGTTGTACCCAGCTCAGAGAAAGGCTGCTGGCAGGTGGGAACACTGGTGTCAGACCAGCCAGAGCCACTGGTCCCTGCTGGCTTGGTGATCTGGGCCTGGAGGGGAAGGTGGCTGGAAACACATTGGCCTGGGCTGTGGGGTGGAAAATTGCATCACTCCATTTCAAGTACCACGATTTCCATTTATTGTTTTTCCTTTGGCAGATGGCACACGTCTGTAGGGAAAGGCTTGATGGTGTCTGCCCCTCTGCAGTGTTTTTTATTGGAACGATAAACCCTGATGGAACAATAAAGCCTTTATTAGAGCAGTTAAACCCTGATTTCTCAGGATGCAAACAGAGCTCAGCTGTGCCAGTTTGACATGCACCTCCTGTCCTGGCAGGGAGGGCTTTCTGAGGCTCTGCTTGGATGCTGGGTACAGCAGATGGGCCCATTTCCACCTCCTGCAGCCCAGGACTCCTGCTCTGAAAGCCCCTTCAGTCATTCAGTGGTTCATGGAGAGCTGCAGGCACCCAGAAACCTGAGTCAGGGCTCCAGGGTCTGGGTGCAGGGCTGTGCTCTAAGCCTCAAAGCACTCACAGCTTGAGGGTGCAGCACCAGCATCCCTTCAGGGTGCTGGAGATCAAACTGGCCATGGCATTGCATTGATTTCTGTGTCATAGGGTCCCTTCAGGAGTTCAGTTACAGTGAAAATCAATAAATAACTTTGCATACAAAAATGTTCATATATTAAAAAAAAAAATCATTATGTATTTAAAAAAAAAAAAAAAAAAAAGAAAAAAAGAAAAAAAAGAAAAAAGAAAAAAAAGAAAAAAGAAAAATCTCTTTATTATCCCCCAGACTGTATTGCCCACATCATCTTTATGATTCTTGAGCCCTGATTCAGGAAAGCTGAGAAAAAAGTGTGCTAAAGCAATCCCATATCAGGGCTAGCCTAGGACCACATGCACAGCTCTCCTCTTTGGGAAGAGGAGGCTGCAGTGGAGCTTCCCTGGAGAGGAAGGCAGGGACTGCACAGGGGAGGGTTGAGAGGGCCCATACACATGGGCAATACAGAGAGGAAAGATTCAAACGTTTCCCAAAGCCTTTGGTGGCCACCAGTTTGTTTTTCACATCTCTGCAGGGGAGTGATTTCCGACTGGCCGTACCAGGAGTTGAAGTGGTTTCACTTTCTGTCCTTCTAGGCCTGTGTCAGCCCCTTGCACTCTCCAGTTCTCTGTGTGCAGGGAGGCTCTGAGTGCCCAAGGGTGCTGAGAACACTCTGGAGAGTCCATCAGTGGCATGGAGTGAACAGGCTGTACAAGGAAAGTCTCTGCATGAACCAAGGGTAATCACCATGATCCCCCTAGATATCGTCCTTTCTTTTACTCTGTTCTCTTTTAAGCTTCAAGAACTTCAAACACACACAGGCACATCCATACACAAGTAGCAAAAATAAAATCTGGACTATGTTTGGATGATCTTCACTGACAGTTCATCAACGCCCCAGCACTGCAAGGGAACATGATTCAGGCAGTGCTGGAGACCCCTGGGAACATCTGAGCAGCTTCCCAGCCCTGGGGCAGGAAGGAGGTGGATTGCTTGAGGAGAATCTCATCTTCCTTGCAAGGGAACTCCTTAGGACATGATGTAGACCTCCAGCAGACTGGCCACAGCGTGCATTCTGTAGAAGATCCCAAAGGGCAGGCAAATGTCCACGATGGCTGGCCACATGGAATCGCCATAGAAGTTCAGTTCTGTGTCATTGTCAAACTGGGGCCGGGCACCGAAGGCTGGCATGATCCAGAGCTGTGGGAGGGAACAGAGAATGGTGAGAAAGGTGTGTGGTACATCAGGCACCTGCAGCCACAGCTGCCCAGGAAAGCAGCAACCTCCTAGGCCATGGGTTTCAGAAGAGATGTGCTGCCATTTCTCAAGAAAACCCAGACTTCACCCCAAATTTTTGTCACTTTACATCCATTCTTTGGGGGGTGAAGGGAACAGTTTACTGTAATTTGTTACTTTTTATAAGCTATCCCACACATCCACTAACACACAATAAAAATACTGAAACTGATTATTCTCTTGCACCCACCTCTTGTGTCTGAAACTCTGGTGATAAGTGACAGGTCTGTTGGTGTAGCCTGAAATGACCTAACTTCAGGGCAGTTGCTGGGGTTTTTTTAGGGGACAAGGGAATCAGAATTCTACATTTATAAATATAACTAATGTATTTTCTGCACAGCAGAGGCACAGAAAGGACTGTTTTTCCATAGGCCACACCCTTTCCCTCCTGCTCATAGCCCTCTCCTTCCCCCACAAACTCTTCTCCCTGCATGTACTCACTATGATATTGCTGAGCAGCAGGAACATGGAGATCTCCCTCAAGAACTTCCTCCTCCAGTTCATCTTCCTGGGGGCAGTGAGGGAGCTCACCAGCTCCGAGGCGCTCGTGGCTCCCGTGGACACCGTGCCAGTGGCCACGGCGCTGCTGCTGTCGGGCACCCGCAGGGACACGGCGCTGATGTTGACAAAGGTGAGCCCGTAGAGATCCTTCTGGTGGCCCTCGTGCTTGCAGTCCTCCTTGGGGGGCTGCCGGTGGAGGCCCTCGATGATGAAGACGTTCTGGAAGGTGTGCTGGGCGATCATCAGCAGGGCGTAGGTGAGGTTGAGCGCGCTGATGCTGTCCCTCGGCGTGCTGGCCACGATGGCCACGATGGAGTAGTAGGAGATGGCGTATTGGCCCAGGGCTGCCCCCATCAGCAGGGCCACATCCAGGGTCCTGGTGGGGTTCTTGTGCCGGTCCATGTCCCTCTTGTCAAACCGGTAGATGATGGAGCCGCCGATGCAGACAAGGGACATCAGGCTCAGACAAACTATGTTGAAGATGTAGTACATGGTGAGAGCTTGGCTCTTCTTGCTGGATTCAGTGCTGGAATTTACCTGCACCTCATACAGGATGAGGACTCCCAAACCACTCACAAGGAGGATGAGGCCCAACATGATGCCTACAAAGAAGGTCCTTCGGAAGAGCCTGAACTTCAGGCGCTGAATGTGGTGGGAGTGGTGGTCTATGAAGCGTCCAACATTCTTCCACATGACATAGACCATGGCAGAGGCAAAGAGGCTGTACTCAATGTTGAAGGGGTACAGCCAAAAGTAGCCATTTTTGAAGATCTGGCAGATTTGGCTGTTGCAATTGCATTCATCAACTGAGCTGCTTCTCATTCCCACTGAAACAAGACAAAACCAGTATTAACACAAGGAGCCAACACTTCTCCCTGAAGAATTGTTTGGGGTCAGTGAAAATCAAGACAAAGAACAAAAGAGTATGTGACCACTTTGAAAACACGGACACTTCACCCTCAGCTTTCTTGTGCCCAGGTACTTTCTTAAAAAGTTAACTGTCAGGTTAAACCTTTCTTTTTCCTTCCCTTCTTCAATCCCATCCCATTTGTACAGTCTTCCACCTCTCTGACTGCTCTCTGACAGAGGTTAGAAAAGGAACCTCCAGGCTTGGCTTTTAACAAACCTGCCCTGACAAAGGTACCTCCAGCTCTGAACAGACCTTCTGAAAAGGGATAATAAAATCTGATTTGCTGGGAAACCATTTCTACATGATGGGATCTCTCCCTGAACCAGATGGCTTTGCAAAGAGGCAGATTACCTTTCAGGAGCCACCTGAAGATTTCCTCTGTCATGTTTTTCTTCAGCTTTGAATGTGCCTTGTGGACAGACTCGTCTGTCACTGCTGACATCCACACTGCCAGGTTTGTAGTCAGCGTTAGCATCAAGCCACACCTGCAGGAGGAGGAGAAGGCTTGTGACACTGAAGCAGTGGCTCTAGGCCATGTTTCTCCCATCCCTGGCTTAGGTGTGCCCAGAGGGACGGTGGCATCTGCCTGAAGTGGTGGGAGGACTTCAGTGGCCCCAGTTAGAAATCTTGATCCTTTCTTTGTTGCCCTCACTCTCTTCCTATTTTTTTTCCATGCTCATTAGAATTATCAAGGCTTGATTCCCATTGTTGCTTTTGAAAGAGCTTCTCAATAGTGAATAAATTAATAGAATTGGTCTCCAGTAGATCCAGCCTTGCAAAAGTGGACAAGATCTTATTTTAGCCTGAGGCTTGCCCACTGCATAGTTTTCTTCCCAGGGAAGAAAAAGTCAACTATGAATCATTATTTAATGATAATTATTTATTTAATACTATCTGCTTTGAGTAATGCTTGAATTCTTGAATTGAATCCCAACCCTGATAGATCCACAGGTCATTAACCACAGCAACTTGAGCTGGGATCCAAGTTTGGCTGGAGATTGAGTAAGTTTAGTTTCTGACAACATTAAGGGTTGATTACATCTTAGCTATGTGAGAGAGTACAGAGTGCTTGTGGGGACCCAGTGCTGGGCCAGGGGGGTTCAAGGAGCAGCAGTGCTCACCTGGTAACATTCAGGTGCACGTGGATGCAGTCTTTGGCAGAGACCCACAGGAAATATGTCTGCAGGGGAAAGAAAAGAATTTGATACTTTCAGCAAAACAAGAAAGCAAAGAACATCCCTCTGAAGGAGGGATCTCCCTGCAGACCAGAGAGCAAGCTGGAGCCCCCTTTGCTTGTGTCCATCTGGGCTCAGCCTAGTTCATAACGCTGGCCCTCTGCTGGACGTTCTTTCTGTGTCCCACTGTCCCTGCTCTGCCCATGGCCACTCCTTGTTCTGTCTAAATTGTCCCTGTCCCATCTCTTCCCTCCCTGGCATTGTCCCAGAGCAGAGACTGTGTGTGCAAGGTAGCCCCTGCCTTGACTGTCCTTCTCCTCCTCTGTTCTTCATGGGAAAGGAGGCCTGCCTGGCTGGGGACTGCTCAGAGTTTGTGACAAAAAGGTCAGGGGATGGTAATGAGTTTAAATCACTGCTTTAGAGTGAGTTAAATGTCCACAGGTGGGAGCTGGCTGGAGGGAGAAGGTGTGGGCTGGGTGGGGGCTGAGCTAAGCCCCTGCATTTGCTGTGGGGGCAGTTGAACTAAATCCAGGAGATCAGAGCTCCTGCCACTGGTGTCTGTGTCTCCCTACTGCTCCCCAAGACAGAGCACAATTGTCTCACCTGGACAATCACAAATATTGCCTGCACAATGGGGTAGATGATTTTGATTGCAGACAGGCAGCTGTAGAAGCTTGAATAGTATCCTATTTTGAACACATCCATGACAAGGCTGAAAATGGCAAATAGGATCAGGCCTCCTGTTGGGGAACAAAAATATCTGGTTGGACAGGTGTGAGCACACATGGGCTAATGCAGATGGATGAGAGGAAGAAGAGAAAATGTCATGAAGAGGCTTTGCTTTTACTGCTGTTTTTCCTCTCCCAGCACCCAAATTATCTTGGCAGCAACAAAATCATACAATAATTTTGTCTGGAAGTGATTTTTAATCAGCCTGCTGTGCTGGGGCTAACAGCTCTTGCAAAAGCAGCGGGGGAGATCCAAAGAATGGATTCAGGGACAGCTGGCAGTGAATCCAGCACAGGGACCAGGAGCAGCAGGGCACGGTGCCATGCCCCAGCCCATCAGCAGGAAGAGGCTGTGCCCAGATCTTTGCTGCTTCCCTTGCAACAACCAGTGCTGCCATGAATTGCCCACCCTGCAGCCCCTCCAGCCCCAGCCCTACCTCTCAGCCAGATGGGCCCGGCGTGCGAGTCCCTGCCGAGGATGGCACCGGGGCAGCGGGAGGTGCCGGCCAGGTAGAAGATGATCCAGATGATGACAACCAGCATCATGACAGTCAGCAGGAAGAACACGTCGTAGTCGTGCACAGCGATCTTCTCGAAGGCGCCGCTGCTGACCAGCGTGCAGGCCAGCAGGGCCAGGTGCACGGCCAGCAGGATGGAGAACATGCGGCCGCCCTTCTTCCACACCTCCTTGGAGGCAGGAGTGCAGGGGGGCTGGGGGCTGAAAGAGGCAATCTGGCTGGAGGCCAGGCTGGCTTTGTCGTCCTTGTGCCCGCAGCCCATGCTGCAGTGCGGGTGTCCGAGCTCGCTGTCCTTCTGCCCGGGCTCCTCGGTCATGGTGCAGCCAAGGCTCTGCTGAGGGTCAGTGCTGCTGGAGGAGAGCCCCATGAGTGAGAGCAGCATTGGGGACAGCCCAGGACTGGGCCAGAGCAGGACACGTGGTGAGGAGGACAGGATATATCACAGGAACAGGGAAGGCTGGGACAGGGAGTGCAAGAAGAAAGATGAGCTCATTTTCTAACTTTCCTTTCCTGGTTCCCTGAAGGCTTTTTTGGCTTAAGATGCTCTTGCTCAGGGAGATCCCAGGTCAGTTTAATGAAGCACGTCTAATTGGTCAGACAACATTTATATGTTTATTGACGTAAGATCTGGAAAAACACCAAAAAGCACTCGCAGGATCAAATATCCTGGGGCAAGGAGCCAGTGTGGTTTAAATTCTAAATGTCAAACACTCAACATTCCGAGAAATTGTTGTACTTCCTTACTGAAGAGCAGGCCACCAAAAGGTAAGAAACCCCCGGGAATCTTTGGACCATCACATCCTAATTTGCAGCAGTTCCTGCAGGAGGGGTGTGAACTACCTGAGCTGTCACTGCCTCTAAAGCCCCTTGCCTGTGCCAAGTTTGGCATTTCATTGATTCTCAATGAAAAGGCTGAAACAAAGTGAATCAACCATCCAAACAAAGCCATTCCACCAACCTGTTTTGCTGCCTGGGATCCAAATCTCTGCTCCTGCCAGGCTGAGAAGTTTCCCTGTTTCCCAAGCTGCAGCTTGGTCAGTTGAAGAATTTACACCCGTTGGGACGTCTCTGTAATTTATACCATGTCTGGAGCTGACAGCAGGGCTTCATGGGCTTCTCAGAGAAACTCATGTGATCCATTTTGTGCAATAGCTGATTTTGGGGAAGCTGGAAAGAGATGAGGAGATAAGGGTTATTTATCTAGCAAGAGCATGAGTTGACAACACTGCTAAGCATGGCATGGACTGCTCGGTCACAGGGTCATGGTCACCACAGAGCAAGGCCACCTCATCAAATCCATCTCCCACATGGCATGAGGTCTCTTCCCTTGAGAGGTGATGGTTTAGGTGATGAACTTATCTTTGGTGATGATTTTGTGCTTGGCTTTCCACTTACTGGAGCACAATAAACATTGAGCCCCACCCTGTGCTATTCAAATCAGTCCACCCCATGCCTCGAAGGTTCTTGAGAAAAAGGAAGAAATTTGCATTTGTGCCTGTTCAGTGCCACAGGTAACTCAATCCTTTCCCACCCATGGTGCCATCAACGAGGAAGGTTTAGCAGTAGAAAAGGGCAGGATTTAGGAACCGGAATTTGTTCACCTTTGCTGACGCACTGCCTTTGCTTTTTCAGGGTGGGATCGCCTTTGTCTGGACCTCAGGACCTTAACTCCTCTCCTTCCAAGGAATAACCGTGTCACAAACCACAGGGCAGATATGATTTAAATGTTTGCCTGGTAAGGGGACAGTTTCTGCCCAAGGTCCCTTTCACCCAGCTATGTTTTGTGGGGGAGCTACAGGAGTCCCACGGCAGTTCTGGGTGGATGGGGACAAGTTCTAGTCCTTGAAATGCCTCTTTTGGAGATATCTCTGCTGCTTTCCCCCTTCAGGGCAAGCACGGAGCTGGGACCATTTGCTGTATGTTTTCTCAGTCCCATTCCAGTGTCCTTCTTGCTGCACTGCAGGTACAGCACCAAACTGGAGTGGGATGGGGAAGGAGAGCTCGGGATCTGCTGTCCAGCCCAGGGAGAGCCCCGTGTGTCCCTCCTGTGCTGCCACCAGCCGGCTGCCACCAGCTCTGCCCCGCCTGGCCTCTGCTGGGCCATAGCCTTCCTTCTGGGGTGAGTGCTTGAGCTTTTCTCACTCTGCACCTTTCCCAGGGGAAGCCCAGGCCTCCCAGAAGTAAATCCGAGCTGATAAAGATGTTTTGCAAAGGCCAGAGGTTCAGAGGCCCCTCGGGCTAAACATGCTGGTTTACCCTGCCTCTTTTGTCCTTACCAGCCAGCAACAGAGGAAAGAGTGTTTACTGCCTCGGGCAATGCTCCCAGTCCCCCCTGGCAGCCAACAAATTTAATTAATAACAATACAAGAATCATTAAATAACGTCAATAATGAATTGCAGGCATTACTGTGCTGCTTTTCACCTGCAAGGATCCCAGCAACAAAAACCTCAGTGGCTGCTACATCCCATCAGGACTTGCCCCGGGAGGCTGAGCAGGTGCAAAGGAACCTGCTGAGGTGAGCAAACCCCGCAGGGAGCAGCCCTTGGCTCTGATGCAGCCAGGACACTGAGGCTGTGTCAGTCACCCAGGGATTAATCACTGCAGCTTGCGTGGGTGCACCTGGCGCTGCTTCAGGGCCACCCTCCTATCTTGGGGCATTTTTTTCCCCTTACAAAAATAAGCTGCCTTTCTCACTGTTTTGGTTCCTCTCTGCTCATTGCCTTCCAAGCCCCCTTGATGCTGTCTTACATAATTTTTCCACTCTCCTCCCATTTCTCATCCATCTGATGGCTCTGTTTTCACCCTCTCCAAACCCTGTGCCTGTCCCAGGCTGTGGTCACACACACCGAGTCCAGCCCTGGAGATCTCCATTCCCAGAGTTAGGACATCACGGGTAAAACGAACAAGAGAGTAGCAGGAAATTCCTCCTCCATGTCAGCATGTCCCAGGGGATACAATCCATCGATTCACCCTTGGGTGTAACGTACTGGGACAGCTTCGTGCTTCGGCCAACATCCCGGCTTGGCTCCGGCTTTCCGACAGCAGAGGGTGCCCGGGAACCGGGAATGCGGTGCTGGGAACACTGCCTGGGGCTGTGCACATCCCGAGGGTCCCACCCCGCGGGAATTCCGTGCCAAAAAAACACACCACAACACTGCAGCCCCTGCACACTGCAGGGCAGTGCGAGTTACACTCAGGGTTAGGGGCTTTTAGTCTCCGGAGAGGGGAAAGAGGTGAGGAAGGGAATGTTTCCAGCCCTTGCGAGTTTCTTTGGTTTATCAGATTCCCGTTCTGCAGTTTGTTGTGCAGTTCCTTGGAAAGCAGAATTCTGTGGGTATAGGCAGAATGGGGGGGGGGGATAGGGATGGTGACTGGGGACCTAGTAAGACTAAGGAGAGATAAAATAAATATATATAAATATATTTATATATATAAATATATAAAATTATTTTTTATATATATAAATAAATATATAAATAAAACTGTATTTTTAGTGAGGAAAAGCTGAGCTGCGAACACCCCTGTATCACTTTGAAATCAGTCACCAAGCTCTCTCAGCCAACTCCACACAGAGTGGATTATCTCTCCAGGTTCCAGCTCTGACAGGGCTGAGTGGTGGCCGCGGGGAAAGTGCTCCAGTGCCTCACTGTTCCTCCTCGGGCTGCCCTTTGCTTGGGATGGGGCAGCTCTGCAACAGGGCAGGACACAACCCAGCAGCCTTCCTGCTTTGGGAACACTTAAACCTTAAAATTGCGGCTGTGTGCCCCCGTGCTGAGCCCAACAGAGCGATGCTGCTTAATTGGAGCCGGAGGATGCTTAGGACCCAGGGGATGCGCTGTGGAGCCCGGCTGGCTGGGCTGGAGCCGCTCCTGCCTCCCGGCCAGCACTTCTCAGGTGTCCTGTCCGCGGAGCTGTGCGCGGCGAGCGGGGCCCTGCCGCCACTGGCCCTGCCCCATCGCCCCGGGCACCCATGTGCTGGCCCGGGCACCCGTGCGCACCATGAATGACCAGTACCACCGAGCCGCCCGCGACGGCTACCTGGACCTGCTCAAGGAGGCCACCAAGAAGGACCTGAACTCGCCGGATGAGGATGGCATGACCCCCACCCTATGGGCCGCCTACCACGGCAACCTGGATGCCCTGCGCCTCATCGTCAGCAGAGGGTGAGTGCTGGCCACGGGGCTGGTGTGCTGGGACCCCCTTCTTCCCCCTTCCCTGCTCCCGGGTCACTGTGCCCCACAAAATCATGGCTTCTGTCCGTAAGACATAATTTTTTGTCCATAAGACCCCTACTCGTGTCCTCTCTGCTCTTACTTTTCTTTACTTGTGGTGCTTTGAATATAATCCAGCACTCCTGATAAGTGCTCTATGTTTTCCCAGCTCCTCTGACCCTCTAAGTGCTCTTGTCCCCATCCTGCTTGCAGCACCCTGGGTAGGGATGAGTTTCCCCTTTCCAAGTGCTTTGTGGTCTTTTATAGGTCCTGTAAAGATAAACACATTTTGTTGCTGACATGAAAAAAGTCCTTTTAAGTGACAAGGAAAATAACTGCTCCCTCTGTCCCAAGAATGCTCACAGAGGGACGTGTGCAGTGCCAGCTGGCAGAGGGTGGCACTTGTCTGTTCTACCCAAAGCAAGGTCTCAGTATGTGACCCCTGGGCAGCTTGCTGTACACTTGCAGCCTTGGAAATTCAGGTTTTCCAAGGGCAGATTTCTTTAAGCCCAGTCTCCTCCACAGGGCCTGCTCCATACTGGTCTGTCTCTCTGTACCTCACCATGGGCTGTCAAATCTTAAGTTTCTGGCTCCCTAAATGTGGATGTGGTGGGGAGTTGGGAGTGGGATTAAGGGAACTTGTCAGACTGGAGGGATTTACAGCTTGGTGTTGGGGGAACCACACAGGGGCTGTGCTAAAGCACGACCTGCCTTTCCTAATTCCCTCTGGGGCAGTCTGTGACTCTCCAGTTCTTGCCAACCCCCCAAAAGGACAATCCCAGTGCTTCCTTCTGCTCCAGTAGCTCTTCTGAGCACCTCATCCAAAGCCATCCAAGCTGGACTGGCTTTTGCCTTGTGTTGAGAGATTGGTGGAGTGGATTTTGATTTCTGTCTTTCTAATATTGAGGAATGATAGTGAGGTCAGCAGCCTGGATGGACATCACACCTCCTTGGGAGGGCTTGGTGGCCCTGTCACCTCCCATGCAGGTGTTAGCAGCTCTTGTACCTGACCAACCATATCTCCACTGTTCCTAGTCCTGGGCTCTCGCCATCTCCTGATACTCTGGTTTGCTTGTGCAAAAAATTCAGCCAGTACCTCAGCTGTGCTCACAGGCAGAGCTCCTCCATCCATTGTTGTCCTTTCATTGTAAATAATTTCCTTTCAGATCCTGAACTGAAGGCTGTGTACAGAGTGGCTTTGAGAAGTCCTTGCACACCTGATGCAATAGGAATCTGTTCAGGAAAAGATTATTTCTGAGTCTGGAAGGGAGAGAGCAAGACAGTGCTCCCTCTGAGTGGAGCATCCTGACTGGTCCTGGGCTGAGAGCCCTGTGATGCTTCCCTGGGTGGGGCTCTGTGACCCCTCTTGTACCTCCCAGGAAAGACTGTGCCCAGCAAAAACCTGCCCAGAGCTCCTGTCAGGACAAGAATTGATAGCCAGAGGCAGAGAGACGTGGGAGGAATGCTCAGGCATGAGACTCTGAGGTTAAAAATGGTTTCAAAGACTCTTTATGGGCAAAAAGTCAATCTGGAAGGCCCAAGACATGGATGAATGCTTTTCCAGAAAGTCAAAGCCTTTTGGACTAACTTTTTAATCTCTTTATATCACTGTATGTCCTCATACTGCTCCTCTCCATCACAGGGCACCCTGCAGCACCACTGCCTGCCCTGCCAACCCCCATCCAAGCCAGCAATTTCTGCCTCTCCACAAAGCCCAAGGGCTGCTTTTATAAACTCACACAGGATTAAAAGGCCCTTGTAGGCTCAAATCGTGTTTGAGTGCAGCTTGGCTGCTGTTTAATTAACAACCTAATATACATTTGCTCCTGACAAGGAAAATAGCCTGGCAAAAGCTCAGTGCCCTTTACATGATGGATGGTGGAGCAGGGTGTGTGGCTGTGGGACTGCAGGAGGTGTTTGCATTTGTGCATTCATCTCCATGTGTCAGATCTCTGCTCAGGGCCACAGAGAGACCAGCAAGGTGCTTGGCATGGAGGCAGGCACACCCCTGCCCCTTGGAGCTGGCTTTGGGTCTGTGAGAGGCAGGAAAGCCCCAGCCTGGGCACGAGGGTGCCAGAGAGGTGGAATTGTGCAAGACCCAGGAGAGCCTGAGGGCAGACCCTGTCATTTTCTGCCAGTGCCCTGGATGATGTGCCACGGTATTTAAGCCTTGTTCAGAGATGAAACTTAATGCTGTGTTATAAATGGTACTATTACACCTGCACTATAACCACTGTGAGGCAAGAGGGAGGGTCCCTGAGTATCCCAAAACACCAGGGAACTGCTCTCTGGCCTCTGCTACCAAAATATTCCTCCTTTGGTTCAGGTTCAGCTGTGCACTATGAGACAGGGGAGTGTGGGACTGTGGCACGGAGCAGGGTCTGGGGGAGTGGAGGCTTTGGGGCTGGGCTGGCTGCATGCAGGGATGGGGTGGGAGGCATCTTCAGGGTCTGAGGGGGCTGCTGAGCCTCCATCTGGGTTGCATGGGGCTGTCAGAGCACAGAGGGTGATGGGGAGTCCTGGGGCAGCAAGAAAACCCAAAATCTCCTTGCCAGTGCTGGGCAGTGGCAGCAGCACCCAAACAAGCCAGGACATTGAGTGCTAGGGGCAGGTTATGAAATGCCCTGGTGAGGGTGGCCAGAGGAGCCCTGAGAAAGCAGGGCAGTGGGAGGGGGCTCCTGGGGGCCAAAATCACAGCTCTAATGGCTGTGCCAGGCTGATGGACACATCTAGGCTCTGCCATCAGTGAAGGAGCCCCATCCATGCGTTCAGCAGATTGTGGTGTCGGGCTGAAACGAGGAGGGGAAAATAAATCCTTTGGTAGAACCTTGAGGGAAGCTTGTTGCCCCAACCCACGTGGAAGGGGTAAGGAAGGAGACTTACAGCTGGTGATGTGTCTGTGCCTCTGTGCCCCCTTTGCAATGGACAGAGAGAGGGTTTGGGATGGAGGGATCAGCAGTGGCTCATCCCTCTTGTTTGCCACACAAAAAGCCTTTTTCTTCCTGCTGGCTGGGCTCCAGTGAGGAAAACAAACTCAATTAACATGACGGCTGGGAAGAGGCTGGCGAGCTGGCATTTAGCACTGCAGCTTTTCAGACACAGTAATTCCTCAGTGTGGCTCGTTAGGCACTGCTGTGGATGTGGTGGGCACCAGTCCAGCTCCAGTTATAGGCAGGTCTGGGGGCCTTACCTGGGATCAGCCAGAACTCCCTTGGAGTGGACAGCAGAAGTGAGAATGTGTCTGCAGGTTTGTCACTCAGCAGAGCTGGTCCTCATTTTCCCTTCCAACAAAAACAGGGAGCACAGATACTTTGGATGTCAGTGGCAGGCAGGACAAGCAGCTCAGCTGTGGTTTGGGGGTGACAGCAGCTCCTGACATCAGCCAGGCTGCTCCAGGGCACCACACCAGCCCAGGCAGGGCAGGGCTGCAGTGGGGTTGCAGCACAGGCATGTGCAGGTGATGTGCATCCTCTGCCACAGGGCTGGAGCCACGTGGGAGCCAGGACAGCCTGGCTGTGTTGGTGGGGACCTTCCCTGGGTGATGACCTGCCTGGAAGGTGAAGGAGCAGGGTGGGGCACTGGTGCAGCTCCCAGGCTTCCGGCACCTGAGCTGTCTGCTGGGAACAAGGTGAGCCCTGGCAGGTGAGGTGCTGAGCCAGGAGACGTGGCCCCAGGCACTGCCCCAGCGCCACAGTCACCTGGCACAGCAACTGCCAGCCTGGCTTTCTGCTGGGACAAGGACAGAGAGCCCTGGCATGACCCTCTACACCATCTCTGATGGATTTTTGGGGATCTGAACCTGGGGCACAGCTGAATCCTTGGGCTACTACCACCTGGGCAAAACTCACTATACAGGACCCAAAGCTCTGCTCTGAGCCCAAAACTTCATCTTTTCTGCTCTTTTCTAGGACTGACTATGCTGAAAGTAGTGAGGCTTGCTCCTCAAGCCACAAATTATTTTTTTTCACTCTTCCTCTATCCAAAACCATTTTATGAGGATTGCTCCTCAAGCCGTAAATTATTTTTTGTCACTCTTCCTCTATCCAAAACCATTTTATCTGCAACCAGTTGGCTCCTGGTCTGAGGGCCTGATTCCTCACACACACTCATGAGCCAAGGGTGAGCCAGCCCTTTGCTATCAGAGGAACTCCATACATGCAGCCAGGGAAGAGCATATGTAAGTGCCACTGGATTCCCCAGCTAATTTGGATCCCACGGGAAAAGCAGAGGGGAAAAACCAGCAGGAAGGGAGTAAG
Source organism: Muscicapa striata striata (assembly GCA_030060385.1). Lineage (NCBI taxonomy): Eukaryota > Metazoa > Chordata > Aves > Passeriformes > Muscicapidae > Muscicapa > Muscicapa striata. The sequence goes on along the minus strand of JAREIS010000261.1, from coordinate 263,336 downwards.
CATGCATGTCATGGTGCAAACACAGTGACTCAAGAGATGCACATGTCCACCTAAGGGGCCCAATTAACAGTGTTTTAATAATGATTATTACAGGAGTTGACTAAGTGTTCCAAAACACTTTGAAGCTGAGCAGTGCTGCGCTTTACACCTGTTATTAAAATACGTTCCCACTTAGTGGACCCTGCAGTCAGCATCTCCTCATGTGCAGCACCCCAGAGATGAAGTTTTGCTCAGACACCTGCCAGAGGGAGGGCCTCATGTTTATTATCTGAGTTGAATCAAACATCTCTACTTTGCAAGTCACCGTTCTTTCCTTCTGATGCATTTTTAGTGCCTGCGGCAGACGTTTGTAGGGCAGAGGGCCTGAGATATCTAATTTTGTTCTAATACTGGTTTCTAGACAGTGGAAATGACCAAGGAAAGCTGGTGTTCCCCTCACTCTCTGAGGAAAGCAGACCTTCACATATGAAACCCCCAAGAGCTCCCTGGCTTTGCCCTCTGCCCCCTGAACCAGGCAGACCTGAGAACAGGCTCCAAAAGAAACTTGATGGATTGGGCATCCACACATTGGTTTAGGGAGCAGGACTGTTTCCTCTGCTCAGACACTGTGCACATCATGAGTCCACACCACTGGGACCCTCAGGATGTCCTGGCTCACCTGCCCACACCTGCCAGGCACACAAACACCCTTTCAGAGCACACAAACCAAACCAGCATCCCTTCACACACTGGAGTGTCTCCACCAGCACCAGCAGCTCCATGTGGAACAGGTTCACTGGCTCTTTAAATCCAGCTCTATCAATAATTCACTCCTCTCTTGCAATTCATCAAATATTTATCTTCCCCATGCATTTCCCAGCCTGGACATGTCACTACGAGGGTAGAGGCAAGGGCTGGGGAGTTACTGCTCCTGGAAACTCAGCATTGTCAGAGTACTATCAGATCCCTTCTCTCCTTTTCTTGGCTTCATGGCTCCTCAACCCTGTGATCTCCTGCCTTCCCCCTCCTCCTCACTTTGAAACCTTTTTCTCCTTCTATGAGAGATGTCAAAGGCTCTGGCTTAGAAATCCTGAAGGGCCTGTGGGTTTTTTTTTTTGGTTTTTTTTTTTTTTTTTGCCTTATGGTTTCAAACCTTTTATTAACTTGCTAAATTTGCCAATGAGCTTGAGGTTGTACTTGCTATGTTTCTGTAAATTTAGTGAAAACATGTTTATGATGGAGTTGCTGTTCATGCTCCCACAGAAAAAGCTGAGTGCACCTCATAGCAGCTTTCAGTTAGGAAGTTCATGCTCTGTGTGCAAGTAAGTTCCAGCTTAACCTCTGGACAGGCTTTATTGCTTCTTTAAAGCCTGAGGATTGCAAACTTGGCATTACACTGGCTGGGCAGTTCCTCTGTGTCTCTGCTGCCCCTTGGACAGTGTTCTCCTGTGTGGGGATGAATGTGCTGAATGAGGCTATTTCTGGGGTTTGTGCATTGGCACAAAGTGATGAAGGTGCAAAGCAGCAGGGCAAAGAAGTCTCTCTGCTCCTGTGATCTCCTGCTCTTTCCCTGGGGGAGTTTTTAGACTCTTTGAGGTCAGACAAGCCATAACTCAGAGCACATGGGATTTGGTGGGAGAGGGTTCTGGGCTCTGCTGCTCCTAGCTCTTGTCAACACAGACTCTTAAGCAGCAAGGAGTTAAGTAACCCTTACTTAACTTAACCCTTACCCTCAAGTGTGCATTTAAGGAGTTGGACCTGATGATCCTTGATGGGTCACGTTCAGCTCTCTATATTTTATGATTTGGTGTTTGTACTCCTGGTGTCACCATGGATTGGAGCTGAGGTCTGCATGGAGGAGGAACAGTGGTGGGTTCCTCTGGAGCTCACTGAAAGGGTGGTGTGGGAACAGGCAGGAGCTGTGCTGAGCCAGAGGAGCTGTTCCTGAGGGTGGTGGAGCTGCCCAGCCTTAATAAAAGCTTTGCCATAGCCATGTGCATGGAGGGAGAGTGCCCTGTTGACAGATACTGCTGCTGGCTGCATATCATTAGCACACAGCTCGGGAGAGGGCTGGTGCCAGCAGGGGTGTGAACTCTCTCGTTTCACCTGAGCACAAATACAGAGGAATGTCAGCAGGACAGACTCCCCTTGGATCCCAGGTTTGTGTTTGTCCTGGCACAGGAGGCAGGAGATGAGGGCAAGTTGTTTTGTGTGCCAGCAGCTTGCTGGGGCAGGGGCTGGCATGGTGCTAATGGAGATGCTACTGGCAATGTCCAGCTCTTGAGGAGTGCAGAAACCTAATCTCCACTTTCTCTGAAACTGGATTCTCAGGATGTGCTAATACCAACGTGCTTCCAGCCATGCTATCAAGTCTGATACAGCAAAATCCCCCACAAAACCCCAACACCGAGGCCAATGACAGCAAAATCACTCTTATTCTCTCCTGCCAACATTCCCCTTTATGCTGCAGATTTCCCAGGTGCCAAGGAACCAGTGGGTGGGAAGGTACAGCACCTGGGGGGTTTCAGAACCATTGCTGAGGATGGATGTTTCATGGGGGGATTCCAAGGTGTCCAACCCAGGATGTGGCATACAGAGAGGCATTTTGGTGTGTCCCATCACAGAGTCTGAATGAAGCCAAGATCTGCAGACAGAATCTGACTAGAATTTAATGGGATATTTGAGATTTGAAATTTTATAACAAGCTTAAGGTCTGAGATGGAATCAGACCTGTATCTCAGTTCTGGACTATTCAGAACCTGCTTGCCTTTCTCCAGAAGTTGGTTTGATGTGGGAACACATTTTGCTTGAGACCTAAATTCAAGTCACATTGTCACAGACTTGCATATGGGGCACGTGACTCCATGTCAGTAGTACACCCCTCCAGAAGACCCTTTTAAAGTTAAGTTGCAGGAACCAGAGGTACATATCTTGATATTTCAATGAGTCAACAGTTCACAGTGCTGATTTGCCCCTGCAGAGCTGGGAATATCTCAGTGGAGTCTGCCATCAATCCCTGCATGCTAACCAGTTGTTTTTCTTGCTGCCTAGGGGCGACCCAGACAAATGTGACATCTGGGGGAACACCCCCCTCCACCTGGCAGCAGCCAACGGCCACCTGAACTGCCTCTCCTTCCTCATCTCCTTTGGGGCCAACATCTGGTGCCTGGACAATGACTACCACACCCCACTGGACATGGCAGCCATGAAGGGGCACATGGAGTGTGTGCGGTACCTGGACTCGATTGCTGCCAAGCAGAGCAGCCTCAACCCCAAGCTGGTGAGCAAACTGAAGGACAAGGCCTTTCGGGACGCGGAGCGCAGGATTAAGGACTGCGTGAAGCTGCAGAAGAAGCACCACGAAAGGATGGAGAAACGGTACAGAAAGGAGATGTCAGATAATTCGGACACCATGAGCTTTTCCAGCTATTCCAGCAGCACCTTAAGCAAGAAGTTCCAGCACATGTCTATGGTGACTTCCCTGCCATACTCACAAGCCACCATCCACGGCACAGCCAAGGGAAAGACCAAAATACAGAAGAAATTAGAGAAGAAGAAGCAGGTGGACGGGACATTCAAGATCTACGAGGATGGGAGGAAAAGCGTGCGGTCTCTGTCTGGCCTGCAGCTGGGCAGTGACGTCATGTTTGTGAAGCAGGGCACCTACGCCAGCCCCAAGGAGTGGACTCGCCGCAATATCCGAGACATGTTCCTCGCGGACGAAGACACCGTCTCCCGTGCCATAAGCGACCCAGGTTTGCACATGGACTCGGCCCACTCCGAGGTCAGCACCGACTCCGGACACGACTCCTTGTTCAACCGGCCCGGGCTGGGCACCATGGTGTTCCGGCGCAACTACGTCAGCAGCGGGCTCTTCGGGATGGGCCGGGAGGACGCGGCCGCGCCGGGGGAGGACGGCGCCGATGGCGTGGGCGTCCGGCTGCGGAGCCGCCTGCAGCGCTCGCCAAGCCTCAACGACAGCATTGGCAGTGCCAACAGCCTGCAGGAGAGGAACGAGGAGGAGCTGCCCTGGGACGAGCTGGAGCTGGGCTTAGACGATGATGATGAACCGGACACCAGCCCCTTGGAAACTTTTCTGGCTTCCCTGCACATGTTTGAGTTCATCTCCATCCTGAAGAAGGAAAAGATTGACTTGGAGGCCCTCATGCTGTGTTCAGACAATGACCTGAAGAGCATCAATATCCCGCTGGGCCCCAGGAAAAAGATTGTGGATGCCATCCAGAGGAGACGACAAACGCTGGAGAAGCCAGATGTCATTGTAGACACTGAACTGTAAGTAGGAGGTGGGGTCTGAGAGGTTAAATCCTTCAGCAGGTGGAGATGGGGATAATGTAAGGTCTTGTTTTCAACCTGTTTTGGAAGAGTAGGAATCCAGGTAACCTCAGCACTTGTGTGTGTGGGCAAATTCCTGCTTGTGTGGAAAGGATGAGAGTTTGGAGAGGTGGCAATAGCGTTAGTTCATTACTCAACAACCTTAATGTAACTGGGCAGGACGTGAAGCCCTGGTTTTGTTTCATAACCTATTTGAATGCAGACTGCTTTGTGGTCTGATGCTACTCAGTCCATGTAACAGATTTTCAACCACGCTCAGGCTTGTCTTGACTCTTCACCTTTCTGAAGACATTAGGAAATCAACCGCAATTCCCGGTGGTAGCAAATGATGGCAGTGCCCGGTGACATTGGGAATCCTTCCCCAAATGCTTGAGATCTTACTCAGGCCTCTGGAGATTACATATCTGTAATTTGATTACAATCTGTAATGAGATTACAATCTGTAACAACTACATAACAGTTGTTGCTGTTTTATGATGTTTCCAGGGTTTGGCTGGTAGGGTTAAAGAACTGTGTACCTGTGAGAGAGGTGAAGGGAAGGCCACATGCACTGACACCCCAATTTACTGTGTTGTTTGGGCTCCCCAGCCTTCAGATATCTGTGTGCTGCTTTTACAGCCTTTCAGTACAGCTTGTTCTTGGATCCTCAGGGTGCTGATAGATTTTTCTCTTTTCCTTTGCAGATAGCAGCAGCATTTTTTATTTTTAATTTTTTTTAAATGCTTGAGAAACAAACCCAGTTCTAAGTTGCCAGAAAACACAAGCCAGAGACTCCTTTCCTGGGGCAGCTGAAAGCTACAGCCGTCCCCCCCAGGCCCACAGGACTGCTCCCTCGCTCTGCTCCCTGTCTTGTGATGCTCCCCAGACAGTTCCTGGCACGGAGGGACAACAGCTGAGATTGGACCAGGCAGCTCCAACCTGCCAACCTTCAAGGGACCGTGGTCTTCCACTCACTGGAGGAAGGAGAGAGCTGCACAGATGGCTGGGATGCTGCTGTCACAGGCTGTGAGACCACACCAAGCCATGAACAGAAGGAGATAACGTGATATTTTCAAAAGGACCCAAAATAAATAATTACAATCCATTCTTCCCTGAGCAAGTGGTTGTTTTGGGGTTTGGGATTGAGGAGCAGAGGGTTTGGGAATTCTGCTCTGTCTCCTGGTTCTCACTTGGTGACAAGCATCATCTTGTCTGGTGTTATGTTTTTGGAAGGGAGTTTTGATGGCTGTGGTCTTAGTTTGAGATGTGCCAGCCCTGACTTTGGCCAGCAGGTGCCCAACAAGTCTGTGAGTCCAGTCTGTGCTGTCTTGAGGGCAAAATTCAGAATGAAGATGATGCTTTGAACGTGTTGGTAGTTGCCTTCCAGTGGTCAAAATGGTAGTTTCACAGATGCAATGTTTCTGCCCCATCTCTCCAGGGCACTGAGCTGTGTCAGCAGTTTGTGTACAAAGGACCTTGTCTCTCAAATCCAGCAATTTCCCAGGACTGAGCACAGCACCAGGCTGCAGCCCAGAGCCTCTTCTGAACATCCCTGGTGCATCAGTGCTCAAAGCACAGCTCTGATCTGCAGTGTCAGGTGTTTCCACACTGACCAGTGCACTCTTAGCTCCACTGTGCCATTTTACATGTGTCTATGAATGGCTCCTGGGTTGCAGGAGTTTCTGGGGTGCAGCAGCAGGATGGGCAGTGACATATCCTATTGAAGGAGAGTCAGCAGCCTGTGCCATGGGGTGTTGGCAAAGTGCCTGTTCAGGCTGTGATGCAGACTGCCACAGATCAGAAAAAATGCTGCAGACATTACTGGCATTGCTTACCCACTTTATCTCAGGCATGAAAATGATAAGGAATTACCTCTGAGTGCTCATCCCAGGCCAAGCTGGGATTTGGATCACATTTAGTGCCTTTGGAGCTGCAGAGGCTGTGGTTATGCTGGTTGGAAGATGGGGATTTGTTTGGTGTGAAGCAGCTGTGCTGCTCCCTGCCTGTGCTTGCCCTGGGTGTGTGGGTGTAGGGGAGGAAAATTACTCTTTGCAAGTTAGAAATACTCAGGTGTTTCTCTGCCCTGCTGCTCCCTGAGTGGCTGAATCCCCACCAGGAGAGTGTGGGGTCCCAGCCTCATGCCACTGCACACAGAGATGCTCTGACATCCCCTAAACACCGTCACTGCACTGAGGGTCTGAGATCTTTCTGAATAGATATAAACTGATTCAGTTTTTAAAAGCATTTTTAAAGACCTAACAGTGCATTTATATTTGGGATTACAAATTCTGTGGAACTCTTGGCTCAATGTACAGGCAAAAGGGTGAGGATCAGATGTGCTGAGTCAGTGAGTTCTCCAAGAAAGCTGCACTGCCCTGGCCCCAGCTCTGTTTCCTTTGGTTCCTTTCCAAAGCCCGGGGCTGGTGTCGCAGGGACAGCGCTGGGAGAGCGATGGCTTGGCTGATGTCACAGCTCCCTCTGCCGGGACCGGGTCTGGGACAGCAGGGTAGGACCCACAGCCCACTGGGATCCGCTGCTGCCAGCAGGACCTGCATCCCCAGGTGAGCTCCAGGTGAGTCTGTGATCACTGAATTCACCCTCTTCCTCATGCACATGGGAACCTCACCCATCCCTCTGCCCCTTCTCTGGATAAGTGCCAGAGCAGCAGCTGCCCACCATGACCCAGTCCCCAGCACCAATTTCCCTGGGGATGGATTGTGCCTTTGGGTCTGTGCTGGGTGCAGGAGGGGAGTGGTTTGCCATGGCTCACTCCAGTGCAATGGGAACCAGTTTATCCCAGCAGATGACAAAGAGAAGTGGATCTATTGGCTTGGCACCCACTGGAGACTTTAGCAGGCCAGGCACTGGGATGTGGAGGGTATTCCAGAGCTCTGGGCACCTGGGGTGTGCATATTCCCTAACTTCTGCTGTTTTGCTTAGGAGCACCTAAGAAGTTGCTGATGTTGAGCTGGTGCTGACAGAGATCCTTTCTCCCAACTTGTCTTTCCTTCAAAGAGCCAGTGAAAGGTTTGGTGACTTGACAGTACTCAAGTGCCATGGGATGTGTCCCTGCATATCTAAGACCAAGCCCAGAAATGCCACTTGGGATCACCAACCCTGAGATCAAAGTGGTCACCTCCGTGATGCAGGGAGAGACCAAAACTGAGCTGTGCCATCAATGCACTGTGGCAGAGCCCAAGAGATGGGCTCTGTGGGAGGAGGAGGGTGGTCTGTGAACATGGGGTGGCTGTCATTGGCACCAAAAGCCCCAGAACAAACACCTGCATTTGGATCTTATGCATATTCCTTGTCTTGAGGTTTGGTCCATGGTTTCCACCCAGGTTTGTCCTACAAAGTGTGGGGCTGCAGCCCTTGCAGGACACAGCATCCAAAGCCCTGGCCAGAGAGATGCTTCCTTCATTCCAACCCCCCTGTCCACCTGGATTGCTGCATCCCACAGGGCTCATGATGGAGCATGAGATGGGAACGTGGCTGTCCCCAGGTTCTCAGAGCTCAGCCTGCCCTGTGGTGCTCTGCCCATCACAGCTTCCACAGGGAAACCTCACGGTGCTCATTCCACTCCAGACCGAGAACAACAAGCTCCTTTCGGAGAGGGCGCTTGTGAAAGCAGGGTGGAGGCCAGGGCTGGCACACCCTGGAGAACACCCTTAAATACCCTCCCAAACAGAAACCCAGGCAGGCAGCAGGTTTCCCCAACCCACTGCTGCCAACGAGCAAACACTGTCCCCTGTCCCTGCCTGTGGCACCAGAGCAGGCAGACACAGGGCAGGTCCTGCAGTGGATGGCAGCATGTCCCCAGCAGGGAACCAGTGACCTGGGGATGGTTGTCCTGCAACGCCCCAAGCCACAAACCCCAAACTGCCCTGTGCCTGTGTTAAATGGGGCTTCCCAGCAAAACCAGTCCCCTGGGTTTAGCTTGGACATGTTTCCTTGTCCCTGACGGTGTAGGAGGTGGTGTGTGGGGAGTGGAGAAAGGCCAATGGGCCATGCCAGTGGTCCAGCCATGGCATGGACACTCCATCCTTGAGCTGGACAGCCTCAGCTGCTCTGCTGAAGGAGCATTGCTCACAAAAGTGATGCTGATTCCCAGGCAGCTGCTGCAAGGGGGATGTATTGGCACCCACTAATGCTCAGGTGCTCCAGACCACAGTCTGGAGTGGGGAGAGAGCAGGAGAGTTTTTTGGGGGTGACTGAGGCCATATGGCAGTGGCATTGGGGATGTGGGTTTGCAGGCACCATTGCAGCATTTCTCCTTGGCTGCTGGGTACCACTGCTGGCCCATGGGGACGTGGCTTCCCCAGGCTTCTGGCAGCACCAGGTTATGGCTGCTGCCCTTGGATAGCAGATGTGCTCAGCCTTGCCATGTGGGACTGAGAAAGGACACCAAACACAGGACACCAGGTAGGACCACAGGACACCAGATAGGTCCCACAGGCAGAGAGGACCAGGGGGAGGCATTTTCATTGGATTGGAGCATCTTGTCCTCAGCCCTGCCTGGTGCTCCTCTCCCTCAGGCTCACCTGAAGTTGGTGACAGCCACAGTGCCCACACCAGAGGGTGACTCTGGGGTCCAGGACCTGCCAGGCCAGCATGGACCATTTCACCCCACTTGCTTAACTATTTCCTGCCCATCCCACCAGGGATTCACTTCCTGGCCCAGCAGCTGAGTAATACATGGCTGCAGGAAGGTGGATGGCCAGGATGGAGGCAAGGGGCAGGGGGATTGTTGCAGAGCATCCCCAGCATTCTCTGGCTTTGCCGTGCCTTGCATGGTGTCCCCTGGCAGCCCAGCACAGGGATGGACAAACACTGCTCACTGAGCAGGCAGGCACAGCCCAGCACCACAGCATCCCCTGCATGAGCAAAGGGTCAGCTCAGCAGGGACACAGGGGTCCCAGGGTGATGGATCAGCTCAGCAGGGACATGGGGGGTCCCAGGGTGATGGATCAGCTCAGCAGGGACATGGGGGTCCCAGGGGTGATGGCAGGTGGGAAACCCTCCGTAGCTGGGACAATACCAACAGTGGCTCCTCAGCAGTGCTGGTAGCTGTGACCATGCTGTGCCTGGGGCAAACACCTGCACTGCAGGATTGATGCTCTGGATGGCTTATAAACCTGCCCTGGGCACTTTGTGGGAGAAAGCTGGAGGGCAAAGGCACTGAGGGGGCTGTGGGACCCTTGGCTGGTGTGGGGCCAGGCCAATGACTGTCACTATATGCACTGTGGCACTGCCTGCCCTGTGGCACTGGGGATCCCTGCTCCCAGAGCCTGAGCTCTGGGGTGGCTCTGAGGGCTGTGGTGATCCCAGCTTTCATCATCTCTCACTTTCTTGGAGTGACAGAGACAACCTTCCTGCTGCTCCTGATCTCTAAGCTTTAACCTTTCAGACTGTACTTTCACAACAACTGTATCTTCCTGTTGCAGGACACCAAGATGTAACACATCAGCACTCTACACACCCAGCCCAGAAAGTCCTGGTGGGACCAGGGGCAGCCACTTCCAAAGGAGACACCTAGGTGAAAGCTGGGCCACTCAGCTCCTCATGGAACTGCACTGGCTACAGCATCAAGAGCAGGGCTGCCAGGGTGGCATCCAGCCCAGAAACCACCCAAACCCAGACAGTAAGCAAGCATGGATGGATTTCCCATCTCCTCTCTGTTGAGGCTGCAGCCACGCTCTTGGGCAGAGGTAGCAGCAGGCTCAGCACGACGCTGCTCTGGTCCAAGGACGGGCTCTGCCCTCGCAGGAGGCGCCAGCGACAGATCTGTCTGCCACAACATCCCTTTGTTCCCATCCATTATCTCTACCTCAGGAAACAGCAACACTGGGCAGGCAAAGCAGAGCCTGGGACCCTCACCCATGCTTATCCTGCAGGACACTGCCCTGGGCTCTCTGACTGTGTTTTGGAAATGCACCCATGGCTGGGATGGCTGGACTTCACACGTCCCCATCCCTGGAGTGCAGTGCCGTCAGCTGTGGTAACCACTGTAGAGGAATGCACTGTAGAGGAACTCCAGAATGCCAAAAGGCCTGAACAGGGCAGAAGGCAGATTCTGGAAGCCAGCCTGGTGCTGCCTTTTATGTCTGCGATGATAAACCCACAGCCCAGCCCTCCTCCACAGTCACAAACGGCCCCTGAGCGTGGCACTGAGCCCGGCTGACCCGGGATGGCTGCAGGTCACAGCACAGGACCCAGAAGGGGATGCCACCCCAAACCCTTCCACAGCCCCCACCAACACCCCTAATTTCAGCACCTCGACCCCACGAGTGTTTGGGGGCAGACTTCCCAGGGCAGAGGGATCCCTTGGGGTCCCGAAGGCTGAGCAGCACGGCTGCCCCTCGGGAGGGATGGGGAGCTGCACAGGGCATCCCTGGCCCCACCGCAGCAGCGAGCCCGGCTCTCGGCCCCGCGCAATAACCGAGCTAACGAGAGCCGCTGTCAACAAGTCCGCAGCTCCCCAGCCGGCGCAGGAAGGACGCCGGCTCCAGGGATCCGGGAGGAGAAACCTGTTTCACTGACCTTGCTCCATCACCGCCTTCCTGGCTGCGGCGGGGGCGTGCGGGGCTGCGGCGGGGCTCGGCGCTCAGGGGCACGGCGAGGATGAGGATGAGGATGAGGATGAGGATGAGGAGGATGAGGAGCGGCGCTGCGGGCGCATCGCTGGCGGGACGCCGGGCGCAGGAGGACGAGCCCCGGCGCTGCCGGTGCCGAAGCTCGCTCCTCGCCCGCCTCGCTCCACCCCTCCCCGCTAATAAAGCCTCCGCCGGTCCCTCCTTTGCCACTGACTCACGAGCTGACCCAGCCCAATCCCCGAAGTGCCCCGCACTTCCATTTTCTGACCTACAAAGCCCGGCTCATCCCCACCGCTCTCCTGCTCCTTTACATAAGGACACCCGGCTCAAACCGAACCCTGCGGCGCTGGGACTCCCTCCGGGGCTGCCCGGGGGTGACAGTGGGTGCTCCATGGCAGGGTCGCCTGTGCCCAGGGGAAGGGACCCCGCTGTGGTTCCGTGGCCCTCGAGGGCATTCGCTGGCACCCGCAGACCGCATCTCCCCAGGGGCTTTGCTCGCCTCTCAGGGGCTGGGAGGGGCAGGTGAGCAGCAGATGCTGCTCTTGGCATGGTGTGCTGCCTGCGTTAGTGCCAGGGAATGCCCTCACCCTGCTGTCTTGGTGCTTTGGCACCCCTCTAGTACCCCGAAACCCGAACAAACCGATTTGGAAATCCCCAGGGATGGCTGGGGAGGTGGAGGCTTTATGGGCACCTGTCAGAGTGTGATGGGATGTGCTGGACTCATCTCCACTGCCGGTCAGGGAGCAGCTCTGGCCACATCCTGTCCCTTCTCCTCTCCTCTCACCTGGGAAAAAGCAGGTGCTTTTTTTTTTTTTTCTCTGTTGCTTTTACAAACAATGACAAGTGCTGGTCCGTGTGAAGCAAGACTGTGCCCCACAAGGTCCTGAGGTGGAGGATGAGCCTCCTTGGGTCACAGGGAGGATCAGATGACAGCACCTGCAAGCATCCCTGCAGGAAAGCTGTGGGGTGGAGGGCCCCCAGGGTACTCAGAAGATGCAGGGAACCCCAGGGAATGAGATCCTGGAGCTTTGTGTCCCAGGACTGGATGCAGTGGCAGGCCAGGATGGGTTAGGACAGGAGCTGGCTCAGCCTGACGTAAGAGGTTATACAATGCAGTGCAGGCTGGGTGCTGGGAGCAGCATCGGCGTGCCTGTGAGCAGAGCCCTGCTCTGGCTCCAGGATAACACCCACAGGAATAGGGACAGCCCTGCCCTGTGTTGGGCATCCCTCACAAAACCCAGGGTGGCAGTGAGGGCTCCCTGACCCTCCCCAGGAGGCATTTTGGAGGTGCCAAGTTAGGCTCCCTGGTGCCAGTGGAGCAGCATGGCTCCTCCCTGCTGGCACCAGGTGAGAGATCAGCCCCCGGTATTCGAGGCAGGCTGAAGGTGTTGCTCACCTGGCCCGGGGCTGCTCCACTCCAGGCAGAGATGCCACGTGCTCAACCCTCCTTTCCCAAGGGAGGATCAGCCAGTGCCTCCTGGGTGGATTTCCATGCCAAGGGGGTTGGGCAGGTCCCCTGCCCTCCCCAGGCATCCCACAGACATCATGGGCTGGAGGAGGGGACATGGGATGGGTGTCTTCTTCTCTGAAGGGTGCCACAAGCTCGCTTCCTCACCAGATGCCAAGGGCTGTGCCAGCCCTGACAGCAGGATGTGATGGGACTGAAGGCCAGAAGAATTACCTTTTTACGCTCTTTCTTCTCAAAATTATAATGTGTGTAAAGAAGGAGTGGGAGCTGGCAGCTCTGACTCTCTCTCCTCAAATCTCCTCCCCACCCTGGATCCCCACCAGCCCTGCCACCAGCAGAGCCTTCCCAAGGGACTGATGCAATCTGCCCTGCAATCCCATGGGACAGGGAATGGCCACGGGAACCCACTCACAATGTCACTGTGGACTTGTCTTTTGGAAAGGTAATTTTGTTACCCAGAGGACTTTTTACTACGGGAAAGGGAAACCTACTGCTAGGGGAAAGCAGAGCTTATAGGGATATTTTTCTATGTCTGACAGCAGGTTTTCTCCCACTCTGGAGCAGATGGAGTGCATTCCTAGGTGATAAGTTGTCCTGTGGGATTGGGAAAAGCCATCCATCCCTATGCAGGCTGAACCTGAGATTTCCCATGAGCTTCAAGGAGGCTGCTTTCACCTCTTTTCCCAACAAAACGTGAGTCTTAGTCACGTTCCTGAGGGCATCACCTTTTCCACATGCCAGAAGGAAACATCCTTCTTGGAAGCAGGCTCAGGCTGGGCAGCAGGGCTATTCCCAGAACTGCCTCTGGCCTCTCTTGGTAAATTTTGCTATCAGCTCCCTGCCTGGCTCCTGCCAAGGATGTGGCTACAAGATGCCTTCTGTGTTTTCCGGCGGATCCAGCTGCCCTTGGGCCTCCTGGGCTGGCAGGTGCCAGGGTGGTGTTGGTGGCACCTTGTGAGCCCTGTGTGTGTTTCGGAGGAACCCTCTGGGCTGTGCCAAGGGCCCCGTGACACTCACGGTGCCGCTGCAGGAGGCCAGCCTTATCTCACCTCGTGCCAAGCTTGGCTCATTGTTGATTGTTCTCTTCCCAGTCAGGAAGGAAGGTAAAAACAAACCCTACTTTTTCTGCAGAACTGCTCTCAGAGTGTCCATTCCTGATGTGTCACTGTCCAGGTCTGACACTCCTGGGGCAGCAAGGAGGCACGTGGCCATCTGATGGAGCAGAAGAGCCCTTGTGGGATGAAGCAGTGGCTTTAGGGCTCAGCTCTTGGTCATTTTTCACCCAGCCTCATCCCTATAGTCCTGCTCTCCTCCAGCCCAGCAACTCCCAGAACCAGAGGATGGAAAACCCATGAAATCTGGTGAGGATGCTGAAGATGTCTTAGAGGCCCTCTGGTCCCCTGGGCTGGCAGGGCAGCCAGCTCTACCTGCCCCACAACAGCTTCTACACCCACAGTTTAGCCCTAACCTGGTTTCTATTCTAAGCCCTATTTTTTTTTTTTTCATGGGCCTCCTCCCTCTTTTGCTGTGCCCCACTTTGCCCTCCTGTCAGTGAGCTCTGGCTGCTGCTGACCCCGATCCCAGCAGGACCTGGCTGAAGTCAGTAACAAAATGTACCAGTGAGGTGAGGTTGCTTGGGTCAGGGTGGCTCCTGCTTCCCCAGGCTGGGATTAAGGAGCAGCACATTGGATTTACTTGCAGTGGTTTATGGTGGGAGGGGAAAAGCAAGAGGAATGGGGCCAGGGAGACTTTTCTTCCATGGGAAAATCAGTTGGAGGAGTAACAGCTTTCCTGGTGCTTGTGCTTTCTTAGTGGGCTGCAAAAATGCTGTTTTTAAGGCACTTGGGATGGAAGGCAGCTTCTTCACCCAGTGCTGCTGGCAGGGCTGTGTTTGAAGCCCTGTGCCAGCCAGAGCTGACCCACAGCCTCCCCAGGGCTCCTCCAGATATTCCCTTGATTGACTGGGATTCAGAGCACAGCTTCTCCAAAGGTATCATTAGAAGAATCGTGTTTTTCTGAGCTAACTGGTTGTATGGGTCTGGCTGTGCTGATGAAATAGCTGCCAGGCAGTATGTGAGTTATCCCTCTGGATGGCAGGGAGCTTTGGGCACTTGCTTGGAAGAAGAAACAAAACCTGCCCTTGGTGAGTGCCTGTGCACTGGTGGGCTGCCTGTGCCCACTGGGAAGGATGTACTGGACAAAGGGGACACACTGGGTGCTGTTGGATGTGTCCCTAGGCCTGGCAGGAAGACAGAGCTGAGACAGACCCTCTCCTCATCCCCTCAGCTCTACTCTAATCTCTCTGCAGCAACCAAAAGTGGGAAAATAAATTACAGCCACACGAGACCGGCGAGATGGGGGTGCATTCTTGGAATCCAGCTGGATTTGGGCAGCCCTTTGGCTCCCAACCAACTTTCCAGGCCGAAGGAGTGACGCAGCAGGTTGGACTCCCAGCCAGGCTGGGTGGCTCGCTCCCTTCCAGCGCTGCCTCCCGGGCACGGCCGGTTACATCATGGCCCTGGCTGCCCTCGCCTACCCTGCGGCTGGAGCAGCGTGGGACTGAGCACCTGCCTGGGCACCGTGGGACCTAATTGCTGTTTGCACCCAGGGTGGCACCAGCTTGCCATGCCAGGGAAAAGCAAGGATGTCTGCCCACAAAAGCCCACATCAGACTCAGGGGCTGCATTGTGCATCTCTCCTCTTGCCAATTAAAGATGTACTTGGGCTTCTTAATGAGCAGGGAGCTCTGGGTCTTGCAGGAACTCCTGGTTTCCATGAATTTAAGGTATCCTGATACTACAAAGAACAGGAACAGAGCAAAGACACAGGTATTGGGCAGTACCCACCTTAGCTCTGGTTTCTTAAACTGGGCAAGCACAACAGCTGCAGCAGAGCCTTAAAAAACTCCTGGGGGAGAAAGGAGGAGGCACTCAGCCTTGAGCCCTGCACTGCCTCCCAGGCCCTTTCCCTTCTGGCATGTGAAGCCAGCAGAGGAAGCTGGCAGGGAGAACTGTCCCCCAAAAGCAGCCATGGGTAGTGACACTCAGCCACCCCGGCAAACCATCCTTGCTCAGTCACAGGTCAGCCCAAGGGGGCAGGTGCTGGCTAATGCCATCCTGGAGTCCACATCCTCCTTCCTTCCACACACTGAGGAGGTTGGAAACGTCCCTCTTTCCTCGAGAGGGCAGAGGATGGAGCCTGGAGTAACACTGCCTGCACCAAGTGGTAAAAATGTTGTGTGGGTGTCTGATAGGGAGCAGCTGGCCCAGCTGCCTGCCTGTGGGGATATGTGTGTGGCTCTGGGGGCAGTTGGGAGCTGGGAAGGCTGGGTAATGCCATGCTTACAAGGAGAAACATATTTATTTTTTGAGGACTGGAAGTGTAGCACTGTGTCCAGGAGCATCATTCCAATCACTGCCTGCTGACTGGAACTGGAGCCATGGCTGGTTCCCTCCTCAGGGCTGATCCCCACAAAACTTCAGCATTACAGAAGAGCTGCCAGGCTGGCAGGAGAGAAGATCAACCACCCCTTGGAGGCACTGTTGGTGGCAGGCTCAGCATGATGGCAGCACAGAAGGACAGAGCCCACGGCATCTGCACCGCTCACCTGCGTTGGGTAACACCTGGCCAGGCAGTGACGCCAGGGACACAGGGGTGGGGGCAAGCAGTTTCGGTCGGGGCAAGAGCAGAGGCATCCAAACCAGTGATTACCTTGGCCCTGAGCTGCTAAGTGGAGGAAGTCTGTGATTAGTTGACACCTCCAGCCAGGCTTTGGATTTGAATCTTGGCTGGAGCACGGGTGGATGACAACTGCTTTATTCACTGCTGATATATAAAACTGAAAACACAGCCTGGGTACAGTATCAGGATATGCTGGTGGTGGGTATGCAGCGAGTCCCCAGGGGCTTTGGGGGTGCTCATGGGGAAAGGTGGCTTTTGGTGCTGTGGCTTTGCACCCTGGGCTGGGATGTCCAACAGCTCAGGGCAGGGCTTTGTGTTGGGTTTGGTTTCCATGAGCTTTGAGTAAACCTCCCTTCACCAGCCACTGCTGCGAGTCTCACAAAGCCTTGGGAAGTAAAGCAATTACACCTGGTGCTTATCCCTGGGCTTTGGAATTCTTGTGTTTGCAGGCTACTAGACAGGGAAGAGGGGAGGTGGTTGTGTTTGGAGCCATGGCATAGCTGATATCAGGCATGTGTTTAACTCCACACAGGGAAGAGTCTCCCACTCTGTCATGCCTTCCCAAGGGTTTGTCCCCACCCTGAAAGTGCAGGGATATTTGTGGTCTATTCCTGCAGCACAGCAGCAGGCCTAACCAGGACCTGGAGGACCATTGTCCCAACCCTACAGCCAAGAGGGTTCAGGCTCTGCAATGCCATGTAGTCCCTAAAGCTTGAAGAGTGAGGAGTTAGATTGATATCTCCATACCTGGCTGCTGCTGGCAGGTAAATCTCTGCTGCTCTCACCCTGGGGTGAACATCACTGAGGTTTGGCAGAGCCATTCCCCACCTACCATCCCTCCAGCACCCACCTTGGAGTCAAATGGCTGAGAAAAATATAGCAGCAATGGAAAGGATGGTGTGAATGACAAGGAGTGTGTGGGGCCTCCTCCCCCTTTCTGTCTGGACAATGCCCTTGGTGGCGTTCTGGCATTCAGCCACTTCCATGCAGAGGTGCTGGGGCAGTGCAGGGCAGCACTGGACCAACGCAGAGCCTGGATAGGACCAACAGAGAGCCTGGATAAGACCAACAGAGAGCCTGGATAAGACCAACACAGAGCCTGGATAAGAGCAGGCTTTGTCCACAGTGCCTCCCCCGCAGCCAGGGCATGACCCAGGGCTCTGCCCGCCCCGTCTGGCCGCCGTCCGGTCTGTGCCATGCAAACAGCCCGGCCAGATCAGCCAGCACCGGGACCCAGCTCCTTCCCGGAGCTGCTCAGCACAGGCGGGAAGTTCTCCGTGGCCTTAAGTGGCCATTTGGGCCCTGCAAACAGTGAGATAGCCCGGAAAGGGTATTTGTTTAAGGTTAAAAGCATGGCCTTGCCAAGTATTGCAGGGCTGGGAGGATGTGGATGAAAAAACAACCCTTGATAGATCTGGCATCTCACCCCCCTGCCTGCCCCATCCCAGTCTGGCACCACGGGAGCTCTCAGAGAGGCTGGGCTGCACCCAAGGACTCGATCCCTAAGAGGGGGCTCAGCAACCCATGGGATGGGGCTCAGTGGCTATATCCCCCCATTATCCACGGTTTTGGTCCTTGGAAGGGGATTTTGCATCCCATGGGTGAGGGCTTGATGGCTTGAGGCTCTGGCATCCACTGAGAGTTTGTTGCCCTGACACAGAGCAGGCTGGGTGTCACCTTTTGGAAACCCACAAGCTCAGGGTTAAGCATCCCTTGGGAGCACACCAGCTCAATTTCCTGCACTTTTGGTCAAACTGCAGCCCGAGCAGGCACTGCACAGAGCTATGACTCCCTCTGGTGCCTGCCCCGTGGCTCCCGAGCGTGTCCTTCTGTCCTCATCCCAAGGAGGGAAGGTTTGGGGTGCCCCCGCTGGCCTTGGGGCAGCCCCAGGGTGGATGGGTGAGTGGGGACCAGAGCTGATCTCGTGCCTTGGCAGCAGCTGTGGGAGCTGCTCGGCTGTGGAACTCGGGATGTGCCAAACACCAGGGATGTGCCAGGGCCCGAATTTGGGGGGAAGGAGCTGCTTTCGGGAAGGCAGAGCTCTGCCTGCAGATGGAGCTCCTCGCTCAGCCGCTGGACTGGAGTTGAAAGGGTTGGAGCGAGATGATGAATCCGGAGAATTTCTCCTTGAAGACCCCACAGTTCTGCCAGACCGAAATACAAAGAGAGGTGGTGCTTAAAGTCTTCTTGCTGGACAGGAGATGCAAGTAATTAATCCCTGATTAAGTTATTACCCAAAAAGCGCTTGGTCTGAAAGAGGTGGGAGGAAATGCTGCCCAAACCCAGGAATTATAAATGGGAATTTCTGCAGATTTAGCTATGTCATGGGAAGGGGAGAAGGTGGTTTTGGGGTGTCCCACTGGCAGCTCCTGCAGCCTGAGCCTTCCTCTCCTAGTGAGGAGGAGGAGGACGGCTGTAGGGAGGGAAGGGCTGCTGACAGGGCTCTGCCCCCTCACCACGACCCTGGGGTGCAAATATGGCAGCTTCTCCATACTCCTGGATTTGGGCTGGAAATTGCCCTTCTGGGGCTGCAGCGTGCTGTACCCTGAGCTGGTGAGACCCTGGGAGTGCAAGGCAGCCCTTTCTGCTGCTGATCCTGATAGCCTGACATGTGAGTCCTTCTGCCAGGCTCAAATGGCCCTTTTTCCCCTCTTTGGGGAGCAGGGACATGGGAGGAGCTTGCTGGGAGCCAGATTTTTCCTTCCTAGGGGCTGGGCTCAGTTCTAGGGTGGAGTGGGTCAGATGAGGACAGTGGTGGGGTCTGGTTCCCTCGAGAAGGCAGATGCCTGGGGAGGCAGTGGGGGCTGCCTGTGGGACCCTGGTGGTGCCCAGGGCAACAGCCAGCCACAGGGTCAGCAGCTGCTGGCCAGAGCTCGCTGCTTCAGGGATTATGTTGATCCCCTCCAGCTGCCCTGCTGTGTGCTGAAGGATTTCTGAGTCTTACACATGTTTTCCCTGCTAAATTGGAGGTGTTTGTGTCCACAGTGCAAGGGCCAGGTCAGCATTTGCTTTGATCCCTACTATCTGAGCTGGGTCAGGGCAATTGTGTGACTTGGCCTGTGTGTGGTGGGAAATCAGATGTAATTTGGGGTTTAAAAGTTTCTTTTAGAATGGAGCTTTGTAAGGCAGTTTTAGAGCTACAATTCTGAACCTGCTGACTGTCCTTATGGCTCTGCAGACTCTTCTTACAGTTTCTGGTCTGTTGTCAGCATTGTGACTCCCATTTTGGCTGTGCCTCTTTTGAATTCAGCACTTTTCCTGTGAAACCAAATTCATCCTCACCCATGTAGTTTTCAACCCACTATTTGTTCTCTTCTCCCAGGTGGTCTCTGGTCCTAGGGCAGCACAGAACTGAGTGATGCCAGGTGCCTGCATCTCCCTGTGCCAGCTGCAGTGGGATCCTCATGGATCATGTCCATCTTGGATGTGTGGCTGATCCCCACATAACCAGTTCTGCCCAGTTGTGCAATGGCAGCTCCAGCACAGCTCATCCTTGCCTCAGCCTCAGAGCAGTGCTGTCACCCTGCTGCCACTGCCTTGTGGTGACATCTGAGGTGTGACAATGAAGGTATGTGTCCCTCAGGAGCAGCCCCACCCGATGTGCCTTTGGATCTGACACCTGCCTGGCCTGGCCTGGCAGCACCCGGGGGTGCCCTCCCAGCTGTGGGCAGGTGGCAAAAGCCATTCAAAAGCCACAATGAGTCACTGCCTGGGCTTCACACACCACAGTGAATCCTCAGTGCCCCTGGCTCTTGGAATAGTCTTTCCTAATGCACACTCTTAGAGTGGAAATGAAACCTCAGCAGGTCTCTGATGCACTCTCAGCTCTGCCCCTTTTGCAGTAGCTGGGATTTTTTTAAATTGTTATTATTTTTTTTTCCCCAGAAGATGTTGACAATTCCCTGGAGCTTGGTGTAACTTGGGTGTGAGGTTTGCTTCCTTGCAAATCGCAGCAGTGATGTGATGTTACTGGAGGTGCTGAGCCCATTCCAGTTTATCCCTGTGATATCCTAGTGATGGATGTAGCAAACCAGCCTTGTTTGTTGCAAATCCATAGGGATTTGATGGATGTCAATGTTCATTAAGGTTATGGTGGATCAGTTGAGCTGATTTGAGGTTTGGCCAGGAGAAATAACAAAGCAAGAGGAAATCCAGTGCCACAGCAAGGAACAACGTGATATTAGCTTTCCTTCATAATGAAATAGGGCTCTGAAGGTCTTGGTCTGTGCAGGGGCATACCCAAAGCTTTTGGATGCCAGTGATGAGTCTGGGTGATAAGTCAGGAGGCAGTGATGGAAAATGGGGGAAATTCATACAGAATCAGGTCAGAAGAGCAGAGAGACCCTGCGGAGGTCAGAGCTGGGTGCCAGAGGTACGAGGGACAGATTTGGGGTGCCTGGTCCCTGGCGGGTGCCCCTGAGCAAGGTACCCCTGGCAGAGCCGGAGCGGCTCCGCGGCAGCAGCAGTTTGGGCAGGCAGCCTGCTCCTCGCTGTGGAAAAAGCTGAATTTCTCCCCAAAACAGCTCCCTCGTGGGACAGGCAGCGTTCGTTCCCTCTCCCCGGCAAAAGCGAAACCCTATCCCTGTCCTCAGCGCTCCGCTTGGGTTTCTCAGGGCTGTTCCTGGCGCTTGGCTCCTTCCCCTCCAACATTTCCATCGCCTCTCTCTGCTTTTTTTCCACCTTCTCCCTCCTCTGGCGCTGTCCCTTCCCTGTGCCCTCGCCCAGCGTCCTCCCCACGGCGGCTCCCCTATTTGGGCCACGGAGGCGGATAGTTGCCATCGCTCATCTGCATTCGCCCTCCTCCCGGCGCTGCCCGCTCCTCCCTTCCCTTCCCTTCCTCCCCCGCTCGCCGCCGCAGCGATCGCGGCCGGCGGGGATGGCGAGCGCCGGGCGAGCCGGGCCGGGGCTGCCGTGAGTAGGGGCGGTGGTGACCGTGCTGTCGCTGTGCTGGCAGCTGGGTGACCCTCCGCTCTCCGCTGGCCGCGTCCTTCTTGTGTTGTTTATTTTTTTTTCCGTCGCTGCCCTTCCCGTGTCCTTCGCGGCAGCCGGGTCGGGGTGCTGGGGCTGATTCTGGGGGTCACACCTGCGTGGGCTCTGCTCAGCGAGGAGATGGCGCTGGAGGATGGGGACACGGCGAGGCCGAGGGGACAGCAGGTCAACGGTGAGGTCAGCGGTGTCCCCCGGCTCGGGGGGATGGGGGACACCTCGCTCCGGGGCGCGACAGCACCTGGTGGCAGCAGGACAGACATGGTGGCAGAGGGCTGGGAGCCAGCGCTGTGTGACGGGGACGTGACCGCCCGGGGAGCCCCACGGCGAGCAGGGCAGCCCGAGGAAGCCTTGATGAGCGAGCTTTCGGAGCTGGTGCACAAGGTGGTGAAGAGCAGCAGCTGGTGGGAGCGGCACGGCGTGGACATCAGCATCCTTGCCTGCAGCTTCCTCCTGCTCCCGGCAGGTAACCTGCCCCAGCCCCCCAAAACCATGGCCGGGGTGTCCCCAGGGGTCCCGCTGCCTCCTCGTGACTGCTTTGTGCTGGGAGCCTGTTGGCATCTCTTGAGGATGTGACAAAGCCACTGTAACTCCTTCACAGCATGGCTTGGTGCAGTCTGACCCACAGCGAGGGACAGTGACACCCAGGGCAAGGACACAGCGGTGTCTGGGGTACAGCCTGGGCTCAGGGGATGATGCCAGGCAGATATACAGAGGGCAGGACAGTGGGTGATGTGTCCCACCATGGGACAGGGAAACCATGGTGGTTTTGGTGGCAATGGCCCTGGCTGTGGTGGGTCCAGGGGAAAACAGTTGAGCATGAGTCTCTGGGTGGCATGGCTGGAAATCTGGGACCTTCTCTTGCTGTTGAACTACTGGGGATGCTGAAATTCTGGCAGAGGAATGACCAGTGGAATCCCACATCCCAGAACTGAGGGGTGGGATCAGGTGCCTGCAGCACTCGTTGCCATCGAGGCTGGAAGTGGCCAAATCCTCAGTACAAGGGTGAGTGTTCCTGGTCCAGTCATGAGGACGATGAGGAGGCAAACTCTGGCTTGCATGGTTTAAATAACCTGTAACTGGAGCTGAAGAACAGGTTTAGGGCAGCGGCTGGCGTGTTTGGGTGTAGCAACACCTCCAGCCTGGCTCAGAGGGCTGCAGGACGTGTGCATGGCCGAGCCCCTGCCCCACTGGTTTCTCCACAGGGTTCCTGTGCCTGCGGTCAGCCCAGGCCGTCCCTTTCCTTGCGGGTGTCCTCATCCTTGGCGTGGTGCATCACACCCTGACTGTCAAGGGCAGCCACCTGGCCAGCCACAATGCCTTGACCGAGTCCAAGTCCTGGGGCAAACTGTGGGCTATCTTCTTCATTGAGGTGAGTGGGGAAGCCCCCAGAATCAGCACCTTGCAGTGGTGGGGAATGTTTGGAATGGTGGGAAAGGTTTTGAGTGCTTAACTCTTAGAAGTCCGTTTCCAGGCTGGTTTGGGGTCTGTGGGGTGCAGAGCATCTCCCCATGGTGCTTTGTTATGGTTCCAGAGCATCTCCCCGGCTTCCTCCCACACAAGCCCAAGCCAGGCAGTGCCCAACCCTGGCACCACAACTTCTCTCTCTTCCCTCCCAGCTCTGCTCAGCGTTCACAGTCGAGCAGGGCACCTACAACCACGTGAAGATCCACCACGGCTACACCAACATCATCGGCCTGGGGGACTCCAGCACGTGGAAGGTTCCTTTCCTGAACCGCTACGTGTACATGTTCATCGCCCCCCTTGCAGTGCCCATCCTGACCCCTCTGGTTGCACTTGGTAGGTGTCCCTTGGGACAGGCTGCTGGGTATGGGGAACTTGTGACTGCCCAGGTCTCACCCCACCCAAGGGTCCTGCTTTGTTTGGAGGCATCACATTAACTACGCCAGCCCCAGATGGAGCACTGGGAAAGGCAGGAGATGCTGCACTTTCCCTGGGGACCACATCTGCTGCATCTGCCTTCTGCTGATGCTGAGAAAACACTTTATGTTTTCCTGTGCTGGATGTTGAAACCTCTGGCAAAAGCCATCATGAGCCTGAAGCACCCCAAATCCATTCTTTAAATCACATCTGTGGCCGTAATGGAGTTCAGTGTCACACGTGGGTCTCAGGTTAATCAGAGCATTGTTCAGGGTGTTTGGCCATGTGTGGGGTGGAGGTTTGGGGGCGCTCCAGGGAGATAATACCAGAAAACAATCAGGGAGGAGAGCCCAGAAAGCAGTAAGAGGCTGGGGAAGCAAAGCCCTTCAGGCTGCATGGTCCAGCTCTGGGCAGTGCCAAATGCATGGACAATGAGTTGGCAAACTGTAAGAAATGAAGGCACATCTGAATCCCCTGAGTGATGATGCACAGCTGGATCTGCTGCTCTGGGCAGGCTCTCACACCCACACTCCAGCAGCTCTAGAGGGTTTGGGCCAACCTGGAGGATGGGGAAAATGAGTTCATGGGCTGGGCTGGGCTGTGGGGCTATTGGCACACTGGTCAGCCTGACTGCTGGAGCAGCAGTGGTGGTAGGGAAACATCAACACCTCTCCCATGCACTGCCTCCTCTTCCTTGTGCAGGTTTATTGAGGAACGTGGAGTGGAAAGCAGCTCTCCGGACCCTGTGCTGCATGTTTCTGGGGTTTTACTGCCATTATTGGCTCCTGCTCCACATCTCAGGCTTCCAGTCGCCGTGGTCTGCCCTGCTCTGCATGCTGCTCACCCGCTCCCTGCTGGCCCATCCCTACATCCATGTCAACATATTCCAGGTACAGACCTGAACCTTCAAGGTATCCCAACAGTTCTGGAGTCAGGTGAGCCACCACCCAGAGCTGGTGACAAAGCCCTGATGCTGCTGGCTGGAGCCTGTGTCACTTTAAGGCGAGAGGGTTCAGTCATCACCTCCCTTGTGCTGATGTTGTCACCAGGAGGATCAGGCTGGTGGTGCTGGATGGAAAGTGGCGGCCCTTGGAAAATGTCAGGGCAGATGAGTGCACAGGTGTGAGGATGGTGTCCTCTGCAGTGGCTGGCAGGATTGGGAGGTCTGCTGTGTGTTTCAGGTGGTGTTACAGGCCCTGGGGTGGGGATAGACTGGGGGCTCTAAGTGTGAATGTGTTGGAGGAACAGAGCCTGGGAGCTCCTTGGTGGCTCCATGGACAGACACGAGATGGAGTGACTCTGGGGACAAACCCAGCTCTGGGGCTGGCAGAGAGACCCCAAAACGTGGCTCTTCATGCCCACACACAGGCAGAGCTGCTGTTGGCTCTGCAGGGAAGGGACAGGAGAGGTGACAGGTGCCCCAGGGTGCCCACCCTGCCTCTCCCACAGCACATTGGCCTCCCCATGTTCGCGGCCGACCGCAAACCCAAGCGGATCCACCTGATGAGCCTGGGCGTCCTCAACCTGCCCCGCAACGCCCTCCTCGACTGGTCCTTCGGCCACTCGCTCATCAGCTGCCATGTGGAGCACCACCTCTTCCCCAGCCTCTCTGACAACATGTGCCTGAAGGTGAGATCACCCACAGGGTGGCTGGGAGGTGACATGGGGACGAGACATCCATCTGCCCACCCCACTGCCAGACTTGTCTGTGCTGCTCCTTCCCATGCTGGAAACCACTCACTGCTTTGCAACAGCCCCTAACCCATCTCCTGCCATCCCATTCCTGTTTCTCCTGGGTTTCTGCTCCCTGCTCCTTCTCCTGGTCCCAATTCCAGCCTGCAGCAGCCTTCCAGCAGTCCAGGATCCTCCCAGTTATTCCATTGGGAAAGCATCCCCAGCATTACGCAGTTCAGTTTTTGGTTTCAGACGTTTTCAGACAACATCCTGGCAAACCTCCTATCGCTTTGGTCATGCCCTTACTTGCTGCTCTGAGGTGCAGGGTGCATTCAAACCATGGGCTCTGAGCACTGCCCCAGCTGTGGGGGATCCCAAGGCAGGTTCATACTCTGCCCTTCAGCACAGGATCCCCACTCACTTTGTACTGTGCCCCTGTTTTCAGTGTCCTTTCCTTGGGCTCACCAGGTTGGCAGGACCCACCTCCCCCAAAGAGGTGGCGCAGGGGAGGAGGTAATTAAGTCTGTGGCAACCTCCCAGTCCCATCACTGAGCTGGCTGTGTGGGCATGTGGGAATGATGATGGGTGTGAACAATGAGCATTCGTGGCTGGCTCTCATTAGAAGCCTCATTAGGGCACCTCTCCTAATTTGGAGCCCTACAAAGGCATTTTGCCAGGGTGAACTCCCTATGATGCTGCAATTGGAATTCCTCTTACTACTCACAGCAAAGATACTATAGCTGCTGCTGCCAGCCCAGCTTTGGGCAGGAGGGATGGGTTTTCTGGGCACGTTTCAGGCATCTTGTACAAACACCAGGGCACCCTGCACAGCAGTGATGTTCCCTTTGCCTTTGCAGATCAAACCCATCGTCTCCCAGTACCTGAAGCAGAAGAAGCTGCCCTACAATGAGGACACCTACAGCTCCAGGCTCTGGCTCTTCCTCCAGAGATACGAGGAGCTGATGGTCCATGCTCCCCCCATCACAGAGCTGGTGGGCATCCAGTGAGGACCTCGAGGGGCTGTTTCCCACAGGGACATTCAGAGGGATGGTTTTAGCAGGATCAACACCTCCATGAAGTCACGGCGTAGGAAACATCCCTCCCTGAAGTCTTGCTTTTGGCTAGAAAATGGTGCACAGTGCCACTGCAGGGGGAGAACCAGGTGGTGCAACACCAGGGGCAGAAAAATCAGGCTCCCCTCACAGTTATTCCCAGGCTTAGTTTTTTCCACTCTGCTTTCACACTTGGGGAGAGGAAACCCCCCCATCCGTGGGGGATGCAGCACCACATCCAGGACATCCCGAACTGAGAAGCACCAGGATCTGTAGGATGGAGCTGCAGCTGTGTGGTTGGGGTGTCAGGGAAGGGGTGGATGGTGGGGAGGGGGTTGTGTCACTGCTGTTTGTGCTTTGCCTGACTTTGGGCTTAATCAGACTCTTCTAGGAACAAAGATTTGGCAAATTCAGCCTTAACACTTTCAGGTGGATTTCCTTTATCATTGAGTTTTGTTGCTGGAGGAAGTTTTGCTGGTACCCTTTGGTGCCCAGGGTAGGAGTGAGGGAAAGACCCTGACCCCAGGGGGGTGTCTGTATTGGGGTGCCAGAGGTGACCCCAGACCTGGTCATTGCTATGGTGAGAAATTATCCAGGGAATCATCTGCCTGAGGCAGGCAGGTGTCCAGGGCTTGGGAGGCTTTCCCTGCTTAGGTAGAGTGAACTCTGCCCCCTGTGCTGCTGACAGGCTGGGGTGCTCATGTGGCCAGCTCTGGGAAGCTGTGTCTGGCCTTGCAGGGGGCTCTGCTGCCCCAGACTTGCAGGACTGACAAAGCTCACCCCAGTGTCACGGTGGGGAGCTGGCAGCAGAAAGGGCAGGTGGCCAAAGGGAGACCAGGGTGGTTTTGCTCTGAGCCTGGGGCTTTGCTCCCTGATTTGAGTTGTCCTCCCATCTGGGCTGGACCCCTGCAGTGCCACATTGTGGATTTATAAGGCTTCTCAGGTAAATATGTCCCAAGGCACAGGGATGCTCTGCCCTAGTCCTGGCCTGTGGCAGGGTGATTGTTGCAGCAGGCAATCCATAGTGATTTACTCTGCTTCTCCTCCACCAGCTCCAGGAGCCTCCTCAGATGCACAGATTCCCTGTGATGTGAGGCTGGACCTGGGATGGCCGTGGCCTCCCTGTGCAGATGATCCAGACTCAGATGAGTGGCCCTGGATCCATCCAGCATGACCCCTTTGGCATCAGAAATGTTGAATTATTGATTTATCCTGGGCTGGGACCCAGGGGCTGCTGATGCACTGCTCTGGTGGCATTGTCACCTCTATCCAGGCCCACGTGGGTCATCGATCCAGGACATTATGAAACAGCCAAGGGGCAAATTCCCATCCTTTGGGCAGGGATTAGGCTGGGTCTGTAGGTAGGGGAACAGCTGGAGGGGTATGGCCAGAGCAAATGGCCTGAATGCTCTGAGGGGTTAAAGACCCTCCCTAAAACTGTCCCCCCCCCCCATTAATCTCTCAATTGAGCATCAGAAATAAATTAAATGTGATAAATTACTGGCATTTCCAGCTCCAGCAAGGGGGTGAGGGAGCACTAGAGGTGCTTTTGGTTCAGGCAGGGTAATCTTCACCTCACATATTCCTGTTTGTGGGCTCTTTTGCCCTCTCCTGTTGCAAAGAGATCAGCCCCAAAAATTATCCCAATCATTGGTCAGAGCAACAGGCCTTTTCCCAGCTGGATTTTATGGATGTTGTTTAAAGCAATGCCATCTGAAGGCACGTGTTTGCAGGTCCCTCAGCCAGTGGGAGATGGCCTGTGATTTGGGAAATAGATGGATTATTCCCAGCCAGAATTGGTGCATACAGAAGTTAATGGGGGAAAGGGAGAATTCTGGGAAAAAAAGGAGGATTCTGAGTCCTGTGCTTGGAACTCTCCAAATTTAAACAAACTGCTTTTGTGGATGACCTCTGCTGACATTTGGAGGCTTCTGCCTTGCCTCTCTGGGCAGGGGCTCGATAATTGCTGTGCTGACCTGAGGATGAGGATTTGGAGCTGTCTGAATTCCTGGTCCTGGCCAGGAGGAGGTGAAGGAGCGGCTGCAGGAGGAGGCACAGAGCCAGCTGCCATTCTCAGCGTGCCTTTGCAGAAAGCCATCAACTCATTTCCAAGACCAGGAGAAAAAGTGTGTGGGTTTTATGATCCATATTACAACCAGCTCCTTGGCTGTGAATTCCTCATGGTCTTAATTGCATTTTAAAAGCCCCGTCAAGCACTCGCCTGCGTGCTCTGGCATCTGGCCAAGTTTGAAATGTCTGCTGGGCCTGCGGAGTTGATTTTTCTGGCTGGTGTGTTGCGCAGGGTCTGAACCAAGATGGGATGTGGTGGTGTGAGAACCAGCATTTGAAATGCGCTGAGTGATGGGGATGAAGGAGGAAATAAAGCAGAGAAAATGGGGACGCTGGGGCAGGTTCTGTCAGCATCATTTATCCATTCCCTCTGCCGTTAATGTTTTACCCTTTATCGAAGGATGCTGGGGGTTTCTCCTGGCAAGAGCAGGGTCGCTGTGCAGCGCATGGTTACAAAAAGCTTCGCTTTCCCCGGTACACCTCTGCAGCTGGTCGCTTTTCAGGCGATAAAGGGGAACACGCAATTAACAGCATCAGCGATGATGATGCTGCGAGAGCGCGCCGGGCACCGCGGAGGTCTGACCATAGAGAGCGGCGGCGCGAAGGGCGGCCAGCCGGCTCTTCCTGCCCCGCCTCTCCATGGTATCGGGGAACCGCGGCCGTGGGCCCCGGGGGCTGCGCGAACCGCGCCCCGCAGGCCCGTGCTCCACCCCTGGGCTGTGAGAGGCGCGGGGCCCGGGACCCCGGTGCGCGGGGTCGGGGTCTCGGTTCTGGCGCTCTGGAGCAGCTGACACCCCGCCGCTGTCCCTGACCTGGGGACGTTCCCGCCTCCCCGGTGCTGTACATAAACCTCGGCCCCGCTCCGCTGCCCTGCGGCGATGGCCGGCGCGGGGGGCCGCGCCCCGCTGGGTGGGTGCCGGGTCCGGGAGGGGCTGCGCCCCCGGCGGGTGCAGCTCGCGCGGCCTCACGCCCTGCCTGTCGCTCTCCCCCGCAGGTCTGCGGCGCTGGCTGTCCTCGCCTGCCCCCGCGCCTCGGGTCTGCGTGGTGGGCAGCGGCCCCGCCGGCTTCTACACGGCTCAGCACATCCTCAAGGTACCGGCATGGGGTCTGGCCGCGGGGGAGGGCTGGAACCTGCCCACGAGGGAGGTGTGCCTGGGCTGCCTGGCTCTCAGCAGGCTCTGGGGTGGTTTAGTGGGCTCCTGGCCCTGCTCTAGCCAAGTCGGTGTTGTTGAGGCCCCACAAGGTCTTCCTGAGCCTCTTTGGTTGGGGTAGGTACCGCTGCCGTCATCCCTGCCCTGCCCCTGGGCCGTCCATTCAGGACTTAGGTTTGTTGCTGCGAGTTCATCCCAAGTGATTTTTCTAGAATCAAATAATCAGCAGGAATCTGCCTCTCTCAAAGCTGTTGTCACCCAGCAGGAATGACATTAACTATGTGTTAAAAGTGGATGTGTGGGATCTGCTCTCCTCTCTCCTCGTTCCCCAACAGAATTAAGACGCATGGAAGATGCTTTGCCTTGTGTCTGCAAATTTCAGTGCTCTGGGCAGTCAGGTCTGTTGGGAAATGAGACCTGAACACAGAACTGGGCTGCTGGCACCCTCCAGAGATACAGCAGCTTAACCCATCATTAAACCGTGCTGTGTTGTCTCTGGAATGTGTTGGAAAATAGCTGTTCCTAAGCCTCAGGGACGAATTTCAGGGCTGCTTAATCTTGGGAAGAGGCTGACTCAAAATACAAGATAACAAAAGCCCTGCAGCCAAACATCTGTCTAAGGCTCTGACCCTGAGGAGACTCAGGGCATGGGCATCTCTAGGGCCAGGGAGATGTCTGGCAGGTCCCCCCAGCACCCAGGGTGCTGCACTGGCTGCTTCCCAGCTGGCATGGGGGCTCTCTGATCAGCCCCCCGGGTATTGGGTACCCACCAGGTTAGTGTGAAAAAGGAGCTCAGGACTGGGTAGGGAGATGGAGCCCCACAAGATGGACTTGGTGGTGGTTGGGGTCACTCTGTGCTACATCTTGTGGTCTGAGCTGGCAGTAACAGGTGCAGCATCATCCTGCTCATGGAAAAGTCTGGAAGAGGCTGTTTCTGGCTTGCTGCAGCCCATCCTCCTGCCCTGTATTTCCCCTGCTGCAGATGAGTGTTGCTAGGCTCCTGTGACCTTTTTGTCCTCATCCTGACTGTGGCTTTTTCTCCCACAGCACCATGGTGGGGCCCTGGTGGACATCTACGAGAAGCTGCCCGTTCCCTTTGGGCTTGTCCGTTTTGGAGTGGCCCCAGACCACCCTGAGGTGAAGGTTGGTGCTGGCTCCCTGGCCTTGTCTGTGTGGTTGTGGTGACTGTGGTGGGTGCAGCTGGGGTGGTTGTTGTCTTTCCTGGTGCCTCAGGCTCTCTGTGACATGGAGCTGTCAGACCAGAGAGGTCCAGATCTCCTCCTTGTCCCTGCTAAGGCCATGGGTGGGTGACATGGGATACCTGGCCAGAACCAGGGGCTTGTGATGGGAAGTGCTGCTCCTGGTGCTGGTCAGCCTGGCCTAGAGCAAGGCCAAGGAGCACAGATGAGTTTCTTTGCCCCTGGGCTCTTCTTGCCAGCAAGATCTCACCTGCTCATTGCTGCTGCCATTTGCCCCTCAGTCAGGACCCATTCTGGGGACACACAGATCTCTTCAGGGGGGCCATGGAAGTTGGGCTGAAGGTGCTCTCCTGGGCAAGGAAAAGTTAAACCAAAGATTTTCCAACCATTTTCCATTGCCTGGCAGTGAGCTGTACCTGCTATATCTGAGCTGGAGTGCAGGTGGCTGGAAGTGTAGGACACAGCAATATGCTGCAATGGTTTCTTCTAGTCTCTGGAGGTCCTGAGACCAAAATGCTTGGATCCCTTTGTGTGAGAGGGGAGGAATGGACATATTGCAGACACTGCCCTGGCTGTTATGGTGGTGTCTGTCCTGTCCCCACATTGAGTCCATCTGGAGCTGCAGGGGTGGGGGTGGTGGTTTTGCTGTGTGGCCCTGATCACTCAGAATAAAAAGGTCTGGATGCAATCCTGCCCCACATCCTCTCTCGAGGAAGTGGCTTTCAGGAAGGGTTGAGATGAGATGCTGGCAGAGGGGGCCAGGTGGGCTGCAAACCTCACTTTTGGGAAGGAGTTTTCCCCTGCAGGGGGGTTTATTCTGAGGGGTTGAATGTGCTGGAAAGGTCTTGTCCTCCCTCGGTGGGTGCAAAATATGGATTTTCCATTCACAAGAGGTGGTGGAGAGAGTGCCAAGTTACAGCTGTGCTTATCTCCCTGTGAGTTATCTCTGGCTGTCACTAGATAAGAGTCTCAGAATAACTTGGCTGGGATGAGGCAGTGAAGCATCTCAAGGCTGGAGGGGATGGGCCCAGGGATCTCCTGTCAGCAGCAGGCCTTGGCCCTGGCTGTGGGATGTATCTCCAGGTCTGTGATCTCTGCAGAACGTGATCAACACCTTCACACAGACAGCACAGTCAGAGCGCTGCGCCTACTACGGGAATGTCACCGTGGGAAGGGATGTGACAGTGCCAGAGCTGCAGCGGGCGTACCACGCCGTGGTGCTGGTGGGTACCCACAGCCTCAGTGCCCCAGGAGTCCTGGGAAAGGTCTGCAGGGTTATTCTCTGCTGGGGTCTTGGGAACAGTGTTTGGGTGCCTCGTTACCATGGGAAGCTCTTCCCAGCCTTGGGATGGCTCAGGTGCTCCAAGGCATGTCCAAAACCCTTGCAGGGTGCTGTGCTGGAGCTTGGCATCACGTGCAGGTCTCTGAAACCTCTCCCTGTGCTGTCCAGTGCTTATTTTAGCCTGCCATGGATTTGTCCTTGCTTCTCAGTCCTCAGTTTGTCATGCTCTGCCTTGGACCAAGGACAGCAAATTTGGCTCTGGAGCCCAAGATAATGAGGCAGATGAAGCCCCTGTGCTTGGGCAGTGTTTAGCCTTTCCCCTGAGTATCTCAGCACTTGGGAGGGGATATCACAGCCATGCAGTGACCCTGGCAGCAGCTGGAAGGGGAGATTTGTGTTTTGGTGTCAAACCCTGCACATAGTGACATCTCTGACTGTGTCTGCTCCCTCCTCAGAGTTATGGTGCTGAGGACAACCGGGTCCTGGGGATCCCAGGGGAGAACCTCGCTGGTGTTTACTCAGCCCGAGCCTTCGTGGGCTGGTACAACGGGCTGCCCGAGAACCGGCGTGTGAGTACAGCCCTCTGCTCTTCCCTGTGCTCCTTCCCTGTGCTTCCTCCCTGTGCTCCTTCCCTGTGCTCCTTCCCTGTGCTCCTTCCCTGTGCCCCTTCCCTGTGCCCCTTCCCTGTGCCCCTTCCCTGTGCTTCCTCCCTGTGCTTCCTCCCTGTGCTTCCTCCCTGTGCTCCCTCCCTGTGCCTCGTCCCTGTGCTCCTTCCCTGTGCCCCTTCCCTGTGCCCCTTCCCTGTGCTTCCTCCCTTTGCTTCCTCCCTTTGCTCCCTCCCTGTGCTCCCTCCCTGTGCTCCCTCCCTGTGCTCCCTCCCTGTGCTTCCTCCCTTTGCTTCCTCCCTTTGCTCCCTCCCTGTGCTCCCTCCCTGTGCTCCCTCCCTGTGCCCCTTCCCTGTGCCCCTTCCCTGTGCCCCTTCCCTGTGCCCCTTCCCTGTGCCCCTTCCCTGTGCCCCTTCCCTGTGCCCCTTCCCTGTGCTCCTTCCCTGTCCTTCCTCGCTGTGTTTCCCTGCCCTTCTTCCTGTCCTTCTTCCCATCCCAATGCAGGCATTCAGCTCCAGATTAAGTCCTGAAAGGCCTGCAATTGGAAAAGATTAGCAGGAGACATGTTAAATCCTTCTTAGATGGTAGAAATGTGAACAATTTGCACATCAGTGAGAGTGGATTAGCTGTCTCTGCACGTCAGCAGCACATTTTGGCAAGGCCAGATAGGAGCCTGTAGGGGTGATGCTCTGCTTCCTGAGGAGACTTTTTGATCAAAACAGCTCCTGCTCCCAGGAGAGCAGAAAAGGTGGAAAGAGGGATCACCTGGGGTGCCTGGAGCAGCTGTGTCTGCTTGGGGAGGAGCTGATGTGGAGTTTCCCAATCTGCATCACCTCTTTTTGGGGCAAAGCAGGGTGGAAGGGAATTTGGATGGTAGGAGTGGGTCTAAAGGGGTGGACACGGTTGAGGCCATGGGGATTCAGTCACAGCTGGTCTCTCCCCACAGCTAAAGCCTGACCTGAGCTGTGAGACAGCACTGATTCTGGGTCATGGCAACGTGGCCCTGGACATTGCCCGGATCCTGCTGTCCCCACTGCAGCTTCTCAGGGTGAGTGAGGTGCTCTGCACCATGAGGGCAGCCCAGGCCCTAAACTCCCTCCCTGCTGGGTGGCTACTGGCTCAGACATCTCAGACAAAACCTCAGACTCCTCTGTCTCTGGGATCTTTCCCCAGGGAAGACTGTGGCTGTGACTTGGGTGATGCTGCAGAGCCCTCTGGATTGCTCTGCTGACTCCCAAAAAGTTGGAAATCAAGCATCATCCCTTGCTTTCCTATGAGAAGCAAAAGAAGAGCCACTTTCCCTCTTCTGCCACCAAACCAGAAACTTCTCTTGGGGTTTATCTTTTCCTACTGGAGATGAGGGCAGCACCTGGTTTCAGCTGGTGGCACTGGGCAGACTGGTGGGCCTCATCCCTACAGACAGCTGGGAGCTGCTGTGCACCAGCTGCTCCATACAACTGCTGCCCCAGATGTTGGCAGCAAATGCTTTCCCTCTGGGAGAAATGCCATGAGGTTTGTTACAGCTGTGCAACAACTTCCTGTCTTAATATCTGAATTAAATTTTTAAAAACCCCAAACTTGGAGGCACTGCCAACCAGTGACTAAAGCCAGCTGCTGCAAAAGACATGGCACTGGTATGAGTGCCAGGGTGGGCAGGTAGTTCCCTGATAGGAATATTGGTCTGGAATGGTTTAGCCTGGTTAACCTGTGTCTCTTGCATCATGTTTTCTCTGGGGAAGATCTTGCAATGTAGATAAACACACATGATTGAAACAGAGCACAGGATTTCTCTGAGGTGCCAACACCAGGGCGAGGCCTGGCCATGCTTGTGCTTGTGCTGGAGCTGCCTGGGGCAGGCAGGTGATGATTTGAGCTGTGGTTTGCAGCAGGTTTCATCCAGAGCCTGTATATCCTGAGCTGGGAAGTCCCCCAACAGCATCTGCAGGCATGGAGCTCACTGGAAGGCTCTGCTGTGTTAGCCCCAAGGTGAACCTGCTGGGTGGATCCCCCGAGGCAGTCACGGGGTGCTGGCTCGTTACCTCTGGTGCATTATAGCCTCGGGAAGAACATTCAGTGATGAGGGACCAGCTGTTCAAACAGCTCTGTGCAAAGGGAGATGACTTGTTTCCCTTCCTCACCCGGGCTCTCTGCATGCACAGCCAGCTTTTCTGCTGATTTTTCACCTTCAGAGGCTGTGCCTTCCCCTGGCTCCCTCCAGACCTGCCCTCGTCCCACTCTGCTGTCTCTGTTTTGCAGAAGACAGACATCACTGACAGCTCCCTGGCAGCTCTTGCTTGCAGCAAGGTGAAGCGTGTCTGGCTGGTTGGGAGGAGGGGACCTCTCCAAGTCGCTTTCACCATCAAGGTGAGGCTGGAGGTGCTGCTGTTTCCCAGAGCTGAGCCCCAAACTGCCCATCCCTGGTGGGGAGAGGTGGTTTGGGGGTGAGTGTGGATCCCAGCATCACCCTTCCTGCACCCATTTCCTGGATCCTAGAGGTCTGGGGCTGTCCTCTCTCTGCTGGAGGTAACATTCTCCTCCCACAATTCCCAGGAGCTGCGGGAGATGATAAACCTGCCTGGTGCCAGAGCTGTCCTGGACCCTGCCGACTTCACAGGCCTTGAAAGTGCTGTCAAAGGTGAGGGAAGTGTGCCCTGCTCCTCCAGACAGGAACTCACCTTGGCAGATGAGCAACCAGGAGTGATCTGCAGGTGCCCAGAGTGTACATCAGAGAAACTGTTGTCCTGTACTTAATGCCTGGCTCGTGAAGGCTCAGTTACTATGGTGTGTCACGTCCTCAGAGTGCCAGGAGGCACCAGGATAAAGGAACATTGTGTATCTCTGTTTGTGCAGCCACTCAGTGATGAGGGCAGGAGACTCAGGAGGGCTGAGAGAACCTTGCAGGGGAGATCCCCAAGGCTGTTGATTTAAGAGCTTCCTGTAGACCTGAAAAGAAAACACTGAGTTCAAGGGTGTCCAGAGACCTGCTCTTCTCCACGGGCTGCTGCCTCCAAGCACCAGCAAGACAGGAAACTGCAGACTTTGATTTGTGTGTCCCACTGGCCTCAAGCCTCACGAGGTCCCCTGGTCACTTTGACTTGCAGTTTGTCATCTCAAAGGCACTGGGCTCCCACTGACATGACAGATTCACATACTGACACTGCCCTGACATGGCCTTGGCCCAGTGCTGTGTCCCAAGGGGCTTTTGCTGATACCTGTTGTGAAGATTTCTCTCTTTTCCTAGATGCTCCCAGGCCCAGGAAGCGACTGACTGAGCTGATGATGAAAGCAGCCCTGGAGAAGCCAGTGGAGGTGCAGGCAGGGGCAGCAGGGGCAGCAGCCCCCCGGGAGTGGGGGCTGAAGTTCCAGCGCAGCCCCCAGGCAGTGCTGCCCAGTGCTGATGGGAGGAGGGCGAGGGGCGTCCGCATGGCCCTGACCCGCCTGGAGGTACCGGGGGCTGGGAGCCCTGGGGGGCTGGGGTGGAGCAGGACACTGTAGCATCCCTTGGGAATCTCTCCAAAGACAGCTCTGTGTTCCCTGTCCAGCTAGAGTGGCCTGTGGCAGGCTCTCAGGGAATCTGGTACCACTAAGAGTTTTTCCAAAGGGAGCTCTTTCCCTTTCTTTCTGCTGCTGCTGCAGAATGGCCTTTAGCAAATACCCAGGAGTCAAAGATGCCAGGGGGGATGGAGGGGGCTGTTGCTCTGCAGTGGTCACTGTGGTGGTCAGCAGCCTTTTCCTGCCTCTCTCAGGGCTCGGGTGACTCTGCCAAAGCCATTCCCACTGGAGATGTGGAGGAGCTGGAGTGTGGGCTGGTGCTCAGCAGCATTGGCTACCGGAGCCTGCCGCTGGACCCGGCTGTGCCCTTCGACAGCCGGCGCGGGGTCATCCCCAACAGCTCGGGCAGAGTGGAGGGTGTGCCAGGTCTGTGTGCACAGGGATTTGCAGGGGACATGCTGAGCACAGCTGGTGGCTTGGAGGCTTTGGGATGGGAGGTTCATTCACCAAGGGCATATTGCACACTTTGGAGAGTGGAAACTGAGGAATTGAGCTGCCTCTATCAGAGGTTAAGAGCTGGCCAGTCTCCATCTGTTTTTAGGGTTGTCTGGTTTAGCACAGGGGTTTTACTGCATCTTGTTACTGAAATGACACAACCCGTGCAGCTGCTTAGTGCTGATCTGTAGGTACACGAATTCCTGCCACAGCATTGTGGTCTGAACACCCTTGACACACCACCAGGGTGGGGAGCAGGGCAAGGACTTGCAGCCAGAAGTGTCCAAGGCCACGTGCTGACCCCAGCCTGGCTGTTCCATGTGCCCCTGCAGGTCTGTACTGCAGCGGGTGGGTGAAGAGAGGACCCACAGGTGTGATCATCACCACCATGAACGACAGCTTTGACACTGCCCAGTCTGTGCTGGAGGATCTCCAGGGGGGTGTGCTGGACGTATCCCTCTCCAGAGAAGGCTTTGGGCTCGTGGAGAGCATCCTGCGCAGCCGAGGTCAGTGTGAGAGGTGTGGTAGCAGCCAGCAGGAGGGTTCAACACAGCCAAACTCCTCCTGGATCTGTGAGGGAGCAGAGTCTGAACCATGGGAATGGATTTTTCTGCTGTTTCGATGTTCCAAAGCCCAGGGAGAACAGGACTTGAATTCTCTCAAGTATCTGTGTCATTGCTGAGGTTAATGACCACTTTCTGGGAAGGGCCATTAAAACTAGCACAGACCTTGGGTAAAATGTCACTGTCAGCTGCCGAGACAGTGAGCTATGGCTCTTGAGTGGTTTTCCTAGTAATCCTTCCAAGCAAATTAGGGGAAAGATTAAAATGCCCAGGAGAGTAATTTGCTGTAGCTGTATTTAAAGACATTCAATTAAAGTGTGTGTGTGTGTTTTGCCTCTTAAACTGTCTGAGGTTTAACAGTGAACTGGAAGCATTTTGTCCCCTGAGGTGGTTTGTGCTCGCTGTTGTTACGGTTTGCAAAGGTCTGACTGATCTGAGCCGACTGGAACCTGCCACCCCTCTCCTTGTGGCTTTAGAAATTATTTCTCCTTTGCAAGGCTGAGCTCTGACACAGTGTCAGAAAAGGGCAGCTTGCTGCCACATCAGGGCCCTGCCAATGAAAAGGTGAGGCTGAACTTGTTCTTACTTGGTTAAGTTCTCTCTCCTGTGTCTCACCATCACCCCAGGGGTCCGTCCTGTTTCCTTCTCGGAGTGGCAGAAGATTGATGCTGCTGAAGTGGCAAGAGGCAAAGCTGCTGGCAAACCCCGGGAGAAGATCGTGGATCCTGCGGAGATGCTGCAGATCATCGGCCACTGAGGCAGCAGTGGTGGGGAAGTGGCACTGCTCCATCCTGGGGCAACACCAGGTCATGAGCAGAGCCTGGGAGCGCAGGGCTTGTGTCTGGGGCTGGTGGTGGCTCTGGAGGGGTGTGTGACACTGGGGCCTCTCTGGTAACAATGAACTCTGGGTTCCCAAAGTCCCAAGACCCGAGGCTGCTGGCTGGCCCCACATCCCTGCAGCCAGCTGCCATTCCTGGGGATGATTCTTGTCTGTCTGAAGCGTTAGTGAATCGTGCAGTGCAGGTAAGGGGAGGTGTGTGTGCACCTGGGGGACTCCTGGCCAGCTACTTTCCCACAGCAAGTTGCATGGAGAAACTTCCCTGTGTCTTGCTGCCTCCCCTTTAAGCCACAAGCCAAATGGGTTTGTTGCCTTGTCATTCATGCCAGAACAGGCATCTTTTAATAATGATTGTTTTTTTAAATAAACCCTTCCAGGGAAGCCAAAATGGACCTGCATCTTGAGTCTGGCTTCTTTGTCTGCCTTAACCTCAGAGCAGCCCCCAAAGTGCTGTGGCTCCTGTGACGTCCAAGGCAAGGCAGTTCTGGGTGCTCTCCACTTGTGAGCTCTACACAAGCAGCAAAGGGCATTAATTTGCCTTCTGCTTCCCACAGTTAAATCCCAGTGGAGCCTGGGTTCTGTTTTACGGGGTAGATTGGGATAACAAGCATGTAATTGCCTTGTTCAGGATCGTGAGGGATCCTGCATCCATGGTACCTGCCAGTGCTGACTGGTGCAAGCAGTGCCTTGAACTCTTTCTCTCCTTTCACTGGTGGGGTTATATTTTTTTGCCTGTGTGTTTTGAAGCCTATTAAATGCTTCTCTTAGCCCAGATTGCCTACGGTGACGGTGTCAGGTTTTAAGCCAGATTACAAACCGTGAGCTGTAATCTCCTCTTTATCCATGGTGCAGGGGCAGCACCAGCAGGGCCCCTTCCCTGGCTGTCCCCACCCCCTGTGCTCCCTGCCAGAGCACTGCAGGATTGCAACCCCTCCTCCCCAGCCTGTGGAAATGGTGACAGTGGCAGTGGCTCTGCGATGGAGGCAGAGGGGAAGTCGAGCTAGGGCAGCCTCCACCTCAGCCCAGCCCTCTCTCACAGCAGAGGACTTGCCCACAGGGCACTGTTCTCCCACCTCATCTCTGTCTCGACTCAAGGAAGGGAGATCTCTGACTTCTCCCTATTTTTCCCTTTTTCTCTCCCATCCTTTTCTATTTAAATCTCATTTGAAAGCTCATTAAGAAACTCAGGAAATGTGATAATGGGAACTTGTACTCAAACGAGCAATAAAGCTTTTGTGGAACAGCTGTTTGTGTGATGTGGCTCTCCTTACGTCTCACGACTGATGCAGTCCTGATGCTGAACTCTGAGCAGGAGATTACATCAGTGCTGGGTTCCGAGGTGAATCAGAGCTTTGGGAAGGGGGGTGTGGAGGCGAGGGGGGCTGCACCTACCACGGGGAGCAGCAGTTCAGGTTGGCAGCCCAGCCAGGAACGTGGTGGCAAAGGGGTTGTGACTGCATCAAATCTGAAGGTTTTGGGAAGAGAGGAGATGGATCCTCCCCAGGATTTTCTTCCACATCGCCTTGAATGTTGATGCCAGGGTGCTTTTGTAGCCGTGGTAAAGGCCACTGCGCTCGTGCTGAGCCTGGCACACTCCTGTTCCCAAGCTGAGGATGCTTCAGGGTGGATTTTGGGCTGTGATAACAGATTAACGGGAGTGTCTGTCCTTGCTGAGCTCAGTGACTTTGCTCAACCCTGACCTTGGCCAAGGCCCTGAGGTTAATCCTGGTCTGTGGGAAAACCATGAGCTGATGAAGGTCAGTGAAGGGCAGGGGCAGGGGACTGAGCCTCATGGGCAGAAGCAGGATGGTTACAATCATGTGAATTATTATTCAACACTTCCAGCTCCCTTCCCTCTGCTGCCTGCCCGCTCTAGCCCCGTGTCCGAGTTTCTTCTGCCTCCCCATCGCTGTCCCTGCCCTCCATCCTCCCCGGGGCAGCGGCACGCACCCAGCCGGGGAAGGTCGGTCCCTGTCCCCGCCGCCGTGTCGTTAGGTGGCGCTGGGAGCCCGCACCGGGGAGCGGCGGGGCCGGGCGGGATCGGGGTGACCGGGCACGGATGGGGGTGACCGGGGACGGATGGGGGGTGACCGGGCGGAGATGGGGGTGACCGGGCACGGATGGGGGTGACAGGGGACGGATGGGGGGTGACCGGGCGGGATCGGGGTGACCGGGCACGGATGGGGGTGACAGGGGACGGATGGGGGTGACCGGGTGGGGATGGGGGTGACAGGGAGGGATGGGGGTGACCGGGCACGGATGGGGGGTGACCGGGAGGGATGGGGGTGACCGGGCGGGGATGGGGGTGACAGGGCGCGGATGGGGGGTGACCGGGCGGGGATGGGCTTCACCGGGTGGGGATGGGGGGTGACCAGGCACCCCAGGGTCCCTGCGTTTCTGCTGCCCACCGGGGCTCCGGGCAGCCCTCGCAGGCTCCCGCTCGCATTCGGGTTCTGCTTCTAGGCACGAATAACCTTGTGTTTGCCCCCGGTGTGTCCCCACAGCGGAGCTGCGAGAGGGCCGCCTGGCTGGGCAGCCATCCCCTCGCCATCCTCTCCCTTGACTGCCACAGGAGCAGCTCCAAGGCCATTTTCAGACGCAGGTGAGGAGCTGGGAAGGCGATGCTGTGAGTGACACCCGTCTGCTGTTGGAAAGAGGCCTGAAACACTGAAAGTCGTCGCTGCCAGCTCTGCATGTGGATTGCCCTGCTTGGATGAGTTATGGCTCAGCTTAGCTTTAATGAGGCTGCACAAAGCTGCTGGAGGTCAGCATGTGGTGAGCGATGGCCTGGACAGTGGCCGGACACGGCTCCTGCTCTCCTCGCTGTCTCCTGTGTGCTGCTGTGCCAGGCAGCTGGGCTGGCTGTGGGAACCAGCATGTCACACTGTGGGGTGGTGGCATGGCTCCATTCGGGTCTTTGCATCTTCCTCTTGCTGCTTTGCGCTGCCGTGCCTCAGTTTCCCTGCCTGAAGACTGTCCAGGCAAGCTCTTTGGGCTCGTGGGCCTTGGAGTAGCAGGTCTGGCACATCCCACAAGCTCCTAGTGATGTTTCATTTTCCAGTCACTCCCAGAAGACGAGTGCAGATCTCTCACTGGCTTTGCTCGTTGCTGCCTGCTGAAGTTGGCCTTTTCCAATGAGCGTTTAGAGCCCACACGGCAGGAGGGTTCCTGTGATCTGGAACAACAGGGAAACCAGCTTGAGTTGGATCTCTGGCCTGGCACTCAGGAGCTGTGTCGCTGTTTAAAAGCCAGCTTATGTGACCAGAAAAATGGTTGAAAAGGCTTTTCCCCAGCGTGGCTAATGCACAATTTCCCAGCCCTAGCCCGGGCTGGCGTGGCGCAGAGGCGGGCCGGGCTCGCCGCCCCTCGCCGCATGAATCACCGAGCCGCGGGCGGGTCCGGGAACAGATGGCTCCAGAGAGCGCTGACTTCAGTGCCTTGGCCCAGCACAGCCCCGGCCCGGCCTCAGCCACCCTCACTCGCTCTCCCTCATGTGCTCTTCCCCTCCAGATCCATCCCCTGGGCAGGGATGGAGAACGCATTGCACGCCGAGCTCTGGAGTCACTGGAGGGGGATACCAGCCCCACAGTGCCCAGGAAGACATTTCACTCATGGACAGCACCATTCCTTCTCCCAGAGGACCCCAAGCACATCCTTGACTCCAGCCCCACCACAGGCTCGTGTTTTCCACACCCAGTCTTACAGATCCAGCCTTGCCCAGGTTCTGCATTTGCCAAAGTCTTGCTCCTGGTTGAAGGGTTATGCAGGGTCAGGTAGTGGTGCTGCAGGTCCAGATGTTTTCCCTCTGCTTGGGATGGATGACTTTGGAAATTGGGACTGCATGAGCCCATTTCCCAAGGTCGAGAGAGAAGCAGAGGTGTAGGAGATGCAAACGCCAAGCAGCTGTTTCCAGGAGTTATTTAGGGATACAA
The DNA here is from genome assembly GCA_030060385.1 of Muscicapa striata striata. Lineage (NCBI taxonomy): Eukaryota > Metazoa > Chordata > Aves > Passeriformes > Muscicapidae > Muscicapa > Muscicapa striata. The sequence goes on along the minus strand of JAREIS010000261.1, from coordinate 222,063 downwards.
CAGCAGCAAATAAAGTTGTTGATGGCTGGTTACACCCCAGAAAGAAATTATTTCCTTCCTTCCTGGGAAATTTCCATTTCCATCAGCTTTGTCTGCCTCATCCCCAACCTCTGGGGCAGCCCTGCAGGCACACTCCACCCCAGGGGGAGGAATTATGCCTGCAGGGATAAAACCATCTCTGTTTATTTTTGCTCCCTTAATTACTGTGAGGGTAGGATGTGGTGGCAGGGGAGCAGAGCTGTGTCAGATTGGAGCACGGATCCGTGCCAGGCATGCACCATGCACAGCACCACCCCCATGACTCCTGTCCCACCTTTCTCCTTGCTCCACTCTCTGCCTTGATTGCTTTTATGGCTGCTGGGATCCAAGATACTGGCCAGCACTGTGTGATTATTGAAGCACTAAAGCCCTGAATTCTCTGGGGGATGCAGCAGACAGGGGAGGTGGGGAAGGAAGGTGGAGGAAGATGATCTACACCTGTGTTTACATCTTAAGTGAGACCCAACAGGACAAGGATAGAAATAGAAGCACCTGGGCTCAGAACTTCTTAATTTTTAGCCAGACTTCTTGGGAAGGGAAGGTTGGCAGCCAACAGGAAGGATTGGGATGGATGCAGGACTGGGATGAGTACAGGGCAGGGAAGGTCCATGTAGGTCCATGGCCAAATCTCATGTGCACCCACAAGACACAGCTCTGGCAGAGGAACCTGTGCCATTAGTGGGATGCCTGTAGGGACAGCCCAAGAGGGCTGTGTCACCCAGATGGCACCCTACCTTTCCAGGAACAGCTCTGGCTTTGTGATGGCAGTGCACAGATGCAGGTCCTCTCCTTCCCCAAGTCCTGGTCTGGGATGCACATGGGTTAGAAACCTTACACTGGTTTTCTCCTAGGAACAGAGCTGGAATTTGCCTTGCAGAAATGGAGATGCCAAAGCCTTGGTGTGCTGCTCTCCTGGCTGGGAGTGGGTGCTTTGGGTAGGGTCTGGGGTGCAGGTTTATGCTGCAGGTGGAGCCTCCCAGGGGACCAGGTAGAGGGAACTAGGGCAGGATTTGTGGCTTTACCCCAGTTTAGGATGTGAGATGCCATTGGGGTTGGAGTGGGCTCTGAGGAGTCTGCATGGAGCCCAGGGCACTTCTCTGGCTGGTGTTGGCCTGGATGTGCCAGTGCAAACCTGCACAAACATCAGGGTCCCAACACGGCTCTTCCACATTCCCCTTGCTCCCCTGGCCTGGCTGCCAGAGAGCTCTTCCCTGCAGGAGGTGGCTGCACACCAGGAGCTGTCAGAGCACCATGCCTTGCATTTATCAACCTGCTTCCAGAGCCTCCTGCAAGAGGAGATGCCAGGGAAAGGTAACGAGGCGATGGAGAAGCTGGCTGAGCTCCCTTTTTCTGTGCCGTGCTTAAGGGAGCAGGTCAGATTTGGGAATTCACTGCCTTTTCCCAAAGAAAAGTGTTGGTTGAGGGTTTTGTTTTTTAAGACACTGAAGGACTTTGCCAGGAAAACTGCAGAACTGCAGTTGGGCTCTCAGGGCAGTTGCTCACTGCGATCCACTGGACCCAAAGGAGGGGAGATGTGACTGGGGGGCCTGGCATGAGAGTGTCACCACCAGTCCTTGTCCTCCACTGCTTGTCCCCACTGCAGACACCTTCCAGATGTGCCCCAGTTGTGCACCAGACTTGGGGTTGTTTCTCTCTTGTGTGGGGATTGGGCTGTGATGGGGATTAAATGTCCCATGGGGAGGGGATGCTGGGGAGTCATGGATGTGCTGGTGGAGCTGGGTATTGTCCCAGGTGTGGGGTTGCTGTCACCCCCTCAATCCACCTGAAAGCTCTGCTGGGAAATATTTGTGAGCCAAGACCCTCTGAGGGATCCAGCCCAGGGAGCAGCCAGTCCTGGGAGAGATAAATGAAGGCCCTGAACTGCAGCAGGAGTAATAAAGGCATGGGAAGAGCTCAGTGATTCTATGCCAGCCCCAAAGGACCAGAACCCTGTAAATCTGGTCCCACAGGCCCTGCCACACTGGATCATGAAGGCAGCAGAAAGGGTTAAATGCAGTCACTGCCTTCTGCAATGTTAAACCCGAGATCGGCCCTTTTGTCGACCTGGGAGAAGAATTTGAGGTATTGAGGACCTGTTGCCAACCCTTAAATCTCTCTTTGGGCAGGAGAGTGGACAGTGCTGCCAGCACCAGGCAGAGGTGGGCAGGCTGAGGGAGCCATGGCCAGCATGTACCCAGGGCAGGAGAGATCCTGCATCCCCCATTGCCCTGAGCCCCCACACTGCAGCAGCCTCAGAGTCTGGGCTGAGCTCTCCTGCAGAGAGACAGGGTGCTGCTTTATAGGGGTTAAAATGTAGCCCTAGATGCATTTTTCTCTTTCCTCAACTTTTTGGCACCTCCAAAGGCACCCACAACACCTGGGTAGAAGGTGGCCAGGCTGTCTCAGGGACCAGGGATGGTGTGTGGAGGTCCTGCATCAGGCAGCTCATGGCTAAGCACAGACAGAAGGTTTTTAGGGAAGCTGAAACCTCTCTGGGAATGGCCTCTCCAAGCCCAGCAGCCACAAGGATGCTGTTGCAGGTGGCTGCAGTGCCAGCCTGGGTGGCAGACACCCAATAACCCGTTTGGGTGGCCGTGTCCCCAAGCCAGGCATCTGTCCCTGGGGAAGGCAGAAGGGCAGTGCCTGGGCATGGGCACTGCTGGCACCCGGCTCCCTTGGACAGGGCAGCTGCTCTGGGGTGATGCCCAGTGTTTTGGTGGCTCTGAGCCGGGACACCAGGAGGTTTGGGAGGATCTGCCCCTCAGTGGGGGCTGGCTTGGGCTCTAACTCCTGCCAGGTCCTGCCAGAGCCGTGGTCCCTTTGCCCACAGCCACGGGCTCGTTTTGGGGCAGAGTGGGCACCGCCCAGGGACAGGGGAACCCGCAGAAGGGCCCCTGTCTGTCTCCTCCCTTTCTTTGCTGTTTCTCTCCCCTTTTCTACCCCCCTCCCCCTTCCCCCCCGTCTCCCAGTCTGGCTCGCTCTAAACCAGTGCTGCGGGATCAGCTGATGCTTTAATACTGGCCCTGGCGACAGCTGGAGGATGCTGCTGCCTGCGGGGGCTTTGCTCAGAGCCACCCCCCTCCCTGTGCCCGATGGGGACCCTGGGGCTGTCCTGCACCGCCCGGGGGGCACCGAGGTGGGCAGCTGGCCAGTGTCCACCAGTTCAGTCTGCAAAGGGATGGGAGTTACTGGCGGGAGGGAATGAGTCCAGCCGCATTCCTCCAGCCCTCCCCGGGACTAGGGACGGGCACTGCCCAGAGAGGGAGTCTGTGCCATTTTGCCATGGGTTTTCCCTGCTGGAGATGGAGGAGAGGGGCGAAGGAAAGGAGGGGGTCTTGCCCCGTGGTCTCTCCGGCCGCGGTGCCAGGAGAGGCGGGCCGGTTTCTGGAGGAAGGGCTGCCTGTCCCCCGTCCCCCCCTCCTCCTTCCACCGGGGCTGGCGGCCAGCCCCGAAGTTGCGGCGAGGCGGGAGGACACACGTCCTGTCCTTCCACCGCCCCCGGGCTCCCCCCAGCCTCCATCCCCGCATCCCTCCCCCGCGCTCCTCCCGACCGTCCCGCCCGGACAGCCCCGCCGCTCCCGGGCCGGGGGAGATGGCTGCCGGGGCTCGGAGGTCGCCGAGACACCTGCTGCCACCGGGCCCCCCGTGCACACCCGCTCCGCTCCCGCTCCCTCCTTCCCCGCTGCCGTCCCTGCCTCCAGCCGCCGCTGCAGAGCCGCCGCCGCCGCCGCCAGGACGAGCCGGGACCGACGGCGGCCGCCGGAGCCCCCGCCAGCCGCGGGGCCCGACCCCTGCCCCGGGGCTGCCCCGCAGCGCCGGGAGCTTTGGCACAGCCCAGCCCCCGGTGGGACGAGCCCCGCCGGCGCCGCGGGGCATGTAGGCACCGAGCAGCAGCGCTCCCGTGAGTACCGGGCGGGCCGGGGGCGACCGGGGCCCGACGGGCTCCGCTGCCGCCCTGCCGCCGCCGCCAGCAACTTTTGGGGGTGAGGAGGTTGTTTTTTTGTGGTTTTTTCTGGGGTGGGGGTTTTGCCTGCCCGTCTTCCCCTATGCCTGAGCATCCCCAGCGCTCCTGCTCCCCATCCCTGGCACGGGACAGAAATGAGCCTTGATGATGAGCCGTGATCCCGGGCGCTGCTCTGGGGGGTGCTGGGGGGAGAGGGAGGCAGGAAAAACTGAGGAGACCTCCCTGGGTGTCACCACCCTGTGTCCCCCGCCGCCACCTTGCGTAACCCAGCTGCAGGCAGGACACTTGGCGTTTATTTTTGGTTAATCCATATTCGACCTTTTTAAGCTGCGTTTGGGTGCGTGCGTGTGTGGGGCCCTGAGCATCGCCCCGGCCCGCAGCCCCCGGCCCGCAACTGTTGCTGTCGGAGGCGCGGGGAGGAAGGGGAGGGTGAGGAGGAAGAGAAGGGGGATGCCGGGCGGTGACGGATGAAGGTTGAAAGGAGACGGTGCTGCCGGGGGCTGCCAGCGCTTCTCCCTCCCGAGTCATCCCCCCTGCGTGGGGACAGCCATGGGGATGAGTTTTCTTTGAGGAGGTTTTGCTGATTGCTTCCCTTCTGAGGGGCTTCATCGAGGTCTCCTTGCTCCACAGGGGTGTCCCCATCAGGGAAATGACAAGCCTGGCACATTCTGATGCCCTCCTCTGTGCCCCCTGTCCCCCCACACAGCTCCCACCAGGTCTGGCTTTGCTCTGTCCTTTCCGTCCATCAGCAGCAGTTCCTCATCCCCTGGCGTAGGCTGCGTTTTCCCTCTGAGGCTTTTTTTTTTTTTTTTTTTTTTTTTTTTGCGGGGATAAGGTTTCTCTTTCCTGAATGATATTTTGCATTTTGGAATTTTATTTCTCCCATTTCCGAGGTCAAAATATCTGCATGAACTCTCCCTCTCTTGGAACAGGGGAAGGAGCAAGGGCAAAAAATGAGGTTTAAAATGAGGAGCAAACTTTCCCTGTTGCATTAAAATGGCATTTCAGGGTCTGGTGAGAGTGAGGGTTCTGTTGGTGCCTTTAGCACGAGGTTTCTGTAGCTGTGGTGCACCAGGGGAAGTTGTGCCTAGGAAGGTGGTTAACCTGCTCAAAACTACCCCAAAGCAATAAAAAACAAGTGCCAAAACCACCAAGCAGCTTTGTGGTGTCCTCTGGTCCTTGGGGAGGCTGCCAGGAGGTGGCATTGCCTTGCCCAGGCTCCTGGCCATGGCCACCTTCCTCCTGATCCTGACTGGTGACTGGCCTTTCATTTGTCTGTAAAACCTCCCTTTTGGGAAAGTCTTTTCCCAAGGGACCAATTCTGCAGTGCTTCCTGCAAGGGGTTGGAAAATGTGGGTGTTCTTTGAAGTTGTCAGGGGCTTTGCTGTGTTGTGCTGAGCCCAGGAGCAGCCCCAGCTCTGGCAGTAGCTCTGGGATGGCTCAGTTTCTCCTCAGCCTCCACCACTTTCCTGCTATCTGTCATCCCCCCAAAAACCCCAAATTCTCTTGTACCCCTCTAGCTCATGAGAAACAATGTGCTGGAAACGCATGGTGTTAGCTGGGCTGGAGGAACTGGTTGCCCTTTTCCTCCCAAATTCGGCCATTTTGGAGCAGCCTTGTCTCCAACCTGCACAAGGAGCCCTTGCCAGCCACAGACTCTCTGGCCTTAACCCCTCCAGCCTCTTCCATGTCCACCAAAGGCTGTGGTGAGCCAACCTGACTCTGAGTGCTGGCACTGGATTCCTGGGAAGGATGGGAATTCATTGCCCTGGTTGTCTCAGCAGTGGCTGAACGATGGGATGAGCCCATGCCCACCTCCCCTCTGCTGCTGCCACTGGTGCTCTGGCTGTGAGGGATGGGGATATTTTCCACCTGTGGCTTGGTCCATGAGAAACCAGATTGCTCAACCCTGTCCCCAGTCCCAGCCAGGAGCAGGGGGTGACAGAGCTTGGCATGGCAAGGGATGACCACTGCTCTGTGCCTGGATTACTCAGTGCTGGAAGAGATTCCTGAGCTTGGACAAGAGCTGGGTTGAGGAAGAGGAGGATAAGGGCCTGGAGTAGGTGAGGTGCCAGGGCTGGCATGAGCAAACCCCATCAATCACCACAAGGGCCCAGAGTATATTTAAATGTCCTTGAGGAGGGCTCAGACGGGCAGTGCTGCTGGCAGGGCGGTTCTGTTTGTTTTGGGTGGCGTGCTGCTCCCCTTCCTCTCTGCTCGGGTAGCTGATGCCGGATTCCCAATGAATTATTTATCACAGGACTAAAAATACTTGGGAATTTGCAGTGAGGAGCAGGCAGTGCAGGCTGCCCTGCCACTGAGCTGGCCGTGCTGGAGCATGGGACGCTGCCAGCATGGCATGACTCACCTGCTGCCCTCTCTGGCCAAGGGGCCCTGGCTGCGGCCATCGGTGTGGCGCTGTGGCTCCTGCAGCTCCACAGGCTGTGATGTGGAGTGGGGTGGGGGATGCAGCCAGGTAGGGTGAACCTCCTGGGTGAGGGTGGGTGCTGGGAGTGGATGATTCCCTATGAAACTCACCTGGTTGAGAGAGATGCTGCCCAGTGAGCACCAGTGCCTGGACAGGTGCCCGAGACTTCCTGATAGCCATGGGGTACAGGAGGGAAATGTGTGGTTTGCGACCCTGTCTCTCTGGAGGCGACAGCCCCAGTGCTCAAATCTGCACCAAGCAGCTCTTGCAGGGTGCCCAGCCCAGCAGCTGTTGGGTTTATATCCTGCATTTTCAGCCCAACACGCCGGCAGCGTTTTCGCACCGCGCTGAAGCAGTGTCTGTCACTGCGGCAGGAGCTGTGCTGGGGTGCAGGTCACTGGGGCAGCCCAGACCCCAAAACCAGCTGGGACTCAGTGAAAGGAGCATCTGGCTGTGCTGGAGACACGTTAAGCAACAGCAGCTTTTAATTGCAAGTGACGTTTCTTAGCACCAGCTGGCACCTTGCTGCATGAAGCAACACTGGTGCGTGGCTGGTGCCACTGTGGAGAGCTGCTTGTCCCCCTCCCTGCTGCCAGCTTGGCATGAGGGTGACAGCCCTGGGGAAATGGGGCTCAGAGGGGCTTGGATACCCCCAGCCACAGGTTGGTTTTGCTGGTGGTCTCTGAGAGGTGAAATCCAGCACAAGGGTGCATCACTGTGGGCAGGGATGTGTCCCCCTTCAGGGGACTGTCACCCCAACTGCTGCAGCGTGAGCACCCACTGGCAGTGGGGAATTGGGGACCTGGCAGGGAGGATGTGTCCAAACAGCCCCTGAGAGCCTGGATTTGGGGTGCAGAGACACAGTGTGAAGGGTGTCCCATCTGGGTGGGCACTGCCAGCAGGGGGACACACTGCAGGTAAAGAGAAGAAGGAGAGCTGAAGGATGCTGTGGAAAACTTGGAAGGAAAACTTGGAGATATGGCGCCAGATAGGTGCATTGGTTGGGATTTTGTGGCAGAGAAGGTGCTGAGGTAGGGTGATGGGCTGGAGACAGGCAGCAGGACAGGCAGGGAACCAGCTACTCCAGTGACTGTGGTTTGCAAAATCCAAGAAGCAGGGTGCAGACCTGAACCACCCCTCAAGGGCAAAGCCTTTGAATATCGAAGGAGGCTGTCTGCTGCAGAGAGAGGCACCAAGGAGCTGCCAGCCCCTCCTGGCACCTCTTGCAGCTGTCCTGTCCCTGACTGAAGGGATTGTATGGACCAGTGTAGCTGTGCTGGTTTTGGATGGGATGGGAGGGAGATGATGGTGGGGACATGAGGACAGGGTGATGGTGGGAAGCAGGACTGGCTGTGAAGAGTCAGTGGTTGATGAGAGTGGAGACAAGTGACACAGCCCTGAGGGGTTCAGTGGGTGGTGAGTACTGCGGTCATTCCTTCACCACGTGCCCAAGGGATGGGGGTCCCCTGGTTCCCTGGGGTCAGCCCTCGGTGGTGACACCCCAGGGCAGTGCTGGGGAGGGCTGGGGCGGGTGGGCTGAGGCTCCTGAGGTGCGGCTGGATGCGAGGGGCTGTGTGCTGTGCCGGCAGGGACACGCTGGTGGACATGGGCAGAGCGCCGGCACACACTCTGCTACTGTGGATGGTGCTGGGCTGCTCGGCCGCCTTCACGGACATCCTGCTGCCCGGCCCCGAGGAGCCAGTGGTCAACGTGGCCGTGGTGTTCGGGGGCACGTCCTACCCCCTGCACATCCGCTCCCGCCTGAGCCCCCAGAGCTTCCTGGACATGCCCCTGGAGATCCACCCCATCACTGTTGTCGTCAACAACACCAACCCCAGCACCCTCCTCACCCAGATCTGCGACATCCTCGCCAGCCACAAGGTCCACGGCATCGTCTTTGAGGACAACGTGGGCACGGAGGCCGTGGCCCAGATCCTTGACTTCATCTCCTCCCAGACACAGGTCCCTATCATCAGCATCAGTGGTGGGTCTGCAGTGGTCCTGACCCCAAAGGTGAGGAGCTCTCTTGGTATTTCCCAGGGGGGATGAGAGAAATGAGGAACTGTTAGAGCAGGGCTGGAAGGCAGGGGAAATTCTGGGCTGCAGCCTTTGGGATCAGGGGCAGGAGTGGTGGATCAGTGGCAGTGTGGAGTGGTGGGACATGGTGGGACTTCAAGGAGGGGCCCCATTAATGGGATGTGGGAGAAGATCTCAACCTGTGGAAGGACCTTCCCTGGTGTGCTGCTCCCTGTGCCCACCACGGGATGCTGGGTTGGTGGCACTGGGGCAGTGGCAGGGTTATCACAACCTTATCTTCCTCCTTCTCTGCCCTGGAATGGCCGGGTGGGCAGCATGAAGAAGCCCTGCTCAGCTGTGGTGATGATCTCAGGTGTGGCTGACACAGGATTTCTGTCTTTGTTCCTCACTGCCATCGGACACTGTCAGTTACTGTCACCTGCCTGCTGGGAGCTGCTGCTGGCAGGGAGAGCTGGAGCCAGGCTGGAGGGTTCTGGGTGTGGAGATTTGGGTTGTCCCCTCATAGCAGCTCATCCCACCCTGCCTGGCCTGGTGCTGGAGGGGTTTCAGTGCTTGCTCTTTCCTGTGGCTGGGAACAGATTTTGTGCTTTTCTTGCCTAGTTCGAGGTCCAATCCTCCTGGATTGCATCCCCACAGCCCTGCCTGTACCCACTGGTGCTCATGGAGCACCTTGAGCTCATTGTGGGTGGGTGGCAGTGGGTGCAGGGGGCTCTGGTTGGTGCAGTGGACTCAGGTGGGTGTAGAGAGCTCAGATGGAGCCTGGAGCAATGGAAAAATATCCCTGGCTTTGCTGTCCGGGTGATTTTCTGCAGCTTTCTCCAGGGCTGGGTATTTCGGGGTCAGTGGAGGGATTTGTCTTCTCCTCCCTGTCTGGGATTCTCTGGGGCTCACCCAGACTACTTCTCTGGAGGTGGAGGGGGTCTGGGTGGCAAAACCCTGCTGCCAGCACGTGACCTTCGGCAACTGCCATTCGCTGAATCATTTAAGACAGAATCAGACCAATTAAGGCTTGCTAATGAGAGGCCAGATGGCCGGGGAGGTGGAGCGGGAGGGAAGGAGCCACACAGGCTCTGGCTGCAGGTAGTGAGATGAAGCAGGGATGGGATTTATGCTCCTGGCAGAGCTCTTGTCCACCTTCTTCTCCTGGTTTAAGGAGAATCTGATGATCTCCTTTGGAGGTCAGAGGAATTTTTGGTCAATATGCTAAGAGATGGATGTGAAGCTGCAGGAGTTGACCCTTTGCATGGGGTGAAGTTCTTTGGAGGAGGGTTAGTCTGATTTTGGGTGTCTCCAGCCCATGGACTGCACCAGTTCATGGCAATCTCGAACTTTTCATGATGGCAAATTCAAGCAGGCTTGCATGTGTGTGAGAGACCTGCATCATGATGCCAGAGCAGCCCCTGACCCCTCTCCTCCCCCAGGAGCCCGGATCAGCTTTCCTGCAGTTGGGTGTGTCCATCGAGCAGCAAATCCAGGTGATCTTCAAGGTGCTGGAGGAATACGACTGGGGCTCCTTCGCTGTCATCACCAGCCTCTACCCAGGCTACAACATCTTCCTGGATGTCATCCGCTCCTTCACGGAGGCCAGCTACTTCGGCTGGGAGCTGCAGGAGGTGCTCACCTTCGAGATGAGCCAGGAGCAGGGCAGCTCCAGGACGCAGCGGCTCCTGCGCCAGATCGATGCCCAGGTCCTCATTGTGTACTGCTCCCGAGAGGAGGCTGAGTATCTCTTCTCCATGGCGGAGCAAGCCGGGCTGGTGGGGCCAGGATACATCTGGATCGTGCCCAGCATGACAGTGGGCAACATGGAGGTGCCACCCTCCTCCTTCCCCGTGGGGCTCATCAGCGTGGTGACGGAGAGCTGGAAGCTGAGCCTGCGGCAGAAGGTGCGGGATGGCGTGGCCATCATCGCCATGGGGGCAGCCAGCTTCTTCCGTGCCCATGGCTACCTGCCAGAGGTGGGGCGGGACTGCTGGGCCCCCGCCAGGGCCACCACCACCAACACCAGCTTCTACCGGTGAGCACAGCGACCCCTGGGGTGGGTGGGGAACGGGAGGAGCAGGGAAAAGGAGAGGGAAGGGGCAGGGGAGAGAGGGATGGAGCTGGTGAGCAGCAGGGATGGTGCTCATGAGGGCTGCAGCTGATAGTCCGTGCCTCTTGGCTGGGATTCTCCTGGGGCATCTCCCCAGAGATCTCCCAGCATCTCTTGCCTTTTCCCATGTTTCTTGGCAACTCAGAACCCCTGAGGGTCTGTCATAGCTCTGTGGCAGTCTGTGCATCCTCAGCCCTGCAGTGGGCCATCATCATTGGTGCCTCTGTGCTGGAAGAGCTTTCTCCAGCTCCCCTCTGCCCCTTGCATGGGGGGTAAAGCTGGTCCCCAGCTCTCAGCCCCACATGTCTCCATGGGACCTGTGGCAGCCTGGCTGGAGGAGAAGGAGAAGGAGAAGGAGAAGGAGAAGGAGAAGGAGAAGGAGAAGGAGAAGAAGGGCTGTAGAGTGCAGGGCTGCACAGCCAGGGGCTTACAGGCTCTGTGTCCCACCAGGCACCTCCTCAATGTGACGTGGGAGCACAAGGACTTCTCCTTCAATGAAGGTGGCTACCTGATCAGGCCCACCATGGTGGTGATCACACTGAACCAGCACCGGCTCTGGGAGATGGTAGGACCCCCAGGCCCCCTGGAATGAGCACACTGCAGGGGGGCTGGGCAGGGTGAGCCTGGGGCCATGCACAGGCTGGGGTCCCACCCTGGGACCCACCTTGGGGTGGGTTGTACCATGCAAAACCCAAAAGTTCCATGGCTGGTCCCAAAAGTACCCATGGTGCCATGGTGGGGATTTGCAGCAATGATGAACACCCAAGCTCTGCCAAGAGTTTTCAGTTTTCCCTTGCAATTCAGCTGATAAGCTCAAAAGACGTCAGAAATGCAGATGCCCACCTCTGGAGAACAGCAGCCAAACACTTAGACCTGAAACAAGATGCATGGAGCGTTTTTTCGTAGTTTGAAAGTATTTGGGGTAAAGTTTGGCCAGGTTTGTGCTCACCTGAGTGTGAAGCTTGGGGCTCAGGAGGAAACACCTCACCCCCTGGTCGAGGGGTGCATGGGGAAAGGGATGCTGAGATGGGGCTCAGGAATAAGCCCCAAAAGGTGGGAGGATGGATATGGGGTTGCTGTGACCCACAGAGCCCAGCGCTGGGGTGACCGTGCGCTCTCCCCTGGGGCAGGTGGGCAAGTGGGAGAGAGGCATCATCCACATGAAATACCCGGTGTGGCCCCGCTACGGCTCCTTCATGCAGCCCGTGGTGGACAACCGGCACCTGACAGTGGCCACGCTGGAGGAGAGACCCTTTGTGATCGTGGAGAACACGGACCCCAGCACGGGCGTGTGCGTGCGCAACACCGTGCCCTGCCGCAAGCAGACCAACTCCTCCCGCAGGTGAGCAGGGACCTGCGGCTGGCAGCTCTGGCCACCACTCCCCTGGCACCTGGGCAGGGTGCTCAGAGCATCTGTTTGCTCCAACCTGTGGATGATACAACTGTCCCTGAAAAGGATCTCATACTCTGAGACAATGAAACCTTTAATGAGAAATGTTCGCCTCCCCCCTCTACTGAAACCCCTGTTACTATTTAGGATTTCTGTTGGTCTTTAACTTTACTAGATGACTGGTCTTTTCTCATCTAGAATCTCAAAGTAATTGGATAGTTCTCAACTTATAATTTCACTGGTTAGAACCTCAACCCCCCTAAACCCTATAAAACCCCCTTGCTATGCTATGTATCTGGATTTTGCTGGTAGAACCCTTCGAAGAAGGGAACCTCTACAGCAACTCCCAGGATCTCATTCCTGGCTAGCTGAGAAGCTGAATTCTGCCTCAGGGGCTCCTGGAGCCATCCAGACCCTGTAGCAGCCCGAAGCTAGAACCATCCTAGCCCAGGCAGCTACACAGCCCATCTTTCCTGGTGTGTTTCCAGTGGTGATGGCCTTGTGGATCCCTACACCAAGCTGTGCTGCAAAGGTTTCTGCATTGACATCCTGAAGAAGCTGGCCAAGACAGTGAAGTTCTCCTATGACCTCTACCTGGTGACCAATGGCAAACACGGCAAGATTGTCCGTGGGGTCTGGAACGGCATGATTGGTGAGGTAGGGATGGGCATGGCTCAGCCCCTGCTTTGGCATTCCCTGGAGAGCACCACTCACCCCTGACCTGGGGCTTTCCTGCTGAGGATGGGATTTGTGGTTGGCAGGGGACAGCTTGGCATGAGCTGCTCCTTGGTGGAGTGAGACAAACACTTACAACCCCACAGCACACAGCAGGTTGTGTCTGTGCCACTGCTCACTTAGGGAGCTGATTTAAAAAAAAAAAAAAAAGGCAGAAATTAAGGCTGGAAATACTGGAGATGAGGAAATACCTGGGGAAAGTGGTCTGGGTCCCTCTGCTTGTCCCACTGCCCATCCCAAGCCCACCTGCCCCTTTTCCAGGTGTACTACAAGCGTGCAGACATGGCCATCGGCTCCCTCACCATCAACGAGGAGCGCTCTGAGATCGTGGATTTCTCCGTGCCCTTTGTGGAGACAGGCATCAGTGTCATGGTGGCCAGGAGCAACGGCACCGTGTCCCCCTCTGCCTTCCTGGGTGAGCCCTGTGTGCCCTGTCTTTCTGCAGGTTCATCCCATGCTTCCTGCAAATGCAAATTGGAAATATTGTTCAGTTTTAATAACTTTAAAGGAGAAAAGTCTAAGTCATAAGGGAAGGGGATTGTGCTGTTGGCTTTGGAGCTTCTTCCTTCCCTGCCCGAATAATCCTTTTATTATGGAGATGGAAGCTGGAGACTGAGGCTGAGCTCAGTGGTTTTCTCCTCTTCATTTTTTGTGTGGAGGATGGAGGGTGGGGACGTGGGGGATTTGCCAGCTTGGAGCTCTGCTTTGGGGACACATCTCTGCCACTGTCACCAGAGGCAGTGGTTAAGACAAGTGTAGGAAACCACCAGTGCTAAAAGTTTTATTTAGTGAGCTTTATATCAGCAAAGCTGCAGCCTAGGAAGGGGATGAGACTGGCCAAGATCATCAGGAAATTCAGGCTCTCAGCTCTTGGCAAGGGCACAGCAGCAAAGTCCCAGCTCAGCTGGCTCTGGGCTCTTGTGTGGGGAGGGTGCAGGTGGGTGCTAGGGATGCCATGGAAGGTGGGACCATCAGCTGGGCACATCCTCCTCATCCCATCCCTCCACACCACGAAGCCCAAACTCCCACAGCAGCAGGGTCACCTTCACCAGCCCCAGGGCTTCCTGCCCTGGTTTGGCAGGGCCAGGGTCTGCTGTCCCCATGTCCTGTGTGTCCTGGCTCTGTGCTAATGAGCCACATCCCCGTCAGGGGAGGCCTCTCCTCCCTGACAGCAAAGGACGCGCTGACAGATGGAGCTCGGCGGCTGCGTGTTGACGGCTCGGATGCATCCCCAGTGCTCCTGCTGCTCCATCCCACATCATCTTGGGCAGGCAGGGGCTCACGGCCTGTCCCCACTCATGGGGGGCTCTCCCAAGGGCTGAGCAGGGCTGGGGGCTGGTTCTGTGCCTGATGCAGGCACAGTCCTGTGGCCAGAACCATGAAGGGGGACAACCTGTGATCCCATGGGAAACCCTCCTGCAGTGACCCTGGAGATGGGCTGCATTTTGTAAACACCTTCCTGTTGGTGAGAACCTGATTTGGTCTAGGCAGGGAAGCATGGCTGCATCCTCTAGCTCTGCAGCAACCCTCTTCCCTCCTGATTCCCTGAGGAGCTGTTTGGCCACGGTGCTGCCAACCTCTCCAAGGAGGGGCAACATGCAGGATGAGCCCCATCCATCCAGGAGGGCTCCTGGCAGCCCTCAGAGCACCAGGGGATGTCCTTGGAGGCTCACAAAGTCCTATTTGCTTTGCAGAGCCTTACAGCCCAGCCGTGTGGGTCATGATGTTTGTCATGTGCCTCACTGTGGTGGCCATCACCGTCTTCGTGTTCGAGTATTTCAGCCCCGTTGGCTACAACCAGAACCTCACCAGCGGCAAGAGTGAGTTGGGGAGGTGGGAGCTGGGTGTGGGGACACCCCCTGGCTGGGCTGACAACCCTCCCCTCTGTTCCCTGTCCCCACAGGGCCGGGGGGTCCCTCCTTCACCATCGGCAAGTCCATCTGGCTGCTGTGGGCTCTGGTCTTCAACAACTCTGTCCCCATCGAGAACCCCAAGGGCACCACCAGCAAGATCATGGTGCTCATCTGGGCCTTCTTCGCCGTCATCTTCCTCGCCAGCTACACAGCCAACCTGGCTGCCTTCATGATCCAGGAGCAGTACATTGACACTGTGTCGGGGCTGAGCGACAGGAAGGTGGGCTGATCGCTGGAGTGGGAACCCTAAAAAAATCCTTAAAAGATACCTTTTTGAAGTTACTGGCAGTGATATGTGTGGAGCTACACATAACTGCCAGTTGGCTGAGCATGAGTGCATGAGTAGAGGGCTGGCTGTGGGGAGGGGACATGCTGGGGACACACTGGGCACTGTGTGATGCCACCCCCTGGGGGTCCCCATTGCAGTTCCAGAAGCCACAGGAGCAGTACCCACCCTTCCGCTTTGGCACTGTCCCCAACGGCAGCACCGAGAGGAACATCCGCAGCAACTACCCCGACATGCACACCCACATGGTGAAGTACAACCAGCGCACTGTGGAGGATGCCCTCACCAGCCTCAAAATGGGGTATGGCTCCCTGAGATGGGGTATGGCTCTCAGAGCACCCCCAAATAACTATGGTTCCCTGGAATGGGGTACAGGACCTCCCAGATGGTGAAGGGACTTCTCAGCTGGGGTACAACCCCCCAGAAGATGGATGTGAGTCCCCCAGGCTGGATACAGCTCTCCCAGACAGGGTATGGCTCTGTGCATCTTCCCTGGATGAAGTTCAGGCCCCCCAAACAGGGCACAACCTGCTGCAGATGGGGTACAGCCTCATACAGCTCCTCTCAAAAGGGATGCAGCTCACCCCAGATTGGGCCTGGTTCCCCCAGAGTTGGATACTTCCCCTCCAAGTGTGCTTACAGCACTCCAGGATGAGTCAGGGACCCCAAGAGCCCACAGAACCCCCTCCAGAAGGGCTGCAGCTTTCTGAGAGGGATAGAGCTCCCCAAATAGACACAGTCTTCCCCCAAAAATGGGCTTTCAGACCCCCCTCACCCTTCCTCCTGTTGGTGGGGCAGGAAGCTGGATGCCTTCATCTACGACGCGGCAGTGCTGAACTACATGGCGGGCAAGGACGAGGGCTGCAAGCTGGTGACCATCGGCAGTGGGAAGGTGTTTGCCACCACGGGCTACGGCATCGCCCTGCAGAAGGACTCGCGCTGGAAGCGAGCCATTGACCTGGCCCTGCTCCAGTTCCTGGGAGATGGTGGGTGCTGTGTGAGCTCCTCGTTAGCCCTGCCCCATCCTCACCCCACTCCTGCCCTGCAGATTAACCCAGGGCACAGGGCTTTGGTCCTCAAACTCTGTGCAGCCTTCACAGCTCTCATCCTCATGGCAGGATGGCAGTGAGGGACTTCACCAGCTCCTTTCAGGGGGTATGAAATCCTCTGGATGACACCCACAAGGCTGTCATTCTCTCTGGGGGTGTAAAATCCTGGAGATGGCTGTGCACAAAATTTGAGGGTCCTGAGGAAGAGGACAGTAAGCACGGCCGACTGGCACATGGGTGGGAGACAGAGTCCTGAGAGGGCCCTGGAGAGGGACAGGTGGCTGGTGGGATGCTCAGGCCAATGGCAGCAGCAAGCACTAGGTGATTCCAGCTCCGGAGGCTATGGGGTCTCTTTATCCTCGTCCACCCACAGTAGGGTGGGAAGGGACAGGGATGTGCTTGGGAAGATGATTCTCAAGGGGTGGATTTTCACCCCCTGCACTGTTGTGCATGTCCCAGGTGACACCCAGAAGCTGGAGACAGTTTGGCTGTCAGGGATCTGCCAGAATGAGAAGAATGAGGTGATGAGCAGCAAGCTGGACATCGACAACATGGCTGGGGTTTTCTACATGCTGCTGGTGGCCATGGGGCTGAGCCTGCTGGTCTTCGCCTGGGAGCACCTCATCTACTGGAAGCTGCGTCACTCTGTCCCCAAGTCCCACAAGCTTGACTTCCTCCTGGCCATCAGCAGGGTGAGGGATGCTGCCAGGGGCTTTCGAGGGGCCCAGATGTCTTCACACGGTGTCACAGGGGTGGACACAGCTTGGTGGGCCCTTCCTTTGACCTGCATGGGAAGGACTGGAGATGTTGATGTGAGATCTTGGTGACAAAAGCCAGCTTTTGGGGAAAGGGCTCAGTCCTGGGAATGACCCCACATTCCTATTATCATCCCTGGGGGAAAGGGTGATAGAGGATGGTGTCACCCATGCTGACAAGTGCTGGGGATGCTGGGGAGGGGCTTTGAAACTACGTCAGCCTCAGCAGCAAGAATTCAGCTCAGCAGGGTGGTGTCAGGGGGGCAGGACCCCACTGACCTTGCTGACAATGAGGGGGGCCCATTTCTTCCCACAGGGCATCTACAGCTGCTTCAGTGGGGTGCAGACGCTGTCGAGCCCTGGGCGGGCATCCAGACCCGATGTCACTGCCAGCTCGGCCCAGGCCAATGTGCTGAAAATGCTGCAGGCGGCCAAAGAGATGGTGCAGACAGCCAGCGTGGGCGGCTCGCTGGAGCAGGCCACCCGCACCATCGAGGACTGGAGCAACCACAGCGAGCGCCTCCAGACCACCTTCTCGCTGAGGACACCCCAGCTCGTGGTGCAGAACAGCACCGGCGCACACCGGGGGCCCCCCTCCAGCCCGCACCCCGCCGAGCGGCTGGGCAGAGCCTTCGCTGCCAAGGGTGCTCCCCTGGGGCTGCCGCTGCCCCAGCCCATCCCTGTGGACCCCCGTCTGCACGGGGAGGAGAACTGGAGAGGGGAAAACGAGCACCCCCGCCTGATACACCCCCTGAAGTTTCGGGGTGGCTGTGTAGGGGATGAAGCCCTCACTAATTTCCCCCACCTCCTGGTGAAGACTTCTCCAGGAGGGGATTATGGGGAGCAGATGCTGGTGGGGAACCATATCGGGGCTCCCCTCCCGCCCCCCACATCCCCCAGGGACCTCCCACCGCCGGACATCTACAGGGAGCACAAGCGGCCGTCGGGCCGGGGGGAGCG
The DNA here is from genome assembly GCA_030060385.1 of Muscicapa striata striata. Classification (NCBI taxonomy): domain Eukaryota; kingdom Metazoa; phylum Chordata; class Aves; order Passeriformes; family Muscicapidae; genus Muscicapa; species Muscicapa striata. The sequence goes on along the minus strand of JAREIS010000261.1, from coordinate 204,415 downwards.
GCAGCAGAATCCCCCCGCGCTCCCGAGGGACGGCCCGCACGGGGGCTCGGGGACTCTGCCCCGGCTGCTCTCGGCAGCCGAGAAGAAGCGGGAGCTGGGCAGCGCCTTCCTGCCTCCATCCTGCTCTCGCGGAGCCTTCCCCAAAGTCACCAGGACTTGCAGAGCCCGGGGCGAGCCGGCGCGGCCGGAGGCGGCGGCGATGGAGCGGGAGAAGCTGAGCCGGTGGGCGAGCGCGGCCAGGGCGGCCGGGGAGCGCGGCGACAAGCGGCGTGCCGCGGGGCTGCGGCGCTGGGGCCGCTCGCCCGCCCGCCCGCTCCGACGTGCCCGACCTCTTCCCGAAGCCGAGGCCGGGCACGGCTGCGGCTCCCGCTGCCCACAGGCCACTGGCCGGGTGCCACCGCACTCGCCCGTGACCAGGCTGCCGTCCTACCGGGAGGCTTGCCGGCAAAACCCCCGTGCCACCGCCACCGTGCCGGCGTGCGCCCCCCACGCCTGCATGAACTCCTACGCCAACCTGCCCCTCTACGCCAGACCGCTGTGGCGGGGTCCCCGCCGCTCCGGGAGCGCCCCGGGCTGCAGCGCTGCGAGCGGGGCTCCGGGCGCTGGGACAGCGCCTGCAGAGACTGCGGGAGGCGCGGGGAGCCGGCCGTGCTGCGGGCGGACAGGAGGGACCCGCCGCTGGCCCGCGGGCTGGCGAGTCCCTGCGCCGGCGGGTCCTGGCGGCGGGTCTCCAGCCTGGAGTCGGAAGTGTGATGGGGGGACAGGGGAGTGTCCGCACCCCTCTGCCCGGGTGTCCCCACGGGCCAGCCAGCGGCTCTCGGCCGGGCTCCGCCTGCCGGGTCCTGCTCCGCCGGCAGAGGGATGCTCCAAGCGGCTCGGCGGGTCCCGGTGCGCTCTTTGGGGGAGTCACGGGGAGCCTGGCAAGGGCTGGTACATGCTGGGTCGAGTTCTCCGTGGCGGAGCCGGTATCGGGGACGCCAAACGCGCCGCCGCCGTTTCGCCGTCACGTTTTGGTTTCATTCAAAGGACTCGAAACGCCATTTCCAGGTCATTAAAAAGACATTTTCAGCTGCCTGGGGACCCTTCTTCCATCCTCCGGGGCTGCCCTTGGCTTCATGGATTCCCATGAATATTCATGGTCTGTGCACCCCGTCCCCGTCCGTGTCCCGTTACTGCTGAGCCGCAGCAGAGGCTCGTTCCACCGGCAAAAAAAAGCTGGAAAAGGAAAATGGCAACGGCTCCGAGGGTTTAATTAGGAGCCGTCAGCCTGTGCAGAGGCTGGGGCCGAGCGCTGGAGCCGGGGTTCATGCCCCCTGCTCAGCTTTGGGGTGTTGGGCACTGCTGGCCCTGGGCTCGGCTCAATGAGCGATGCTGTCACGGCTGCAAACCGCAGCCTAGCAGGGATCTCCAGCAGCCCCAGGAAGGTGTGCTGTGGGGAATGAGAAAGGGAAAAATTCCTCCCACCTTCGCAGGCTGATGGAGCCATAAATCAGGTGTGATAGATGAGCCGGGTTTAATTCTTCTCTTCTTGTACGTCTGACACAGCCCTTTCCCTGCCGGGCTGGGGCGCGAGCAGAGGCGGCCGCGACTCTCAGCAGCCCCAGGCAGGGGACAGGGGCTTTAGGAAATGGCCACTGAGGCTCCGGGAGCCCCAGGGCTGTACCGGGCGGCTCCAGCCCCACCCCAGAGCAGCACCACCAGGACCACAGAGCTGCCCCTGGCTGTCACAGGGAGATGCCAACCCTCAGCCCCTCTTCTCAGCTGGCATCGCCTTCCTTCATGAGCGTCTCCCCGGGAAGCTGCTCTAGAGTCCCTTTTTTTTTTTTTTTTTTTTTTTTTTCCTCTATTAAAACACAACCGTTGGGTGTTGCTGTAGCCACCGAGCAGCCGGGGCCGGTAACAGCGAGGGGACAACGGCAGGGACATCCCAACCCTGCCCCAGGGAAGGCTGCAAAACCCTGAGGAGGTCCAGAAGGACCCGGCCACGCGTGGTCCAGGCTCAAATGCATTGGCAAATCTGGCTGTCCATCCATCTGTCCATCAATGCATCCACCCATCTGTCCGGGGTTAAATCCAGCCAGTCTCCCCATCCCCCAGCCTGGCTGCCATCACACACTGGTGCCGGCGCTTTAATTCCCTTTACTTATTTATCATCGCAATTGTCTCTTAATGGCTTTGGCAGCCCCTCCAAGCCTCCTGGCGAGGGTGGGAGGTGCTGGTGTATAAATAAAAGTCATAAATAAAGAATCCGATTGAAGAGGAGGGTATTAATACAGGCTGCCACAGGTGATGGCACCCATTCACCCGGGGCAGCTCTTCCAGCAGAGTGCCCCAGATGCCCCCTGGAGTGACAGGCTGGTCCCCAAAAAGCTTCAGTGCAGCCTTAGGAACTTTCCTCAAATTGTGGCTCTTTGGCTTGAGGAAGTCAGCACACACAGCTGCAGTCAAACCTCAGCTGAGGCTGGGACTGTGACAGCAAAGGGGAGCAGAAAAAGGAAAAAAAAAAAAAAAGGACTAAAAATCCCCAACCCACGTTTTCAATTAATTAGTGATGTCCCTGGTGACTCAGCAGAGGCCAAATGGAGCTGCTTCATGTTTTATAGAAGGGCTTTGCTGCAGGAGGCTGAGGACAGCAAGGGACAGAGCAAATGGGGTGCAGGGGGTGCTCCCAGGGGAGGTGGCCCCAGGGTTGGGTGTCAGCACCCAGTGTAAGGCCAGGGCTATTCTGGGTAACTCATGTGAATGCCCAGGTCCCTAGCCACCACGGTGGCATTTGCAGAATCATCTTTACATGCCCATTGGGATGAAAAAGCAGAGTTTTTCACCCATTCCTGGTGCCAGGCACTGGGCACTGGTGGGAAAGATGTTTAGGGCATGACCAGTCCAGTGCAGGAGGGATCTGTGACCCTCAAGGACCAAGGAAGGACTGAGCTGCTTCTGCAGCATTTTCCTGCTCATGGGTACACCAGGGACAAACCTCCAGGGAAGCAGCAGTCTGGAAGCACCCTCTGGCTAGGCTTTTCAAAGAAGGGCTGGGTAATTTAGTGTTTAACAGACGTTGAGGGATATTATTTCTTTTTGGTGAAATTGTCTAATCAATCACTTTTTAATTCAGCCTGCTCTGGCACCCAGGACACCCCAGGAGGCTGTGGGCTGCTATGCAGAGAGAAACAAGGCTGGATCACGGCTGGGCACCCTCCTCTGGGGCTCAGCCCCACTGCAGGGGGCAGGCAGTGTCCCCCCAAACCCATCCCCTGCCATAGCAGGACCATAGCAGGTCCTATTTTCACTGCCCCATTGCTCAGCATCGTAAAACCCATCCTGATGAGGAGGGGGGAACAAAGCAGGACAGCACAGATCGGGCACTGGGAAGGGGTTCCAATGGCAAGGACATGCTGGTGCTGCTTTGGGGAGATGGTGACTCAGGTTAGAGCAGGGGGAACTGGTTAAATCACAAACCAGTGACACATAGGGGGACAAGAAGGTGCTGGGGACAGCTGCCATGCCTGTGCCCAAGGATGCCTGAGGGAGCAGCAGGTGTACTCACCTCCTGCTTCCTGCCTCCTGCCAAGGCCAAGCCATGGCACAAAACCTTCCCCAGCTGAGACTCTGCAGCAGGTGCCTGTTCCTGAGCCACTGACAGCTCCTGAGCTCCCCAAATCCATCCAGGGAAAAGGCTGGTGAGCACTTTCCCCAAACCTTCAAACAGCTGAATCCTCTCAGGGAGACACAGCTCCTTGATGGTGGTGAAGCTTTGCCTAAAGCTTCTTCTCAGGTTCAAAGTTTTTCTTTCCCTGGCCATTGCTCTTCCAAGTGCTGCAATAGACTGAATTCCTCCCCGATTGCCAGTTTGGCCTCAGATTTACAGCCCAAACCCCAGAATCTGCCGCTGCTCGTGAGGTCCTTCGAGAGAATAACAGCAGAAAGTGTTTATTTCCATCATAAAAATCTGCTTTAATATTTTAACATAAATCAAGCTGCGCTTTATGGTGATAATAAATTTGCTGGCAGAAACTCCTTTGCAGCCTGAGGCAGCAGAGAAATTCAATTTGTTTGGCTTTAAGTGTAAGGAGCCGTAATTGAGAAGGGGAAAGTACAGATGTTTTAATTGAGTTTGCAGAGTTGCAGTAGGCTAATAGAGAAGAGGTGAGGGTCTCCATTAGCCTCTCCACTTGCCATTTCTCCTTGACCTGCAGCCCCATCCGTCATGGCCATCCCCTCCAGGAATAGCTGCTCCGTGCCTAAGCACGAGGAAGAAAGGGATGGAAAAAGAAGTCAGATCAAACCAGATGTATAATGTACATTTTATTGGTTTTAATCCCATTTTTTTAAAACTAATTACAGTCAGGACAAAGCATCACGTGTGAATCTGCAATAATGGATTGTTAGTGCTGATAATGGCCAAATAAAAATAGACTTATTCGTGATGAGTGAGAGGAGAGAGCTTGTGCCCTGCACCATGGGGTCACGCAGCATCCCCTCAGCCAGGGCTGGCTGCACTAAACCATCCCCTTCCTGCTTCCTCAAGTAATTTTTAAGGCATTGCTATGTCATGTTTTATATGAAAAATGTTCTTTGCTGTAGAGCTTCTTTCTGTTAATCACCCCAATTCTTTGGATATATTTGTTTTGCTGCTGTGCAAGGACAGCAGGTGTCTGGGAATTCATGGTTATTTATTTGAGAAGCACTCATGCTCCTTGGGGAGCACAGCCCTTCCCTGTAAGGAACTGTGGCAAAGGCTGGGGCTGGAACACAAGTCCCTCAGCATCCCATTGCATCCAAATCCTGGATCCAAGCAGCTCTTGGAGGAGCAGCCCCTCAGAAGTCACTGTCACACATTTTTGAGGGGGAGAGGGGTACACACAGGCCAGGGAAGAGAAGGCACATCTTTAAATGCAAGAGATGGTAGGAAAGAGGGTGCCAGGCTAGGCTCCCTCCTGAGAAGGGAAGGGAGGGTGAAAGGAGATGAAATTAGAGAACAGCCCTGATGCCTGGCTGCAGAGAAATGTGAAGGCAAGAGGCTGAAATGGGCACGTGGAGGGCAGGGGCTGAGCCAAGGGCTTTGCAATGCATGGGCAGCTCAGGGCAGACAGCCCTCAGCCCCTCCATGAACCCACACCTGCACACTCATGCAGAGGAACAGCCCCCTCAGCATCTCCAGCTTCCAAAGGCTCATTTCATCAATGCATTCCATTCTCCTGCCAGCTCTGCCCAGCTCCCAGCTGCCACACAGGTGGCTCCCAGCACAGCTGCCCCATGAGTCTGCCCTCCAAACTACTGCTTCCTAAACAAGACACCAGCACCAGATACCTGTAAAATACCTTCTTAATTTGGTACTGAAGATGCCACATCAGCTTTCCAGAAGCACTTGGGGATGTTTAAACTCAATAGCAGGAGCTGCCAATGCCTGTTTAGGATCAAGCTGGAGAGAAGATGAACAGTCTCTCCAAATTCTCTCCAGGCAGCTCGGCAAGGACACAGTGGCGGTGCTCAGGCTTGAGAGGTGCAGGGTTTTGCTTTAAAAGCCATGAAGTGGTTTTATACAGCTCCAGGTACTTGCATATTCCCCCAGGAGGAGCACTTCAGGTCATATGGAAACCAGAAAGTCCTACTTGAAAACAGAGCTTGATTAAAAAGAGCTGCAGTTCAAAGCTTGCTTTAGAGAGCAATGACATTTAATATTGCAGCAAGTGCAGAGGGCAGGAGGATCTGCCATGCACCTGGCTTTGAACCTGCTTTGATAACAGGGGGTTTAAAATAGTTCAGGTGAAAACTTTTTAAGTTCTTCCTTCTGTCAGGAAACCCCTATGATCTGTGCCCCAGGGCTTCTGAACACAGGACTCAGTGACAAAGTGCAGTGTTACAGTGACCATGGTCATCCTGAAAGCAGAGACTCTCCTAGAGCTGCCTAAGGTAGGAGCAGCCCAATTCTGAAAGAAGCAGAGCAGGAGCAGCCCCAAGCCCACCTTAACCCTGTGCAGAAACACAAGAGGGGGAATTCAAGCCCAGCTCCAGCAGGGTTCCAGGATTTGCTGCCTTGCTTTGGGAGCTCTGCTGCTGCAGGCAGGGCTGAGGCAGGGCACAGCCGCTTCCTCCTGGCCCCGGCTCATTCCCCTGAGTTAACACCCACCTTGTTTCAAGGCTAATTACCCAACGAGGGAGCCGGGAACGCATCACTGTGCACAGCCAGAGCCTCCCGCGTGTCAGGACTGGGTAATTAGCACCTCACACCGATCCCAATCCCACTGCTGGAGTCAGGCTGCTTGCACCAGCCCCGGGCAAAGAAAGGAGAGAAAGGGAGAAGGGCTCTGCCACTGGAAAGCTTTGAGTCCTGTGCCGGTGCTCATTTCCTTTCCAGTGGGAAGAGCTGTGTCCCTGCATGCAGAGGGGCATTGCTCTGCCCAACCGAGCTGCCACAGCACAGGCAAACAGGATGGAAGTGTGAATGTAAACTCCCAGGCTGGAGAAATCCAGCTCTAAGCAAAAGATCCCCAATCCCAGGCAATGTGCACAAACATGATAATGCTTCTAGAAAAAGAAAATGTAACAGCACAAAATTATTTCCTTCTTAATTAGGTCTATTTCTACCCTTACGTTTTCCTTCAGCTGGCACAGGAGATTGGTCTGAGGGAGTCTCAGCAGAAAGAAGAGACTCAGTTATCCCAAACTCCTGCTGGATTCTGCACAGCACATTCCTGCCTTTGGGAGAAGGGACATTTAGTGATGCAGCCAAGGCTGTCTCTCTCCTGTGTGCCGAGACCTGCAGCACACAGAGAACCACAGAGGGACAGACAGAGAACATGCTGCTCTGACAGAGCCAAAGGCAGGAATGGCTGGACACTGGCTAACGGTGTAGGCTGCCAAGGGCTCAGCCCCAGGGCTTTGTCTGAGAACCAGAACTGTAACAAGGCTGAGTCCACTCCACCCACACCCAAAGTGGAGTGAAGAAAGTCTGTGTCACCACGCAACAGCCTGGAAACTTCCCTTCATACTGCCTCTCCCCCTCACTGCAGAGTTCCAGAGGGGGAACTGAAATGCCGGAGTCTCTGGAGCTCCATCAGAGCTTTGACTCACTCAGGACAATGTTTGCAGTCACAAACACGAAGCAAGAGAAACCCCAGATGAGCACAAACACAATCCAGAAGCTGTGCCGGAAAGGGGAGAGGTGCTTGTTCACTGTCCCGCTGCCAAAGACCAGCTGGGTGTCCTTCCTGCTGCAGTAGGCGAGGAAAGCCGGGATGAGATACTGGATCCCATTGCCAGCATAGGCTCCCGTGATCCCCACCAGGGACTCCAGGTCGTGGGTGCAGAAAGCCACCAGCACCGGGGGAACCAGCGTGATGGCAGGGAAGACAATCCTATCCACCAGCCACGGGTAGGTGCCCCCCTCTCGGTGGAAAAGGGTCTTCCAGTTGTTGCGCAGGGTCACTGCGATGATGGGGAAATTGGTGCTGATGGTGAAGACCGGGAAGAGGCCCAGGAAGTAGCGAATGAAGGCCACGCTGATGATGTCACAGTTGGTGAAGTTGAGCGTGTACATGTCCATGAGGGTGTCGTTGCGGAAGCAGTAAATGGCGGTGAAGGACAGGAGGCTGTAGAACGCCAGGATCAGGATGTAATCCAGCAGCACCAGCTTGTTGACGTGCTTCTTCTTGGAGATGGGGGTGATGAGGGATGGCAGGGAGTGCTGGCACATGAAGGAATAGACGCACACCCCAAACAGGTTGCGGATGCCCGACAGCTGGGCCATGGATGGGTGACCTTCAGCTTGGCCTCTGCTGATGCGGATGAGGGCCAGAATAATCATGAGGATGAAAGCTGGAGAGAGAGAGAAGGTCTCAGGTCAAGCCCAGGCTCCCACTCCTCATGATCTCCTCCCACTGCACTGGCAGTCCTGGCACCAGCTCTCTCCTGCTATGCAAGAGCATCTCCTTATCTCTTTGATGCACCACCTTATCTGAGAGTGCTACATTAAAGGCAAGGTGCACAGGAATTAATCATGATTTGCTGTCAATGCCAATCAGCAGATAAGGGAATGGGCTCAGGCATCTCCCTCCAGTCCCCTTCCCACAGGGACTCACCCTCCCACCCCCAAGAGTACAGGGCTGCACTGAGCCCTTCAGAAGCAGAAGGCTGACATAGCTGGTGAACCCTAACCCCTCAAGGGTTTTGGTCCATGGATGCTTCTGCCACACACACACAGGTTAAATACCATCATTTCAAAAAGGCTCAGAGATGTTTGAGCTCTGACTTGGCTCCAACCAACCCCAGTAATAGTCCTACACATTTCCAACTGGACTAATGTTTTCAAGACCTCCCCTATGTGCACAGGAGCAGCAGCTACTAGCAAGCTTTCCTGTCCCTAGGATCTGTCAAGCATGATAGAGCAAGAACTAGCCAGCCATTTCCTGGGCAGGAGGAACAGGCTGTCTGTAGCTAATCCCAGGGTGGAGAAGCCAGTCTGGAAGGGACTAAAGCAGCACTGAAAGGCTGCTATTAAAATTCATTGTTTCTAGACACAAAGTCTGCTCGTCTACCCATCACTTATGTCAGGAAAAAGCCTAACAACATTTTACAAAGCTTATTACAAATAACAATGTGCCAGGGACAAAATGAATTGAGGAGATTGGGCTAATGCCCTTATTACTTTGAGGCTGAAAATTTGAGCCAGAGCAGTTACTGTGAGACTTTCATTCCTAGCATGGCATATAAAAGCAGCAGAAAACTAATTCTGGTGTTACAAAAATTGCATCAACCTGGGAAAGATGATCATCAGCTGCTGGAGTTAACAAGTAATGGGGAGAAAAGGACCTGCCTGGCAGGGTAGCAAGCAATGAGATTTACAGTCTGGTGCTGCAATGAGTGAGCCACTGTGGCTTGCACAGAGCTGTCCTTGCACCAGTCTGAGGCACAGGAACAGAGCTGTGAATTATCAGGTAATGAAAAAATCAACAAAATGCTGAGACAACTACTACAGACAACTTTGAATGTCATTAATATAAATCCAGAGGAATTAAGCAGAGCAGTGCACAGTTCAAGTGCATAGGAGGCTGGCACCAGTGCCAGGAGCTGGGCAGGCTCACCATGGGGTGACAAGATCACGGGCTTGCTCTGTGCCCAGTCCTGCTCCCAACAACAGGCAGTTGGAGATGGGAAACCCTGCCAGGGATGGAGCTAGGGAAAATAGTTACAGACCAGTTAATGAATGCTGCCTCTTCTTGTGCCCAGCAAGATCAGATTAACCTCCCTGAACATTGCCTCCCATACACCCCCAGCACTCCCAAAACCCTCTCTCAGAAATTCATGTTCTCCTGCAGCAAACACCAGCTCCATGCTGAACCCTTCCCAAGCCACACGCTGCATTTCATCCTGTGCTGCCTCAGGAAACCTCTTCCAGTTGGAAAACTGTTTTCCAGTGGCAGGACAAGTCTACCAGCCCTCCCCAAACACTGCACTGACAGCAGCACATCCATTCCTTCACGGTACCACGAGGCCAGGTTGTTTTGGGAGTGCTGGGCTCTATTTCCTCCCCAAGGGCAGACACTGAGAGCTATGGAAGGCAACAGCTCATTGCTCTGGGGGTGTCCAATTCCCCCTGCCTTCACTCAAGCCCAGCAGGTGAGGGGCACTGTCAACAGGGGTACAGTTATTGTGCCTTCCCCACGGCTCTCCAGAGGGGAGGTGCTTGCCTGCCATATCTGTTCAGCAAGAGATGCAGGAAGAGCTGTGTTCCAGCTGATGTGCCATTGCTGCACTCCCCAGGGCTGCACAGGCTACAAGGAACAGGAAAAGATGCCCTGAGCAATAAGACAAAGCAGGCTGGGCAGCTCTGGAAATGTGCTGAGACTGTACCTTTCCTTCTTGCCTGGGAGAGGTGGTCAGGCTCTGCAGCCCCATCCTGTGTCTGGGCTAAGACATGACTCAGAAGTCTCACACCTCTTCCCCTGCACACTAGACACTGAATCTTCTCATGCTCTGCCCAACACAGTAACGAGTGACCTATTTCCATCCTCCAAATCCACTCTCACCATTGGCTCAAAGCCCCACTTTCTGCACCAGTGCCAACAGGACCAGGTCAGGGGAACTTTCAGGCAGGCACCCCATCCTTGGAGCATCTCCCACAGACTCTCCTCTGCCTTAACTTGTGCTTTTCTGGCAGGGAACACAGAAGGAACAGAATTTTTGTGGACTCCTTAAATGATGGATGGTCTTTGGCTTAAGCAACTAGAATTTAATACATTTGTTTTTCATTAAATATGCATTTCAGAAATTTATTAGAATTACAAGGAGTGAGGATCCAATACTAAGATCCAAACTAGTTTTGCTTCCAACAAGGCAAACTCTACTTCCCCTGCCTGAGCCCTGGTGCTCTGCAGATGCAAGATCCTTGAGAGAAATGGTGCTGGGTAAACTGGAAACCTCCCCTGCATAATTCCAGCCTCAGAAAGGACAACAAAAGCCCTGCCCCATGGTTGTTTTCTCTCAGTCCCTGAGGCAGAAGAGTTTCTCACTCCTGGAACTGGAGAGCTAAAACACTTGCCTGTCAAATTTATCTCTGTCCCTGAGAGGAGGCGAGCCAAAAAATGAAACTCTGAAACCTAGATATGGTTTGGATGATAAGTCAAAATGAAAAGAAGATGACAGGCTGATGGACAGGCAGCTTTGAGCAGAAAAGAGGCAGCACAGGATCCTCAGGCACACAAAAAGCTCCCACTCACATCCCCTACCCAGGACAGCAGGCTGAAGGCAGAGTCACACAACACTCTTTCATGTCACCTACTGTTGTCACATCAGCAGTCCAACAACATTCCTTCAGCACAAGGATCCTGGTGAAGTAAGACATGGATTTACAAAAAAACCCTTGATGGGTTCCTTTCCACACAGAACAGAGAACACAAGCAATGTGTTCAGGTATGAAACACCTTCAGACCATGATCAACAGCACCCAGAGCCACAAAGCAAGGTCAACAGTGATGGCACCATGGATTGTTAGCTGGTTACATGAAAAATTTGTTTTAAGCCTTGTTTTATATAAATGCTTAAAAAGTAACCAAGGGTTTTGCTTGTCCTGATTTTTCCAGTGTTAAACCCACTCCAAGCCCTCACACCACAGGCTTGTCAGTCAGCAAGGCACAGAGGCCACTTCTTGTCTCATCTTGTCTCCTCTAGATGTTCAAGCATCATTTTTAGTGAAGGATCTAAGTGAGCCTGAAGAAAAAAATAAAGAGGGGCTACACCATGAAGGAAAATTGTGATGAATCTCATCCCAACCACCCAACTGCCTCTCCTGCAGACTCTCTTTGCTCCCACTATTTGAAGAGCAAATGATCTTCTCAGATACAGTCAGCTACTGCTGCCTCTCCTGCTTGACTAAGATGTTGATTCAGAGACAGGGCAGTTCTGCTCTGGTTCTTGCAGGTGAAGTAAGGATGAATATGGATGAGCAGACATCCAAAGTAGTACAGTTTGGGAAATATGGGAGTCTGGGGATATTAAGAAATACATTTTTGTGCATTTTGATAGAAACATAACAGAGCTGCAGAGAAGCAGTGAAGATAATCTAGCCATTCTGAATTTCAGGATCGTTTTACAGAGTCAGAGAAAACACCTCTGTAAATGAAAAATGGTGTTTGTACATGAGCTTCATTTCTCTGCAGAAAGGCTATTGCAGAAAAAGAAAATAAGTCCAAGCCTCAGACACATTTTTTTTCCCTGTCATGGTAGGTTCCTGCAAGAACAGATGCTCAGAATGAGCTTCTGGTTTAACCCTCCCTTGCATCTCTGCAAGATGTGAGAAGTACTTGTGAGATGTTCCCATCTTCTCCAGCCCTGTCCCTACTCCCATTCCTCCTCCTACAAGGAAAGCCTGGAGAGAACATCACCACAGGTGCCTGCCACATTCCAGGGAGCAGAGAGGCAGTGGTGTGCAGCCACCCCACGCCTGGCTGCTCCCCTACCCCCAACCATTTGTCTGAGCTGGTGCTGCCATGACACATTTGTGGCAGGGCCATCCGTCACTGCCGGCTGAGGGTGTGACAGAGCTTTCCTGTCCAAGCAGAGAATCAATATGCCAGGAAATAATGATAATGGATCACCCTATCCCAACACACAGCACTTCCTTCCCTTTTCATACATTAAGCAGCATGATGGATTCCAAGAGGAAGATGTTTTCAGGAGCTTCCTAAATTCAGTCTCTCTGGAAAGGAGAAGATTTCTACCCACCTCAATCCTGTATTGAGTCAAAACACAGCAGGCTACACTTAAACAGAGGAACAGATCTCATTTAGTTTAACATTAGGCAGCTCTGTCATAGGAAGGGTACAAAAACAGGAGTATCTGCTCTGTACACACTGAATGGGCCAGGAACACGTTATGACAGTCCTACCTTCTGCATCCCCACCTGACACTTGTGCTGTCTACTTCCCTGCTGATGTCTTTCTAGGATGTTGGTGCCCCTTCTCAGAGCCAGCTGCCTTCCAGCAGTGATGTGGGCAAGCTGAAGAGCCCACTTCAACTCTGGAACCACCAGGCATTCTGGATCCTGTGGCATTTGAAGTATTAAAGCACAGCTGGAGTCCAACATGCTGGCAGGACAAAGTATCTGAAATTAAGACATTGATTTTTAAATTTAAAACTCATTGAGCCAGTTTCTCTTGCAGAAGCTATATCTGGCCACTTGTTCATGACCTCCAGCTCTCCACAAACTCCAGAACAGCAAGTGATTAACTTCTCCAACCTTCAGAGGGGGTTTCTATATGAATTGACAGTAAAGAAGTAACATGAAAACCAGGTTTTGCTCAATTAGATATGGGAGCTAGAGTAGTTAAAGATCAGATTTGACAATCACAGAGCCTAAAACACCATCTCGAGGAAGATGAAGGATTTATGAGTGCAGAGGCTGTGGGGAAGCAAGATGGATATGCTCATAGAAGACAGCAATTCTCTGGAGAGAAATGTCAGAGGAAAGGAGGAAGGAAATTACTTCCCAGAAGAAAGGTATGAACAAAAGTTGTGGAACATCACTGTGGCTCCTTCCTCTAGTGGAGAGCAGGGACTCGTCTGGACAGTGTTACCCTCCCTGCCCTAAAGCCTGAGGCAGGGTCCACATGGCAGGGGACTGTTGCTCATACATAGAAATGTGACACAGCTTACCAAGAAGGCAAGAAAAAGCCTCTTAAGCACCTCCACTCCCACAGGCCTGGTTTGCTCCTGCTGCAGCCTTGGGCCAGGTGGAGCCCCTTTCCTCACAAAGGGAAATTCCATTTAAAAAGTACTACCAAGACTTTTTGACAGCCAAAAGCAGCTCAGTGGAGTTTCTGTGCTCTAAGGGCATAATTTCCCTGCTTTTCTTCATCAGGCTTTCAATACCATCACCAGGATTTACAAGTAGCTTCCCCAGCTGTGGTAACAACACCTGCCATGAAGCCAGCATAGCTGCCCCATCTCAGCCCACATCAGCTGGTCCCACAGACATCTGAACACCAGCAAGTCCACAGGAGAAATATGGCCTTGCACTCGGGTGTTTATCACAGATGCCTTTTCTCAACATCTGGGAAGGAAAGCAGCCAGCGAGGCTTGTTTGCTTCTGGGGGAAAATGACCCGTGTAGTTTATGGTCCTCTGTCTGCCAGTCACCTCTGGCAGAAGAACCATAAAACTTCTGCAACCAGGACTCTGCTCTCAGCTCTACTGCTGGCTTGGCCTATTAGCACTGACAGTCACTTCTCTGTCCATGCCATAATTTACTTCTCTGAGAGAAGGGAATAATACACACTTTGGTGTCACTGTGAGCCCAAACTATGGCTTTGCATGCTTTGGAAAGCACTGGCTGCAGAGCACCCATGTCCCATGACATCCAGGTGCTCTGCAGACTTAGCCACATTTTGCCCATCCTGCCTTGGGTCCTTCACATCAAAGTTTTTTATCATCTTGTTCCACCAACATCCACTCTGAACAGAAAGCAGCTTTTCATGCCACAGCCCCACTCTGAAAACCTGCGTGGGCACCACCATCCAGACCTTTCTGCAGGGTTGAATGTGCCCTAACATTTCCAGCTCCCCTTCTTTAGCTCTCAGGCCCATCAGTGTCTCCTGCTGCCTGAATAAAGTGCTCTTTTCAGGAGTGTCAGCTCCTCAGGCAGGATCTCAGGCCAGCACTGCAAATCACTCTCCATCTGTGTCTGAAGCTCACAAGGCTCTTTCTCTCACACAGGCACTGCTTCACCCCATTGCCCCCCACAAACAGCACTGAAATGAGCTCCTCAGCCAACAATTCCAAAAGCAGGGATGACAGAAGCACTGCATTTTAACTAACTCTTCATAAATATATTCACTTCTCTTAGTGAATTATTTACCCTGGGCTCTGGCAGCAGCTTCATCTGCTCCAAAAGGGATATAAGAACATGAAGTAACTTTGTTGAAGCAGCTTGTCAGAATGAACATGCAACAGTGTCCTGATTTACAGTCCAATTCCCTCATCCTCCTGTGTGCCCTGCCGTGTTAAAGGAGAGAGGTAGAGATCACAATGATCCCTCCTTAAGCTATTTGCAGAAAGCTCAATTTCTGATGTGAAAAGAGGCCACCCACCTTGAGGACTGTGGGCACTGGCAGACTAATTTCTCAGCAGGGGACTGGAAATGCAGGACTTCAGATAGCTGTCACCCCCTCCTAAATCAGCCTCCTGTGTAATTCTCAGTCTCAGCACTTGAAGGGATGTAGCACAGTGACTCCAGGTTTCTGCAGCCAGTCAACTCCAGCACAGCTAGTTCTGCTGCTACAGATGGCAGTGACACTTACCTGAGACTGCTCGCCAGGTGAGATGGTCTGAGACCAGATCTCTGCAGAGCAGTGCTGTCAACAGCAGGGCTCTGGTGGAAAAATCACAACTACCAGAGAAGCCACCAGACACAGAAAGTCAGCCCCACTAGCATGCTCTGGACAGCCCTTTCCTAGTTTCTGCCCCAGAAGCCTTTTACTAAGTATCATGGAGGGGAATGGGATGGAGAAAAGAAGGGTTTAACACAGACTTCCTAGAAATTCTTTGCTTTCCTTCCATCTTATTGGTCAGGGGAAAGAGCTGGAGTAGAGATTTTATTCCTGAGCATGTAATTGTGAGATCATTGTTTGGGCAGGGTTGGGAAGGCTCTGTCTCAAGAGCTGCATTTACTTGAATAGATGTGCTATGATCCAACAGGGAGAGAGAACTGAGCCTGAACCAAACCCAGAAGTTTATTACTTTATAAACTATCTCTTCATTAAAATACAATACTTTCTAATAACTACAATACAGCATCATGAGCAGCACACAGAGCACAGGCCCCATGTGGGAGCTGTCTGGGAACATTTGGCAGGGACAATTTAATAATAGCAGCGATAATCACGCTACCAAAGTCTTTAGAGCCAGCAGTCCTCACCTATAGAGCTGGACATCTCAGGCTGCAACAGGCTGCAATTAATCGGGTTAGCTGCTTAATTCACAATAGCCCAATGTTTGCTGCTCAGCTCCACCAAGCTCTGTCCTTTTGTTATCTTTCCTAATCCACATCCTATCCCATGATGCTGCTAGACAGTTATAATCCAATATTATCCAATAATAAAGAGGTAGGGCTGTGCCCCAGTGAGCTGTATCCCCTCAGCTGTGAGAGGTGCATGGGAGTTGCCTGGCTCAGTCCCTCTTGCTGGGCCATGCCCTTCAGCAGCTCACCCCTAACAGTACCCACTTGATCAGGATTGATGAATGAGAGGGAAAAAAAAAACAGCTAGATAAGCAAGTCTCTTTAGAGAGCAATCCATCATCACCATAGATTTAAATCCTCCAGGAAAAAAAAAAAAATCTGAAATCCAAACAGCAGAATTGGAAATACCAACAGCTCTAAATTTACTGATGGCTTACTTGGTTTAGCCTTCTGCAGAAAGCCCTGCTCCAGTAACTTTGTAAGAGACCTGGAAAAAGGTTCAAAAACTGGTAAAGGAATTGACCTAATAACAGCTCTACACTTTCCCAAGGCTGAGGTGGAAGAGAGCTGAAGGAAGGAAGGAATTACACTTTGGGGAAGGACCCTCCTCACTCCATAGGAACAACTTGTACTCACATGGCCCCAGCACTGGGTGAGCCAACAAGGTTCTAGCCACAAACCAAAACAAGGCTTCACTGTAGGCACCATTGTCAGGATTTAAACCAAATGATTTTCATGACTGGCCCTTTCTCCAGGGAAGCACAGAGGGCAGGCTCCCTGTTGCACACCTTAGGGTGCCTTCTGCTCCACCTCCCAAGGCAGCTTAGGTACCTGCAAAAGGCTGACAAAGCAGCCTGAGGAACTTCTGCATTGGGAAAGGGATGAGACTTGGGTAGGCAAAGCCTTACTCATCTGCCAGCTCCTGGAGACCAGAGATCTCTAAGCCAGGATAAGGCCAGCAGTTCAAGCACCAACTGCTGCATTGAATTTAACCACTGGCACTCACCAATGCCAAGTGACAATCAGATCTGCAGCCAGGTGTGTAAGCTGCTACTCTTCAGAAGACTGGCAACAGCTCGATTCCTCTGGAAGCTCTCGCTGCCACCAGCCCCACTCCACCTGGAGACACAGATCCATCCTCTGTGCTCCTATCAGTCCTGGCAGGGAAGTGCCTTGCCATGCCAGCCTTCTTTCCAGATGAGCTGTTCATGATCAACAGGCCCAGACAAGGAGAGCCCATCTGTCTGGGCTCTCTAGCAGCACAGCACTTGGGCATGCAAGCTCCTCCTTCAACTTTCTCCTTTTAGAGGCTTCAGAGGTGCCTGTCCTGGCTTAGTCCCTTATCCTGGGAGGATGCCAGATAAAGGGCTGATCCCTGGAACATCTCCACATTCTTTGAACTGGCCCATTTTTAATTTCCAGCTCAGATCCCAGTGTTTAAGCCTATTTTTCAGAGAGAGAATGAATTTGTTTTTTTTTTATCTGTGAGGTGTGGAATGAGACTTCTGTAGGCTTTGATAGCCAACGTGCTGCTGGTGATGAGCACAGGGCTCTGGAAGAGGCTGGTGACATTTGATTATCACTTAGATCAGGAGAAAGAGGGAAAGCAACTTTCAAAGGCAAGGCTGACACTGTTACAAACACCAGCAGAAATGACCTTCACACACAGCTAGCTCTCTGCTGCCAAGAACCATCCTCTCAGCTGCTATCATCTGAATCACCAGTACACCTGAGGCAGTGCTGCTTGACATCAGCCTCTTCTACTCTGAAATCCAGGGACTTTACACTGGTCTGGGGAGAAGAATGTGTGGTGGGTCCCGTGGGAAGCACATTGCAGAGTCTGTACTGACCTCCCAGCTCAGGGAGGCTTGATTTTTTTTTCAAATTGTGATGCAAAGCATGGGTCAGATACCCATCCACACCAAGCCAATGAGCACAGGTAAGCTGAATAAGCCACTGTCCACATGGGAAGGTTTTCTTTCCCCCAAACAATAAACAGGTAGGCAGGAAGCTGCAGTGTTGCTCTGCTGCTCAGAGTGTTTTGCAGAACCACCCTCAGCACCACATGGCTAAAACCAACCCAAAGAAGGTGAAGGAAATGCACAGCTTATACCAGGACAAAGAATTCACATCTGGCCATTGCCATGCAGGCAGGAAAAGTCCAGATGACCACAAAACACTGCCCAAGACCATTCTTTAGGATCTAAGCTCTCTAAACACCAGCCTGTGTTTAACTCACAGCCCTGCTTTTGGAGGAGTGACAGCAGTTATGTGAGGACATGGGAGAAGCCAGTTTGACAAATCTCAGCAGTATGGGATTGATCCTTATGCCGGGATCTGCAGCAGGAGCTTTTCTCTGCTCTCTGCATCACATGGCTTTTTGACAAATTGTCTTTCCCAATAAATCTATCCCTCATTGTACACATACGGAATCTGTTCTTCTAAGTAGCCACTGAGGTGCTGTCAGGGTCATTAACTATCATTATCTGGGGCAGCTGTTCCCCAGCGTGCTGACGCAGGAATCAATCAGGCTAAAGTATTAATTTCCCCTACACTTCTCCAAACACTGCCTTTATCCCTCTCCATCAAGCCATGAAAGAGGAACAGTTCTGCCATCATGCCAAGGTTCAGCAATCCTCATACTGGAAGGAGCTGGCTAAAGGGAAACCAATGGCAGATGAGGCAGGCATCAGCTCACAGAGACAGGATGAGGTCTGACTGATGTCTTTACCAGGAAAGAAAAGGCAGGGTGATTGGAATCAGGCCAGTCAGCTGAGCAGAGATCACTCTTATAAAGAAAAAAAACAAAACAAAACAAAACAAAAAACCATGCAAAACTTTCTCTTCTCCTTTAGTATCTCTTAATGTGATAACCTCTTTCTCTGAAGAATGGGGGTGCTTTCAAACCTTTCATGTGCTCAGACAACAAAGGAGAAAAACAGGCATTCAGGATTTTCACACCATCCAAAGTCAGGATTTATTAACTCAAACTGTTCAACATCTGAGACTTGAGAGCTTAAAATCCAACTTAATTTTCCTGGGTGTCAACTGCTTAACCCCATCTCAGGAATTCTCTAGAACAGAGAATCTCTATTCCTCTGCAGTTGACTGCCAGTCACCTCCAAACAGGATGAATTCACAGACAAGGGACAATAGCCAACTGCAGTCTGGTCAGAAGTATGGGTGTAATGGGAAATAGTTAGAGAAGCAGCTTTTCCTCTTATTCCAGTGATGGGTATAAACAGAACTAATTCTGTGTCTGAATGGTCTGGATTCACACACCAGGAGACTGTTAACTGGCAGAAATGCTGGTCATTAACCTGCAGAAATGCTCTTTATTAGCCCTGAGTATCAGTCACTCTGTCTAGGTGACACAAAAATAGACAAACCTGAACATAAACCTTCCCAACCCACACACACCTCTCAGCCTTTAAGGGCATATACACACACAAGCCAGATGTGAGGCAGCTGCATATTTGAATGACAAAGGCATTGGGGAGGAAAAAAAAAAAAAAAAAAAAAAAAAAAAAAAGGAGTGATGTCTTACTTTCCTTAAGGGAATGATCTGTCTTCCCAGAAGTTCTTGACAATATTTTGAAAGAACTCATGGGAGCAGGACTTACCCAAGAACAACACACACTGGTTTGGGGGTTTCTAATGCAGCACATCCTACCATAAAGGAAGACCGAGGAAAATAAATGCAAGCAGATGATAAAACTAAGGGTGGGAATTCTGACAGAAATGCCATTTTTTCCTCAGATCAAAACAAAGATTGTCCAAAATCTGTTGTGCATATGCTGCGAGAATCAGAAACTTCCAACTTCTACAGCCAGCACCCAGACAGGAGATTCTGCCCAACCTCTTCTGCCCCTCACACAAATTAGACTAAAAACCTCATTTACTAGCCATGTCTGATTGAGAACAATTTGTTTTGTTTCAATCAGAAATTTCATCTTAGACTAAAACCTTTCTCCTCAAAGATTTATTAGTCCTGTACAACTGTCCTCAAAGATGTTGCTTTGACAAGCACTTGCTTCCAAACAAGAAGATCTTGCCAAAGAGAAGCATCAGTGGCATGACTCAGGTTCCATTAATGGTAAAGGGGTGGCCGAGCCTCTGCCAAGACTCACCTATCCATCTCATGAGGGATGTCATGATTTGAAGATACTTGGTCTTCTGCACATTGAAGAAGGTGAAAGGACCCAGGAGGAGCGTGAATGCTGCCTGGAAGGACAACAAAATCACACATTAGATTAAAAACCAGAAATTCTGCCAGCGAGATGAATTTATCAGAAGAACAAAGCTTTCATTGAAAGTTCACCTCCAGACATGTCTGTTTGTCATGAAGCTTTCTCTGCTGCTTAATTTTACAGCTAAGTTGGCTGAGACACAAGGGGGTCAAGTAAGCTGTAGGGTATCAGAGAACATGCCTGGGGAAGAAGTAGAGCTCAGGATCTCTTGGCTCTCAGCTGTTTGCTATCACTGCTACAGCACTCCTTTACTGACACATTTCAGTAAAAGCTCTCAGTGCAGCCTTACAGAACATGAAATATTAAACTGTGGCCTCTTTGCCCAAGTACATGCTCACTTTACGTATGAATAGCAATAGCCCTCACCAGTCTGCTTCCATTAACATTGATGGGGTGGCTTCGGGGAATCCCAGGCTCAACAGCAATGGAGCCAGGTCTGCCTGCAGCTTTTTTCCCCCCATGTTTAAGTAGCCTGTGTAAAACATGGAGGGTTTTTTATACAGGTAAAAACAGATAGTGGGAAGCTAGAGTGTAACAGTTCAGCTCTTGGAAGCTGAAAACCTGTGCAAAGGGAAAAAGTAATCAAAGAGATATTCATAAGAGAGAACTTAATTCAGTGTGGAAAGTAAAGGTTCTTCAATAAAGAACTTCCTCACTGCCCTCTTGGAGAGAGGACACCAGTATTTCATAGAATCACAGAATGGTTTGGGTTGGAAGGGACCTTGAAGACAATCTCATTGCAATCCCCTGCCATGGGGAGAGAAACCTTCCTCTAGACCAAGCTGCTCAAAGCCTTGTCCAACCTGGCCTTGAACACTTCCAGGGATGGGGCAAATTAATTTGGGGTATACTGCAGCACCAGTCTGTTGCATATCTTCCAGCTGGGCTGCAAAATGCATCCAACAAAGATCCATCCTAGGAATCTGGACTATAAAGCTTCCCATGAGCGTTTCTTCCCAGGAGAGCACACAAGGCAAGCATGCTGTCAGCCCATCCCAGAGGTGACATGTCCTGTGCAACACTGTCACCTCTGCTTGGGCATGAAGCAGCACTCGAGCCTTACCTACCCCAGAGAAAAAGAAAACAGACCCTGGCTGCAGTCTGAACATAGATGAGAGAAGCTACATTTAAGAGGGAGACAAAATGGATGTTAGAGAAGAGAGCCCTGCCTGTCCTCCATGGGATGGCACTGGCTAGCAATATACTAACAAGTCCAAATGCTGTAAGCAGGCAGTGCTTAGAAAGCCACAGCACACACAGCATAGGTTTATAGAGCATCCCAAAGAGATTTTTAAAGACAAATATTCAACATTAATATTTACACATTGCTCTTTTCCATGACTCCTTAACACAGTTCAAGAAAAGGTGTCACCAGAAGCGAAGAACTGGGACTCAAAGGGGCAGGTCTGCCAAGCCTCAAGGTCTCTGTCAACCCCAACAGAGTCAGGACAGAACAGAATCCAAGCTATTTTAAGACTAGCACAACCCCAAGAAACCTTTTTTGAGACAGTTTCAGAATATCTGCAAGGCAAATTGGAAAAGCCTCGCATCAGAAGTATTCTCAGGTGACAAAAGTAAACCCAGATGGGGAGCAGGGGACAGAACCCTTGGTTTGACACGTTGCTTCATGGGGATATATTCTGATACGAGACCACTGCTTACACCAAGTCTTGCTTTTACTGCTCAGGTTAAAAAAAAAGGATAGGAAGCATGCACAGAATTCAGATTTGTGAAGCAACTGATGGTTGTTGGAGGAAATGCTGAAATCACACAGAACACAATGCCACAGGCATAACTGGCAAGACTAAGAGCCAAATCAGGTTGAACAGCTATGTGACTTGAGGTTTTAACACAGAAGCAAATCAGCCAGTTACAAACCTTTACTTACTCTTCTCTCTTGTCCCTCTCTTCTAATTGGGACCTTAACTCCACTCTCCTGCCCACTAGGGACTGCCACTCCATCCTAGAGCAGTGCATTAACCCCAACAGACTAAATAAACCTTTGACTAAAAAGTGATGTAGGGCAAGGCCCCAAAGCAAACAAGTTGACACCAAATGTCTTACTGACAAGTATTCTTGAGTTTGTGACTAATCTCTTTCAACTTTCTCTCCCAACACTGCTCAACACAGCCTCCCTTCAAATCACTTTACAGCTCCTGCGTCAGCACTGAACACAGAGAGACAAACTAAGGATGTGATAATTAAGGAGCAGGTGTCTGCTGCAAATGAGAATGCTCCAGAACCAATTGGCAAAACAGCCCCTCAAACCATAGTGAGGATTGACACACAATCATCAAACACCAAAGCAGCTGGTTCTGAAACCCAGATTTGCCTCACCCACCGAGGAAAGGAGATGTGTCAAGGTGGATTTGGGGCTCAAATGCTGAAAAGCATCAAAAAGCATCCTTAGGTACTGGAAGAACCTGGGTGTCCGTCACCTTTTGCAGTTTTCTCTGGCTCTCAGGGCACCTTAAACAAATAAATCCATTCAGCAAAGTTTTCAACTTTCCTCCTCTCTGGCCATTACTGCTTAACTCATGGGGAAGAGATACAAGTTGTTGTGCTTGAATGGTTTAATGTTCCCCCCATCCTTTAGGATGATCAGTGTCTTCTGTTCTAAACAAGGGCCTGGTCCAAAAGAGCCTAGAGAGGGATCAATTCTAGTGCAATAGAAATTTATTACCTTTTCCACTTGACACCCATTAATGATCCAAGATGAATATCCATGGATCAATACAAACAATGCTAAGGCCTGCAATGAGATGAGGTTGCCTTGCTTTGCAGGGATTTGTGCCAACTACTGTTAGGAAGGGAAGGTGCAGAACACACTGGGCTGCTTGGAAGAAGAAAGCCTGGGCAGAACTGGACATTAAACACCCAGATCAACATCATTTTGAAGTGAAACTGTGTACAGCTCAACAGGATTGAGCACAGGGCAGGAAAAAGGGACCAGTTTCTCATCAACAGCCAGGACATGAAGACAAGGACTCAGTCCCTGGATTAGAGCTAATCTCACCATCAACCACCAGAAGAGTCCCCAGGCCAGGAACCTTATTTAAAAACACATCCCCTAAAGGATGAGAAGAGACCACAGTGCTTAGCAGGAGGATGTCTACTTCCTCTACCTCGCTGTGCCAGACACCTCAATGCTCTTCCAACCCATTAAGTTAATTAGTTTCATAACTTCTCCCTAAGGAAAAAGTAAGCCAAATAAGCAACCCAAACTTTCTACCTAATGTTTTCCAAGCTCCAGTCTCTCCTAGAGGGAAATAATTCAAAAAGTACTTCATTACACATGTAATTTAAACAATCTAAAACCTACATAGGAAACTGTACCAGTCAGCCCTGTCAGAAGTCAAATATGCAGAGCCCAGGCAGATGAAAAAACCCTCTCAAGTTTTCCAGTTCACCTCTTGAGTCAGCTGAGGTATTTTCTAGGAGATTATAATTCTCTTCCTAAGATTCAGCAAATAAACCCACCCAAGGCAGAATGGGCATAGTCTATTTTGATTAAGATTTTTCTGCTAGTGAAGTGGTTTATCAGAAACAAGCAGGCATAGGGGACTGATTCATTGCTAAACTGAAACAAGGTAAAGAAATGCCTCCTTCAGCTAAGAAAGGGAACTGAATCTATTAAATGCTGTCTGAATTCACAGGATGGCAGAGAGAAACCATTACAGGGCTGGCTATTAAGAATTATTCCCTCATTTCCCTCCAAGCTCCTCCATTAAATGGGAAAGGCCAGGTAAATCACCAGGCTCATAGTGGAGGTTATGTGATTTCCACACACAGCAAGTAAATGCAAAATTCTTTATTTTTTCTTCCTTTCTCATGCTGAAAAACAGCACGAAAATCCAGCATACTAATGCCTAAAAAAGATGGGTGTTTTTGTTGCTTTTACTGTCATTTCCAGCCAAAAAATGAGAAACCAGTGAGGGTAGAAGAAAGAACAGCAGCTTGTCACCCTGAATTACACTCTTCCCTGCAGGCTAGTAGGAGCCACAAGCAGCACACCAGCTTGCTCAACCCCTGGGAGAGACTTCAAATCCATTCCTCCCACCAAGCCACAGTAACACAGACACCAAGGTTTGGGATCTTCCCTAGGATGGCAACTCAGCTGATACTACTTTCCCAGCCTCTGCACCTGTCAGCTTTCAGTATTTCAAAATGAAAAAGCAGGCTGGTCAACTCGAGTCTTATTGCTACAGGGGAACTAACTAGGGCTTACCATTGCCTGGAATATATTTTTTTATATATCTATATATTTCTAAAAGTATATTTTATTAAAGCTCTTATGTTAAAACTTGGTTACATAACCTTGTTTATTGGATTATCTTACAAAAGCAAGAGTAAGATCAAGCGTTAATAGGACATCTGGTTGGTTTTTATCAGCTTAGTTGGAGCCAAGAGGACCACCAAGACAGCTCTCAACCACTAAGTGATGGCCAGCTAATGCCAGGAGTCTTTCAGACCATACAAACATGCTTTAAGCCAGTCAGAAGGCTGTTTGACCAAAGAGGCTCTTTATTGACCTGAAGGGTCCATCTATCACTCTGAACCAGTATGGTTCAATAGCTTTCATCTGCTGCTTAGCATGTGGCTTTTACAGCAGCATCCAATAAAGCTCAGGAAGCACAATTAGCATCCAAAATGTGGCTGATTCATGTATTAGATACAGTAGTTACAGCATTATGGCTAGTGCCTGCATACATTTGCAAGAGGACCATCTGAAAAACCAGCCTCATTCGTAACTGTCATCAGAACTTGCTTGTTTTCATGCTACACAAACTCATCTGGAAGAATTGCATCTGGTTTTGGTGCTTGCCAAGTAGTGAATTAAAAACAGTAGCTATTGCTTCTTATTGATTCAGAGCCTTGTAACTTTGAGAAAGATTGGGTGGAAGCAGGGTATGTACCTGAGCAAAGTGAGACCATGATTGTTAAATGCAGCAAATGTGCCAGGAGCAGTGCAAAACACGCAAGACTTTTGGAATAAAATCATTATGCAGCACAGGGATATCATACCAATGAGAAGTTGCTAAATTTCAGGAAACAGAGCAATGATCCCTCAGTTTTAATGTGAAGATGGAGAGGAGGTGTTGCAGTGCTCACTCCTTAGATACCCATCTCCCTTTGGGTCCTCAGCCACCCTGCCTTTTCCTTTCCTCCTCCCTGCCTTTCATACCCTCATTCAAAACTAGAATCCACCCCAAACTAGAACATTCCTTGGAGTTCTTGCTTCCCTTTTATCAAAGTGATATCTCAGACAAACTTCACTTTAAGATGGTATCAGCTCCATCTCTACAGATACTGATGTTTAGATTTCACAGCTCTGCCCCACAAGACAGCACAGCAAGTAACTCTAAAGAGTAGCAAGACAAGATCTCATTAAAAAGTCACTGGTTTAATAAAATGGATCACTCTCCTTGGAAGACTTTGACACTTTTGCAGGAAAGACAAGGGTTGAGTGCTTGATACTGGACTGTGGATACACAACATTCCCACAGCAAAGCCTGACACCAACAAGACACAGGCTTGACTGGACGAGCACTTCCCAAAGGAAGCTTTGCTTGATTCAGTGCTCAGAAGCAAGGAAAGTCTACTTGAGCACAGCAGGAAAAAGCAGACATTTCTTACATGCTGTCAGGAGTGGGAACTCTGACACTTGCTCTGCTTCTGCAAGATGTCCCCGAGCTCAGAACTATTTCACAACTCAGATGAGCACTAGAAGGGACAGATGAAACAATCCAACAAAACCAGACTGCACAAGTACAGAGACCAAACAAGATGTCAGGGAACTGGGATACTCTGTTCCCACCTCAGCTGCTTTTCACTAGAGTGTGTCACATGTAAGGAAAAACAAGTCCAAAAAGCAAAACTGGATTTATTGGCATGGGCACAAGTCAGAGGTTTTACTCCTGGATGGAAGGCTGAACCAGACCTATCACCTTTAGTAATTCCTTAGGAACTGGTGTTCTATTCACATCCCCAGGGAATTTTTAGGGCTGACTTTGGAGAGAAATAGTACATGCATGGTGCTTTCCCCACTCTTGTTTGGAACTCCTAGATAAGGAAAACAGCTTCATGGCATTTCAGACCTACCTGCAGCTCTCCCAGCACACACCTGCAGCCTCTGCAAGCTCCTCTGTACTCACTTCAAGTTGTGGCTACTGCAGTGCTACCTCAAGGTGGGCTCCAGTTACTCCTACAGGGCCCCAGGGCTTTTCAGCTAAAACACCTTAAGGGAAAAGGGTCTTGAGTGTGGTGTCCCCTCTGCCA
Source organism: Muscicapa striata striata (assembly GCA_030060385.1). Lineage (NCBI taxonomy): Eukaryota > Metazoa > Chordata > Aves > Passeriformes > Muscicapidae > Muscicapa > Muscicapa striata. The sequence goes on along the minus strand of JAREIS010000261.1, from coordinate 178,433 downwards.
TCTCCTGTCCCCTTCACTAGGGTAACAAGGCCATGTTTCTGTCCTACATGAGCTCATATCTCAAGCTACAGAGCCAGATGGCCTATCAGCAAGGGCGGCGATCCAAGCCTGCCTTGGTAAAGCTTTACCCCTTGCAGCGGACAGTACAAATATAAATACATGGAAAGAGTCTGATTGCTCAGGAAGGAGCTTTTTAGAGAGCTAAAAAAAAAAAGAAAAAGCTGAAAATCCACAGCCTCTCAAGGTTGGAGGCAGGGCTGCAGCAGGGGCTGTGCTGATAGGCAGTAAGTTATCAGCAGACAAGCTGTTATGAAGCTCAAAGTTGGTTGAAAAGAGATAAACCAGCCACAGAACAAGGATTGCTCAAAGAAGTTGAGAGGCAAGAGGGATTTTAACCTCCAGATCTCCTGCAGAGTCAGGAAGTCACAATGGAGAGAGGCCACAGCCACCAGACAATCCACAAGGAATATTTATAGCTGAAGAAACAAGGGCAGTTATGCTTTGGGTACAGCAGGCAGCTGCCACAGCAGCTCCGGTAATTAACGTGCTGCTCTCGGGACACCTGGCAGAGCTTTATAATCATAACTCACACCAGGCACATTCCTGGCACTGAGGAGCCTCACCCACCTTCTTCCCCAGTTCCTTCAGCAGGGAGGAGGCATCCTCCAGGAATTAAGACCTCGGCTGCTGCCAGGCTGGTTTTTGCCAGCAAAGCAAAGTGGCCTTTCACCCACAGTACCCCTTAAGCTGGATGCTTCCACCTAACACTTCCTGTGCCACAGTGATCCTAATGCCTCTTCCAAAATGGAAGACCTTCTGCAAGGGATGAAAAGAAATGCTTGTATCCCCAAAGATACCAACTGCAGTGGATCTGAATACTACCTAGAGATTTTCAAAGGCTCTAGCTCAGCACCAGCATTTGATTCTAACTGCCCACTCAGCAAAAAGGTGTAGTCATATCAGCTCCTTAAGTTCTGACCTTGGTGGTCATCCAACACACCAAAAACCAGCTGTGAGCTGGGCAGCCTCCACAGGCAGCTCTGGGAGGCCAAGGCAGAGGCAACACATGGACAGCAAGGCAGTACTTGGGGGTGCTGCTCTCCTCTCCTGTCCCCATCCTTACTCAGTGCCATAGCCTGTTTCTGGAACTGGTCAATCTCTGAGTACTAGGAACTTTCCACTTTGGAAGAATACTCTGAAATACCAGTTCTTTCTCCACTTAATTTGAAGGAATTCAGGCACAAACTGTTCTCAGAAAGTCATTAGGTGCAAGAATTCTGTTCCTGGCATACCTGAGGTGTGCAGGATCACAGCCAGCAGCAAGCTTACACTCTCTGGGGTAAATACACTTCCATTATCATTTTTCACAACAAGAGAGAGATAGAGGCCAGCAGTAACCCCGAGGTGACTGGAATCTAATTTTTTATCATTGGAGTATTTATGGCACAGCCATTTGCAGCATCTTGTAATCACTTTACTGCCTCCTTGACCCCTGGCTCCCCCTTATTCTGCATCTCCTAATTGCATCTGAACAAGCAGGAGGAAGCAGCAAAGTGGATAGATGCAGGACAGCTGAATGCTTGGGCTGTGATACTTGGAAGGACAGCAGAGGAGGTGCAGGGCCAAGTTTGGCTGTACCCCCCACCACCAGCTTGCTCTGATCTCCTACAGCTTATGAAAGTGGAGCTTTCCTCCTTCCTGATACTGGGTGACCTTGAGGAGTTGTTCTCTGCCTCCCCAATTCATTAGCACAGCATAAGACATTAATGAGTTTCCTCCAAGAAAGTGTGAGGGCATCATCTTTATACACAAACACTGCCCCAAATTCCTGCATATTTGTAGTCTCTCCTGGCAGGGCATTGGCACCTACAACAATATTTATATTGACTACAAAAGCCCCTGGGTTAGATAGCACAAAGCAAGGGAGATGTGGACCAGCATGACACAGATGCACAGAGGGCCCTGCAAACATGTCAAGAACAAGCTGCCAGGGTTAGGAGGTACTTGGGCTCAGCAAGGATGAATGTTCCTGACAGCCACCAAGCCCTTGTCTGCCACAACACCAACAGTGCTTCCACCACTAAGCCATTATTTGTCCTCTTTACTTTTTTCCCCCTACAAACTTCTCAGTTGAGTTTCACAGGATTCTCCAGCTGCCTGGAAGATGCAGCTTCAGGGGCAGCATCATCCTGCTCACTGCCATGCAGGAGTTGTCTGAAGGGAAGGAAAGTCCCTCACTTTGAAAATACTTAGCACAAGATAAGAGATGAAGCCTTGCTGCCTGGGGCTAGTGGGGTGTCTGTTCACTTCCAGCCCTCTTCCCTGCTCAGTGCACACCAAACAGGTGCAACAGGCTTGGGAGATCAGCTTTGCCCCAGAGCATTATACTGACTTCAACTTACAAGATAAATCCCAGCTGCATTATTTGTATTTATAGTCCTGCTTACAGAAGCATGAGCTACGTGTGGGATTTGCTGATGTAGTCCAAAAATCCACATTTTTGGACAAGAGCATCAGTGATCTCACTCAGACATACAGCGCAATTTAGGATGGTATTAAGTTGCAGACTTATTTAGGAGTAAAAAGATATATGGGTCTGTCCCAGAGCTATCTTCCACAGCTTCTGATAATGTTCATAGCATCAGAACTGCACAGTTCTGCAGCCCTGGTACTTTCTACCTGTATATTAAGGAATTAATGGTAATTTCAGGGGATGAGAGACCAAGACTGCTGTCTTACTCGATGAAAACACTGATGTGAATCAAGCAGGCAGCAAGGTCAGACCTCTGCTTAAAAACAAAGCTGGTGCTAAAGCACTGAACAGAACACTGGAAAATGTGCTGTTAAGAAAAAGGCTTATATTGCATTTCCCAGGGGATTGTTTAGCTGACTTAACAGGTCTTCTCCAACTCTGGCTCCTAGAATGCTGTCACAATCATTCCAAAAAGTAACACTGCACAGGGGAAATGCATTTATTACTTATTTTCTACAAATGTTCTGAAAACATAAGATTTGTGGCTCTGCTGGAACAGCCTAGTCCAAGAAAGGAATTTAAAAAGGCCCTTTTAAAACCTTTACCACTCAGCGTAGGGAGCAGGTGATCACAGATATTAGTTCTGACACCTGCCCTATTCAGGAGACATTGGTCTCCAATATCAGGAGAGAACAGTGTCAGCTTTGGTGCCTTGCTGCCCAAGTGAGCTGACTCCAAAGGACAGCTTTATTCAGGGAAAGCAGAAGCATGGCCTCAGCCTTGGCAGGGTAGCTGTGCTGTGCAGCAGGGCTGTGGTTTGAGCCCAACATCACCTCTGGTCAGCTCCCAACTGCAGAACATGCAGAAAAGCAAACAAATCTATCTAAAGCCACTGCTTCACCCAGTTTGTTTAGCTGGTTTGCTTCCAAGGTTCATGATCCCCATCCAACACCACATAAATCAAACCAAGCACTGAAGTGTGCAGGACATTCTTCCTTGGGGAAGCCAAGAGTGTCTGAGCCACTGATGGCCTCTGCCCACTGTATCTCTGCATCTCTTGCACCTTGCCTCTCCTGAAGGGCTGGTAGCACCTGCAGCACACCTGGCTATGCATTCAAGCAGCACCACAGCATCTTTTCCTCCCAGACAGCCCTTGCAAGCCTGCTGGAAGTGCCAGAGGGGCAGGATTGGTCCTTTGGAAAAGCTCAGGGTCCAAGTGACAAGCTCAACCCAAGCTCCACTTAGGAAAAACCCACTTCTCATTGTGAAGAGAACAGACAGCTCTGTACAGAAAACACATTCCAGTCCCCTGCACTATTGATTTTCCAGTGAAAAGAGACAAGCTAATCCATTAATGTTAGTTGCTTCAAAGCGTGGTCTTGCAGTTGCTTCAGTCTGGTCCCAAAGGCTGAGTCTCTCACCCAGTGTTTGCCTTCTGGCTGATGTTTCTTTTACTCAAAAGGCCATCAGTTACAAGGCAGCAAGAAAAATCACCCATCAGAAGCTGAACTCCAGCTCTTAGGTCACTGGTACAACAAGTTTATATTTCACTTCCACAACACGACACTGATCTGCCTCTCCTCCTGATGGCTCAGGAGGAACCTCTTTTTCACAAGGCCAGTTATTATCTGAAGATCCCTTTGCATTAGGAAAACACAAGGAGTGTGGCAACCTCTAGGAGAGCCAGTTTGTCTGTCACAGGCATATGATGAGCAAGCAATTGAAAGGATTTATTGATGAGCCCACAGAAGAACGGAGCAGGATGAAGGAGGCAGGATTTATGCCATATTAACAAGGCTGTCTGCCAATTTCAACCTATTAGTTGCACAATAAAAAGAGTTGAGACTTGCCTTCCCATCCCACATCCAGACACCATTTATTTGAGCAGAAGAACTTGGCTCCTATCCCTCTTCAACTACTTCAGACCAAAGCAACAACTTAACTGACCTTACTTTTTGGAAGCTGAATAAACGAGAGGCATGAGAAGTCTCCAGTCAGCCTCTGAGACAGGGCTTTTAGCCAAACAAAGCTGTATTTCAGAGGCACCTATAACAATCTGGCCTACTGATATTGATACTTAATGCAGTACTAATTCCTCTTGTGTCACAGCAATGCTTCAAAACTCAGGTGGCCTGTACACACAGAAATGGCACAATATTCTGGATCTTGAAAAGCTTTTTCTTATTTTGAAGGCTTTCAGAACTGCCTTTATGCACAGAAGTAGCAGCTGCCTTTTTTGTACATTGATTTCTATTTTGTGGTAAGGAATGTAATGCAATACTTTTGGCAAGAAGGTCTTACCATGAATAACTTCTTATAGCATATGCAGGGTGACAAGCTAATAGTGTCCCAGTCCTGATGCATCCTTACTGCAAGCTGAAGTAACCTAGAACACAACAATGCTACAGTTCAAGTAATTTATTTAAACAAGGTGATGACTTCACACCATCAGGATAAACTCATAACAGCTTTCCTTCCTTTTTACTGGCTCACTCTGGGAGCCCAGGACAAGCGCCCCAAAACTTTTTGATTGATGTGCTGTGAAATCAGCCCTACCTGGTCCAGCTCCTGCCACTGAGGCAGCTTCTTTCCCCACCATGGGTTTTCAAGGTCTCTAGACATTGAGACCTGTAAGAATAAATATCCAGGAGACAGCAGCTGTGACCCATTTATTACTGAATGTTGCTGCAGGGCACAGCTGAGGAAGGCAGGGCACAGGAAAAGCACTTGCTGCAAAGGGCATGGTGGAGAAAACCCAGGTGCCCTTGGAAGAAGTACTCTGCTTGCAGCACTGCTCCAGCTCCCAGTTGGCAACAGACAGCTTAGATCAAGCAGGGATGTACAAGTACTGCCATGAGGGTTCCTCTCATATCACTGCTGGGAGGCAAAATAAAAAAAAAAAAAAATCTAAAAAACCAACAAAAAAATCTACAGAAGCCAACAACAGACCGAGAAGCCATAAGAGCATTGTGTACCAAACAAGCTGGTAAAACTGCCCCAGTGCAGGTAAATGCATTTGAAAAGATCTATTTTGACAATAAAAATCTGAGATTCCTTTACCTAGAGCAAGGCACAGGCAGAGCCAGGAAGGAGAAATGCCGCGGAGGGAAGCAGAGCACATAGAGCAGGCACACTTATCAGCTCAGCCTTTGCATTTGCCGATGGAGTTGTGCTGGTGCTGAGCACTGGCACAGCAGTGTGTGTGTGTCCTCAGAGCACCCCTGACCCCCCTGCACAGCCCCCTGCAGCTGCACCCGGCCCCGCTCTGGTCACCCATCAGAGCGGCGGGCCGGGGTGACATTGTCCCCTCCTGAAGAGGGACAGTGAGCCCTGTGAGCCCGCTCATTGTATTCACTGCACAAGCACGTTTCCAACTGGGATAATCTCCATTAAACCATCTGCGCTGCCATGCTCGCCCGGCCCGCACCCGCTGGGCTGCCTGCGAAACTGCAGCATCTGCGAACCGGCACAAGCGCACGCCACGGCCCTTCCCCAAGCAGCTAAAAAAGCCAACGGAGACTCAGACAGAACAGATGCACCTGGTGGCTTTGACGTGCTACTGAGCCAGGCTACCAGGAGTACCTGTGCCAGGGCCTCTTCTGAAAGGCACACGGTTCCCCTTGAGAATTTAAGCCATTTCCTTGCCATCATGGGAAGACATCGTGTCCCAGATTGCCAGAAGAGGAGGGCTGAGAACAGAGTTGAGGTTTCAGCCTCAAGGGCTGCCCTGGTGCAGAACAGAAGCACTGTTTGCCAGGTCATGAACACAGTTTGGATCAGACACTCTGAATGGCTGCTGATCCCCAGGATTTAATCTCTTATTTATCTCAGTACCTGCTTTCTAGAAACAGGGACTATCATATCACATTCCCACATGACTTGGACAGAAAGACAAGAAAGTGCTACGATGAAAGATCTGAAACTTAAATCTGCTGCCCCTTCCCCATGACCTCCCCAGCACAGCCCAGTGGAACCTACAGAGAGCATGATAAAGCAGCTGCACTGAAGTATGAATTCAGCACTGAGAGAATGTGACCCTTCCTCAGCATTGCCAGAGACAGCCAAGGGACTTGGGAGTCACTCCAGCTGTTGAGGACATAGCAGGGTGGTAACAGGTCTGAAGCAAAGATAGAAAGCCATCGATCTGCTTTAACTGTGATCACTGCTTGCCTTAAACAAGGTCGCTGGGCTGCCCAACACATACCTTTCTTGGAAGAAAATCTGTCCTGCAGGGTCTTGTCCTCACAGGAGTGGAACAGCACAGCAAGGCTCACCCTTCAAACCTCCCAGGTCTTTTATGGTCCCAAAAAGGAGGCAAATATTAGCAGCAGGTGATGGGACAGGAGCAAAAGTCTATTTACATACTTCCTGCACTTGCCTTCACTTATTTGTTTGGCAAGTTTTTATTTTCCAAAGCAATTTATAAACAAGAAGCAAGACAACTATTTATTCAGACAAAGGTTAATAGGGGCCTAGCAGTCTCTGAAGACTCTGTAGACACACTTAGGTGTGAAATCTTGGAGCAGCAATAAAGATGCTGCACAGACAAGCAAGTCTCAAGAGAAGAATTTAATCTGTCTAAATATTCTCATTATGTACATAGTTTTCAGCTTCCATTCACAGTAATCAGAGCAGAGACAGCTTCCAGAAGCCTTTTTAGACAATAAGGCGTGAAAAAGGATTTTTACGTCAGCCATTATTCTTCTCTCCATCCCCAGATTGAAGAGTCAATGTTTGAAATGGTTTTTATTGAAAAGAAGACACGGTGTTGGGAGAGAAAAAGTTGACAGGAGGAAGGCAGCACGGGTCTTTGGCAGACTGGTGGGACTTGGCACAAAGCAGCTCCCATTGGCACCATTTGTCCAGAAAACCTCAAATAGATTATTCTCCTCCAAAATAGGTTTTCTGTAGGGTCATGCACAGAGTATGAAATATAACACTGCCTCCAGAGAACTGCTTCACTGAAACAGGCAAGAAGTTTCAGTTACATCCACACATCTTCCTCCTAAAAGTCACTTAAACTTAAATACAGTACTAAGATAAGGTAGGAAAACTAGAGGCAGGCATCTAGGACAAAAGGGCTGATCCAAAAACTCAGCTGCTTTCTTTTGGGATCACAGTGTCCATCTGTCCCCTTGCCACAGGGGAAACTTGTTTGCAGAAAGAGACCTTGTTTGTCCACTGAAACGTGGAACCTGAATTATTCCACCAGGCAAGAATTCAAAATAGAAAGTTAAGAAAACAGAACAGTTCTCTATGGGTATAATCCCCTGGGACCAAGAGATGCTGTACTCTTGATGCATCTCTCCCATCCTCACTTTCATGTTGTATTTTTCCCTTCAGATAGGCAGGTTTCAGCTTTTCTGGCACGTTCAAAACTCTACTTCTATACACAAGAAGCTCGGACAAAATATGCAGAGATAATTACAATGGTTTACTACTAAATTATTTGCTTGAAGTCAAGTGATTTCCTTGCCCTGCCCTCCCACCCCCAAGTTTCTCTCAGAAAGTTTAAGAGTTCAACTGGTCACTAGCTGTCCACATTGCAAACAGGACAGTGGGGAAAATATTAACCAGGACAGCAGGTGAAAAATCTTAGCCAGCACAGCCACTTCAGAAGTAGCCCAAACTCAAAGCCAGGGTCAGTAATGTGGTCAGAGTGTTTTATAAATGATTTCATCTCTTATCCCTCTCTGAAGAGGTCACTATCCTCCCTGTTTTCTGGAGAATTAAATCACACAGGGCTACCAGGGAGTGGGACCAGAAGAGCTGAGGCAGAACAAGTCCCAATTTACTCCCACCTTCACCCAGTAAAAAGTGTTAGAGACTTTTAACAGAAAAACAGAACTCAGAGGCAATGCTGACACCCAGAAGTATCCTGAGAACAGTGACTGTGAGAACTGACCTCCAGCAGTAACCTACTGCAGACTGGTCTGCTCTCCCACAAACAATCCCACCCCCCATCTAAGAGGGCACAGAGAACAACACTGAAGCCTCATCCCAATTACTGAGCAGGAAAGGATTAACCACTAGCAAAGACTTGGCAGATATTTATTCTCCAAATCCACAAGACAAGCAGAGGGAAAAGCTCCTCTGAGAGTTATGTACACAGACTGCAAGTTTAATGCTTACACAGTCTTAATTTTTTTAATTTTGCAAGTCCTAACAACAATTATCTTCATGAATTATAGACATAATATCCGAGAGACACAGGCAGTAATTAATGCATGTCTGCCTTTTCTGACTAGCTCCTTCTGCTGGGTCAGGGAGAGTTATTGAAATTCAGGAAGGAAATCTTCAATCTTCCAGAAGTTTTAAAGAAACAGACGGAGACAAAATTTAATAGAGCAATAATATTTCTCTTAAATAATTAACTAGACTTTGACATTCACTAATATTTCTGAGGCCCAGCTCTTGCTTTTGCAATAACTTTTGCAATCACTGAATGTGATCCACTGCATGTCCAAAATGCACTAACTCCAAAATTACCTCTGGATCTCCCTGTACACACACAGCAACCCTCATTCCTTCTACTTAAAATTCTCACTGAGACCTTTAACAGAAGCCACACTACACAGCACTAGCATCCTTTCTTCCTCCCATTCTGCCCTACTGACATCTGTCTCCAAATAAAAGTGCTCAGCACTCCCCAGGCTCTAGAGAAGCCATGTTCATCATCCTCTAGGAAAAACCCTGGGTTCAGAGCAGAACCCCAGCACAGCATTAGATGCAATAGACAATCCTGAACTAGACAAAGCTATTACTAAGGCAGTGTATAGCCCTGGATGTTGTCTTAGCTGGTTGTTTCCATCATCTTTCAAGTAGCAATTTTATTCACATAAGAATGGACTCAATGATCCTTGTGAGTCCCTTCCAACTCTGGGTATTTTATATTCTAAGCACTCAAGTGAGTTTAATATACTTCAGTATCTTGACAACAATTACCCCAAGTGAAAATTACTTAGTCAGCCATTGAAAAATCCCGTGAAGTAAAACCCAGCCTTTGGGAAAAACATCTCACCTGCTTAAGCAATATAAAGCTACACACCAAGATGGACAGAACTCAAACTCAAAACCATAAGGATCATTATGATGGGAAACAAGTTCAAACACAGCCATGTCACCAAGAATAGGGAGGGGGTATTTGGCCAAAAAAGCCATACTGAACCAAAAGTTTCATATTCTGTTGTTCACTTGAACTATATTATTTCTAAAAGAAAAAAAAATCCCTATGCACTAGAAGCAGAGTTTAAATGGCAACAGTGGTCATCTCAATTCCAGAAGCTCACCAGATACAGCCTGTAAGCATCAATCCTTCGAATTGGCCCCCAGCACTTGTCCGTGTCGTTGTACTTTGTGCCATCTCCAACACTGCAAGAATGGTTGCCAGTGACACTGCTGGGAAGGGAGGGAGAAACAAAAGACAGTAATTAACTCCTAGCAGATGTCTTCCCCTCTCCTGCATTCAAGAAAGAAGAATGAGCAGAAGCCAATCCTCCTCTCTGTCCCTGATCACACTTACTCCTTTACATTTTCTGGACTGTGTAACACAGCAAGTCACTGAGTTCCAGAGATTTAAAGAAAAATTCTTGAATTGCCTGCAGTTATTTGCAAGTTTCGCCATTTAATCATCAAACTGGCGAGCTTAGATCTTTTATGGATTGCTGAGGTTTTCCATTTTCGAGATAGAAGTCTGAATCAGGCCCAGATTTGATCAAACCAATCTTTTTTATTAGCTGTTTCTTTGAGAAAGGCACCACTCCCAGTCCAGAGCTAAGTCCATGTACCATCACCACTCACTGGCCTCAGGCTTAGTAAGCATCACACCCTCAACTCTTACCCAAAGAGACAGAAAAGGCAACATATTGCAGAGTATTGCAGTCAAACTATGGAGCAACAAGTCTCATGTCTGCAAGTGGTGAAGCTGGAAATATTTCACACCTGAGGACTTGTCTGGAATCAGGTCAGCTACTTTGCAGGCAGGCAGCAGGCGCTCAGGGGGGGAATACAAAACAACTTCACCTCCCACCCACAAGAGATGAGCTGTCCTTGAGTCACTTCTCCACCCCATGCTTTGGAAAGCAGAGCTGACCCTAAGCCTGCCCTGTTCCCTGGCAGCACACAGCCCCTCAGGAGTAAGCACACTTACCAGGTCACCTGCATTAGGGAGACTGGCACTGCTGCTGCATAGATTGCCAGATCTCCATAGAGGTAGATAATTATGCAGAAATAGAAGAGGTTGACACCCACTGCAGAAAAAGAAAATATTGTCCAGATTCAGTGGAGTACAGAGAGACTCTTGTTTTCTGCTCTTCAAATATACAAAATTTTGAAGATCTTAAATCACCATTTGCCTCCATAGTTTCTGCAGCAAACTCCACCCAAGCTCAGGGAACAGAACTGATGGGGTATGAAGGGGTCTCAAAGCTTCACTCTGCCTCCTTCAGTACCTGGCACTGACACTAAATAAACCCTCTATCAAGGGTTCAAGCCCATCCTGCAGTCAAGACCAACAGGTCCCACATAAGACACCTGCCAGACAAAGCTGTCAACTCTGAACAGCCACAGGCAAACATCCAGGTGATGTTCTGACTCAGTGTGAGCACTAAGTAAAACACAAAGAGAATGTTTTTAGGCTCTGCTGATTCTAAATCATCTGCAAATCTGCATGACTTTCACAATATGGATTTGTAGGAGAGGGATTTGGCTCTACAGAGCTCAGATTCCAATGGGCTGAAATGGAGCTGCTTGGGAGATTCCCTACCATTGGCAACTTGAGCCAAGGTACAATTCTGCAAAGCTTTAAAACTGTTTCTGCATCCCACTTACCTTGATGCCACCACATACACTGTTCCTGCCCCTACTAATTTCTTTGGATAAGTTTTTTCTCTTTTTTAAAAATTATTTTTAATTTAAAGCTTGCCCTGCCTTCACCTATGAGATTAAAAGAAAATCTCACACAAATTAATTGGGTGCACAGAACAGCCTTACCAAGGCATAAGACACTGCTGTGAAGGGCTAAAATCTAAAGGGATAAATAAATGCTTGATGAGACTCCAGGATTCTCTTCTTATAAGCAAGTCTGTATAAATCTCACCAACAAATTGGAAGATATTTTATTTCAGAGTCAGATGAGTAACAGAATAAATGCCTCAAATTTATTTAATTTAGGAAGTTGACATTGAAGAAAAACAGCTCAAGAAATCTGCCCATACTTACAAGTTGTGATGCCAACTGATGCTTAATCCCAGTACAGCTTGAGCAAACCTCACACTCACAGCTGTGGCAACTATCAAACAAGGACAATGCTGCTGCAGGAATGGGGACTCATTCCTACAGTGCTTGAGTGCCCCAAAGCTTTACCATGTTTTGCTATCATACCACCCCTGGATGTCTGGAAACATTATTAGGCAATCTCCTTTGTTTAAATTATTTTGTATACTGAGCCTGCTTAGCATGAAAGGGGCTGTATCAGGAAAGCACTGAGAGAACTTCCCTGCTTCTATACAGTAGCACACTAAATCAGTGCTCTAGAGTTGTTCCTGGAGATAAATGGACTTCAAAAATTGTGAGATCATTCTATATAGTTCTCCTTTTGTTTTCTTGCTCTGTGAAAGATGTCTTCACAGTTAGGGAGTCTCTGCATTGTTCTGGAGACAGCAACAAACTACCTACCACTCTTCTCCAATTTCCATTAAGAAGGGTTGAAGTTTTAAAAAAAATATCTGACATAGGACAGAAGCTGCAGAGACACTCAGGACAACACAGACCAGACAGATTCTCTGCTTTGGGATCTGTGATTGGTCCCAGGACTCAGCTGCCCCACACACACAAAATAAAGTTGACATGACCAGCTAAGCCACAGCAGCACCAGCCAGTACCCAGCACCCCCATTCCAATGCAGACCTCTCTGTGTGCAGGAAGCACAGGTGATGACACTCCTCTCCCAAACTCATGCTCTCCAAGACAGGAAGACTTCAGCATCAGCTCTTTTATAAACTGCTGCTCACCCTCCCTGATCAATACTTTCATTACTGGGCATAAAATGGGGTGAGAAAAAAAAAAGCAATTACTTCCTGTGAGGAAATAGCATGACAGATGTGCCTAAAATCTATTACTGCAATAAATGACTGCTCATCCCTAGAAGAAAGCACCCAACATTAAAAAATAAAAAAATTAAATCAAGAAAAAAGTAGTTTTTCAGAGCCAGCTCTTTCAAAAGAGCACACAGTCTCTTCACAGCCTAAACCTAAGTCAGCTCTCTTTAAGAAAGCAGACAATCTGAAATTGAGATTTATCCCCAGCTTACCTCCTAGGACTGCAGATTCAACTCCTGTCAGATTGTTGAAAATAAGAATCAGTCAAGGGAAAGAAGCAGAGAACTCACTAGAAATCAGGGGTTTTGAGGTCTACTGCACAGCTTTCATCAGCCTTCCCTCTGGAGGCTGTAAAGCCCTCCATCACCTTGGGTTTGGATCTGTACTTTGTATATCATGAGTAAACACCCAGACATTTGCCAGCTATGAAACCTCACAGGCTGGTGCTTGGAGCTAAGAATTCCACGGTGTAGCCCAGTTTCTCAGCACTAAGTGGTCACTGAGCAGCTGCCCTTGCTGAAGGCTTTCTGTGCAGCTGTGGGGAGGCAGCACCTCAGCAGGGACCTGCAGAGGGAGGTCCTTCACCCGTCTGTCTCTGCAGCCACTCCAAGGCCACAGGGTGTCTCTGAATCAGTGACAGGGATGGAGCCTTACTGCTGAGATCAAAGGGAAAGCAGCAAACGAGTCATAGCTGCCTCAGCCCCTTTGCTGCAGGCACTTCATCCCATCTGGAAGTCACAAGTAGGGTCAGGCCATGGCCTGCAGCTGTTCCAGCCACCTTCCCTGCAGATGGATTCACCCCTTTGGATGGGCTGAGTAGACCCTGGGGAGGATCCCTAACACAGAAATCAGATAACTCTGGCTAAAGCAACATTAAGAAGAGGGATTAAGATTTAAGAGTACTAAGCAGTTTATTTAACTTTGCTCTGAAGCTCCATCAGTGCTGATGGATAGAGGACACATATTCCCAGCACCCTCTACTGGCTGAGCACCAGAAAGGCCCAGAACCTGCCTGGCTTCTGGGGGTCCTTTCCAGCTCCTCTCTGAAGCACATGCAAGGAAGGACCCTCCTGAAACTTGATGAGAACACTGACTCCTGTGATCCCCATCCCTCCACTGCCCAAACCTCAGCAATACTGCTAAACCCTGTTACATGATTACTCTCAAAGCACTTCTTAAATATTGTTCCTCAGAAGAACTCAAGAGACAGGGATGTGTTCACCATATTTTATATACAGCAAAGCAAACAAGTGAGAAAACTTGCCTAAGGTCATAACAACTCAGTGCTACAGGAAAGACCAGGAATGGGATGTTTCTGACACACTTCACTTCTCTGACTAAAAACATGGCAGCCTAATCCAAGGTGGATTATTCTGACAGTCCTAAGTGATTCAAATCTACAAAATCCCAGAAGAGGCATGCAGGAAAATTAAATAGTTTTTTAAAACTTTAAAATAAATAAATAAATAAATAAATAAATAAAGTTCAAAGAATATTCACTCCTTAAACCCAGCTGTCCTTCAGAGGCTACAGCTTTACGCTGGCATAACCCTGATGTAATGTAGTGGAAAAAACCCAGCCTTCCATCACCTCTTTACAAGGTGGCCAGCAAACAAGGGAAAACATCACTTTCCACAAAAAATGGGGCCTGACAGGCTCAAAACTGCACAGCCATGGTGTCTGATAATGTTCTGGCTCTGTGCATTTCATTGTCCTGCTTTACAGGTCTCAGAATCCTCATCACTGTGGTTTGCATTTCTATCACGCGCAGCAATGGATGGGGCTTTATAAGAGCAGGGTTACAAGTTTGTTCCCTGGCATACAAAAGACATTTAAAAGCAAAAGGACAAGCCAGCTGTCTATCACATCCTCAGCAGGGACCTCTTCAACTGTTCATGTCCCAGTTCTCTTGATGATTCCCCAGACAATTCCTAGAAGCTCCTATCACAAGTCTCTCTCCTTCAGACTGCTATTTACAAGGCTCAGGGAAGCCTGAATGTCTTATTCTCAAATGCTACAACCAAAATGCAACTGGAAAACATTACCACTAGGCTCTACTGCTTCAGACAGCAGAGATCACAGAGGACAGATGCAGTTCAGAGGCAGGTGAAGTGCAATCAGAAAAGGCACTGATTTTACACTAGCCTGTATCAAGAAACTGCTCCCATAACCTGCAGTGTTTTGCTGATTCCATGCCCATCACAGCCCATTCTTCATAGAAACACCACACAGGAGGATGAAAACAGTCCACAGAGAGAAAGAACAGCACATTTGGGTGGAATTATCACAAACTCAGGATGCAAACCCACACCGAGAAGCATGAAAACTTATGGAACAGCCATACACACAATGTGCAGGAGGACCCAAAGGGGCTTTTGAAAATGTTCACTTACCTTTATTGAAGAACATGGAAGCCATCTGACCCATTTCCACCCTCTCAGTGATTTCAAAGATATTGGCTGAGCCACGTCTCTCTGCAAGTTAAAAAACAAGAAGAGTTTCAACCAGTCCCTCCAATAAGCCCTGAGGCCAGATTACCTGGATACTTGGGAAGCTCTAGCAGCAGTTTGAAGGACACTGTGTACAACTCCACAGCTGCAGTCACTGGGCCAATTACTCTGCTGAAGCTAGTTTAAAGGTGTTTAGAAAATAAGATGTTCTCATCTTAGTGACCTAGAGGGAAAAGATCTTTATCAGGCTGCAGAAGGCAAACTGAATTCTCAATGAGTCTTATCTTGCAAGTGCTGAGGACTTTGGGATGAGAGCATGTGGAATTAAGGTGAAATGGACAGAGGAGTCCACTGGAACACTATTTACAGAGAAGAGGCCTCACACTGGTGAAAGCATGAACTGGGTACTCACGGACTGACAGGATAGGCCGTGTCTCTGCTCGCTCGTAGCCATCTTGGAGGAGAACATCACTGTCAGACACTCCAGAGGAAGAATCCTCATCTTCATCATCCTCCTGGATGAAAAGACCAGACCACTGTGAGATATCTGCTGCCCACAGCCTAGACTGTGTCACCCCCAGTGTCACAGTCACTTCCAGACACTCACAGGAAGGCCCCAACAGGGAGGGGAGGACATGAAAGCAAAGGCAATACCAGAGAGCCCAGGGGATGCTGTGGAGGGCAGAAGAGGACACCAGCAGAGCAGGCTGAAGTAAGTGACAGGCTCTGCTGTCCCAGCCCCAGGTCACACACACACACACAGAGCAACACTGCCCAATTAATGTAGTGATAAGCAGCAGATCTGCAGTGTTGCAGAACAGGGAGAAAAAAAAATAAATCCATGCATATCTAACCAGCACAAGCAGGTCCAGTTCCTAACTCCATCCCACTAACACCAAGCCAGGGGTCTAAATAAGTGCAAACAATTATGCCTCCCTCTGATCCAGCAAAGCCACAAGTAAGTTTTACAGCAAGGACATAATTCAGAACTGTCCACAACCTGGGATACTGCCCAAGTAACAGCAAGGACATCCCAGCCTGTCCCAGTTAAATGACCTGAGATCAGCAAGGATTTATAGTCCTCAGCACACTCCAAATAGCACCAATATATTGGCTGCCACCTCTCCAGATTCAGTGAGCAGCGCTTCTGAGCAAGGAGAGCATGAAGAAGAAACTTCAGTAAGAAATGTGAACAGCACAACAAATTTTTCAAAGCAGAAGCAGAAAAATCCTGTCTTTAATGAGCAACCCCACAGGGAACTAACAGCTATATTTTATATGGCAAAGTTAAGTACAGTAGAAATTTATTTCTTTAGAGTAAGTAACAAAGCAAGGCAAAGATGCAGGGGAATGCCAGGAAAATCCTACATGATAAAACAAGAGGAGAAAAAGGAGAATTAAACCCCACACAAACTTTGCGTTTTTCCATTCTCTTCCATCTCAGCTGGGCATTTGCAGCAGCCATGGCTTCCACCACAAAGGTCGTAGTCATATAGCTACAGAGAGAAGAATTCAATTGATATCATCAGTAATAGTCAAGAACTGTCACTGAAGAGAGATGGAGAATAATTCCCATCCGTTTGTAGGAGCAAACAAACAAAACAAAACAATCCTTTTGCCAGCTCCCCACACACTGTTTTGATAGTGTTTCATCTCAGTTTATTGCTCCCTTCTGCTCTTGAGATTCAGGTGTTCAAGCAGACCACAATATGCAATAAAATATAACACACCTTCAGATACAATAAGACACTTTAGATATTTGGAAGGCACATTCCTGTGTTCCTGTGGGTTGAAGGCAACAAGAGAACTTTGGCCTTTGCTAGAAAGCAAATTTCCTTCCTCTTTTTAGAACCTAGGATAAAATGAGTTTTATTCTGAAGCTCATGGCAAAGGTACTCTGGTCCCTTAAAGATTCTTACACATGGCAACAGAAGCAAAGCAGCAATACAAGAACAAGGAGCATTTCACACATGCAGGTAAATACTGGAGGCAGTGAAAAAGCTGTCCAGGGAGACAGGGAGAGCTACTGATGGAAGGAATATCGTTATCTCAGCTAAAACCAGTCCTATAATGTTAATCAATAAATTTTAAAACCCCCTCAAATCAATCCTATTTAAGGCTTTAAAGTGATTTCTCACTGAGAAACCTATAAAGCTCAAATAAGAGGCCAGTTCTGCAAGAATAAAAGGAAGTGCTGAGCCTGTGTAGCAATTTCCACCCAGGCTTTTCCTGCACCAAAGATGTCCAGTGGGCATGAGGAAGTCACAAGTATCAGAACAAAAGCAAGAGAACTCCCAAGGCATATAGCACTTTGAGCTGTGTCTTCTCAGCTTAATCCAATGCAGTTCTGCTGCACAGATTTAGAGGTTTGTGCTCTCCTGCTGACCTTGAAGGATTGCCTGCTGGTGCTGAATTCCATATATTGAATTTATGCTTTTAAACTAATGTAGATAAAAGGAATTGCTTCTAAAGCTCCCAGTTACTGATAACCCCACAGACATCATTTTACCAAGCCTTTGCAGCACCCAGCTCTGAGGTGGGGCACTCACAAGCATTTGACCACACAGTGTCCCTGCACAGCAGCACAGAACAGATCCCAAAAGCTCTGCCTCCAAACCAAAGGCACATTCAGAGCTGGTTACTCAAAAAGGCTAGCACTTCAAAAGTCCATTTGTACAAATGACAGGAGGGAATTTTGGTTTATTTTATTTTAAAACCAAGCAAGAAGCAAGGGGGGATTCCCAGCCTACCAGAAGCTGGCAACTGTAGCAGTAACTCCTTAGAAATCAGTGCTGTATCTGCAGCCTTCAGCTCCACCTGCTGCTCCAGTGAACCAGCGTGACAAACAGGAGGCCAGCTCCAAGGTCTCCAGCAGCAAGGGTCTAGGGGAGCTGAGACAGGCCTGGCTATACAGGAATTTGTGTTCCTGACACTCTTGTAGCTGTGAGAGCATTGCCAGAAGCCAAGAGAAAGTTTACAGTTCTGCAAGTCACAAAGCAGCAAATCAAAGACAGAGGCAAGCATGGAATGCATCCAGTGAGGACAATGTCAAAAACACAGCTGGGATAAAGGCCCCAGAAGAATCTGGACTGGAGGAAAAGTCCTTCCCACCAGTCAGGAAATGAGATGTACCAGAGAGTCAGGAAATGCATCCCTCCAAATCAGGTCCACAGGCCACACCATTGCAGAAACCAACACTCAAGGAGCAGAGGGACAGAGCAAACAGGAAAACAGCTGAAGTCTTTATACTGTCATCACCCAGCTGAACCTCCCAGTCCCCTAAAGACACACACACACATCCTACCTCATAAATCCCAGGAACATCAGGAGGATGAGGCTGACGAGCCACCCTGCTGTGGCAAAGGCCTTGGGCATGGTCAGAGCTCCTGTGCCCACGATGAGGTTGAACATGTACACCAGGCCAACCTGCAAACAGCCACATGAGCCAGCATCAGAGTGTGCCAGGAATCATCCAGAGCACCTCACATACACCCCAATTTAAATGGAGGGGGCAATCTCTGAGCCAGCAGGGCAGGAACAAGTCCATGTGAGAAATAACTGGAGGAGGGGACTGAAATCCAAAGAGAACAATGTGAGTGTCAGCACATTTCTGAAGAAAGTAATATTCCCCTCCATTTTTCTAAGTATTTTAAATTATTTTTTTCTCTCTAGGTTTTAGAGTTATAAAGTACATGAGATTTTGTTTGTTTGTTTTCACTGCCTTCTACCTGAAGGTCTGTGCTGTGGGTTGGGGTCTCTTTTTTTTCTGACCTGAACACAAGTACTTATGACAATGAACCTTTCAGGACCTTTTATTCTCAGTCAAGCAGGAAATATCCAAACAGAATTCTAATTCAAAGCCAGCTTGCCATTTTACCAGTTAGAAGCTGTGCATATTCTGAAGAAGGGATTTTACTTTCTGAAGGGAAAGGATTTTATCTTCTCTGGCAATGAGATTTTTCAGTGTCCAGAGACAAAAGAGAAGTCTGCACTGGGACAGAACCCTCTGGGCTATGAATTTAGCTCAATTCAAGATCAAAAACTGCCAAAGTTGTTGTGTTTTACTGTTTTGGGGTTTTTTTTTTTTTTTTTTTTTTTTAATATAGGTCAGAGTCCCTCCAGAGGAAAGCCAGTAAAGAGCTGTGTATGAGCAGACTTTTCTGGGCATGGAGCAATTAACATCAGGAGAACTATTCCCCAGTGACCCTGAGAGCACTTCACTGGTATAAGCACAGCAAATTCATCTTTTGCTGAACATCCCAGAACGATGATTTTCATTTGGTCAAGCAGAAATGAGAATGGTGCCTGTAACATTCAGCCTGGTTAGACATTTTCAGGGATAGAGGAAAGTCTCAGCCTTTGAGATGACTCCAGGAAATTCATGCAGCACCAGCATAACAACATGAGAGCAGGTGACACAAATCCTTGAGGGCCCAGACATCCCAGTTACTGTCTTAACTTCTCCATTTTCTCAGTTGTGACCCATTTCTGCAGCCTAATATCCACTTCTCCTACATTTAATCATTAACACGGAGATGAAAGTTTTAAAGCATTTAAAATCCAACACAAATTTCAGGGCTGGTTCTAAATTTATTGAGTTCACTTTAAAAAAAAAGGGTTTACAACATGCTGTTTTGAAAAGCTGACATTTTGTGAAGACCTGTGGCTATGAAAACTGGTATTTCCAGTAATATAGGAAAGCAGTAATTTGCTCTGCAGTTGCACAGGACACCACATTACAGGGAAGAAACCTCTTAATTACTCACTTTCAGTGAAGTGGTATAAAACAAATTACTGCAACAGCTGCAGCTAAGTAAACTTTCAGAAATTCAGAGGAAAATGTTTATATAAAGCAACGAAAGGGAAGAAGTTTCAATGTCCCAATCCCCTGTGTTTATGCCAATGACAATTTTGGTTGATGAAAACTAACAAAATGAAAGAAAATGGGCAAAAGGATGAAAAGCTGGTATGGCACATGAAGCTATTTTTAGCACTTTTAGATCTATACTTTAAGCACCCATCATCCTTTTACTTTATGAAAAGTGATCTGTGATGTAAAAAAACCCCACATAACGACAAATACTAAGCATCTTTAACCACCCTTCAACCTCCATCATCTCCTGAAATGCTGAGGTCATGTCCATGAGGAAGTAGGATTTGCAAACAAAATGCTGAGGAAAGACAGTTTTGAAAAAAAAAAAAAAAATCTCGTGACCAAGCCCCCAGGCAGTGGAACTTACATAGGGAGAGTAAAGCTCTCCAGTGTCAGTGATGCCACCTGCCATCCTGGAGAGGGAGGGGAGCCCCAGAGCAAAGCCAGAAGGGTGTTTTTGGGAGAGTGTTTCCAACTTCTGTAGTCTTTAACCTAGGGAAACATCATAACACTGTTATCTTTGCTGGAAAAAGGAAGAACTCACAAGTTAGCTCTGGCACATCAGTTTTATGGTATTTGAACAGATTCCAGCAGGATCTTGCCCTTCAGGCAGACCCCACTCACCAGCACCACTTGGTTCAATACTCTGTGAGAAGTTCTCATACCTGTTAAACTGGTTTAAAAAGCAACCAAAAGGCCCTGCCCTTTCACAGCATGTGATGACCAAACTTCATCTTCTCCAAACAGCCAGAGGGGCTGTTTCAGATAACTAAAACCTCAAGAGGAAAAATGACTGCCTTGAGGATGATCTCAAACTGCTGCTTCTCATGCAGCTACTACTTCTGGCAAACATGTGCCTCTGCAAATCAGAAAACCAGCCTGAAGTCTCTCTTCCTAAATTCAAGTACAGAAATAAGTAGACAAATGAAAATATTGGACCTATTAGAGACACACCAAGATGCTTTTCATGCACCAACATTTCCAAAGTAGAAACATTTGGGAAGGTTTATATTGTATCAAAAAACCTATATGTGTTTGGGGGAACTGAAGCCTTCTGGAACGTTTCAGTGTCAATGACTACCCATAACTGAATTAAGGGCTTCACATTTCCACATGTGCTTTTACTCAGCCACACCAGCTGGGACAAACCATCAGCAGAACAACATAAGCTCCACTAGAAAACAACAGTTATAAGCATGTACACCCACGCTGAATGCCAGAAAAGAATCAGGCAGCATAGCTCACTGAGGTCATAACTGGACCAGCCTCAGAAAGAGAGATCAAACACCACCTTTTATAACAAACCTCGGCTCAAAACACGGAAGGCAAACTTCGCAAACGCAGAGCAAGCAGCAAGACAAGGGACACTCCGGGACAGCGTGGCACCATCCCAGGCGGAGGGACCCGACCCCAGGCGAGGGGACCCGACCCCAGGCGGGGGGACCCGACCCCAGGGCCCCCGAGGGCACCAGAGCCCCCCGGCCCTGCCCGGCCTGCCTCCCCCGGGCCTGTCCCGCACACGGAACGCTGCTCGCCCCCTGCCTCCTCCGGGGGAACTCCCCCCGCCCCACAGAGCACCTACAACCCCGGCAGCCTCCGCAACTCCGCGGCCTTCTCCCCACGCCCGGGTCCCGCCGCTCCACTGCAGGGTGTTGGGTCTCTCCCTCAGTGCAGAGGCCATGAAGATCAACCAGGACACGGTGCTGCGGGGAAAGAAGGTGACGCTGGTGCCCTACACTGCTGCACACGTGCCCCGGTACGTGCCCCGTGCCCTGCATGGTCTGGGTCCATTTCTCCGCCTGAAGGCCGTGTTGGGGTCAGGGAAGGTGCAGGGCCCGCTCCTCGCTGTGAGTCAGTCACGAGAGGTGCCCTCCGTGCCCGGCAGCACCACCCCTGTGCCAGCCCTGCTGTGAGGGAGAGAACTTCACTGTGCCACTGGGAAATACCTGGCTGTGAGTGAACACAGCAGCTCCTCTGTTCATTGAGGCCTTTCCCTGGTGATGGGGGAAGAGCAAGGCTTCAGCATGTGCAGCCAGGTGGATGTTTGATAAATTAGGCATGCCAACAGTTTGTAAAGTCAATCAGCACAAAGATACCAGCGTTAGTGCTCAGTCAGTGCCCAGGAGGTGCTGTGGGATGAAATACACCAGAACTCAAAAACATCAGGTTTGCACTGGGCACTCCAGACAATGCCACAGGATGGGTGAACTTCCTCAGTTTCCACTGAGAAATCTGTGGAAATTCTTTCCGTGTTAGATAAGGGACTTGTGGATACATTTTAAATTGCCACAAAAGCTGGTGTTTGCAGAGCTGCTTTGTGCTGGCCTGGCCCAGCCACAGGGGGATCCTGCTGTGGGGCTCAGCTGGGGCAGTGATGTGGGGCTGGGCCCATTGCAGGTACCACGAGTGGATGCAGTCGGAGGAGCTGCAGCGACTGACAGCCTCAGAGCCCCTCAGCCTGGAGCAGGAGTATGAAATGCAGCACAGCTGGAGGGATGACACTGACAGTGAGCATCTGGAACACTTTCTGAGGGAGGGTGGGAGTGGTGAGCAGGTTCTTTCCATTCTGGGAAGGACCCACAGTGAGCTGGGAGTGCCCCTGAGTGGGTTCCCCTAAACCAGAGCGGATATGAGACTTTCTACAACAGCAGTTTGAACTGGTTTTCTCATTACAGCTGGTATATACTAAGGGAGGTGGAGAATATCCACTTCCTCGAGCTGTTAAGTGTCCTTTTTTGTTGCAGATTTCCAGAGACTGTAGTGATTAATTTCCCACAGCATTTTGTGCTGAGCTAAGAATCATTAAACATCACTCCTGCACAGCCAACACTCCCCAGGTCTGATCATTGCAATAAGGTGGAAGGAGGTTGTATTTCTCCTTGATAAATTGAATGATTTTATGATCACCTGGTTGAGGTGTGTTGATTGAATTGGTTCCCTGACTCTCCTACAGGTAATGAATCACTGCCCATAAAAGCCTGGTAGAAATCTAGTGAGCTGGAAAATACTGAAGCTGGCAAAGACCTCAGTCTGGAGCATTAATCTTAGGTAGCATTAAAACCCTTACTCAGAGTGGCAATAACATGAACCAGGTGAATCACTCAGTCTCAGCTTCTTGTGCACCCGACAATTCTTTGCCCCAACTTGCTGCTGAGTAAGACAAGGCAAGGAGACCTCAGACATGAGAAGGAAGTTTCCACACTTCTTCCACAAGCTTTTTCTAGTCTTGGTGTCTGTGCCACCCTCACAAACGGATTTTCCCAAGTATTTTTTTCATTTCTCTGGGTGGGAACAGGCACACCTGGTGTGGGAAGCCAAATGATTAACTCTCCCTTGCTGTTAACACATGGAAACTGTTGTTCCTCTGTCCCTTATACACCTTCAATTGCATTCTTTGGTAATTTATGAATAATTACCAGCACACTCTGAAGATGCTGCCACATTCTTGTTTTCTCCAGAGTGCACCTTCATCGTGCTGGACTCGGGGCGCTGGCCTGGGCAGGCAGAGGAGAACTCCATGGTGGGGGATGTGAATCTCTTCCTCACCAACACTGAGGACCCGACTCTGGGCGAGATTGAAATCATGATTGCAGGTCAAGTTCTGCTTCATAGCTCGGGGCTCTGTCATGGTGGCTGTGTGCTGCAGACAGGTGTTGATGTTCCTGCATCAGCCTTTTGTTCTCATGCTTTGCCATGGCTGATCAGTCCATGGTGTGTCCAGGTCACAGCCTGTGCTCAGAAGTGTCTGGTGTGGCTGGTTTGTCTGCCCTAACTGGATGCTGACTGTGCTGTCTCTTTCAGAGCCCAGCTGCCGTGGCAGAGGGTTTGGCAAGGAGGCAACTCTGCTGATGATGGCCTATGGTGAGGGTGGCTCAGTGCACAGGAGCAGGAGTGTGGTGGGGCTGGGATCTGGGAGCACATAATCCTGGTGATACAGGCGGGGCAGTAAGGGATGCATCTGCCCCACACTGGAGTCCTGTGCATTTATAGATGTGCCACATAATAGAAGGACCTCTCTCTCTGATTTCTCCTGCAGGAGTGAAGAAACTGGGAATCACCAAGTTTGAGGCTAAGATTGGTCAGGAAAATGAAGCCAGTATCTGCATGTTCAAAAAACTTCACTTTAAGGAGGTGCAGTAATAGCCCACCTCCCCAGAGAATGTGAGCAGCATTTGTTTTCCCTGTGGCTGAGCCTGAGCTGCTTTCTCTCTGTGTGCTACAGGTTGCTGTGAACAGCATTTTCCAGGAGGTGACGCTGAGGCTGGATGTCAGTGAGCAGGAGAGGCGGTGGCTCCTGGAGCAGACAAACCACGTGGAGGAGAAGAGCTACGCTGAGCTGAAGCAGCCAGCTGGGGCGCTGGCCAGCTGACAGACACCTCCAGACACCAGCTGGGCTTCCAGGGAGAAGTTGGACATTGTTTTAAAACCTGGGTGTGGAGGACACCAGTGAGCCAACTCTGGAATTGTTTTCATCTGTCTCCTTCAGCTGCTTTGTCATCTTGTCAACTTTGCACTTTGCTCTACCAGCCAGGATTACTGCCTGAAACTTGGACCTGGGGATCAGCCACTAACTCCCAGGTTTGGCTGGGAATGACTCTCAGTTGACTCCTGGACAAGCAGAAACTTCTCTCACTGCTCTTAAATCAGGATTTGTCAGCGAGGAGTTTTCATATAATGGCAGCTCAGTCTTTTTTATTCTTGAATAAAAAAAAAAAATTACAAAGATCTGAGGTGCCTGAGCACTGTGTGGGGATCAGCTGCTCTCTTTGGCAGCTCAAGGAGTGGTTTAGAAGTTGTAAAGGACAGCAGAGACTCTCTAAAACCAGTTTCTTGGGGTCTGGGAGGTTGCAGGGGGGCACTGCTGGGTCCTGGCAGGGAGAAGCCCAGATGTGGGTGAGCACAAACAAAGGGCAAGTTAAGATGATGGAAATTGTTGATATTGGCTGATTAAGACTAGAGCTGAGCCCCACCACGATGAGGGAACTGAGAGTTGCAGGAGGCTTTTGAGACAAACCCCCTTCAGCTTCAGGGCTGTGCTCCAGATCTGAAAACCTCAGGCCAGCAGTGATGTTGCACTTTATTTTTCTTGGCTTTCCTTTGATGAAAGCGAGCAGAACACACTGAAAAGGAGATAAAACTCCCTTCTTCCACCAGCTCAGGACTTGCTGTGTTGAGTCTGGAGGCTTCATTTGCTGCTTTCCACTAAGATAAAGATGAATGTGGGGAAAATATCTGTTACTGAGGGGCAGATATATTTAGGGCAGGAGTTATACAGCATCTGCTGCAGTAGATCTGAGATCCATGGATGAACAAGAGGCAGTTGCCTGACTCACTGGACAAACTTCCCTGTGCAGTTACTCAGCCTGACCTCTCCTGCCCTACACAGGCTGTCCACAGCAGGGAAGCTGCTAAGAGGAGAGGACAGAAGGTAAGAAGGATAACTGATGCTCCTGTGTGTTTTCCTTTGGTAACAGCAGCTGTAATGGCTAATCCTAGACCACAAATTACCTGTTTCAGTAATGGAGGATCAGGTAGTATCTTTCAGATTTGCCCAGGAATGTTTTGCAGATTGGCAGTCTGTGGAATATTTAGTGTTGCTGTGCCTGTATTTTTAGGGCCTGGGGGCTTCAGCTTTCCAATTTTAGCTAATTTAAATACATGACTCCTGTGACTAATACTAAAGCCAAGCGTGGGAACAGTGTATCTCAAACAAGTACTTAAACAAGTATTTAGTGTGGATTTAGTTGTAGTGAAAGCTTTATGTGGTAATAAAGTGAAGAGCAGCTCTACTTCCCGCTGGGATTACCATGACAAGGGCTACTAATCCTCCTGCTCCTCGTCACCTGCTGCAGGCAGAAATGGATTCTGTCCTCCAGAACAAGATTTACAGAACCTGCTGGGTGAGCTGCTGGTTCTGGTGCTCCTTCCCTGAAGCGTCTCATCCCTGTGCCAGAGCAGCAAGGCCAAACTGGCAGGAGAGATCCAGCTGGACTGGGATTTGCTCCCCTAAAACATGACCAAGGTGGGAAAAAATAATTTCTTTCCACCTCTGCTGGCAGGGGGAAGGGGCAGGGTGCTGTCTGTCAGCTCCCCATGCCCAGCTGGTTGCTCTGGAGCCAGCGAGGGCCCTGCTTGGCATCCCCGCTCCCGGCAGCGCCGGCGCTGCCCCGGCTCCGCAGGCGGCTGGGAACAGCCTTTTCCTGGCAACCCAGAACAAAGTTGGGTCTGTCCTGGAGCTCAGCCCGCCCCAAAGGCTGGGGAGAAGAGTCCCAGCAGGGCTCAAACAGGCTTCCCACAGGGAACCAGTGCCCAGCTGCTCTGACCAGGCCAAGAGGCAAAAGATGCTGCTGGGACCCACTGGGTGCCCCCAGTCCTGCCCTACCCCACCCTGGGGCATCCATCCCTTTGCCCCAGTGGCAAAGCAGGGGATGGGGGCTCACCTTCCCTTCACAGGACATGGCTTGGGACAATGAGACAGGTTGGAATGGGCTCCCCCAGCTTCCAGGAGGAAGTGACAGCCTGCATATCCCCTGGAAATCTGGTGGCACTTTGTCACCTGGGTGTCATTTGAGGTGCAGAGATCAGTGACCACTCATGTGCTCAGGTGGAAGAGCTTTTTTGCAGATTTGGAGCACAAAACAAGAGTGTGGATTAAGGGAGGAAGTGAAGATACCAGACAGAGGCCAGGCACAGCCCTGCCTTGTCCTACTCTGCCACCAGTCTGGCCACACTGAGCCACCCAGGGCTACATCCATTCATTCAGAGGCACAAGCACCCCTCTCCTCACCAATCCCCATTATCTTCAACTCAATCCCCATTATCATCCCAAAAACCCCCATAGGGGCTGGAGGCACATTTGGGCTGCCCCTATCAGAGCTGCTGCCCTCCTGCCTGGCCAGCAGACACAGATTAGAGCTTTGCATCACCTCCCCTCACCCTCCCCATCCCCCTCCTCCCTTTCCCCACCCCCAGCACTCCCCAGAGGATTAAAGCCCATTAATCACCCCGAGGGATTAACCCCCACTGGGACCAGACAGTGCCTCCCCCAACACCCTCAACCTGTACTCTCAGGTGCTGAGGGGTCCCCAAACCAGGCCCAGTGTCCCCCCAGTTACCTTCCCCCCAGGCCTCTGCAAGGCCTCTGCACCCCACCCCCTCTACTTCTGGAAGGACTTAGCCTTAAACCAGACTTGTGAAGTCAGAAAGGTTTATTCCAGTAAACAGAATTTTTCTTGAGCTCAACAGTACAACAACACCCGATTGCAGCACATGGAAACAAAACATCCACAGGAAGAATTTCCACAAAATACAGGTTAAAAAAAAAAAAAAAAAAAAAAGTGATTGGAAAAATGCTTATTTCAGGAAAAACAAACAAACAAACAAAAAAAACCCGCTGTCTATGAGAAGCTTTTAAATTAAACAGTGTTGGATTAAAACCCTGATTGGCTGTCTCCAGAAGTGTGCAGGAGCAAAGGAGACTATTATTGCTTGCTGTGCTGACTCCAGACACCCTCTCCTCTCCCAAAATTGCCCCAGGGCAGGGTGCTGGACACCCATAGCCCTCCTTGCAGCTGAAGAGGCAAAGGGACAGGGTCACTGTGGACGGAGCTTGCCACGCCAGGGTCAAACACCCCGGCTGTGGTCAGTGGCTGGAAAGGTGGAGGTTGGTAGAAGACACTAAAAGCCTCAGGTTTTGCAGTTAAAGGGTAATTTGGAGGGAATCTCAAATGGAGATGGGGTTTGGGTAGGGGAAAAAACAGGGAACAATGGGGATCAGGAGTGTTGGGCATCTGGCGACCCCAAATCCTTGATCCCTCCCAAACCCCTGCTTGTGCCTACCAGGGTGTGCAGGGCTTCAAGGCAGGGCTGGAGGAGCAGGGCTGGAGGAGCACCCTGGGGATGAGCTTTTGGGAGGGGGCACCCCCAGCATCCCCAGCCCAGAACCCCTCTGCAGGGATGCTCACTGGCCCCAAACCCCAGCACTTGGGTCAGGCTGGTAGGGAGCAGCCCCACATCTCCACCAGGAGCACGTGGCAGGGAGGAGTGCAGGAGAGGTGGGTATGGGGCTGGGGAGAGCTAGAAGACCCTCACCCTGCCTTAGGGCCTTCACAGGTTGCTGAACAGTTCATTTTTCTTGCTCCAGTCCATCTGGGGTGCCCTCTTGCTGGTGCGCTTCTGGTGCGCCCGCTCCTTGGCCACGGCCAGCGGGATGTCCAGGTCCAGGAGGGAGCCGGGTGCTGAATGGCGTTTGTCACCCTCCTGTGTGAGAGGCTGGGGATGAGAGGCGGTGTCAGCCCCACTGAGTGGCCCCTGCACAGCCCCAGATCCTGCTCTCCAGCCTTCCCCCAGCATTCTCAGCCCTACCTCGCTGTGGGTCTCGCTGGAGTTGGGGGACACAGCCAGTGGTGCGGGGCTGGACGGGCTCTCAGACACCGAGCTGGACCGTGGCTCTCCTCCATTTTCCTGAGGAGAGCAGGGAGGGAGTGTGAGCTCCAGCCCTGCGGCTTGAGAACAGCCTCCAGAGCTGCAAGTCCCATCCAGGGGGCGATGAAATCCATCCTCCCCACACGTAATCCCCTGCAAGCTCCAGGCACATAAATACCTCTAGCACTGCCCATCTGGGGCGGGGAAGGATTAAACCCCGGCCTGACCGCCCTGGCTTTAGCAGGAGCGGGAGGAGGAGGGCGGCTGCAGGGCTGGGTGCTACTTCCCTGCTGCAGCACGAGGGTTCCCAGCCCTGGAGCATCAGAAAGCAAAAGAGAGGAGGAAAACAGCCACCTCCATGACACTCAGCACCACAATCCCCCTTCCTGGAGGACACCAGTTCCCTTCCCAGTGGCACCAGCTCTTGTGTGGCAGCCTGAGACCACTGTGGTGTCGGGTGGCATCACCCACCCATGGGCAGAGGGGACATGAACAGGAGGGTCCCTGACTGCAGATGGGCATAGATGGAATGAAAATCAAGACGAGGCTCTTACCTTCCCTATATCACCGTTGGCAACTGGTTCTGGCAAGGGACCTGTGGGATAAGGATGTGGGCACCGGGTGAGGATGTGTTTGTTTTGTCCCCTTGGCAATGGAGGGCAAGCCAAGGTTGTACATGGCCAATGCTCACACAATACTGCCCAGGGTCTGGCCAGGTCCTGAATTTTTTAACCACTCACTGCAGCCAGCCCTGTGGCACAGGGAAATGCTGCCAGATGTATCCCCATAATGGCAGCTGGGATATGGAGCCCAGTGAGACCCCCTCCCCATCCTCCTGGGGACCACTGTGACAGCAGGGAGAGGGCCACAGAGGAGAGCAAAGAGCAGCTGATGCCTGTTTGCTCCCCAAGCCATAAACCCTGCCAAAGTGCAACCCAGGGCCATAAACCTGCCCACATCAGCCCCACCAGCCCAGCACTGGGCCCTCGGCCAGGCAGGGAAATGCCAAAGCCAGGTGACTCTGCTTGGCTCCAGGGTGATAAGCCCACCTCCCAGGGCTCAGCACCCTCAGGTTTGGTGAGAAGGTGACACAGAGCCAGCAGAGGTGGCACAAACCCCTCCCAGCAGCACAGTCCCCAGCCCACCTGTCAGGTGCTGCTCCGAAGGCACCACCTTGCACTTCTTGAAGAACTCATCTGTGAGGACATCCACCACCAGCAGCCTGGTCTCGTCACCACTCGCCTTGATGGCTGCCACCACGTCACTGTGCTGCTTGCCTTCCATGCACACACCATTCACCTGCAGGCACCACATCACCACTGAAGCCAGGGGACATCCATCCCTCAGAAGCACCATGGAGGGGTCAGGTACCAGCCTCGATACCAGTCACAGTCCCAGCACAGCCACCCCACAGCCACAGGCATTTGTAGCCTCACAAGGATTACCAGTGAAGCCAGAAAAACCTCATTAAAAGCAGATTTTCCTCTGAGTGATTGGCATGGGACTGAATGGGCTGGCAGAGAACTCCATGCAGCGCATGGACTCAGGGCTGGCACAAAACCCTTGTGCAGTGCCATGCTCTCCAGAAACCCCAAAAGCTTCACCCCAGAACAGGCAGCAGCCCCACACCCTGCTGAGCAGCAGAGCTGGGGCTCAGCTGATCCTTGCTGTCATGGATCATCATCCCACCTGAGCTGGCACAAACCTGAGCTCATCCCCACCCCGGTCACAGCTAACAGCAGGACTTGTGACCACCGTGCACCTTGTCCCCAGCCTGCCCCACCCCAGGGGCATCCTGGGGACAGTGCTACTGCTAATTAACCCTTAGACAGCTAATTACTGCTCAGTCCCAGCCCTCCCCAGTGCTGCACCCCTGGGTGGGGACCAGCAGGCTGGTGCAGGTCGGGCAGCTGTGCCGTGAGTCACCGCCGGCAGCAGGGACACTGCGCACCTTCCCGGCCAAGGGCAGCTGTCTCCTGGGCCCCAGGATGTGAGGGAGTGCCAGGCTTTCCAGAGACACCCCTCAGCCCTGCCCTCAGCCCAGCACACCTCGATGATGCGGTCCTGGGGTGCCAGCCCTGCCGCCTCGGCCGGCGAGCCGGGGTCCACGGCGCGCACGTACTGCCCTGGGCGGCTCTTGTCACTGTGCAGGTTGAAGCCATAGCCATCAGGGCCCTTCTTCATGTGGCACAGCCGAGGTCTCAGCTCCCCCTGCAATGGGAACAATCTGTGGGTGAACTGCTCCCAGACCCCCCAACACCCAAGGACAGCACCAGGAAACCCAGACAGTTGCTGGAGTGGCAGGGACACCATCCTTGGCTGGCCACCTGTGGGCACTGACACCTCAAGATGGGATGCAGGGAGCCAAACACCCTATGCTCTAATTAATTAATTAGGTGCAGGGCACATTAATTGCAGTGAAACATTGAAGAAACATGTTATTATGTGTGTGTTTCCAGACCACGCTCTTCCTTTTGGGATCAGGGTTGCAACTGCCATGAAGGTGGAGGAGGAAACAGCCCAGGCTGCTGGGAAGCACCCCCACTCCACCCCATCCCACTCGGGAAGCTTTGGCTACTGGAGAGGTCTCAGCTGCTGGCACAGGTCCCCTCCATCACCCCCTTGCCAAATGTAGCCCCTCTCCATGGCAAACCCAGCCATGGGCTCAGGGAGATCCCCACCCCAGAGCACCCCACAGCCAATTGCAAGCAGAGAAGGGGCACACAGGGCTCGGGCAGGCAGCTGGAACCCAGCTGGAGCAGCTGTAATGCTGAGGCACCTCCATGTCCTAGCATGAACTTCCAGGATTGCAAAACAGAAACCAGCTCCAATGGGGCGGTGCGACTGGGACGTTCACCTCTTCAGGAGGCAACACCCAGCTCATCTGCACCTGCTTTCACCTGTGGACCCACCAGCAGCTGGAGCCAGGGAACCCCACTGGGGCAGCCACAGCCACTCACTTGCCCACCTGGTGCCCTCTGAGCTCCCCACATGGTGGACACAGGAAGAAGCAGGAGAATCCCCAGGAGCCTGGCACACAGGAACTGCCTCTGCTCACCCAGCAGGGAGTGGCATGTCCAGGAAGCATCAGAGGAACCAGGTGACACAAACCAGACACCTGCATGTGGCACTGTCAGAACTGCTCTCTGACCCTAGCACCCAATACCACTTTTACAGTTTATATATAAAATTATTTGATCCCACCTTGACCACCAGAACCTGGGCTTTGGTTGGGCTCTCCCAGCCTCACTCAAACTGCTGGAATATTTCTCACCAAGGGGGCTAGTATCTAATCTTTCACCCAAGATCATTTTTAATTTGTTTGTATCCATAGCATCACTGAGGACAGGCACTGCAGGAATTTGCCCTCCCACACCTGCATCAGGTGCACTCTCTGCACAGCACAGGGACAACCTCAGTCCTGGGGTGCTCACACCCCATATCTGACACACTGGTGTGGCACAGGGTCCCACAGGAGCCAGGGTGAGGCACTTAAAATTACTAAGCACAACACTGAGATAAAAAACTGATAAAGCCCCGATAAAGCCCCATCCTCTTGCACAATGCCTTCCTTCATGGTCAAGGCTGGCCACCATCCCAGCACCGCTTGACAACACCCTGGGAAGGGAGGTGCAGGCAGCACCCAGCACATCTGCCAGGAGTGAAGGTGATCCTGAGATGTCTCAGCACTGGCATGCAGGACTCGCTCTCCACACCCAGTGCAGCAGCCCAGCTGTGGATTCCCTGGCTGGGTGGAGGATTGTGACCCCCTCGACTTTGCCCCTTCCCCCCTCCCATCCTGTGCCCAGGTAGCAGTGGGTTCACAGGGTGTGATAGCATCCTCCACCCAGGCAGAAATCCCAAGCAATTGTGGGGACAGACAATAAGGCAGGAACTGCTGGAGCCTGGAGGAAGGCAAGCAGATCCTCCCCAAATCCCTGCCCTGGCTCGACCCTGAGCAAGGGGTTCAGGCTGTGAGCACCCACGCTGCTGGTGCCCTTGGCAGCGCTGTGGGGCTGCTCCACGCCGATAGCTCAGGACAAAGCCAGAGGGAGCACCCAGCAAGTGGTGCTGGCAGCGCTCCCAGGCGAGGAGGAGGAGGGAGGGAGGGCTTTGCTCCCACCCAAGCCAACAAAGCCCTGGCAGCCTGGGCTCCCTGAGATGCTGGTGCCATGAGTTTTGGGGGGGATGGGTGGACAGATGTCTCAGGACACAGGGACAGGTCACGGCAGTGAGGAAGGCACTGATCCTGCAAAGGCAGCTGGCCAAGGCAGCAGCACTTGGTGCAAGGGCAGCCTGGCCATGACCCAGTCCCCAGCATCCCCCAGTGCAGCGAGGCTGCCAGTGCCAGCCCAAATCACAGAAACCCCGCAGGCAGCCACCATTCTGCCTCCCATGGAGGAAAACAAACGCATCTGATCCTCCAGCAGCCGCATCCTGCCCACGCACGGGGTGAGCACCCCATGGCAGGGCACCCTCCCAGCCCCAAAGTCCCCTTTGGGCTGTGCAACGTGAGCCAAGAGGGTTCAGGGCCAACACCCGGGATGTGAGAGGACCCGTGGCTAGGGACTGGGAAGCGGAAATGCCCCTAATTTCTCTAAGCCGCTGCATCCTGTCCTGCAGGGCCAGCAGCTCTCCCACCGCGCTGGGATTAGCCGGCAGAGCCTCGTCACCAGCAATTACAGCCTCGGTCAGGGAGGGCAGTGGGGGAAGCTGGAACCAGCCCCCTCCACAGGCATCCCATGTCACCCCCCTCCTCTACCCGCAGGGAAGGCAGAAATGCCTGTTTGGAATGAGGACTTCTGCAGCACTGCACTGCTGTTCCTACCCTGACACAGGATTTGGGGCTCACCCAGATACTTCTCCCTCCGCAGTGCCTTCAGCCACCTGGCAGGACCAGCAATCCCAGGATTGTGGGGGCCCCAGCTGCACAGTATGTCAGGACTCACCCCCCATTTCCCAGCTCCCCAACAGCAATTTCAGGACAGCTTTTGAAGCCTCAAGTCCCAGGAAATTCCCTGCAGCCCTACAAGCAGCATCAAGCCTGCTGGTGGCAGCAACATTCCCAGTTACTCAAAGAGGAACACAACAGCTCTGAGGATGCCTGGGCCAGCAAATTCACACGGGTCCCAAAATCTGGCGCACACATTCGGGCTTCATACAAAGGGGATGCAAAGCAGCCTCCTTGCAGCATCCCTGTCACGTCCTGTTTGACTGGAGCTGCTTTTCATGCAGCTGCCTTGAGAGGAAATTTAATTCATTTCCTAATTAAACACCAGCTACCCCAGCGCAACACTCCCAGCACCGGGGGAACTGCTCCCTGTTACATTCTGAAACCCAGCCCTGGGAGGCTCTCCCAGGTTTTATAAGGAGCCTTGCTGGCAGGGAGGGCTCTAATTTAACACCAAATTTGCAAGAGGAAGCTGGGACTGGTAGCAAATGCCTTGCCCTAGTACCAGGCCACCATGCTGGCAGCACTGATGCTGCCCTGGGAACACTGTGTGGTTTGCATGAAACTTTCTCAAGACACTCCTGAGCAGCTGAAACCTCCAGAAACA
This sequence comes from Muscicapa striata striata, assembly GCA_030060385.1. Classification (NCBI taxonomy): domain Eukaryota; kingdom Metazoa; phylum Chordata; class Aves; order Passeriformes; family Muscicapidae; genus Muscicapa; species Muscicapa striata. The sequence goes on along the minus strand of JAREIS010000261.1, from coordinate 144,558 downwards.
AAGGTGGGGGGAGACAAACTGTCACAGCTCTTGGTGGGGGGACACCCCCATGGCACAGAGCCCCAGGAAATGGAGTCACCTGAGGGGTGTGAAACTGTCACCGTGCTGGCTCAGCACCGCAGGCAGGGGCGCATGCATCACCTCCCCAGGGAACCTCAAAACCTCCACCACAGCACCAGAGGGATTTGCACACTCAGGGTTTGATAGGAATGAAAAAGGAGCCCATGACAAGTCTCCCACAGCTGCCTCAGGGATCTGTGGGGGTGTCCGAGCCCCTGGCAGTCCCAGTCATGCAGGACCCAGCACGGTTTAGAGAATAGATTCTATTGGAAGGTGGGAGATGCTAACTAAACATTGCTCATCACAAGCAGCTCTCCCAGCTCTTGAGCATCTCCAGGCTTGTTAAACAAATAAAGGCAAGTCCAACCCAATAAAGCAAACAGGACTCCGACATGTGCAAATCTCCTGCTTCTCCTGTGATGCCAGGGATTCTCACCAACCCACAGTGATGGGATGGGGCTGTGGGGGGATGGAGCAGCCAGCACCGCTTGCCTGCCAGTGGCCAGGAACAGGCCACCAGTGTGTTCCTGCCTCACTGGAAAGAAATCCCTTTCTGCCTGCTCCAGGTTGGCTCAGCATCCAGCCCAGCATCTTCCCACCCTGCTCGGTGGGTGCCTGGCCAGGGCGATGTCTCTAAACCCACTTGCCTTTTCCACTGGGCCCTGCCCCCAGCCGCAAGATTTCCTGCTGCTACCTGTTGAGAAACCGTCTGGGGCCTTGTGGCAATGTCACCCCATGTCACCCATTTCCTGCTCAAGTGAGGAGAGAAACCGCCGGTAGTAACTGTGCATGAGCTGTGCCCCAAGCCTGCCTCCCAAAGACTGCGGGCAATCTTCAGCCAAGACTGACCCCCAAAGCCCATGAGTATCTCCAGCTAGGGCTGTCTCCCAAAATCTTGTAGGGCATCTTCAGATTCCTAAGCTCTTTCCATCACTCCAGCCAACACAGTGAGCAGGCAGCAGTCCCACAGAACCAGAGGGCTCCATCCTCTTTGGGGACAGCACATCCTCAGCCCCCAAGCCTGGCAGGGGACTCACCTGAGCTGCATTAACAACATCCCTTTTATTTTTCCCAGCTCATGGAGAGGTGGGGGAGCAGAAAGCAGAGCACAGACAGCCTCAGCAGCCCTGAGGGAGCACTGGCACTGTGACATATGGGAGAGCAGGCACGTTGTCCCTGCATGGGGCAGCACCAGAGCCCAGCACGGGCCACATGCAAGGGACGTGGGATGACACAGGGGACAGGGAGCAAGACAGACAGCACAGGGATCGAGCATGGCTGTTCCCACACAAATAAGCCCATCAAGGAGCTGCTGGAGTGATGTTTTAGCCAGGCAGAGATGAGAGCTGTGCCTGCAATGGATCAACCCAACCAGGGGAACAAGCACAAGGCTAAAGTCCAACAGCAGACATAGCTCAAAACCACCTAATCCTCAGCAAAACCCTATGTGACAACAGCTCAGTGAGGCACCAGGGTCTTCCTGAGGCTCAGCATCAACACTGAGAAGGCTCCACGGCATCAATCTCTCTGAGAACAGGTCATAAGATTTCCCCAGTAGGTTCCTCACACTGGGAACACCGAGAAGCTGCTGCCCAGGGAGCCATCCACACGCCTGTTGTAACAACAAACACGTCTTTGCTGGGTAAATAAAAAGCAGTATTATCTCCCAAGCGTCTCTTAGGAACCACTTGGGGCATAAAAAGGTCAGCTGTTTCTCAATTCCTCACCTTTCTACATCACTTTGTTTGTGCAACTGCTCGCTCCCACGCGTGCTTAAGGTCGACATTCTTGAATTAGGAAGTGTCTGTGGGATCTGAGTGCCACGACCGAGCCCCCAGCACGGGAAGGGCTCTGCTATCTCCACAGCACTCACTCAGAACACACTCAAAGCAGGAGTGACTGCCACCAACACCTGCAGTCTCAGCCACAAAACCACCCTCTGCCACGCGCTTTTTGTTGTATTTTGGGGTGGGTTAGTGCCAGCCGCCCTGAGCCCAGTCCTGGGCTGAGCGGCACGTCAAAGCTCGCCCTGTTGCTTTTCTCACGCCGTGTTCCAGCCCCGCAGCACAAGGAAGGGCCGAGGAGCCCCGGGACTCGCCGGGTTCAGCTCCGGGTCCAACCCGCCCGGGGTGCCCGCCTGCCCCGCCCTCACGGACACGGCTGGAGACGGGACCATGAGGAAAAAATAATTATTTAAAATAAAAGAGACAAAGCAGCCGGGCGCGGTAGCACCCGAAGCTTCTGGGGAGCCGCGTTAACGCAAAGCAAGAAAAGAAAGAATCGAGACCGAAACCACACACGACGCCCATGGCATACGCGGCTCCCGTTCGCTCGCTCGCCGCGGTCGGTGCGACCCCTCCTCCTCGGACAACACCCTCTGCACCGAAAACTTCCGTGCCCCAGCGCCCCGGCCGCTCATTTACCCGCTGCTCGCCACCGCTGGGCTCCCGCGCCGGGGGCTCCGCCGGCACCGGGGCCGCCTGCCCGCCGACCGCCGGCGGCTCGGCCCCCGGCCCGTCCCGCTTCGGCAGCTGATCCTCGGCCGTCGAGTCTACGACGAGGAGGCTGACGGTGCCGGCGGCGGCGCGGATCCGCTCCACCACCTGCTGATGGCTCTCCCTCTCCACGTTCTCGCCATCCACCTCCACCAGCCGGTCCCCAGCGCGCAGCCCCGACCGCTCGGCCGGCGAGCCCGCCTCGACTAGCCGGATGAACTGGCCTGGCTTGCCCTTCTCGCCGTGCAGGTGGAAGCCGTACCCGTCCGGGCCGCGCTCCAGGCGGCACAGCCGGGCGGCGGGGCCCGCGCCGCTGCTCATGGCGGGGGAGGCGGCGGGAGCAGCAGCTGATCCGTCCCTCTACCCGCCCTCAGCGCACTGCGCGGCAGCCGGCCCGCCGCACGGATTATATAGGGGGGCGGGGCCGGAGGGCCGGCGGCCGCCAATGGGAGAGCGGGATGGGATGATGCCCGCCATATAAGGATAGCAATAGGGCGTGTCTATGCAAATACAGAGGTGTGATTATGCAAATGAGAGCGGTGGGTATGCAAATGTCCTCGCCCCGGTGGGGCGGGCTGGGCGTGTCGCCCCCGCCGAGCCGTGGTGCCAGCAGTGGGACCGGACCGTTCCCCTCTGGGGTCCCGCTCCCCTCTGGGGTCCGGCCGCTCCTCCCTGGGGCCGGGCCGCCCCCGCAGCCACCTCCGCCTCCCCCTGAGTTACCCCAGCCCACCGCGGCAGCTCGCGATCCTCGCTGTGTCCCCGCTCCGTGCAGCGGCACTGCCGCCGCCTCGGGGACAGCCCCGACGGTGGCCGGAGATCGGCGGGACGCTCCCAGCTGGTCCCGCTCCGCGGCACGTCCCGGGTGGCCTCTCGGAAAGCATCCATCCCATAACTATCGCCCAGTCCTCTAGGGCTGCAGTCGGTCCCAGCGCTGCTCCGGTGTATAGGATGGAGGGATGCTCCAAGCTTCGACAGTAAAAATCCCCAATTCGAAGCTGCGTGGTAGAGCAGGCCGGGAAGAGGGCAGGTAACTCGCTTTGCAGTGGAAATAAAATACCAGCCCTGTTACCCCAGCCACCTCTGAACCTTATTCAGCACCCTAGAGCTGGGGGCCCGAGGGGGGAAGATGGAGGGAACCCCAGAACCGCAGGGGATTTGCTCTGCCCTGGCTCTATGCTCTCTGCTCATGGACTGAGAAGCAGAAGTAGCTGCAGGGGGTCATGAACATGTGAGATCCTAGGATTTGGGCTCAACCAGGGCAGAGCAAGGCAGCAACAATCCTGGGCTGTTCCGGCAATGCTGCAGGGCTGCTGGTGCCCGGCAGAGCTGGGATTGTCCCAGAGAGGGTGGCACAGAGATACCATAGGTGTCTCCCAGTGCAGGGCCTGGCTGAAGTTCCTGGGCAAAGGTCCCCAGGGCAGCCAGGATCACGTTTAACCGAGCTGCAGACGGGCGAGCAAGGAGGGGACAGCTGCGTGCCATGGGACGTCTCTCACAAGGTGCTGTGCCCCAAAACCCTGCGCAGGAACCCCCCGTGTGCTCGGGGTGGCCGTGCTCCAGCTCTGTGGGACCCAGCTGGGAGCAGAGGGTGGACTCATTTGTTTCCTCCACTCGGCTGAGCATTCGCCTGCAGCCACTGCGCCCTGAGAAAAGCGTCGGAGAGGAATCCCACGGCAGCCGGCAGCAAATGCCTGTGGAGAGGAAAACCAGGGCAAGCATGTTGTGGTACAGCCCTAGGACGGGGGGATCTATCACCCGTGTCATCCCCTTGGCAAGGGGGTTGTGAGCAGCACAGCCCCACAAGTGAGCTTCTGGGAAGGGCAGATGCAGAGCATCTAAGTCAGGAAACAAAACCCAGCTCCAGCAGGACTGGTTTGAGCACGGGACCGTGATAAGGAAGAAAGGCAGCAGCAAAGGAAACAGCTGAAACCGCTTTTGGGTCCAATAGTGCCTGCGGGAATGGCCGGGCACAGGCAGGAGCGTCGTGCCCCAGCTGTCTCCTCCTGCCCTTTGCCTCTTGGAGTGAAGTTAAAGGAGCTCAGGCAGGAGGGGGGAAAGAGAAAAGAGCCAACGTCTGTTTGTGTTGAAGCCATCCAGCATTTTTTTTGCAAACATCAGCCAAGCGGCAGCAGCAATGCCATTGGTGGGAAGACGGAGTTATTTGGGGAATGCTGGACTCCGCACCATGAGAACAGCAGGGGAGGAGGTTGGTTTTAATTTAACAGGCCGTGTTTACTCTTCCCCTCTCACCTTTGGTCTGTCTGCAATGTGCAATTAAGCCCCCCCGGCAGGGAGGAAGGGGCCGTGGTGCCTCCCCCTCCCCTGGCTGCTCCCAGGGCCCCCGGCTCTGCAGCGCCTGTGTGCTGCAGCCTCCCACGTTGCAGACCCAGGGCAGGCATTTCTCACGCAATAAACAATCAGACAGATGCAAAGCCTCAAAAATACTCAGCTTTAATCTGTAAACTTGCAAAGAGAGACCCAGGAGCAGAGCAGAGGTGAAGGAGGCACCGGGGCAGGTGAGACACGAGCAGCCAGGCACAGGGCCAGGGGAGATTATGGGGACAGATGTGCTGGACAGTCCCTGAGTCCTACGTGCAGCAGTGCCATACCCTCCACAGCTGCTCTCTGCATCAGTGCTTCAGCTACACAACCAAATATTCACCATCTGACTGCTCTGGGTAGTGCTCAGGGGAGTGGACACTGTGCTCGAGAGAGCAATAAAGCTGGGCTGAGCACCAGGGATGTCCCTGAGCCCCACCAGTGCCCAAGGGAGCAGTGTTTGCTGGCTGAGGGCTCTCAGGCATCTGGTCTCCAGAAAGTGGGTTCCAGCTGCTATTTGCCAGCAGCAGCAAGGCATGGTTGTATTACATGGGAGAGAAATCCAGCCTGGCCTGGGAGGTAGCAGGGCTGGAGCATCACCCCAGGTGATGCCATGGTGGGCATCTCCTGCATGAGGCTGGAGATGGTTTAGTCTGGAGGCTAGTCTGAAATGAAAAAGCCTTTTCTTGTTAAAAAAAAATAAATCTCTGATTTCTGTTGCTACAACATGGGGGAAGCAAAGTTTTTCCAAATTGCTGTGTGTACCAGAAGTGCCCCAAGCATTGCTCAGATGCTCTCAGGGGAATTTTACTTCTCACACCAGCTGTGTGGGCAGGGAGCAGGTTTGGCTGGACCCTTCCCCATCCCAGCCCTTCCCTCGAGCAGAGCCAGGATACAATGGGGACATCATTGGCTTTGTGGTGGCAGGAGGATAAAAGCCACTGGCAGCAGAAATGAGGAGCCACAGCTGAGCTGGGGCATCGGGGTGTGGGGCAGAGCTGAGGTTCCTTGGAGGGAAGCCAGAGCCTGGCAGCACCAGGGACACAGGGGCTGGACCAGGCCCTTCCAGCTGGACAAGAGCAGCACTGTGAGCAGGAATAGCTGCAGGAGAGGGCAGACTGGGGGCTGCAGGGGGCTCATCCATGGCACAGCCCCTCCAGCTGCTCCAAGGGTCGCAAGGGTCAGTGAGGTGTGTGGCTGTGTCCTGCACCCTGCTCATGTGATGGAGGAGTTGGATCACCATGGCTCGCTGGCCAGGCTGGCAGTCACCACAGCAGAGTGATTCCCACGGTGGCACACAGGTCATTGCTCTGCAGGGCAGCAGGATCTGAATCCTGGCACCAGGGCAAGGGCCCTCCTCGTGCACTCTGCTTCACTGTTCTGTCCCATCTGCCTTGGCTTGTCAGAGCTGGGCTCCTCCGGTGCTTGAGGGCAGGATTGGGCCTTGCTCTGCCTCCTGCCTTGGCCCCCAGGCCTGCCAGCTCCTCTGGGCCACGCTCAGGAGAAGGCACAGCAGCTGGATTTCTTCCTCTGTGACTCAATGTACTCGTGGATCTGGAAGCGGGGCTCATCCAGCGGCTGCACCGCGCGCTGCTTCAGCTCCCTAGAGCAGGGGGGCTCTGTTACCCCCTCCCACACTGCTGGTGTGTGGGAGGTGGTGGGGCTGCAGGGGACACCTCCCCTGCTCAGTCCCCTGGCCCCAGGTACTCACTTGGCAATGGCCAGGAAGGCCAGCTCCACGTTCATGCCTGTCTTGGCACTCGTCTCCATGAAAGGCACCCCATACTCCTGCAAGAGCAGCATGACTCCATCAGTGGCTATCCCCACATGGCCTCCTGGCCCTCTGAATCATCCCTGTAGCCTGGACAAGGCTTGAGGGTCATCCCCTCCCTGCCTTGCCCCAGGTTTTGCATACAAGTGACTGCTATGCTGCCCCTGCAAAAGCCAGGCAGGTCTGGGCACTCAGTGGGGATGGCACTGCATGGGAACCTGGAGTGACATGAAATTGTCTGAGGGGTGCTTAAGACAGGTTAGACCCTGGCACAACTCACCCTGGCCAGTGATGCTCCATCCTCTGTCCTCACAGCCCTCCCGCTGCTCACATCAGCCTGCCAAGGAAAGGAAAACCACACACCAGGCTGGCACCCTGGGGCATCTGGCAAACCAGAACTGTGGGGTGTTGAGGAAGGTGACAGGAACAAGGGGCATCATAGATCCAGAAGAATCCACTGCCCAGAGAATCTGGGACCTGTGGAGCATCTGGGACTCAGTGGCATTGAGAATCTGGGACCTGGGGACACTGAGGACCTGGGGCAGTACCTGAGAGCATCCAGGACCCAGGGAGGCTCTGGTACCCTGCTGAGCACCAAGTACCCAGCATCATCCAGGGGACATCCAGTCCCAGGAGGAAATCCAGCTGGGCACTGGGCATCCAAGAAGCATCTAGGACCCCTGGGGAGAATCTGGGACCTTGTTGGGTCTCTAGGGCTTGGGTCCAGGGGTGCATGCAGGCTGGGGGGGCATTCCATAGTCAGCAGTGTCCTATACTAAAGCATCCCATAGGAGGAGCAGCCTGTCCCTGGAGCCTCAGCCTGGTGCTGCCACCCGCTGGCTCGGGGGAACACTGCCCTCCCCGACCCCCCAAACCCCCGGGATCACCTCTGGGCTTGGCTGAGCACAGAAAGCAGCAGAGCCCGGCCGGGGGTGCAGGCAGAGCCCCAGTCTGCACAGCCATGGGAACAGCACAGCAAACCCCAGGGTGGACAGGGACCCTGCACACACCTTATTGCCCAGCAGCATGATGACCACGTCCTTCTGGGCGTACTCATGGATCTCTGTCAGCCAGGCCTGTGGGCAGCAGGACTGTGTCAGGGTGAGGGGTGCTCCTGTCCCCCCAAACTCAGCCTTCCACCCCTCAGTACCCCCTCTCTTCCCTCAGCCCTCACACCCCCTCAGCACCCCCATCTCTGCCCCATGAGGACAGAGATAATGACTTTTCTTGGCACGGGAATTATTCCAGCATCACAGACGAGCAGTCCTGAAAACACCCTGTCTCCTGGCTGCAGCCCAAGCTGCAGTTCACATCCTTCCCAAACCACGTTTTCTCCCTCAGGCATTCACCATGTCCTTAAACAAAACTCACCCAGCCATGCAGCACCCAGCCAGGTGCCCTGGGATGAGCTCCCAGCTGGCTGGGTCTGGCCAGAACAGCCAGAGTTTACAGGGAAAACAGGCTCCCAACTGCCCCAAACACCCAGCCAGCCAGGCAGGGCACCCGTGGGGAGAAACCCTCCCAGCCCACGGTGGGACTCACACGGATGTTGTCAAAGGACATCTTGCTGGTGATATCATAGAGCAGGAGCAGGGCTGGGGAGGAAGAGGCTCATTGTTACACTGCAGGGATGTGCTCTGGATGGTCTCCCCACCCCTGCTGGACCCCAAACCCACCTTGGGCATCCCGGTAGTAGGCGTGGGTGACGCTGCGGAAGCGCTCCTGTCCTGCTGTGTCCCAGATCTGCCAAGAAACTGCCCTGGTGAGAGCAGGGAGAGCAGCCTCCCCGAGCTGGGCCTGCCCCTGTGCCTCCCAGCCCTGCCGGGCCAGCATGCTCAGCCTGAGCTGCATTTCCATCTGGAAATTTCTTCCCCCCTCCCAAAACTCACCTGCAACTTCACCTTCACACCATCCACGACCACCACTTTGTTCTGCAGAAGACAAGGAGAGCAGGTTTATCAGCCCAAAGCATGTCCAGCCAGCCCTGGCACTGAGCTGGCATTTCATAGCCCCTGAGCTGCTCTCCCAGCCCAGTGGGATGAATTTAGCCTGGCTGTGGGGCTGGACATTGAAGCCTCATTGCTACAAACCAAGATCCTGCTTGTTTGGCAGCTACAGGCACAGCCCAGAGCAGCAACCCCTCGAGTCAGGGTGAAGAGCAGAATCAGCAGAGATGAGACAGCAAGATCCCAGCCTGCCTTGGATCCAGTGCCTCGTTCATGTCCAGAGCCAGAGTCCCTGTCCTGCCTTGGATCCAGTGCCTCGTTCATGTCCTACAGCCAGAGTCCTGTGGCTCCCAAGTCCCCTAATGAGTCAGTTTGTGACGTTGGTGTCCAGCAAATCCCAGCAACACTGACCTGCTCTGGCTCCTGCTGGGAAGCTCTGGAATTGCAGCAGCCCCTGGGAAGTTGGCAGAGCTGAGGAAGTGGGGAGGCATGGATGAACCACACACAAATTTGTATTTGTTAGCAACACCTTGGTGTGCTTTTATGTTTGCTTACCAAAAAACCCTGATCTTTCTGAGGGGGAAGTGCTCCCCAGGTGCTCAAGAACCACTGCTGCACTAAAAATTCAGAAGGTTTTGCAGTAATTTAAGGGCTTTGCATGCTACAAAACTGCCTGGGAATGCTCACTGGATGATGCTGGGTGTCCTGCTCAGGTTTTCTTGCTTCGTTTTTAAAGGAGGTAGTGAACACTGAGCTGGAGTGGTTGCATGTAACACACAGCATGGAAGGAGGAAATCTCCTGGGCCAGGATGGTTTGCAGCCAGGCTGGGCTGGGACTGGGAAAGGAAAGAGATATTTCCAACTGAGCTGGGAAGGCAGCTATTGAGGCTTAAGCAATCATTGTTCTCATCTCAGAAGTGCAGGGGCTTCTCTCCAGAGGCCAGAAAAAAAGAAAAGCAAAAACTGCTGAAAAGCTATTTTAAGACTCCTAAAGAATCGTACTTGGAGTCTGAAAAGAGAAGACCCCTATAAATAATTTGGTTGCCTGGAATTGTTTGAAATGGAAATTCAGCCCATGTGGAGATGACAACATTTGAGCAAATGGGCTGGATAAAACAAAAACATGCCCTGGGAGACTCTAGAGATTACCTAGAGCAGTGAGCCATGAGTGCTGGAGGGGATGCTTGCACAAGGCAGAGCAGATACCCAGGGGCTGGCAGCACCTCTGGGGACACCAGCATTGAGCCCAGCAGTGGGACACAGCAGATTTTCCTTCTTTCATGGCTTTATCACAAGGACAAGGCCTCATGGCCCCTTCAAACCAAACCCACAGCCCTCTCTCTCCCCCAGCCCCTGATCACCAAAGGTTCCACCAAAACACAGGCAGGCAGCAGAAATGGCAGTGAAAGGAGCAGCTGCAGCTGCGGGGGCAGAGGAAGCTCTGACCGCACTCGACTCGTGTCAGGGGTGTGGGCAGAGCCACCCAGGGACACCCCCCTGGCTTCCTTCCTGCTCTGCCCTGCCAACAGCTCTGCCTCCCTGTGCCTCTCTCTGTGCCCTTAGAGAGACCCTGCAGCTGATATTTGGTGAGCAGAGAGCAGCTCACCAGGAGCTGGTGACCCTAACACTTCTCAGCAGCCCACTTCAGCCCTTTCAAGGCATGAAATTACAGCAACCAGTGTTTGTCCCCACCAGCTGTTGGCTTTGGCCTGCATGGTGGAGCACACTGGCTGCCCAGCACACACCCCCAGCCCATGAAGACAGCTGGGATGGGCTAAGCCTGGGCTGTTTGCTGATTTAAAGGTAAGAGGCAACAGTACCAGTGGGCTCTTCTGTCTGTTCCTGCTCTCCCAGGGAGGGGTGGAAGGGTTCCAGCAAGCACCTGCTGCTGCTTGGGAGAAAATCTGGGGTACAGGGGTTGGAAACCCCTCGTTCCCCCTCCCCAGCACCCTGTCCTGCCAAGGTGTGTGCTGAGGGGGGCGGGAGGCTGGCAGCCGTGGTGGTCTCACCCGGAAATCTATGCCCACGGTGGCTATGAATGTCCCGGAGAGAAAGGCCCCGTCTTTGAACTGCAGCAGGAAGCAGGTTTTCCCCACGCCCGAGTCTCCAAGTAACATCACCTGCAAGATGGGCGCAGGGAGAGATGTCAGCACGACAGGGAGGGAGCAGCACCCCTGACTGGTGCTGAGCCCTCCCCAGCTCCTTCTCTCCCTTTGTTTCTCTCCCCAGGGCTGGTCCTTATGGGTCTGGGAAGCCCCATGGGACTGGGTGTGGGATGGGATCCCTGAGGGTGCAGCCAAGCAGTGCTGCAGGGCAGCAGAGTAGCCCCCAGCCACGAAGAAGGGGGAGAGCTGGTGTGAAAGCAAGCACTGCAGCAAGAAGAGAGATCTCCTGGCCAGCCCCTGGCCATCTCCCAGCCCAGGAGGCTCCTGGAAAACCAGCCACAGCTCCCAGGTGTGTGATGCCACCTCCGCCCACGCCTTGCCCCTGGCCCGGGTGTGCCCAGCCCGAGGGCTGATGCATGGCTTGGGCAAACCCTGCGTGTCCGGGACTCTGTCCCTGTCGGTGCCTGCTGCGGACACCAAAGCAAACACGGTGCCTTTCCCCTCCTGCTAAGCAAACAGGATCAGCCCAGGCTCTCCTTGGCTCCAGCACTGCTGGGCTGAGGCAGGGAGCAATTCTGGGCTCCACAGGCAGAGCCTTTCCTGATGCTGTGTTCCTTCTGCCTACCTGCAGCAACCTGTTCCTGCCCAGCAATCATTAACCTGACTGCATCTGACCCCTCAGGAAAAAAAGCAGTGAGCAGGACTTCAGCAGGAAGGTCCATCCCTGCATGGCCACCCTGATGGATGCGTGCTGGAGCTTGCAAAGGCTGCTCCCTGCAGCCCTGCTGCCTCTGGGGCAGGCAAACACAGCAGGCCATGGCCACCTTCCACAGGGATGGCACAGCAAATGCCAAAGTTGGCAGCTGGAAATGCTCTGCCTCCTGCTACCACTTTGCTGGTCAAATCCTTTTCCAGGATTTGTGGGGAGCTGGGAATACTACTCAGTTCTGCCTCACTCTAGAGCAAGCTGAAAACTGGTTTTCTCCCCCAACCATGGAAACTGCCCCTCCACAGAAAGGAGTCAGAGAGGGGAGGATAAAGGCAAAGGAATGAAAGCAGTTTAGAGGAGATGGCAGCGTGCAGAACCACTTTGGAATCAGCTCAGTGAGGCAGCAGGGGGTGTCGGGGCTGACACCATCAGTACTGGGCTCAGCCTGGGGCTGTATATTAAATTTGGGGGTAAAAGGTTCATCAGCCCCATGCCTCCCCTGAGCTGCTTGGGAAAGGAAGGTGCTGGCTGGGCTGGGGTGGGGAAGAGGGGGACACTCAGGAAGGAAGGCTCCCCCCTGCCCCAAGGCCTGGCAGGGGTGCAGAGACAACCACAAGCAGCATGCTGCGGTGTGGGTGAAGGGGCCCTGGGCTGGATCTGGGGCTCAGATGCTTCTCGGAGCCCTCGGGGTGCTGCGGTGGCCTGGATGGGATCCTGCTCCCCCTGCCCTGTCACGGGGGGCCTGCTGCGGGGCTGGCAGGAGCCCCTTGCCCTGGGAAAGGTCTGACGGGCTGTGAAGGGGCAGAGCTCGGCCATGCTCCTCTTCCCCCGGGAGCCCCCCAAAGCCCTGTTCCTGCAGCCGGTCCCTGCTACTGTCACTGCCGGGCAGGGACCCCCATCTCCACCTCCCGGGGACAGAAACCCCAATCCCTGCTCCTGCAGCACCGGGGGGCTCCCGGGGCAGAAAAGGGCTGGGGGATCAGCCGAGGCTGCCGCCTCCTTCCTCTTCTCCTTCCTCTTCTCCTTCCCCGCTTCCTGGGCTCTATCGCAGCAACGGAGGAAGCGGGGACCCCGGGACCCTTCCTGAGCCCTCCTTGTCCCCCTCGAGGCGGGGAGCGAACCCGAACCTTCCCCTCTGGCAGAGCCGGACGGTCCATCCCTCTCACCCGCGCCGCTCCCACCTTGCCGGACAGTTCGCAGTCCCGGGGCAGCGCCGGGGGCTCCCCGCCGCCCCTCGGGGGCTCCCCGCTCCCCTCGGGGGTCCCGCTCCCCTCGGGGGTCCCGCTCCCCTCCGCCCCACCGGGGCCGCCCATGGCGCGTCCGACGGGAGCCGCCGAGTCCCGGAGCCAGCGGCAGCCGCGGCCCCACCCGCCTTCCTCCTCCTCCTCCTCTTCCTCCTCCTCCTCCCCGGCCCATGCCACCCCCGAGGCCGTGCCTCCCTGCCCAGCCGGGGCACGGGATGAGGAGGAAGAGGATGAAGAGTGGAAACCTGCCCCACTGTGTCCCCACGGTACTCGGGTTTGCGCTGGGCGGCGGCAGAGCCCCGGCACATCGCTCCGGACACACGGGCGGGGACAGGAGGAGCTGCTCACCCCGCTGATGAACAGACACCCGCCCCAACAGAGCGGAGGATGGAGATCCCGGCGCTGCCGAACGCCACCGTGCCCCGGCGGGACAGTGGGGATGGCAGCTCCCCAGCCCAGCCCAGCCCAGCCCAGCCCAGCCCAGCCCAGCCCGGGGCGGCTCGGCCCGGCTGCCGCCGCAGCGGGGCTGAGCCCAGGGGAAGCGGAGCAGAGCCGCCCGCCGGAAACCGCGAGCGGTGCCGAGCCGGTTCAGCACCTGCCTCTCACCCGGGAGCGCTGCCAGGCCTCCCTCTCCCCCTGCACCCCACTCAATTGGGACCCAGCTCATACCGCACCTCGTCTGGGAAAAGCCCAAATGGGAATGTGGGAGAAATCCCCGGGGAGAGATGTGTTACTCAAAACCCCACCCCGTAAAAACCCCATACAAGTCCATGCACTACAGCTACAGGTCTTCAGCCTTACAGGCATCACTTCATGTACAGGAGCCTTGAGCCCTCCCTGATCTATTTTCCCTGGAATATCTCATCTCTCCCACATCAGGGCTGATCTCAGGGCTAATCTCCCTGCTCACAGTGCTGGGGTTCAGGGGTGCAGTGCCTCTCGTTGCTCCCCAGGCTAAGGCCATGCATGGCAGGAGGTGCAGTGGCAGAGGTGCCCTCCGGAGTGGCATCCCCCTCTGTGCCTTCTGGGGCTGCCAGCTCCTGCACCGGCCAAGCCTTCCTCTGCCCCCCGGGAAATAGAACCTGTATTTCCAGTCCTGTAACTGCGCTCAGACCCAGCCAGGGGATTTATAGTTTATATGTGCTCTTTGGCCAGCAAAGTGCCCAGAGATGGAGGCTGGAGGCAGTTTGAGCTCCTGGAAGTGGCTGAGCTTCCCTGCAGCAAGATGGGGAGGGGGCTGGAAGGATATAGAAAACCATGCTGGAGCCCATGGAGTTGCCTGGGCAGGAAGAACACCTGGCTGAGCATCACTTCCACACACTGGCATTTGCTGTGGGACAAACAAGGCAGCCAGAAGCTGGTGGAGACCAGTGGAGTGGCTGAGCCTCCTCTGCCTGCCCACAGCTCAGCAGGGGCACCCTTGGCTGCTGCTCCCTGGGCTGCTTGACCCCAGACCATCCCCACCGGTGCCACATTTTCTACTTCCTTTGCTTGGACTAAAAATAAGATTCCTGTCGGTAATCATGTCCCCATGGGTACCAGCCCCTTGAGGAGTTCCAGCCTTGTCACAATGCTAAAGGGGTGACAGTCTCTCTGGAGTAAGGTCCCAAGCACTGTCCCTGTGCTGAGCTCCCCCAGGAGAGGGGACACACACATCAGAGTCACTTGAGACCCCATGGCAGCTCCACAAATAGCTCTGGATGGCAGCCGAGTGCTTTTCCCAGGCACTGTCACCATCTGCCTGACTTTCACCAGGGCCCCAGGCAGGACACAGGCAGGACACAGGCAGGACACAGGCTGGCATCTCCCTGACAGAGCAGGGCAGCTCTAAGGACAGATTTCTGTGTGTGAAGCATAAGGCTGCACTCAGACATGGCTCCACCAAGGGTTTTGGAATATGGAGCTTTACCCTCCCTCCATCCCTCCCAGCAGACCAAAGCATGCACACAGCCAAACCAAACTCTTCATCCAGCAGCACCCAAAGCAAAGTATCCAATGCTTTGTGCTTACCACAGACTCATAGATTCTGGTTCCCCAAATAAAGCTGCTCCCCAAGGGTGAGTGCACAGCCCAGGGACCAGGACCTGGGCACTTACCGTGAACCCAATGCCCACAGTGGCAGAGAAAGAGCCAGGAATGAACTTGCCCTGGTCAAACTGGACCAGCAGAGATGTCTTCCCCACACCGCTGTCTCCAACCAGGATTGTCTGCAAGGACCAGATAAAGAAGTATCAATGCAGGTGCAGGTGATGGGGGAGCTAGGGGCCAGACATTTGGCTATGTGTTCTGGGGGGATGTGGCAGTAAATGCAGCAGGATCAAGAAGGACCCACCCAGCCCCAGATCTCTCACATTTGGTTCTGCCACTTGCCCAGAAAGGAATTTCCACTCTTTTTTCCATCTCTATAATTAATAAAATGAGCTCTGGATGAGCTTTCAGGCCTGGAACCCACTGCACCCTGTCCAAGAGAGGAAAGTAAAGCACAGCCTGTCATGGAGAGTGAGCAGGAGAGGTGCTCCTACCCCAGCTCAGGAAGCTGCTGGGCAGAAGCAGCCTTGGTTCACATAGGCTTGTTTGAAAACCTCTTTGGGAGGACTTTGGAGTCACTGGATTAAGTCCAAAACTCTTTAGTAAAGAGAGCATCTCCTGCAGCAACTGCACACAGCTGCTGGCAGCCACACAACCTCTCTGGGTCACTGGGCTGGCTTTGTGCTGCCTTAATGGTGTGGGCCCACAGCACTCCCTCCTGCAAAGTGATGGGTTTGAGGTCATGGAGTCTCTCTGTCTCTCCAGCCTCTGTGGGAATCCCCAGACCACTCCCACCCCGGAGCAGAAGGGACAGGGGAGCTGTGCTGGTGACAGAGCTGTCACCTCTTAAGCAGCTCCCATGCTGCCAGCCCACAGCCCTGGTACCCACACTGCATTCCTGGGGAGCTCATCTTCCCTCCTGCTCCTGTCCCTCAAAATCCCTGACCTGAGGGAGACCTGCAGTGCAAACAGAGCCCCTCCCTTCCCTCTGCTGCTCTCTGGGTTTTGTTCACTCAGCCACTGGCAAACATTCCCATCCTTTCAGGAAACCAAGGAACTTTCAACCTTTCACAGGACACGAATTAAAATAAACACTCTGCCACCAGCCTTCTTGCTAGAAGTGGTTTGTGCTTTGTCATTCAGGGCAGGGGTGTTCCTGAAGCTGCAGGTCTGGCAAACACAGTGTCCCCTCTGTCACTGGTTCCCTGTCACCCCTGAGGCTGCAGGGATGAGCCAGCAAGGTGCTGGGACTAAACCTCCCCACTCTCTGCATCCACCTCTGCTACACTTGGCTTCAGCTGGTTTTTCCCTTCTTTGTTTGTGTTTGTGCAGCTCCAGCAGCCTTGCTCTCTCCTGACACCTCAGTCCTTTGTCTCCACCCTGAAGGGGCTTCAGAACCTCCCCAATACATGGGGGAGCCTCTGTGCACACCCAGTCCTATCCCTCTCCTGCCCCAACGTGCCCTGGGGCATGACCAACCCTGGCACTGCTTCAGGCACTGCACTTCCCTTGGGAAACACAGGATGAGTGTGAAGGAATGTGTTTAATCAAATGCCTGAACAGCCCCAGCAGATCAAGGTCTGGTTCCATACCCTGGGAAGCCACGTGGCATTCACAGCACCCGGAACCATGGCCCCACATGTCCCAAAGAACTGGGCTGAAACCAAAAGCCAAGGAGCTTGAGGACCACAAACAGCACAGGGATGCAGACTGCAGGAGATCAGCATCCTGCCCTGCATAAAGCACCTCTCCACAACCTGCCTGGAGCCTGGTCATGCCAATACACTTGGGTGAATGCTTGCCTCAGTGAATCAGCACTTCCCCTTGGAAAACACATCCCAAACACTGAACCTGTCCTGGGAAAAGCCTGACCTGCTGAGCAGAGCTGCAGGCAGGAGGGAGCCCTGCACCTCTGCCAGATGCAGGCTGCTGCACAGACCTGCCTGCTGAGAGGCAGCAGCCTTGCCCAGATCCACAGCCTGAGATTCCTCCCTCCTCCCTGCCTGGGCTGTTTGCAGGTCACTTGTACATTCAGAGCAGCCTCGTGAGCTGGGAACTTGCACAGGATCCGGGGGAATGTTGGGAGGCAGAAATCTTTGGGCCAGAGGATCTGGGTCACCCCTTTCCTGGGGGAAATTTCCCTGCCCAAACCCCCTTTGGCTTTTCCCTAGGGCCCAGAACTCTTCCCTGTGCAGAGAAAAGGATAAGCACAGGAACAGCTGGATAGGAAAGCACTCCAATAATTCATTACCACGGGGCTCCTGCACCTCAGTGCTGTATATTTTGGTGTTACATACTATTTCCAGGCAAAATACTGATGCTGGGATGTGCAACAAGACTGGGTGCACCCTGCAGTGCTGTCTTTGGGAACAGTTAATGCAGAGAACAGCATTAATTATGGAGGGAGAAGAGCTGGTTGGAATGAGCACCAGAAAGCCTCCAGAGCCCAGGGTTTACAGAGAACATGTATAAAAGGCAGATTCCTCTATTAATAATTTAAATGGGATTCATAATAGAGACAACTCATGAATTGCTTCATGACTTAATAATAACACTAACATTTGGCCTGGATCAGCCAAGAGAGGGCTCTGTGAAGGGACAGCTCAGTGGAAATCACTGTGGCCTTCCTGGTTACCAAATAAACAAAAAACAAGAACAAAAACCCCACTGTGGGAAAGATGTAGCTTGCCAGCCCTTGAAACCTCAGGCTGGACATAAGTGAGTCATGATAGTAAAAAGTCTCCCAGTGACAAAGTTCCGTAGCTGTGCTGACTCTTCTGTCATCCTCAGCCACAGATTGACGTCCCCCTCACTCCTCAGCCCCCAGGTTTTCCCAGAGGTTTTTTGTTTGGCTGTTTTTCCCCCATGGGAAACTTTAGTAAAATGTTGCAGATTCCTTTTGGTGCTCTCTGCCTGGTGGAGATGGAGCAATGCTTTGCCAGGGCTGGGCAAGGTACAGAGGGGAAACTCGACTGAGATCTGGAGACTCACTTGGTGACAGTCCCACACCACTGCTGAGCCCCAGTGCAATCAGAGCAAACCTTGTTTCCAGGGAAAGGAAATTATTTCCACTAATGGGCAGAGGTAACCTGACTTCTCCACCACCTCTCAGCCCCACAGATAAGCAGGTGCAGTTTGTAACACCCTCCTGAAAAGACTTGTCTGCCTGCTCTTCCTTAAGGGAAGAGCAAATATCCTCCCTACACCTTGAGTTAGTTTTGGAGCTAATTCAAATGTAGATGGATCACTTCCAGTCAAAATCATTGCTGGCAAGCAATGGGCTGCAGGGACAAGGCAAAATAATTCAAACTTCCCATACTTGCAAGGAAAAGAGAGATTTTGGTCTAACCTGCCAAGGGAAGGGAGGTTTTGCACGGCTGTCAAGGCAATGCAGGGAGGCAATGGCTGCAATTCCAGTGCCAGCCAAGCAGGAGGAGATCTGGGACAGCATGTGTGGGCTGAGGTTGTCTTCCTGGTTCATTCTCAGATTTAACATGCAGAACCTGGACCTGAGCTAAATATAGCTAATGGAAGCCTGACAGGGTAAAACCCCAGTCAGGGGATGCGAGGAAGGGAGAAGTGCCATCCACAGGCTCTGGTGTTGCTCTCAGGGAGCTGATGAAGCCCCAGACCCACAGGTCTGTGCCCAGGTGGGCAGGATTTATCACAACAAATTGTGGCACATGTGTAGGTGCCCCCCAGAACAGCTGCCTGCAGAGCTCAGCTGGGCCATGGCACTGGGAGAGCTCTGAGGGTGAAGATGTGACTTTTTGCTGCCCCTACCACCACTCATGGCCTTTCTGGCTGACACTCTCAGTCTCTGAGACTTCTTTTCAACCTGTTCTTTACACAAAATCGTGCTGCCTCCCCCCTGCCCCAAGCAGTACTCCAGGGATGGAGTTGGATGCTGCTAGAAGCTGCTGTGCGCCACAGGGACAGCACAGGGCTGTCCCCACCTGCCCAGGCACTATTTCACCATGGCCAGGACACTTACACTGGATTGAGGGAGAGCCTGGAGCCCTCTGCCAGCCTGGCTGGGCCCTTGCCTTGGCAGAGGCTGTACCTCAGCCTTGCAGACATGAGCTCTAGGGCTGTGCATCAAACAAAACCTTGGCTCAGTTCATGCAGCAGATCCCTGCTTGTAACCCCCTGTTGACACCTTGGATCAACCACAGCCAAGGAACACATCCCTCTGCCTTTGGGTCTTGTTCCAGCTCAACAGATCCAGGAACCACACAGGAGGAAGAAAGATTTGGCCATGGGTCAAACCACCTGAGAGCAGAATTCATCATTTTGTATCAAGCAAAACTTTTCTGGAAGGGCCCAGAATAAACCTCTGCTGTTGCTGCTTTGGTTAGCTCCTGGCCCATTTCCTCTCCAGGCCTAGGTTTAACCACCAACCAGAAATCGTTTAATCCTTGTCACCAGACTGCAAATCTCCCTTGGGGTTTTTCAGCACATCTAAAATGTGACTGCTTGCTCAGACACAAGATCTAGTGAGGTATCTGCTGCCTCACTTCCCTGGAGTGAGAGCAACCTTGTTTCTGCAAGACAAGCAGCCCTGCCAGGAGAGGCAGAAAATTACCAAGGGAAACAGCAGGGAGCATGGGATTGGAAAGGTTATTTGCCTGGGCAGGTCTTCTGCCCAGAGCCTCATTTCCACCAATTTCATTCCTTAACTGCTGCAGCTCCTTCCTGGGGAAGAGAGAGTTAAGGCTTTGCAAAGAATCAAAGTTCCTCAAGTCATCCCTGGGGGCATGTTCTATGTATTCCACATACAACAGAAACGAGAGCTGCTAGTAACTTATATTTTTCTGCTAATCAAGGGCTGGGCACCTTGCCCTGAGTACAAACAGGGTACAGAACAGACTGGGATTTGAGAAGAGGGATGCACAGAACCGCAGCCCTTCCCCTATCTTGTCCCATCCCTGCTTTCCCGAGGGCGCCAGTTCCTGCACAGTCACTGGGGACTGCAGGAGAGCAGCGTGAGGACAGCAGAAGGGAGTGATGTGTGGCTCTATCATAAATCAGCATCTCTTCCAGCGCTCCAGACTGCAGAGAGCAGAAAGCCCTGCTGCTGCTGTCCCCTGAGCGCCCCGAGTCCTGCGGGGACAGCGCCAGCCCCGACCTCCCTCCGTGCAAAACAGTTACAAAACAGTCCCAGGAGTCAAAAAAACACAGCCCAGGAACGCTGCAAAAGATTTCAGAGCAACAAGGGCAGCAATGGACGTCTCTGGGACACGGCTATTTCATGGCAGGGGAGTCCCGGCTCGTTGATCTGTTTCTGCAAGCAGCCCCGGGGTTCAGCTGCCCCCGAGCCGCGCTGAGCCCGCACAGGACAGCGGGAGCGGCTCAAGGGCGGCTGCGGGCGGTGCCGCGGGGCTGGCCCGGCTCCAGCAGCCCCGGCTTCCCGAACACCCCCGTCCCTGCCTCCCATCAGCCGGGATGTGGCTGGGACCGGGGCCAGCCCCTGCAAGCTGCCCATCCCCAAAGCTGCCGCCGCACCGGCACGGGGGGTGACAGACGGAGCCCACCGGGAGACCAGGAGTGAGCAAGGCAGAGGGACGGAATTTGCCGGGAAGTTCAAGCAGGATCCCCGCCCCGTCTCCCCGCTCTGCAGCCCCCTCCCGGGTGCCCCCATCCCCAGCCATACCTTGTGCAGCAGCGCCTCGTTGTAGCCGTCCCCCACCATGGCCGGGCGGCTTGGGATGCCCGGGCCGGGCCGCTGAAGCACCGCGGACAGCGCCCGTCCGCTCAGCACCGCGGGCAGCGCCCGCCCGGCCCGGCACCGCCCGGCCCGGTTCGGCCCCGCAGCGCCCGCCCAGTTCGGCACAGCCCGGCCCGGTTCGGCCCCTCAGCGCCCGCCCGGTTCGGCACCGCCCGGCTCGGTTCGGCCCCGCAGCGCCCGCCCGGTTCGGCACAGCCCGGCTTCGGTTCGGCCCCGCCCGCGCCCGCCCGGTTCGGCCCCGCAGCGCCCGCCCGGTTCGCACCGCCCGGCCGCAGCGCCCGCCCGGTTCGGCACAGCCCGGCTCGGTTCGGCACAGCCCGGCTGTCCTGCGGTGCCCGGTGCTCGCTGCCGCCACTCGCAGCTCCTCCGGCCGGCGGGGGAGCGGGAGAGGCCGGTCCCGCCCGGGGGCGGGGAGGCGGCGGAGGCGGCCCCGGGCCGGCAGAGCCCGCCGGACTCTCCGCACGGCCGCGGGTCCCTGCCCGGCTCTGTGCACGGAGCCCCCGACCCCGGCCGCGGGTCCCTGCCCGGCTCTGTGCACCGTGACTGAGCCCCCGACCCCGCACGGCCGCGGGTCCCCGCCGGCACCGCCGGGAATCGCTGCCCTTCTGCGCCGCGGGGCACGGCCAGCCCCGGCAGAGATTTTGGGTACCAGCTCCGGTCAGTGCCGAGCTGAGAGCGCGGAGCCAGCGCTGCTCCAGCCCGGATTCACTGCAGCCTCCCTCGTTGGCACTTAAGGAGCCTGAGGCCCGCACCGAGGCGGCTCTGAATGACTCCAGCCCGCAGAGCCCACGGGCACGGGTGAAGCTCAGAGCTGCTGTCATCAGCACCACAAGCTGTGGTCACCTGCCTGTCACCCCAGATCGTGCTAGCCAGGCCATTTCAGCTTCTTTACCAAACCAGTACTGAGCCTGGTTTACCCCAGCAGGTCCAATTTGGGATCCCACTACATTTACAGAGGACCTCACTTAGATTAAAAAAAAATATTATTAGAAACAGGATGAAGCTGTGCCTAAACCTGAACGTGACAGTCAATATCCAGTTGAGATACTTTTCTTTATGACTCCCTTCAGAGCAATCGGATGTTGTTGATTGCACTGGAAACATATTAATCTTTACTCAGAAGTTTATTTAAGAGAGACTGGATTCAGTCTCCAGTTCCCTCTTTCCAGATCAGCAGATGGCCTCAAGCCAGAGGAGCAGACCATGTTTCCAAGAGCCATCTGCACCCATCCGATTGCTGTTTGACTGCCTGGGCCTGACATCGCTAATTATATCTAATAATGATATGCCCATTATTTCCTCTGACTGCAGAGATGGTTCTGCTGGGTCAGATGATTGGACTCAGAAACAACAGACAGAAAAAATTTTAAAACCAATAGGGACAGTGGAGTTCAGGCTTGCCTGAAGTCAGAAAGCCCAACCCAACCCAGACCATCCTGCAGCCAGACCATGGCCTCATGCACTGGAAGACAATCAACAGCACAAAAAATAAATGACATCACAAGCCGTGGTGTCCGGATCAGAAAATTAACGAGGGGTTCAACATAGTGCAAACACCCCACAGCAAGCAAGGCCAAGAAATAGAGAGCAGCAAATCTAAGGGGGGCTTCAACAAAGCCTGGGCAGCTCTTAAAAACACCAGGAACTTGGCAAAACTCCCAAACTCCCATGGACATCAGCACAATCCTTCCTGTGGATGGCCCATTGAGGATGGAGACTTCATGCCACCATCCTGAGTGCATGCTCAGCCTTCTCCTGGCCCAGAGGGGTGGAAGTGCCTGACCCCAGCTCTCTGCTGAGCCCCATGGACCCAGACCTGCTGCAGGGACTGCCCTGGACACCCAAATTCAGACAAACCTCTCCTGGAAGATGGGGGTGTTCAGGACAGTAACCCTCCAACATCTCACTGGGGTGAGGTTTGCTCACAGGTTTGCTTATCCCTGGATGGGAATTTCTGGCAGGTTCCTGCTGTGGGAGAAGCCCTGGGGCTCAGAGAGCATTCTCTGACTTTTTAGCTGGATGCAGCATTTGTTAACTACCCTGAGCACAAAGGAGAGCAGGCAGGAGCTGCTGCTGGCTGAAGAGCTCACAGAGCCAAGCTGTCCATTCCCTCTGCAGGCACTGGTGCTGCACCACAGACACACTCAGCCCTGCAGGTTTAACCTCACTCAGGAGGAAGAATATTTTCCTGTATATCATGATATCTCCAAATGTAATTAACGCAGCCTAATGAGACAACACAGATTGCTGTCGAAACACAGGCACCAGCCCTGCTCCAAGGGGTTTATCCCACTTTCTCATGCTGGAGGACCTGACCCATCCTAGATAAGTGACAACAGCAGCTCTGTCAGTGCCCAGCAGCCCAACACCTGCATCGCTGCCTCCCTTCAGACACCAAGGAATGCATTTCCCCACATCCAAAGCAAACCACTTGCTCTACTAACCTCCCCCAGACCCAGCAGAGGTTTCTGGCAGCCAGTGAGCAGTTTATAGCCCTGAGCACGTGCTGACCAGCTGAAATCAATGCAGAGCAATGAAATCAGAGGAAATGGCCTCTAAAAGGCAGGAGTGATTCCAAATGAACCTGCAATTTAGATCCATTATTTGGTGTGTCTGCTCACAGACTGTATCTCTGGTAGCTTAATTATTATGTATTTGCCTTGAGAAGTACAGCTCTAACAGTGGAACATTTAAATCCAGCTCAGGAGTTCCTGCCTCGCTGTCCTCCTGGCCTGTTCCTGCTTGTTCTCTGCTGCCAACCCCATTAACTGCTGTAGCATCTCCCTGGATTGCCTGCACAACACATCTAGTGGAAACTGGAGCCTTGCTGAAGTCATTTCTTCCCCATGAGCTGGGAAGGGATCAGAATTTCATCCTCCAAATGCATCAAGTATGGATTCTTAATTTCTTAGCATTAAATACCTTGACCCTTTCTGGCTAAGTCCAGCCTCAGGTGGAGCCCAGAGCAAATCCTCCACCACAACAAATTCGACAAGTATGATTTGCCACTTTTACTGGCTTTGCTAAATCAGGAGATCTGGGAATGATCTGGATTTATCTTGGTTATCTGAGATGGCAGCGGAAAGGAGAGATGAGGCAGTGCCTGCTCAATCAGCCAGCACTAAAGGAGCTACATCATTAAACTCAGCCTTATCTCCTAAGGACAATTTCAGCAAACTTGCTAAAGCTGCCCTTGAAGAACAAACTGAAACGAGTTGATTATTTTTCAAAGGCCCTAGATTAAATAACAGAGTCAGGTATTGGAAATATCACTGAAGCCCAGAGAAGACAGGACTCTGGGAAGGCTCAGCTGTGGTGGTGGGTGATGCAGTGGGATGAGAACTGGGGAAGATCTGTTCTTGCTGGGCAAGAATTACCTCAATTACTGTCTGCCTTAGGAAGGCTTTGAGGCATTTTCTTTGTACCAACACCAGAGAGTAAACCCAGATTAATAATCTTGAAGAACTAGAGCAAAAAGCATGAGCTGATGGTGTTGGGCAGTGTCCTGCTGCTGCTGGGCAGGGGCTGCAGGGCTGCAGGTGTCAGCTCATCCCTTCCCCTCTGCAGCACAGACCAAAAGGCAAATTGCTGTGCTCCTGTCAGGGTGCATCAGTGAGATTCCTGAAAGGCATTCCAGCAATGCTTCTTCTCTCACAGAACAGCCTCACCTTGTGCTTCCCAGGCTTCTTTCTGCCAAAAGAGAGAGAGGGCTTGGCTTGCAGGGTCCTGCAAACCCCCCAGAGATGCTGGTTCAGAGCAGAGTGCCTTCCCCTGCCCTGTGCAGTGTTTATCCATTCCCCCTGGGCTTCTGGAGCACCTCAGCACCTGTGCCTGGCTGCAGGGTGTGGGCAGGGCTCTCTTCAGGGCTCCCCCCACTTTAGGAAGAGATTCCTCATCACACTCTGTTGCACTGATTTGTGCCTGAATTGCTCTGCTCCCTTTCTGTTTTTCCTTCCAACTGACACTCACTTTAATTGGGATAAACATCACGGCTCCTCCTGTGACAAACGTCTGTGTCAGCACTCTGGGGTTCCTCATTTCTGCCTGCTCTCATCTTGACCTTCTGCTCCAGGAGGATGTTCACACACTGCTGTTTTTTTGGGGCTGAGGCACTGAGCTGGAGCCATCCCCTTTGCAAACCCCTCACTGACAGCCCCTGGCCAGTGTCCCACTCAGCCAGGGCCCCTTCACACAGCAGGTGAGAGGAGAAATGAAGGAGTAAAACCCCATGTGGGAGTCACAATGCTGGTGTTGATGGCTGTAAGTCACTGCTGCATCATCCTCAGGGGGTGGAAGGAGATCTTCCTTCACCCACTGACACAGCCAGGAGGTCCCTGGGGTGTAGCACAGCCCTGGGGACTGCCACGATGGGGAGAAGGTGGCCTCAGTCTGTGCAGGGGGTGCCACCCTCTGCACTGGACTGGGCAGCTGCTCATCCTGTCCAGGACCCAAACCTGGGAAATAGGGAAATGACACCTCACATCTGATGGTGGTGTGACAGTAATCACAGCCTGATGTGATAGTAAACACAGAGTGGGTGTGCCTTGAAAAATTCCCAGCAACTCGACCAGAGTGGCTCTTTGAAGGAATGCTCCTGTCTGGGCTCAGGTAACTGAGAAATCCTTACACAGCAAATACCTTTGTAGGCACTTTCCCTGTGCACATTCCATCCTCTACCTCCGAGCCACCTCTCCCAGTCCTCCTCTCACTCCAAGGGAAGGGTGGGAAGGATGCACTGTGATTTTCCAGGCAGTGGCAGGGATGCATCCCCAAGGAAGGTGAGGTGACTGGAGTGGGAAGCTTCTCAGCACAAAGCAGGTTTGCCCTCTCCAGCCACTTTTAAAATTTTGGTCTTGCTGTTACTCACGGCGTTTTGGCTCACAGCCAAAGACCAGTCAGCTGGGAAGGACTTGGTGACCAGAAGGAAAACCCAGAGCTTCCTCTTGCCATGGCAGGGCATTGAGAGACAAGGGGATTCTGGAGGTTTGTGCTTTCTGCCCTTTCCAAGGGGCATATTGGAAAAAAGCCAGGGAAGCAGCTTTGCTTTGTGTGTTTGGGTTTCCAAAACTACTAGTGGAAGCATTTAATTCTGGGGAAGGACAGCGTTGCCGCTCAAAACCCCACAGCTGTGCTAAAAAAAGATGGTTTGGGAAGGAAATGAGACACTTCTGCTGGAGAAAACAAACAAAAGCAGCCCAGCTTAAGCTGGCAGCCCAGTCCTAAGCCAGGGAGCAGGGGTTGGATGGCTGTTCATCATCCCAGACCATCATGGAACAGCAACCCAGCATCACAACCAGCCCATCAACAGAGGTTGGCCTGCACTCACTCTGTCCCTGTCCCTGCATCCCTGCTCTGGCCAGGCCCTCCAAAACTCCCCCAAATCCTTTGGGCTCTGTGCAGGGTTGTTGGTCCCTGCTGGGATGGTATCAGGGTGGAGGAACCTGCTGCATTTTGGCATTTTTCTGGGGAACCCAGTGACTATTTCAGAGCAAAAGCAGAGTCTCTGTCATGGAACACCCCCGGGGTGAGTCATGAGCCCTGGGTGGAGGGAAGGAAGCAACTGTCCGAAAAAGAAGACATCCAGGGTCTGTGGGTAAGTACTGCCCAAAGAGAAGTTGCAGGAGAAGACAGCTTGGAAAGCTCTTAGGAAATCCATGTGCATGTGGGCCTGGCTTCATCCTGAAGGATTTTTTGTGAAAAACCACGGGGAAAATTCCACCTTGGGAGTAAGAAGCTGGAAAATGAAGATTTTCTTGGTTTGGACTCTTTTCCTCATGAGAGCCACGAGCACAGGTCAGACAAATCTGTACTGGGGGTTCTGGCAGAGCTGTGGAGAGGCTGGGGCTGAGGCAGACCAGGAAGCTCACTGTGGTCATGGCAAAGACCAGCTGATCCCAAACTCTCCCTCAGGCAGTTACAGGGTGTGATCTCTGAGATTTGCTTGTTCTGTCATGTGAACCCTGGGAATAAGGCTTTTCTCTTACTAACATACACCTTCTGGGGGCTCTTTTCTTAGTGACTGGGGACCTCTCACCCCACCACTGCACAGCTTGCCTCGGGCTGTACCCCCAAGAAAGGTGGGCTCAGATCCTTCACGGCTCCTGAGGCAGTGCCAGCATGGGTTTACAGCACCTCTCTCTGTCCCCTGCAGGTGGCCACGCAGTGACAGGCCCCAGGCAGGTGACAGTGGAGCAGGGCAGCTCACTGGCAGTGTCCTGCAGCTACAGGCCACGCTACCAGCACAGGTCCAAGTACTGGTGCAAAAACTCCCCAAGATTTGCTCGACCTACATCATCCAAACCGACGGCTCAGAGGTGACAGTGACGCAGGACAGGGTGACCATCAGGGACAACCACACAGCAAATTCATTCACAGTGACACTGAGCAGTGTCACAGTGGCAGATGCAGGCTGGTACTCCTGCGGGGTGAAGAGGAAACTGGGGATCAGGGAGAGGCACAGCACAAAGGTGATGGTGTCTGCAGGTAAAACAGGGCTGGGAGCAAAGCTGGCATTAAACTTCCCCCTTTTCCCTCCTCCTCCTCTGCAGTGCCCAGATACCTCCATAGCCACCCCCTGCACCTTCACTGCTGAGGACACTCCTGTGCAGGATGCAGGACAGGGGGTGTGGGGTCTCCACTTTGCTCTGACTCTGTTTTCTCCTCCAGCTGTTTCCAACACGACTGAGGACAGCAACATGAGCCCACTGACCCCCAATCCCCTGTGCCCCATGGGCTGTGAGGAGCTTCCAGAGCTGTGAGTCAGGCCTTGGGATCTGGCCAAGCCCCCTGGCCAAAACCCCCTTTTCCCATGCCTGTATCTCCCAGTTTTGAGTCCCCAAGGAGCATCCTGGGGGCAAGAAGGGCAGCTGGCAGACATGCAAGTGCCCCAGTCCCCATCCTTATTCCCCAGACCCTACTAAAGCTCTAGCATTAACTCCTTTCTCCTACACAGGTCCCAGTTCAGTGTCACCTTGCTGCTCCTGCTCAGTATCAAGGTAGCTGTGGCACTGGCCATGGTGTGTGGGGCAGCCTGGGTGAGGAGCCAGGGCAGGATCCACGACCAGGAAAACCAGCAGCTCTTGGAGGCATCCAGCAGCACCAGGGCAGGGGGCTGCCCACCCACCCCAACCACCTCCCAGCCCCAGGGACACCCTCCTGCCACCCTGGCCCCCACCCTGCTGGGGCTGTGCCACCCCTCACGGCCTCCCCGTGCTGGGAAGGGCTCCAGCTCCAGCTGGAAACCCTGAGCCCCTCCTGGCAGCCCCTGTGCTGGAGAGGGAAGGGTTTGGGGTGAAAAGAGCCTGTGTCTATTGAACTGCAGCTGCCAATGGAATACAATTTTGCAATAAAGGCAGGGTATCCTGCAGGACCTTGGCTGCTTGTCTGTCTGTCAGTCTGCTCCTTCCTTCAGCAGCCAGCACTGCCTGGGTGCCTGTGGCAGCTGATGCTGCTGAACACACCTCTGTGGGGACATGCTGCAGTGTGGCTGGGGGGGACATGGGGTCACAGAGGCTGTGCAGGCTCTGCCATGACCCAGATGAACTTCCTCATGGGGAGAGGAGCCCTCAGCCCTGCCACCTCTGCCTGATCCACCAAATACCTTTCTCCAGGTGAGAAACAGCCAGGGAAGAGTGTCCCTCCACAACTCTGTCCCCACTCAGCACTGCAGGGACTGGGGACACAGGGGGAGGCCTGGAGGGACCTGATCAGAGCACGGGGCTCCAGAGCCACAGAGGGGCTGTGCTGGGAACAGCCTGGGGAGATGTGTGGGCACTGGGATAAGGGGCTGGGGTTACCTGTTTCATCCCCCTGGGAAGGACAGGGTGGCCATGCAGGAGCACTGCCCAGCCTGGAGGGTTGTCTGGGGTTCAGGTGCTCCCTGTGCTGGGCTGTATCCTCTCCCACTGGGTGTCCTGATTGTCCAGAGGGGCTGGGCAGTGTGGCCATGAGAGGCAGGCTGTGTCCTGACATGGGGGCCATGCTGGAGGAGGAAAGGGGAGAAGGGGGAAGGGCACAGGGGACAGTGCACAGCAAGTAATCTCAGTGACCAGGAGAAGCTGAAACTCTGGGAAACGGGAAACGCCATGATCTACTGAATCTCCAGCAGCAAGGGAGGTGGTACCAGAGGCAAAAGGGGAAGCAAAGCCCCAGAGACACAGCGAAGAGGAGCAGCAGGGCTGCCCCGACACGTCCATGTGGCTCCTGCTGGTGCTGGCCCCGAAACTGCTGCCAGGTGGGGCTGAGGGAGCGCCGGGGCTGGAGCCCCAGCCTGGATCCGCCACAAGGAGCGGGAGGTGCAGCGGCAGCGCTCCCGCCAGTCCGTGTGTCTGCACAGCCCCGGGACAGTGACACTGCCCGACACCGGGCACGGATTCCTGAGAGAAGCCCTGTCCCTCACCTACACGTACCAGCCCGGCCGGGAGATGTTGCCGAAATTCGGGTGCAGGCCGAGCGCACGTACTGATGCTCCCTGCGCCGCTTCCATCGTCAGCACCTCGGAACTGCAGCCCGGGCGCGGCAGGACCGGCTCTCCTTTGTGGACAGCTGCGTGCGCCGGGCCTTCAGCGTGGCTATGGAGCGTCTGGTGGAGGAGGATGAGGGCACGTTCCGCTGTGGGATGCAGAAGGGATTTTTCCCGTTACATCAGAGTGCTGATGTGGAGGTGATCATAACCCCAGGTCGATCCTTGAACGTTTTCCCCGCAGCGACAGACTGAAGGAGGAGGTTACACCCGTGCGTGACAGGAACACGGTGCCCGTCCGGCACCGCTGCATCCATCCCGTCCTCCCTCCGCACCCGCAACCCCGACGCTGCCGCCGGCCGCTCCTCAGGACACCGGCAGCGCCTTCCAGTGCAGCTTCCAGCGCATCCCAGCGCCGGCACCGCCCGACCCGGGGCAGGGCAGGGCAGCACCGGGGTCCCGCCGGGCCTTTGCAGCTCCAGCAAACGCTGCCGCCCCCTGCCCCGGTCTGTCCGGGGATCCCCGCGCTCCGCCCAGCGCGGTGCCGTGCCCAGGGCCGGCCCCGGGGCGGGCCGGGCTCCGCCGGGCGGAACCGGGAGCGGCAGCGCGCTGAGCCCCGCAGCGGAGCGGAGCGGAGCGGGAGCGGCCATGCGGCTCCTGGCCCTGCTGGCCTGGGCGCTGCTCCCAGGTAAGGCTGTGCCGGAGCCCCCGGCTCGGCGGGGTGTGCCGGGGCGGCGGCAGCACTCCCGCGGCTCCGCGTGTCTCCACAGGCTGCCGAGCAGTGAAGGGACCCGGAGAAGTGCGGGGATTCCTGGGGGGTTCCCTGTCGGTCACCTGCACGTACAGGTCGGACCAGGCGAAGTACCCGAAATTCTGGTGCATACCGCATCTAATTAAACTACATTTTACCTGTGGTGAGTACCTCGTCATCACCTCGGAGTCGAAGCACAAGTCGCGGTTCTCCATCCGAGACAACCTCACTCTCCTGGAATTCACGGTGACCGTGGATAATCTGTCCAAGGAGGATGAGGGCACCTTCCGCTGCGGGGTGCGAACGGGAACTTTTTCGCGTGATGACAGTGCTGATGTGAAGGTGATCGTGGACACAGGTCAGTACTTGTGGGCTGCAGGTCCCCAGGTCGAGCTGGATGTGTCCCCCTGTAGCTGCTCAGAGCAGGGGCTGCAGTGGGGGCAGCCTGGCGCTGATGGGTGCTCATGAAGGTGGAACAGCCCCAGGGTGTGTCCCCAGAGCGGTGTAGGTGCCACCATCACTCATTCCCTGTTTTCAGTTCTCCCCAGACCCCATTCTTGGCACCCCAGCATCAGCCATCTCCATTCCTGAGGTGCACTGCACTCTCTGTGTCCAATTTTCTTCCTCATTAGCTCTTGCTGGCCTTCTCTGTGCCCTCCTTGCTTTCTGTGTAACACTGGGGAGTTCCTCATTGCACTGTGCTGCCCCATGTCCCACCTGGGACAGGCAGCACCTCTGAGCTGCATTGCCCTGTCAGGGATCAACCCACACAGCAGGACAATATATATGTGGGGTTGTTGTGTTAGTACTAAATGGAGCATCGGGTGCCCAGACCCCCTTTTTGCAGGGTGAATCTGTTTTGTGCCTGTTTTGGGGGGACTGAGTCTGTGGAAAGCCTCGTGGGCAGGGGAAGGGTCTCAGAGCACTCCAACCTCGAGATGTGTCCTCTGGATGTGGCAGAGGGGATGCAGCTTCTCCTGCTCTGATAGCACATAGGTAGGTCACTTCTGACCCTCTGCAAAACCCACACCATTTTCCCCCACAGAGCTCAACCAAGCCTCTCCTCTTTTTGTTACAGCTCCTTCCACCCTCCCGTCATCGACCTGCACCACCACCATGTTCTCTGATCTTACTCTCTCTGTAGCAGGCCACACACAGACAGTTTCCCAGGGGGAAATTGTGCAATCAACACCAAACCCCTCCACCCCTCGAGTGTGAGTAGCAGCTCCTGCTTACAGCAGCCCCTTTCCTCCATGAGCTCTCTGGTGCAGCTGGAACCCTGCCACCATTGAGATCTTCACACCTCCCTTAAGGATCCACACCTCCTGTTTTTGTATTTAGAGACCATTCCACATGGAAAAATTCTTCCATGTGAGGGTAGGGAGGTCGTGACACAGGCTGCCCAGAGATACTGTGGATGCCCCATCCCTGGAAGTGTTCAGGGCCACGCTGGATGGGGCTCAGAGCAACCTGGCCTAGTGGAAGGTGTCCCTTCCCATGGGAGAGGGTTGCAACTGGATGGCCATTAAGGTCCCTTCTGACCCAAATAATTCCTAATTCTATGACAGAGATTCTAGTGCCTCTAGTCAGATGGGAGAAGTGGTTTCTGCCTGCAGCATCGGCCTAATTTCCTTCCCCAAAACTCAGTAGACACTGTTTGTGGGAAGTCAAGTGCTGCTCAGTGTTCTGTTCTTTGTAGTCACACTCAGCCTGGCAGAGTTGAACGAGTGTGAAACCAGAGTGTTCGATCTGCCTCGCTTCTCTCCTGCCTGTGGGAGGAGATGCCAGCAGCAGACAGAACTGACACTCCCCATCAGCACACTCAAGGTGTGCTTGTTCACCAGCTTCTCCTGCTTGTCCATTACAAGCAAGGTTAACAAAGAATGGAGTTAAACCAGGGCAAATCCGTCCTTAAATCACTGAAGACACAGCAGCTGTCAGACCCAAGCATCATTTTGGTTCTGCAATTTTTGGTTTGCTCTGCTCCATGCCCAGCTGGCAGCCTGACCATCCCATGCCTGCTGTGATGGGCAAGCCCTGCACCACACAGCTGCTTCCTGCAACCCTGCTCCATGCTGCTTCATCCTGACAAGTGTGACAACATCAACCCTTTTTTTCTTGCAGCTTGAACGTGTTTGAGCACACCCTCACTCGGACTCTCATTGTGGTGCTTTTTTTGAAGGTAGCGGTTGCTGGTGTTCTGGTAATACTCTCCAGGAAGAAGAAGGGTGAGTGAAGTTGTCAGTGCCACACACATCCTGTTTCTGTAACAGTGCCTGCTCTGCTTCCCTTATTTTTCCCTCTGTTTCTTTTTCCTCCCCCATTCCCTTCCTGATCCATGCAGTTCCTCAGCCCATCATTGGCCCCTCCACCAAGGAGGTCTCCTTCCCTCAAGGGAGCAGTGGGACCATCCCATGGGTGTTACCCCATGGAGAGGGAGTGACAGCCCTTGGGGTGGGTGCTGCTGGGCACAGAATCTGCTGGGGTTTGTCTGGGCACCATCAGCTTCTGCAGATGGGCTCACTTGCATGGGCCAGGCTTACAGGAGGCTTGATGCAAAGTTTAAGGCCACTGTGAAGGATGGGGAGGGACAGGAGGGGACATTCCCAGCTGGCAGGTGGGATGTGGCTTTATTTGAAGAACTGCTCCAGTTTAGATGGCTTGTGGAGAGTCAGGTTCCTGTCCTGCTTCATGGCAAGGTTTGCAGTGGCAGTGCAGTTTCTCAATACGTTTCTTTTCCTCTCTTTTCACTCACGTCCAGCCCTTTCCAGCGCAGACATAGAGATGGACAGGACTCACAGCATGTCACCTACAGTAAGGAAAACCTCATGAGCTCTTGGTATTCTGTGCCCCAAGTTCACATGGAGAGGGGAAACATTGCACCCTGAGCTGCCAGAGCCGCTGCTTTCAGCCAGGCTTGTGGCACTTTAGGCTGGGAGGAAACCTTTGGGCTCTGTTCACCAACACAAAGACACAACCAGGGACTTTGTGTGACTATCACAGAGTATTCCTGGGAAAGGAATTTAGGATTGTCCTGAGGGGTTTCTCTCCAATCCTCTGCAAGCATGGGAGCTGCTTCTCTGGGTGAAACAGCCTTGGGAACCTGCAGCAAAGCATGCCTGAAGCAGGGTAGCTGCTCCTTGCTTACTGCTTGGAAAGTATTTTCTGATGTTTTCTGCCAGCTCTTGAGGAGGGGCTGGTGTCACTAGAATTCCCCTGGGGAATATGGAGCCAGCCCTTGCTTCACTTTTTATTTCCACCCAGCTCCCCTGGAGCACCCATCAGGACAGGCAGCAGGTTGGGAGCTCTTCCTGCCCCTGTGGATGCAGGCAGGGAGTGACAGCAGGGTAAGAGCCCATCCTTCTCCATCAGGAGACCCTGGCCAACGTGGGCTCCCTCTCCGGTCCCTGCGGCTGCTCCTGGGTGCTTAGAACATCCCGGGGAGGTTCCAGCAGACAGTGTTTGCCTGCAGCAACCCCATGAAGGATGGTTTTTGTTTATCTCCCTCCTTTCCCAGCCTTTGGAAGACGAAGGAGAGGCATTACACGCCAAAGTGCAGAAGCCCGTGGCACGGCAGGAGCAGATCTACGCCAACGTGCCAGCAGCTCCAGGGCCCAGGGAGGAGCTCTAGAGCACAGTGTGGGGCAGACGAGCAAGCACCCGGCCCCACGGGCTGCTCCTGCTGCTGGCAGCACCGAGACTCGCACAGGGGACACGGGGTTGATGTTCTGCTCGGGCAGGAACCAGCTGGACAGCTGAGGCTCGGATGTTTGTTTGAAGCAACATCAGAGAGGATGAGGTTGTGTGGAGGCCCAGAGAGGGTTGAAGATAAAGTCATCCCTTTGCAAATGCAATTTGGAGTGCTCATCTGTACAGCAGTGGGGCTGGAATAAAGCTGTCCCCCTAGAAGTGGGGTAGTCCAGGCGAGAGACCCAGCAGGGAGAGGTGGGCAGGGGAGGTGGGGCTGGGCTGGTGGGTGAGCTGGCTCCCCGTGCTCACCACTCATCCACGTGCTCCTCTGGCTGCACTGCTCGTGTGGGCTGAGCTCCCAAACCCACTGGTCACCTCAGACTGGCATTTTTCATGCTGATGCCAGCTGGCAGCTCCTGGGAGCTGGGATAGTGGGAAATGTTATATCCAAGTGCATTTGCATGGGGTGCTCACATGGAGGGTGAGGTGGATCAGGATCTTGGTGCAGAAATGGCATCTCCCAAGCCCTGGTCCCACAGGCTCCCAAGCAATTTGCTCCTGCTCTTTCTCTTCCACCAGCCTGAGGACCTCAACCTGGGAGCACACAGATGGGCTGTAACCATCACCTTGCTCTTCTCTGCTTTGCTGATAACTTTTTTCTGGCACCCACAAAACACCTTTTGTGTGAAGTGTTTCTGTTCATCAGTGACACCAAGACTCTGATGGCATCAGCCCAGTGTGTGACTGTTTGTACAGCAGGCTCCCACCTGCTCAAGGGTTTATTGCAGAGTGTCACCCTGAAAGCAGCTCCAGCCCCTTGCTTGTGCCCAGCTGGGCTCCAGCAGTGTGAGAACTCACATCTTAAAGGACAAGGACTCTTGGGGCTCCATCACAAACCCACAGCCCCACCACCAGCTGCTGCAGCATCCCTCCCCACTGGAATATTCCATGTATTCCAGCTCCTGGCATGCTGGTGCTCTCCCCCATGAGTGTTCACTCTTCTCCTGCCCACTGCCAGGCAATTCATCCATCCACTCCCACCAAAAACAGGCCATAGGGCTGGGTGTCCATTTGTGATGGGCTGGGAACACCTGAGCTCTTACATGTACACAGTTCCACGCAAGTGCCTTTGATAAAGAGGTGAATTTTCCCTTGCCATGAGAATTTGGGCAGTGTAGCTTTTTGCAGGTTGGTTTCAGGGCAGGGGTTCTGATTTATACCAGAACCAGGAGGAGGCTGAGGTGAGAGCTTCTCACTCTCTCCAAACCTGAAATGAGGTTGTAGTCAGCTGCAGGTTGGTCTCTTCACCCAGGTAACAAGCAACAGGACAAGGGGAAATAGTGCCACAAGGGGAAAAATTCTGCAAGGACCGGCTCTCCTTTGTGGACAGCTGCGTGCGCCGGGCCTTCAGCGTGGCTATGGAGCGTCTGGTGGAGGAGGATGAGGGCACGTTCCGCTGTGGGATGCAGAAGGGATTTTTCCCGTTACATCAGAGTGCTGATGTGGAGGTGATCATAACCCCAGGTCGATCCTTAAACGTGATTTCCCCGCAGCGACAGACTGCAGGAGGAGGTTACACCCGTGCGTGACACGAACACGGTGCCCGTCCGGCACCGCTGCATCCATCCCGTCCTCCCTCCGCACCCGCAACCCCGACGCTGCCGCCGGCCGCTCCTCAGGACACCGGCAGCGCCTTCCAGTGCAGCTTCCAGCGCATCCCAGCGCCGGCACCGCCCGACCCGGGGCAGGGCAGGGCAGCACCGGGGTCCCGCCGGGCCTTTGCAGCTCCAGCAAACGCTGCCGCCCCCTGCCCCGGTCTGTCCGGGGATCCCCGCGCTCCGCCCAGCGCGGTGCCGTGCCCAGGGCCGGCCCCGGGCGGGCCGGGCTCCGCCGGGCGGAACCGGGAGCGGCAGCGCGCTGAGCCCCGCAGCGGAGCGGAGCGGAGCGGAGCGGCCATGCGGCTCCTGGCCCTGCTGGCCTGGGCGCTGCTCCCAGGTAAGGCTGTGCCGGAGCCCCCGGCTCGGCGGGGTGTGCCGGGGCGGCGGCAGCACTCCGCGGCTCCGCGTGTCTCCACAGGCTGCCGAGCAGTGAAGGGACCCGGAGAAGTGCGGGGATTCCTGGGGGGTTCCCTGTCGGTCACCTGCACGTACAGGTCGGACCAGGCGAAGTACCCGAAATTCTGGTGCATACCGCATCCATTTAAACTTTTTACCTGTGATGAGGACCTCGTCATCACCTCGGAGTCGAAGAACAAGGGGCGGTTCTCCATCAGAGACAACTCCACTGGCCTGGAATTCACGGTGACCGTGGATAATCTGTCCAAGGAGGATGAGGGCACCTTCCGCTGCGGGGTGCGAACGGGAAGACTTTCGCTTGATGACAGTGCTGATGTGAAGGTGATCGTGGACACAGGTCAGTACTTGTGGGCTGCAGGTCCCCCAGGTCCAGCATGGATGTGTCCACCTCCAGCTGCTCGGAGCAGGGGCTGCAGTGGGGACAGCCTGGAGCTGATGGGTGCCCATGCAGGTGGGACAGTCCCAGGGTGTGTCCCCAGAGTGGTGTAGGTGCCACCATCACTCATTCCCTGTTCTCAGTTCTCCCCAGACCCCATTCTTGGCACCCCAGCATCAGCCATCTCCATTCCTGAGGTGCACTGCACTCTCTGTGTCCAATTTTCTTCCTCATTAGCTCTTGCTGCCTTTTCTGTGCCCTCCTTGCTTTCTGTGTAACACTGGGGAGTTCCTCATTGCACTGTGCTGCCCCATGTCCCACCTGGGACAGGCAGCACCTCTGGGCTGCATTGCCCTGTCAGGGATCAACCCACACAGCAGGACAATATATATGTGGGGTTGTTGTGTTAGCACTAAATGGAGCATAGGGTGTCCAGACCCCCTTTTTGCAGGGTGAATCTGTTTTGTGCCTGTTTTTGGGGGGGACTGAGGCTGTGGAAACCCTCGTGGGCAGGGGAAGGGTCTCAGAGCACTCCAACCTCGAGATGTGTCCTCTGGATGTGGCAGAGGGGATGCAGCTTCTCCTGCTCTGATAGCACATAGGTAGGTCACTTCTGACCCTCTGCAAAACCCACACCATTTTCCCCCACAGAGCTCAACCAAGCCTGTCCTCTTTCTGTTACAGCTCCTTCCACCCTCCCGTCATCGACCTGCACCACCACCATGTTCTCTGATTTTACTCTCTCTGTAGCAGGCCACACACAGACAGTTTCCCAGGGGGAAATTGTGCAATCAACACCAAACCCCTCCACCCCTCGAGTGTGAGTAGCAGCTCCTGCTTACAGCAGCCCCTTTCCTCCATGAGCTCTCTGGTGCAGCTGGAACCCTGTCACCATTGAGATCTTCACACCTCCCTTAAGGATCCACACCTCCTGTTTTTGTATTTAGAGACCATTCCACATGGAAAAATTCTTCCATGTGAGGGTAGGGAGGTCGTGACACAGGTTGCCCAGAGATACTGTGGATGCCCCATCCCTGGAAGTGTTCTGAGCTGGATGGGGCTCAGAGCAACCTGGCTTAGTGGAAGGTGTCCCTTCCCATAGGAGAGGGTTGCAACTGGATGGCCATTAAGGTCCCTTCTGACCCAAATAAATCCCAATTCTATGACAGAAATTCTATTGCCTCTAGTCAGATGGGAGAAGTGGTTTCTGCCTGCAGCATTGACCTAATTTCCTTCCCCAAAACTCAGTAGACACTGTTTGTGGGAAGTCAAGTGCTGCTCAGTGTTCTGTTCTTTGTAGTCACACTCAGCCTGGCAGAGTTGAACGAGTGTGAAACCAGAGTGTTCGATCTGCCCTGCTTCTCTCCTGCCTGTGGGAGGAGATGCCAGCAGCAGACAAAACTGACACTCCCCATCAGCACACTCCCCATCAGCACGCTCAATGTGTGCTTGTTCACCAGCTTCTCCTGCTTGTCCATTACAAGCAAGGTTAACAAAGAATGGAGTTAAACCAGGGCAAATCCGTCCTTAAATCACTGAAGACACAGCAGCTGTCAGACCCAAGCATCATTTTGGTTCAGCAATTTTTGGTTTGCTCTGCTCCATGCCCAGCTGGCAGCCTGACCATCCCATGCCTGCTGTGATGGGCAAGCCCTGCACCACACAGCTGCTTCCTGCAACCCTGCTCCATGCTGCTTCATCCTGACAAGTGTGACAACATCAACTCTTTTTTTGTTGCAGCTTGAATGTGGTTGAGCACATCCTCACTCCGGCTGTCATTGTGGTACTTTTTTTGCTTGTAGCGGCTGCTGGTGTTCTGGTAATACTCTCCAGGAAGAAGAAGGGTGAGTGAAGTTGTCAGTGCCACACACATCCTGTTTCTGTAACAGTGCCTGCTCTGCTTCCCTTATTTTTCCCTCTGTTTCTTTTTCCTCCCCCATTCCCTTCCTGATCCATGCAGTTCCTCAGCCCATCATTGGCCCCTCCACCAAGGAGGTCTCCTTCCCTCAAGGGAGCAGTGGGACCATCCCATGGGTGTTACCCCATGGACAGGGAGTGACAGCCCTTGGGGTGGGTGCTGCTGGGCACAGAATCTGCTGGGGTTTGTCTGGGCACCATCAGCTTCTGCAGATGGGCTCACTTGCATGGGCCAGGCTTACAGGAGGCTTGATGCAAAGTTTAAGGCCACTGTGAAGGATGGGGAGGGACAGGAGGGGACATTCCCAGCTGGCAGGTGGGATGTGGCTTTATTTGAAGAACTGCTCCAGTTTAGATGGCTCATGGAGTGTCAGGTTCCTGTCCTGCCTTATGGCAAGGTTTGCAGTGGCAGTGCAGTTTCTCAATACGTTTCTTTTCCTCTCTTTTCACTCACGTCCAGCCCTTTCCAGCGCAGACATAGAGATGGACAAGACTCACAGCATGTCACCTACAGTAAGGAAAACCTCATGAGCTCTTGGGATTCTGTGCCCCAAGTTCACATGGGGAGGGGAAACTTTGCACCCTGAGCTGCCAGAGCTGCTGCTTTCAGCCAGGCTTGTGGCACTTTAGGCTGGGAGGAAACCTTTGGGCTCTGTTCACCAACACAAAGACACAACCAGGGACTTTGTGTGACTATCACAGAGCATTCCTGGGAAAGGAATTTAGGATTGAGCTGAGGGGTTTCTCTCCAAACCTCTCCAAGCATGGGAGCTGCTTCTCTGTTTCTCTGGGTGAAACAGCCTTGGGAACCTGCAGCAAAGCATGCCTGAAGCAGGGTAGCTGCTCCTTGCTTACTGCTTGGAAAGTGTTTTCTGATATTTTCTGCCAGTCTTGAGGAGGGGCTGGTGTCAGTAGAATTCCCCTGGGGAATATGGAGCCAGCCCTTGCTTCACTTTTTATTTCCACCCGGTGTCCCTGGAGCACCCATCAGGACAGGCAGCAGGTTGGGAGCTCTTCCTGCCCCTGTGGATGCAGGCAGGGAGTGACAGCAGGGTAAGAGCCCATCCTTCTCCATCAGGACGCAGGAGCCTTGAACTACGCGGACATTGAGCACGGCCCGGGCGCGGCTGGGAGCCGGCACGGCGGCAGTGCCGGGGCTGTCCGGCCCCTGGGAACGCCCCCGATGGAGTACGTGGAGCTCAGGCACAGTGCTCGGGTAGGAGAACGCCAGGCACTGCCAGGCTGGAGGGCTGGGGGGGTGACAGGATGGGAAGTGCCAAACTGGGGTGCAAGTGACCCTGGCCAGCGTGGGCTCCCTCTCCGGTCCCTGCGGCTGCTCCTGGGTGCTTAGAACATCCCGGGGAGGTTCCAGCAGACAGTGTTTGCCTGCAGCAACCCCATGAAGGATGGTTTTTGTTTATGTCCGTCCTTTTCCAGCCTTTGGAAGACGACAGAGAGGCATTATACGCCAAAGTGCAGAAGCCCGTGCCACGGCAGGAGCAGATCTACGCCAACGTGCCAGCAGCTCCAGGGCCCAGGGAGGAGCCCTAGAGCACAGTGTGGGGCAGATGAGCAAGCACCCGGCCCCACGGGCTGCTCCTGCTGCTGGCAGCACCGAGACTCGCACAGAGGACACGGGGTTGATGTTCTGCTCGGGCAGGAACCAGCTCGACAGCAGAGGCTTGGATGTTTGTTTGAAGCAACATCAGAGAGGATGAGGTTGTGTGGAGGCCCAGAGAGGGTTGAAGATAAAGTCATCCCTTTGCAAATGCAATTTGGAGTGCTCATCTGTACAGCAGTGGGGCTGGAATAAAGCTGTCCCCCTAGAAGTGGGGTAGTCCAGGCCAGAGACCCAGCAGGGAGAGGTGGGCAGGGGAGGTGGGGCTGGGCTGGTGGGTGAGCTGGCTCCCCGTGCTCACCACTCATCCACGTGCTCCTCTGGCTGCACTGCTCGTGTGGGCTGAGCTCCCAAACCCACTGGTCACCTCAGACTGGCATTTTTCATGCTGATGCCAGCTGGCAGCTCCTGGGAGCTGGGATAGTGGGAAATGTTATATCCAAGTGCATTTGCATGGGGTGCTCACATGGAGGGTGAGGTGGATCAGGATCTTGGTGCAGAAATGGCATCTCCCCAAGCCCTGGTCCCACAGGCTCCCAAGCAATTTGCTCCTGCTCTTCTCTTCCACCAGCCCTGAGGACCCCAACCTGGGAGCACACAGATGGGCTGTAACCATCACCTTGCTCTTTTCTGCCTTGCTGATAACCTTTTTTCTGACACCCACAAAACATCTTTTGTGTGAAGTGTTTCTTTTCATCAGAAAAGTTCCACGCAAATGCCTTTGACAAAGGTGAATTTTCCCTTGCTATGAGAATTTGGGCACTGTAGCTTTTTGCAGGTTGGTTTCAGGGCAGGGGTGCTGATTTATACCAGAACCAGGAGGAGGCTGAGGTAAGAGCTTCTCACTCTCTCCAAACACCTGAAAGGAGGTTGTAGTCAGCTGCAGGTTGGTCTCTTCACCCAGGTAACAAGCAACAGGACAAGGGGAAATAGTGCCACAAGGGGAAAAATTCTGCAAGTTGTGCCAGTAGGTTTAGGTTGGATATTAGTGAAATTTCTTCACCAAAAGGGCTGTGAAGCCCTGGAACAAGCTGCTGAGGGAAATGGTAGAGTCACAATCCCTGGAGGAGTCTAAAAGACATGTAGATGTGGCACTTGTGGACATGGTTTAGTGGTGGCCTTGGTGGTGCTGGGTTAATGGATGGTGTTGATGTTCTTAGGGGTCTTTTGCAACCTAAAGGATTCTAGGTAGGGAGCCTTTTCCTGCTGGTGTGGAGATGCTGAGGCAATCTTGCAGCTCTCAGCTCTTGAGTCATGGACCAAACTGCTCCTATCAAAGGGGAAGCCCTCCCAGAGCTCAGCAGGCTGCTCAGAGACTTTCTTTAGCCTGGGGAACCCCCTTTTTTCAAAACCTCTTCCTCTTAAAACCCTCAGGGGCGTTGAGTCTGCAGTGTTCCCTCAGCTTCCTTGGCAGAATCTGCCCACAAAGCTCACTGGAGGTCATGGAACTCCCAGGAGCTGCTATCGCCACCCAGCCACTGCTTCCTATTTCCTCTGCTGAAATACTTCCCCCC
This sequence comes from Muscicapa striata striata, assembly GCA_030060385.1. Taxonomy (NCBI): domain Eukaryota; kingdom Metazoa; phylum Chordata; class Aves; order Passeriformes; family Muscicapidae; genus Muscicapa; species Muscicapa striata. The sequence goes on along the minus strand of JAREIS010000261.1, from coordinate 103,751 downwards.
AGTCTCCTTCACAGGGGAAAGGCTGAGAGAGCTGGGGGTGTTCACCCTGGAGAGGAGAAGGCTCCAAGGAGACCTCAGAGCCCCTTCCAGTGCCTAAAGGGGGTCAAAACGAGCTAGGGAGACTTAGAACAAGTGTCACTTAGAAGAGTGCCAGGACAAGGGGAACGGCTTCACAGGGCCAGAGGGCAGGGTTGGATGGGACATTGAGAAGAAATTGTTCCCTGGGACGGTGGGGAGGCCCTGGCACAGGGTGCCCAGAGAAGATGTGGCTGCCCCATGCCTGAAAGTGTCCAAGGCCGGGTTGGACAGGGCTTGGAGGAGCCTGGGATGGTGGAGGGGGTCCCTGCCATGGCAGGGGGTGACACCAGTGGCACAGGCACACAGCAGTGCATGGGTGGCCACACACAACCATGTGTGCACCCCAGGGCACACTCACATCACTCACAGTCACACACATTCACTCATATTCACTCACACCCACATTGTCTCACATTCACTCACATTCATTCACTCACACAGTAATTCACTCACTTCCACTTACATGCTCATTCATTCACACCCACTCACACATTTGCACACTCACTCACACACATTTACTCGCACATTCACACATTCATTCACTCACATTCACACGAATTCACTCATTCATTGGCTCATTTACTAACATGCTCACATTCATTAATTCACACTCATTCACTCACATTAATTTGCTGGCACATTCATTCACTCTCACATTTACTTCCACTCTCACACCCACATTCATTCACTCTCACATTTACCTTAACACTCATTAATTCGCTCACACTCACATTAATTCATTCTCACATTTACTCTCATACTCACATTAATTCACTTGCATTTACTCACACGTTCATTCACTCTCGAATTTAGCTTGACACTCATTAATTCACTCACATTAATTCGCTCACATTTACTCACACATTCATTCACTCTCACATTTACTTACACTCACACTCACATTCATTGACTGTCACATTTATTTTAACACTCATTAATTCACTCAAGTTCATTCACTCATATTTACTTTAGTGCACTCACATTATTTCACTCTCACATTTACTTACACTCATACTAATATCCATTCACTCACACTTACTTTAACACTCATTAATTAATTCACTCTCATTAATTCACTCACATTTACATATTCTCCCGCAGGCCCCGCCCCCTCCCCGTTGCCCCGCCCAGTCCCGCCCAGCCCCGCCCCCCGGTGCCCGCGCATGCGCAGCGGCGGCGCTGGGGCCATGGTGGCCGGCGGGGCGATGGTGGCCGGCGGGCGGGCTCGGAAGCTGGTGCGGCGCTACCGGCTGGCGGCCGCCACGGCCCTGGCCATCCTCCTGCTCCAGGGGCTCGTCCTCTGGAGCTCCGCCGGCCTCGACGAGGAGGGCCCGGCCAAGGTGTGCCGCGGGAGGGAGGGGGGCAGGCCGGGGCCTTGCGGGGGGACGGTGAAGGGTGTGGGGGCCGTGCTGAAGGAGGGCGATGAAAGGGCTGGGGGGCCGTGAGGGGGCTGAGGACGGCACGGGAGACGGGGGAGGGCTGAGGCGTCACGGAGGGCGGTGGGTGCTGGAGGGGCTCTGTGGGGAGCCCTGGGGAGGGACAGTGCCCTGGGGCTCGGAGTGTCCCTTCGCTCAGGAGCGGGGACAAAGGGGACTCTGGGATTGGCAAGGCCCAGACCCGAGCTGGGGTTCCTGGGGTGGGGGTCCTGCAGCATCAGGCTGCTGGGGGTGCTGGCGGTGGGCAGTGGGTGGTGCCTGGGGGGCTTCTGGCGGCAGCAGTGCAGGGTCACAGCACCGGAGAAGGGGAGCTTGTGGCACAGGGTGGGTTGTTTTGGGTCTGGCATGGAGTGGGGAGTGTGGGGGGTTTGATGGGGATCTTGCACTTGTGGTTTGGGGGATGTTGTGAGAAACTGGGGTCAGAGACACCCAAACCAAAAAATATGGAATTCAGAGAGCTGGAGGTTTGTGTCAGCTGCTGTGCAGGTGTTTTGGTGAGAGGTATCCCTGTGAAGTGGGAGAGTAAAAGGACCTTTTGGAGTTGCTGATGTCTGTATACCACAACACCCTGCTAAGGCCAAATGCATCACTTCTTTCTTATGAGTGTGGGGAGACTGAGGCATGGTCTGGTGAAGGAGTTTGCCCAAGGTCAGACACAGAGCAGGTATCAAAGAGGACCCAGGCTGATGAAGCACACTGCTGCCACCATCAAACCAAGCTCCCACCCTTGGGTTGTTAACTTGGATTTGTTTATTTGTTGGGAACTGCCCAGACTGTGCTATGTCTGTGTGGACCAGTGGCTGAAGCCTCTTACTGGCTCCCTGGTGTGGAGGAATCCCATGGTCAGCAGGTCTAGAAAGCTTTCCTTGACAGTAGAGATGAGAAGGGGAATGGGGCAGCCCCTTGCAGTGGGGAAGGTCTCTAAAGTGGCACCACTCTTTCAGCAGGTTAATTCCCAGCCTTAGGCCTCCTCCTGGGCCACAGGGAATGGCCATGAGCACCCTCATGTGCTGCCATATCCCATCACCAACACAGAACCAGGGAATGAATGTGGCAAAGAGAGGGTTGTGGTCTGGAGGCACTGGAAGCGTGATGGCAAACTCATCTGGCACCAAGGAGTGCCCAACTGCTCCTTTACCTGTTCTGTGACCTTGATCAAATTACTTCACCATCCTGGCTTCTCCTTCCCTCTGCACCATCCTGCACTGCTTGTCTGCTGTTCTCTGTTCCTGCCCTTCACAGCTTCCTGGGTTGGCTCATTCTGCCTTGGTTCTTGCCTGGTTTCCCCATGTCTCATCCCAAAACTGAGCTGGGCAGCTGAACCCCCAGCAGTCCTGGGAATTGACAAGCCTCTTTGGAGAGGACAAGAACCATCCTTAACTTCACGAACAGCCCGAACCCATTAGCAAGCTGGGAAAAGTCCAATTAACCTTTATTTCTTGTAAAATGCAAAGCTCTCAGTTCTGTGCCATCCTGCAGCTTCTGATTTTGGCCAGACCTAGAGGAGACACCATTTCCCTAGGGCATTTCTGGTAAAGCCAGAGGAACAGTCCCAGGAGAGTCTGACCTTGCAGGCCTGAAAGGATTTGTAGAAATTTGGAATTGCCACAGTAAATGGCTTCTTCCCACTAATGGACACAGCTCATTCCCACCATGAATGGGCTGTGACTGGCTGTGAGAAAGAGACACTTGAGTCCTGGAAGCAGGGTGGAGCTGTCTGTGCCTCTTGGATCCATCAGTTCTCTTCCCAAGTTTTATTTTGGGGTCCAGCAGGCTCCCTGTGTTCACCAAGCAGATGCTTTATGGGGTGCAGACCAGCATATGTGGATCTGTCTCCATCTGCCCAAGTCAGCACTGTGTTTCCTCCTGGAAACCAAATTAATCTTGTTCCACCAGGATCAAACAGCACAATCCCTATCCAGACTGATGGATGAGAGAGGAAATTCCCATTTCTGCTGTGGTCAGCATGAGTGTCTCCCCACACAGGTGGGAGTCCAAGAGGCCAGAGCAATCCTGCCTCTATCACTCTGACACCCACAGCTCCTGAGTGAGCTTCCTGAAGCTCTTAGTCCCTGGTGGAGCTGGCACCAGTAAAACTCAAACCACAGAGTTTCCTTGTGGGTGGAGAAGAGGATCTGTCACTGCAGTGTTTTAGCCACTTGGTCTACTGTCTTTGTCTGTCCAGGAAGGAGGTGGCACCTCTCTGGGCCTGTGTGCTGATGTTCCCTGTGTGCTGTGGCCACAAGAGAAGCTTCCTATGGAAGTGTATTTTCTTCCAGAGAAAGGATTCCTTGATAGTTACTTTTCCTGCCAAAGAGCTTGTTTTTAGGGGACTTACTTCAGCCATTTTAACTCGGGATTCCTCTGGTGACTTTGGAATGTTTTTGTGCTGGTTTTGCCTGATGAGTTCTGGTATGTAGCAGAAACCAGAGTCAGCATCAGAGAGAGAATCCTGCAGAAACCAGGTGCTGTTACCTCTACTCCTCCCAGTGGCACAGCAGGACCTGTGCTGGGGATGGGGTGCAGGTAGATACATGACCCACGGCTCTGTGTCACTCTGGGGTGGCACTGTCACATTGGGGAAGGCAGAACAGGACAAGTCTCTCCAGTAACAAGCAACAGGACAAGAGGAAATGGCCTCAAGTTGTACCAGGGGAGGTTTAGGTTGGATATCAGCGAAAATTTCTTCACCAAAAGGGCTGTGAAGCCCTTGAACAGGCTGGATGAGGAAGTGATGGAGTCACAGTCTCTGGAGGCATCTAAAAGATGTGTAGATGTGGCCCTTGGGGACATGATTTGGTGGTGGCCTTGACAGGGGTTTAACAGTTGGATGATCTTAGTGAGTCTTTCTAACCTAAATGATTCTGTGATTCTAAGTGAGCTCTGGCTGGCGCCTGGAGTCATAGGTGTGTGTCAGAAGGAGGGGATGGGGATGGGGAGCCTCACTGACTGTCCCATACAGGTCTTAAATACAGCAGAACAATGTGGCTGGAGCCATTCCCTGCCAAGCTGGGGTGCAGGGATCACTCTGCTGTGGTGCAGTAATTAGAAACCCTTGAGTTCCTTGGCTGGCAGCTCTGGAAGGGCTGGCAGTGCTTCTAACAACTTCCCTGCTGGGAAAGGCAGCTAGGCATACTCCTGAGCTGGGAGCAGTATTCCTTCCAGGAGGATGAGCGGGACTGTAACCACGGGTGGGCATCCAGTAAGGGGTGTCCCCAGAGTCAGGTGTGAGTGGGATCAGTGAGTCTTTTCCTTTAGGAACATGGAAGAGACTCTCTCCTCACTTGTGGCCTTCCTGCTGCCCTCTCCTTTGATGCTCTATGGGGAAAACAGGTTTATAGCTCTGGAACAGATGGTCCTGCATGGTGACTAATGAAGGGTTTGCTGCCTGTCTCGGGCTCCTGTGATGCCAGTCTGGGTGGAAGCAGGCTTGGCTGATCCCTACTGAACCAACCCTTCAGGATTTAAGCAGTGGTTTGGCCATGGCTGTGCCAGCACCACGTGGGTAGTCTGGGAAGTCTGAAATGGGCAGATCACACCAAATGCTTTCTAGCCTTTTTGCTCTGTGCTTTCTCCTGGCTGTGACCTTCCCAGCAGCTACACCCTCAGGGGAGTCTAGTGCCAGGGACTAGTTCAGTCCTGCTGTCCTTGTGAAGCATCTGTCCATCCTTGTGAGAGGCCACTGCTCAGGAATATCCCTGGATGTTCCTTGCAGCTCCCTGTGGTGCTGGCACAGCCGCTGGGCAGTCATGGCTTGGTGGTGCTGTGAGACAGCCCTGGGAGGCCGGGCTGGAGCAGGCAGCTCCTGCTGTCATCTGGGAGTGCCTGCAGTGGGCTGGGGCACATGGCCCCGACATCACAGCTACCACTCACTGGGGAAGTTCTTTCTCCAAACTTCCCAGCTCCCTGCTCTCCCCAAGGCTGACTGTCTCTGCTGGTCAGCCAGCCTGGCAGAGGTAATGAAGTGCAGTTAACTGCTCCCTTTGTACATCCACTTGGGTCCACAGGAGGGTTTGTGACTGGATTTCTAGGGAAGGTGGTGATGGCAGTGCCTGCCCCAGCCCAGTGTGGAGAGCTGGGGTCCGGGGAGGGGAGCATGGGCAGAGCCTTGGTCTATTCCTGTCCAGTGCTTTCAGCCCAGAAAGCACAGCTGTGGCCACCTGGGACTCTGGCTGTGCTGGGCTAGGGCTCACATCATGGTCATGGCAGGGAAGAGCTGGTCCAAAGCCTCCCAGTGAAATAACCATCACCAGCTAGTACAGCCCAGTGCTCATCTCCAGCATCAGGGATGTCCCTGTGTGGGCAGGACCTCAGAGGGTGGCTGGTACAGGCACAACCCAATTTTAGTCCATTTAGTCTGCAGTGAGCCCAGCCACAGAGAGTGAGACTGTCTAGGTGTCCCCACGATGGGGGCATAGGCAGGGGGCTGCTGATGGGTGTTAGCCTGGGGTTTTAGGTGGTGAAGGGGCTGTGCAATGTCCTGTGCTGCACAGTGACAGGTCCTGAGCACCTGCCATGCTGCAGCATTTGGCTCTGTGGGGACTGGGAGCAGGGATGCTCTGAGGAGCATGCTGACAGATCTAGGGGGAAACAGGCCTGAGTTAACGCTGTCTGTCCTCTCTTCTGCATCCACATGCGCCTGCAACAGGAGCGGCAGAAGAAAGCTGGGTTTCCCGAGAGCAGCGAGGGCTCCAAGGACTCGGACAGCTCCGCGGGGCGCCGGAGCAGCGCCGGCCGCAAGCACGGCCGCTGGCGGGGCCGGCCCGACAGCCCCGGGGCCGCGCTGTCCAAGGTGGTGAGAGCCGTCACGGCCAGGCACAAGCCGGGCTGGAGACTGCCGGCCATGCCGGACTCCTCCAGCCGCAGGAACCTGACGGAGCTGCGCGGGGAGGCCCAGCTGGCCATCTTCCAGCAGGGTGACACGGGCAGCGTGGAGGGGGCTCCCCAGCCCACCGACAACAGCTTCACTCCCAAGTGCGAAATCACGGGCAAGGACGCCCTGTCAGCGCTGGCCCGGGCCAGCAGCAAGCAGTGCCAACAGGAGATTGCCAATGTGGTGTGTCTGCACCGGGCTGGCAGCCTCATGCCCCAGTCCGTGCCTCGCCACTGCCAGCTCTCAGGTGAGTCCTGCTGAAGTACTCCTGGTCAACCTGGGCATTGGGAATATCCCAGGGAGGCTTGTAGGCCACCTTCCTTATGTCACCAAACTGCCCCACCTGGCAAACAGCAGCCTCAATCTGTCACTGATTACCAGATTACTGCTGCCTCTGTAATCCAATCAAAGCTGTGCCAGCCTTCTTAAATCGGGCTGTTCATCCTAGCCTGCAATTCTGCAGGGTTCAGAACCAGGCCCAGCTGCATTTTCTCTTTTAAGGTGCTGGAGGAGGACACCCCCTTTCCCAAAACCCCCCCTCAGTGTAACACAAGGGGCCGCATGTGCCACCATGCCCTGGCACTGCAGCCAGTTTGGGGTTTGCTTGAGGCTGAGTGCTTCCCTGCTGTCCCCTGCCTTGCTCAGGAGCTGCAGGTAGCAGATACCAAGGCTGGGGGTGGCTGACACCCCTCTCCCTCCCATGCAGGCAAGGTCAGCCCTGTGATCCAGTGGGACGAAAGCCGGCTGCAGCAGGGCGCCCCCAGCAAGCCCGTGCGCATTGCCTACATGCTGGTGGTGCATGGCAGGGCCATCCGCCAGCTGAAGCGCCTCATCAAGGCCGTGTACCACCAGCAGCACTTCTTCTACATTCATGTTGACAAGGTGTGTGGCACGGGGGAGGGAGTGGGTGCCAGCAGTGCTCCATGGGTCCCTGGGAGAGGGGGCAGAGCTGAGGCACAGGTGCTGGTGACTGAGGAAAGTGGCTGGATAGGGTTAGTCCTTGCTGCTGTGGAGCTGTGACTCTCTGCCACTACTTCTGCAACCCCATGGCAGCAGGATCTGTCCCTCCACCCTGTTTGCTGCTTCCCTCCTTATGGAGGCTGGTGGAAAGGAAAGCAGGGCCCTGGGAGGATGAGCTCCTTGCTGAGGGTGGCCATGTTCCCTGGCAGCGCTCCAACTACCTGCATCGCGAGGCTGTGGAGCTGGCCCGGCACTACCCCAACATCCGTGTGACACCCTGGCGCATGGTGACCATCTGGGGAGGTGCCAGCCTGCTGAAGATGTACCTGCGTAGCATGAAGGACCTGCTGGAGCTGTCTGAGTGGCCCTGGGACTTCTTCATCAACTTGAGTGCGACTGATTACCCCACGAGGTGAGGGCATTGCTGGGGCAGGGGAGGGGGCTGGAAGTGTTGGGCTGTGTGATGCTGCATCCGCCTTGGGAGGGGCAGGGAGGAGTGGGGAACTGAGGGAGATGGGTCTGGGGATTGCACCCATGTGCTGGTGATGATACTCTGGGGCCAGGTTGGACCCATGTATGCGGAGGAGCCCAGCCAGTGGAAGCTGTTTTTTCCTGTGGTCTGGGTATTGCAGGAGAATATGCATGTGAGGCGCCAGACAGCAGAGAGGCTGTGTCTGTGTCTGCCCAGTGATGGAACAAGGGTTTGAGTCAGCAGCTTTGGGCTCCTTGTGTCTAATGGCTCTTGCAGAATTAATGTTTACTGGGCTGCTTCACCCCAGGAGCATTAATGATTCCTGATTTGCATCTCAGGACCAATGATGAACTGGTGATGTTCCTGTCCAAATACCGAGATAAGAACTTCCTGAAGTCACATGGCCGAGACAACGCCAGGTAATCTCAGCTAGAGGCAGAGCTGAACTGGAGGAACAGAAAACGAGGGATTTCAGAAAAGAACTGTGGCAGGGAGGGGATGTTCTGCATCTGCGCTTAGCAAGGTGGTTGACACTCCTAACTCCTCATCCCCATGCCCAGGTTTATCAAGAAGCAGGGCCTGGACCGCTTGTTCCACGAGTGTGACTCCCACATGTGGCGGCTGGGCGAGCGCCGCATCCCCGAGGGCATTGTGGTGGATGGGGGCTCTGACTGGTTCTCGCTGACTCGCAGCTTTGTGGAGTACGTGGTCTATGCTGACGACCAGCTGGTGTCCCAGCTGCGCCAGTTCTACACCTACACACTCCTGCCAGCTGAGGTGGGTGCTGGCTGTGGGCCATGGAACAGATTTTCTTCCCTGTGTGCTTAACATCTTTTTCCCACTTCGCCCCTGCTCTGGGTAGCTGCAAAGGGTGTTGCTGGTTCTGCTCAGGCAGTTTTGTGCCTCCTCTATTCCAGACTTAGGTATGAAAGAGCTAAGAGAGGAGCAGACAGGTCAGGGGTCATGTTTACATACAGCCCAGGTCCAGTGACCCTCTGGACTAGATAAGGATTGGTGCAAGCCTGGTCCCTTAAGTGTTCTCCTGTGCTGGGAAGAGGGCTAAGTTTCTGTTCAGTAGTAGTTGATGTCTGTCCTCCTCTATGAGTGGGGGTCTCCATTAACCACCTGTCCTCCATCCCACTGGTGTCCTGTCCCTTCTCTGCCTTACAGTCCTTCTTCCACACGGTCCTGGAGAACAGCCATGCCTGTGAGACACTGGTGGATAACAACCTCCGTGTGACCAACTGGAACCGGAAGCTGGGCTGTAAGTGCCAATATAAACACATAGTCGACTGGTGCGGGTGCTCCCCAAATGACTTCAAACCCCAGGACTTCCTTCGGCTACAGGTGAAAAAGATCCTCCTTTCTCTTCCTGCTCTTTCCCCTGCTCCCTGTCCTCTCCTCTGTGAGCTCTGTGAGCTGTCCTAGGGGCACCCCAGGCTGCAGTGCCTGCTGCTGTGCATGTCCCCACGAGAGACTGGTCATGGTCAGGTCCCCCAGTGGGTCTCAGTGGAGATGTGTCTGTAAACAGGTAGTGGGATTATCCTGACTATACTGTCCTGCAGCCAGGCTTCTGCTTGCAGCATTGCTCCTATTCCCAGACTTTCTTTCCTCTGTTTTCCTGCCCTTTCCCTGCAAATGTATCACTTGGGGCAAATACCTTTTTAGTAATACTCCTTCAGAGTGCTGTTTCTTTGGCAGGTCAGAATGCCTTGTGACAAAATGTCTCCCATGCTGTCAGTGCATGGGGACGTGGACTGAACATAGGAGGTTTGGAAGAGATAGAGCCAGCCCTGAAAAGAGCAGTTGTGGCAGGATTTTCCAGCAGACCCAGGCTTGCAGAGCCCAAGACCATGTTCCTGCAGGCAGTGCCACATGGCCAGAACTAACGCAGGGCTCAGCAGTGGCTCTGGTGGGTGGGATCCCATCAGAGTAGAGATTGCAGCAAAGGACCTGGATGACACATGGCTGCTTCTGAGCACAGAAAGGGAGAGGTGGGGGAGATGGGGACCCATCTGCATTACCAGTAACTGGTGGTGTGCTCCTACTGATCCTGTCGTAGAGGAGCCCACATTCAGGCTGGCTGTGCTGTGCTGCTCCTTAGCCTGTGCCTTCAGAGTGAGTAGGATGGCTCCTGCTGGAGTGGGAGGGCAGAGTGGGTGCAGCCAACACTGTTAGAAATGCCTGTGCTCTTCCAGCAACTCTCCAGACCCACCTTCTTCGCCCGCAAGTTTGAGTCGACGGTGAATCAGGAGGTGCTGGATATCCTGGACGCGCACCTCTACGGCAGCTACCCCGCCAACACCCCGGCCCTCAAGGCCTACTGGGAAAACGTCTACGACCGTGTTGATGGGCTCAGTGGGCTCACCGATGTCACCCTCACCTTCTACACAGCCTTCTCCAGGCTGGGGCTCCACAAAGCCTCATCCACACCCGCAGCCAAGGCTGACAAGCTCTGCAGGTGGGATATTTTCTGTGGTCTTGACCCAGGCTCCAAATAGAGGCCTTTATCTTGTGCTGGAAGGATGCTTATGCTTAGATGTGCAACCTCTCTGTGTGTCTCTTCAGATTTGAGCCTCGAGGCTTCCCCTCCAGTGTGCACTTATATTTCTATGACGACCGTTTCCAGGGTTACCTGGTGATGCAGGAAGTGCAGAATTTGGCAACTGGGCAGGCAGAGTCCTTGGAGGTGTGGGTGATGCCCCAAGGAGCTCTGAAGCTGTCAGGTCATGGAGGGCAGGCAAACCGCCTGCAAAACCTTGAGGTAAATGGGGTGCTTTCCTCCCTGGCTTTCCCACACTGTGCTGCTGTTCCTCCTCTGCCCCACGTACGTGCCATGGGGACAGCGGGACACAGAGCTGCCATTGTGTCTAAGAGTAAACCTTTATCTGGGAGTTTATTGGTTTATTTGTGAGGAGCTGGTGGTTAGAGAACAGGCCTTCAGGGGATCTTTCAGAGGCGGGTGAGATCCAGCACCTCCAGCTACAGGAGCCCTTGCACCACTGAATCACTGCTGGTGTGTGATCCATGGAGGGTGGGGTGTCCCTTGCTTTGGACTCCAAGGTTTATGTGTTCTCTGTTTCAGGGAAGTGAAACACAGAACCTCAGCTGATAGTGTCTCCTTGCCCAGTGTCCCACTGCTTGTGCTTCCTGTTCCTTCAGGTGGGCACAGAGTGGGACCCCAAAGAAAGACTCTTCCGCAATTTTGGAGGCTTGATGGGGCCTTTTGACGAGCCGGTGGCCATGCAGAAGTGGTCACGGGGCCCCAACCTGACGGCCACGGTGGTCTGGATTGACCCCACCTACGTCATTGCTGCCTCCTACGACATTACAGTGGATGCTGAGGCAGAGTTCACCCAGTACAAGCCCCCCCTCAACCACCCCCTGCGCCCTGGCATCTGGACCATCCGCCTCCTCCAGTTCTGGGAGCCTCTGGGGGAGAACCAGTTCCTGGTGGTGCCTCAGACCTTCAACCATAAGCAGCCTCTCAGGAAAGGTGAGGATGCTCTGGAGTTTGGGGCTGGATGAGAGGGTGTCCCTGTGCACAGTCCAAAGCACTTCCCCCTGCGCTGGCCCCTGGGCTGCAGCTGATGACCTGGCAGGAGCCAATTTTCCCCTGGTGTCCCCTTGCCCATGTGAATCTTTAGACTGGGCTGTCCTCTTGGCAGCTGTGGAGAGCCCATTGGCATGTCAGTCAGGTCCTTCTGCAGCAGCCTCCCTTTCCTTGTGCTGGAGGGGAGCTGGGGTTGCAAAGGGATGGGGTGCTCTGCCCCATCTCTTGGAGTTGGAGGTAGGACCTGCAGGGTGCCAGAATGTTGCTGTGCTGCTCATCCTCTCTCTTTTCTCTCCCTGTCCTTCTCAGACGACAGTGGCTGGCTGCATGGTGGCCCCCCCCACAACGAGTACATGGACCAGAACTTCCAGGGGCTGGGCGGGATCCTCAACCTGCCGCGCTCCGAGGCGGCAGAGGAGGATGCGGCGCGGAAGGCGCGGCTGACGGGCAAAGAACTGGAGGACTGGGCGGATGCTGCCATCAGCACCTTCTGGTCTGCAGAGAACGTCTGTGTCAGCAGCCCCTCGGCCTGTGCTTCCCTGGAGACCTGCAGCAAAACCTCCTGGAGCTCCCTCTCCCCAGACCCCAAATCAGAACTGGGGCCCGTCAAACCTGACGGGCGGCTGAGGTAGCAGGAGCAGCCGGAGGGCAGCCTTGGGAGCAAGGAGCATCCTCCGTTTCTGATTTGGGGGGTGTCTCTGGACCACATCACCCTGTGCCATTTGCACCATAGTCACTTGAGGAAGAGAAAATGGGAACCTCCAGGCAGGGACAACCTTCTCCTGTGGGGTCTTTTGGGCAGAGAGAGAGGCATGAGGTGGGTCTTTCCCATCTCTGCAGTAATGAGCCCTTGCTGGCCGGGGAGGGTGTGCTGGAGTGCCCATGCCCAGTGGGGGCATGGCAGGCACCTGGGAATAGCTATGTGTTTGTTACTCCAGGTCTTGGAGCCTCAGGAAAGGGTGATGTGAGAGGCAGGGGCAGCTGGTAGGTGGGCAGGCTCTGGATCAGCTTGGCATCCTGCCCAGCCCCAGGCTAGAACTTGGCAGGATGGGCCCTTGCTGGCTGCTGCCCTGGTGGGCTGATGAGGGACTGGGGATAGGCACAAGCAGACTGGGTCAAAACCTGCTGTGTGCATGGAGCTGCTGCTGGCCCAGGCTTTGCATCTCATCCCTTCCACCCCAGCCCTTTAGTCTGTATTTTTATAAATATATATATAGAAATATATATGATGCAAAGTGCAATAGAGACAAGACCCCGCATTGGTCGGGAAGTCCTTGTGTCTCCATCTCCCCTCAGACTGTAACATACCTTGTTCCCTTGGGTGTCCTGGTGCTATAGGACAGGGTGCTGGGTTGTTTACATACTTTTTTATTATTATTATTGTTTTGCCGTTTGCCCATTTCCTGCTGAGGGCTGCTGGGGACCTGTAGCCTGCTGGCCTTGGGGCAGGGTTGCCCCCAGGTTGTGGGGCAGCTGCCCAACTATGCCAAATGTCTGGAGCCCTGGTTTGTTGTGTGACAGCGAGCAGGGAGTGCTCTGTGTGTGGTTCAGGTCCAACAAGCCAACAAGAAGTGGCTGTAGACCTGCCACTTCTGTCTCCGCTTCAGCAAAAGGATGCCCTGATCCCCTGCCAAAATACCATCCACAGAGCCAATGTCCTGTGTGGATGAGCCGTGCCTGGAGGGCTGCCCTGTGCCACAGCTCCTTGACCCAGCCTTTTCTTTTCTCCCACATCTGCAGAAGCTCTCGGGATCTGCCACACTTCCCTGGCCAAAAAGCAGAGCAGCGAGACGAGGTCCAGCCAGCTCCATCCTCCCTCAGCTGTTTCTGCTCCCCGCTGCTCCAGAGGGAAGAGGTGCCACCTCCTCTTGGGAGGGGTTGCAGTGGAGCATCCTCCTTCCCTGCAGTCCCCCCATGCTGTCCTTGGGGTCTGCCTCAGACATTCTTCTCTCCAAGACTGATGCTGGCTGGAGAAGTCTGGGTTTGGTTTCACCCTCGGGAGACATTTTACAGCTGGGGACAATCTGGAGTGCATCTGGCCCAGCCCTCTGCTCAAAGCAGGGTCTCAGGAGCTGGTGGGGTTTTGCTGTCTCCATGGATCTGTGCCATCCTAACTTTTCTCCCATGTCCCAGCTCTCTCTGCCCAGCAGGTCTGACACTCCCAATCTCCAGATTTAAGGATGTGGGTGTTGCAAGATGTGTACTGTAAAATGGAGGGGACTGTGACCTCTGTGTGAGGCAGGTACCTGCTGGCACTCAGCCTCCCTGTCCTGCACCCACTGCTGCCTGGGGTGCTTTGGGACCGTGGAGGAATGTGGGGGGAGAGGGGCCACACAGCAAGGACGCCAAAACTCTGTCAGAACCGTTATGTAAAGTTGTGTTAAATATGCAACATCACCACAAATACATCTATATCTCTACAGTTTGGTGTGTCGGGTTTTTGTGGTGTTCTGAAATGGGTGAAGGAAGCTTGGCCATACCTAGTGAGGGTGTAAATACCTCCTGGACACCGGGACAGGAGCTGTGAGGGTGTTGGGGCAGGGTCACCTTCCTCAGATGGGTGACGTGTGATCCAAAATCAAGCTCGGGGTTTTCAAAGCCTGTGGCTGGATCCAGAGTGAGAGCTCGGGAGCGACCCGGAGCCACGGGCTGAGTCCGGTTCCATCCTGGCAGCGGGTGCCCTGAAGGTACCCGGATACTTAGCCTTGACATGGCACTTAATTAAGGTGTTAATCAGCTAATGAGCGGACACCTCCTGCTGCCTGCGGGGCCACGAGTCTCCGCGGCACAGCCCAGCTTTCCCTCCGCAGGAGCGGGGCCGCGGTGAGTTGTGCCGTGCCCGCTGATCGGCATTGACCCGCGGGCCGGTGCCGCTCGGCCGGGACCGGGGCACCCGCGGATGAGCCGGGCCGGCCCCGCCGCGTGTGCGAAGGGGGAGCCCGCGCTGAGCCCGCCCGCTCCGGGTCCCGCCCCGGGCCCGCCCCCTCGCGGGCTGCGGGGCGCGGGCGGCGGACAGGGGCTGCCGGCGGCGGGGTCGGCATGGCGCAGCCCGCGGAGGCCTCGGGCCACGCAGCGACCGCCAGCGCCAGCATGGACAACAACGTCCTGGCCATCGTCATCGCCGCCAGTGAGAGGCGGGCGGGGCTCCGGAGGTGCCGGGAGCGGAGCGGGGGCGGCCGCCGGGCGGGATCGGCCTCTCGCCGGTGCCTCGCGGGCTGTGCCGGTACCTGGGGGCGGGCGGGGAGCGGCCGCTGCAGCGGGCGAGCGTGCTCCGGGCGTGCCGCTGGGATCGGGGCCGGAGCGGAGCGGCGGCCGGGCTGGCGGTGCCGGCGGTACCGGCGGGCTCCGCGGATCCGGGGGTGGCCCGGGGAAGAGCCGCAGGTTCCCGGGAGACCGGAACCCTGGCGAACCGGCGTCCTGCCGTGGTGCTGAGGGAGCCGAGAGCCCCGGGAAGGAGAGACGGTGGGTGCCGGTGCCGGTCCTGGTCCCCACAGGTCGGTCCCTGCCGCCGCGGTCCGGGATGGGGTGAGCCCCTCCTGGCTCTGCAGGTTGTTCCCGGCTCGTAGGGAGAGAGAGATGTCGGGTACAAAGGGGCTTTAGCGCTCTTGGGACGGGTAGCAGGTGGAATCGGCTTGCCCAAGCGGCAGCCGCGGGGCGAGAGCGGGCGGCAGCAGGAGGCCCGCGGGCCCGTCCAACCAGCGGCTCTCTCGCCTCTCCCGTCTCTTGGCAGCCGTGTCCACCTCCGTGTTCATCGTGGCAGTCCTCATCCTGCTGCTGCTCTTGTACCACCGGGACCCCATGTGCTGCCGGTTCCTCTGCTCCTGCCGCCTGTTCCAGACCCCCAGCCAGTATGTGAGTGCCCTCCGAGTCCTCCCTCTCTTCCTCCTGCCCACGAGTCCCCTCTGTGCCCCGAGCTCCTGGTCCCTTGTGCTGGGTCTGTGGGGCTGCACTGCTGATTTACCATCCTGCAGCCTGGCTGGGATTGCTGATGGCTGTGGGTCCTCCAAGCAGAGCTGGGCTCTGCCACTGTGCTCCCATTCCATCCAAGAGATCCATCCACCCACCCACCGAGTCCTGCCTGTGCCATTGTGGTTGTATCACCAAGGCCCACCACTAACAGGCTTCCCTGCTCTCCACACAGCTCGGGAGGGAGGTTCTCCTCCCCCTGCACAGTCGTGTGGGGTCGAGCTGTGCTTTATAGGAAGGGCCCCAGAAGGGAAGGGAACTGGAAGCTGAGGGCAAAAGCAGACAAAGCCACCCGCATCCCTGACAACTGGCTCTCTTGTGCACAGCTCCTGGGGAAGGAGCAGTGAGACACAAAGCCCTTTTGCTCGCATCTCTAATTTCCTGGGGCTGGCTTTCAGCTAGGGAAGCCGATGGAAAAAGAGCAGTGCATGTAGCCAGCGTTGCTTTTGTGGCAGTGACTGCCTGGGGAAAGCTCAGCCTCCAGAGCTGCAAGGGTGGCTCTTGAGGGGAGGGCTGCAGGTACCTGGGAGAAGAGTGGACAACAGTCTCACGAGCAAGGGGTGGAGAGACTAGTGCTGTGAAAGGCAAATTTAATAGTCCAGCACAGGCTGGGAAGTCCCCAGCAGAAATCACAGTGAAAATAGGCTGCACTGATGGTGTCCTTGTCTGATTGTCTCCACTCCTTTCCCTCTCTTCCCTCCTGTTGCCTGCCTATGGCACAAGCTGGGAGTGGGCCCTGCTGCTGAGATCCCTTGCCCTGTGGAGCTGCTCCCTGAGGCAGTGTGGGATGCTCACTGAGCTCTCAGGTGGAAACTTCAAGTGGGTATCTCGCCTTTAGCAAAGGGCTGTGTGAAAGGATGGATGCAAAGAATTATATATGGAAAGGGAACATATATAGAATGTATTTCCTTCAGAAAAGCAAAGCAGTTGTAGTATGTGAGGCACCTTTTGGGTAGGAAGAGCTGCACTGGTTTTGCTCATCAGTTATTGAATCCACAGCTGGGTGCTGTTTTCCTGCACCTTCTGTAGTTGTGCTGTAGGGCCAAGACAAACAGTTCCTTGGTTGTTAAGAGCAAAAATCCTCATAGTCCTCCCTGCATATCCGTGGTTGCCCTGGAAGTTTCTGGGCTGGTTTCTGCTGGCAGAGATGGGGTTTTCTGAGAGCAAGGTACAGCCATGGCTCATGTCCTGGCTCTGGCTCGAGGGGCTGTTCTCTGTGAACAGGATTTCTGCTCACTGTTGCTCAACATCTTGACAGGGAATCCAGTTTAACTGGAGTGAGACAGCTTGGGAACAGCCCTGCAGATTTGCTTGCTGCATTATCCTGAAATGACAACCTTAGTAGATAACAGCTTAAAAATTCTGTAACCCTGAGCATGTGATGGAGCTCTTATCTACACCAGTGGAATAGTTGGGTTGTTTTTTGTTGTCCCCCAAAAAGAGATGATTCTGCTGATTTTCAATGAAACCCTGCCCTGGGGTCCAGACTGTCGTCCTGTGGCTGTGCTCTGCTCCAGCTGGCTCCAGCCCTTGGAGCAGACCCTGCACTGCCAGGGAGGATGTCCCGGAGCTGTTGGTGTCACTGAGCAGGCACTGCCAACAGTGAGAGCTGCAGGATCCACATGGGCAGAGAGGACAGCTCTTCCTCTGCCAGGGTCCTGCTGTCCCATGAGAGCTGGTTGAGCTCTGCTCTCTGCTGGAAGGATGTGAGGGATTTTGGCTTTGCTCATGTGCTCCTCTTCCCAGGACCGTCCCCCGCCCTACTTCAGCAGCAGCCAGCAGCTGGTGGGACCCCAGCGTGGAGCCTCACGGCTGGAGAGCACTGCTGAGAACCCCAGCATGCAGGTGATGGCAGGGTCCCTGCTGGGAGCTGGGTGGGAATGGGAGCAAAGGTGCTCATGAGCTGGGAAAGAGACTCTGGTTATGGGGTTTGCCTGGGGCAAAAAGTGCTGGGCAGCATCTTCTGGTGCTATCCCACAACTGTGGAAGTGGTGCCAGTATGTAAAAACCCTGGGGGTAAGGCAGCATGTGGAGGGAAGGAATATTGCAGAGGACACCACAGTGCCCTGAGCTGTTTGGGCATGATGTGCCAGTGGTAAATCCTGGGGGCTTGGGATCCTGCAGTGCAGGTCGTGGCACAGTTGCCTCCTGGGAGGAGGAATATCCTCTGTGTTCAGAGGAGCCTATGACTACCTACAACTTTGAACCCCGAATTAACTCATGGTTGTACCAGGGCATGAACTTCTAATGCTAAGAGCCACCATCAGACTGACCCTTTTCTGGGGATGGGCATTTCTAGGGAGACGAGCTGTTCTGTGTGGGACCCCCAAGCACGTACCAGCTCCCGTCCTGGGAGCAGCCCCGCCTGCCCAGCTACGAGAGCGTGCGCAAGAAAGATCGCCAGCGGGAAATCCACCAGATGATTGCTGACAGGTTTGGGCTGTGGGCTGAGCCATCCCAGGAGGTGAGCTCTCCTCCCTGCAGTGGGGGGCTGGCACATGGCAGTCACCACTGTGGTTCGTATCTGAGTTGATGGTAGCCGAGGACTCTGTGCTCTGTGATTGCCTTCCCTTGATAGCTTTTATCTCTGGGGCAGCACAAAGTGTATCGGGAGGCTCCTTTGGTGTACATCTGTGCTGGTTAATGATCTATCTCCCCTCCCCCAGTGCATTTGCAGAAATGCCTGTACCAGGAGGCAGGGCAGAGCCCCAGGGAGGGGGAGCCAGCAGGCTCTTCAGATCCACTGCTCCATACAAGTCCAGGCTGGGAGTGTTATTTTTGGATCTCTAAAGCTTTCATGGGTTCTTGCTTCCTTCTCCCTGCAGGACACTCCTGGGGAGACCCCTTGCTATTACCTTGAAGTGTTTATGGCTTATTTATGAGCAGAAGGCTTTGCATGTTATGATATTTAAGATTTGCACTCCCACAATAGAACAGGGAAAAGTGAGTGCATCCTGCTGAGTAGGTCCTGTGGCAGCATCCTGAGACGCTCCTGTTCAGAGACCTCATTGTCTAAAGCAGAACAAAAACGTTTGAAACCTTGAGCAAAGCATTAAAAGTTCACTGATTTCCCTGGATTTTGAACTCTTAAAGCTGTACCATAAAACCTAGCATAGTCAGCCCTTGCCACTCAGTATTTGGGGCTGTATCTAATGACACCTGCCTGAAAAGTACTAGCCTGATATAGTGGAAGGTGTCCTTGCTCATGCAGGGGTTAGAACTGGATGATCTTTAAGGTCCTTTGCAACCCAAACCATTCTGTGATTCTATGAAACCTGGGCAGCAAGGGCACAGGAGAGTAAACTAGCCCAGCTCTGCCAAAATAAATGTGACGAGGCCTGGAGGTTCCTCTCTCTGTGCAGTGAGACTTGCTGCTGAAACCTGGGTACAACACCCAGTTTATAGATACTTGTGTAAATCCTAGTAACTTTTCTTTAGTCAAGGGAAAGCAAATGACAGCTCTCTCTTGAGAAAAGTTTGTTCTGGTCTTCTGCCAAGTCCTTGAAGGGGAACAGGGAAGAGCAGGAACATGGCACAGAGTGTGAGAGGAGAATGTCTCTCAGCAGGTTTGTGCTGTGTTCCAGACTGATGCTCTCATCTCCAGGTGTTCCCCAGCCTACAGCCGGCTGTGCTGGGGGACTGTGGGGGTTTAATTTCAGGCTGGTGGCAGCTGTGAGCCTTTTTATCCACTCTGTAAGAAGAGGTGGGATAATCTCCTGGTTATTTCTGATCTGCTATAATGCTCTTCCTCTCTCCTCAATAGATGCCACCTCCTTATGAGCACGCTCTGAGGCACCCTCCAGCTTTCTCAGGAACAGGAATAAGCTCGGAGAGCTTGGACAGACATGGTGTGCCAGACCCTTTCCATGCCCCCCTCAGCTTCCAAACTCAGCGAAACACCGCGGTGTAAGGCCTTGGCCTCAGTGTACTGCTGCTTCCCGTGCTGCCAGCAACAGAAGTGCCTGGGATACCACTTTCCTCTACAGGGAATGGCCAAACCTTCACCCAGATCCACAATCAGCTGAGACACAGCCCAAGCCAGCCATCAGTGACTCCCTCTTGCAGCACAAGAACAACCACAAAGCCATTGCTGGGTACTGCACTGAGCAGAGGAACCAGGGACATCTGCTCATTCTCTGGCAAACACCAAAGGCAGAGGTCCAGCTGCTGGAGCTGCACAGGGCAAAGCCAAGGGGAAGGTGTGCTAGGCCACAGCTCCTCAGGAGCAGCATTTCATACCTCTGTGGGGCAGCACTGCTGGCTGTACAAAGGATCAGACCTTAGGCACTGGTGGTGTTGTGCTGCTTCACCTGTTTCTTAGGTTATCAAGTGTTTTCCTGTGTCTGGATTGCCTGCCTGGTGGAAATCCTCACCTGTGCCTGGTGAAGGGATGTGCTGTGGAGCATTGCTGCATGCTCTGGCACCAACAGCCTCTGTGACAGTGGTTCTGTACAGACCCCACACACGGATCTGGATGGGCTCCATGGGTTATGCCCAAATTCAGGCCACCAAGATGAACCATGGGGCTGGACTTGCAGGCTGGGAAAGGACAGATGCATGGACTGAATAGCTGGAGGTCTACATGAAGACTGTGAAGCACAGGTGGATGTCTGGCTGACCTAGTTCACCTGGTCTTCTGCAGAGCAGAAGAACTGTCTAAATAATGTCAACACCGGTGTCCTTACACTACTGATTTTGATAACCTGTTTTCTACTGCAGAGTCAATGTTTCAGATTGTTTACAAACCTGTAGATAAAATGAGATCAATTTGGGCACAATGCATTGGGGTTCCTTTATTTTGAGCAATAAAAGCTCAAAAATGTCATGTAATGACTTGAAGATAAAAAGGATGAATAGCCTGGATAATTCTTTATCATATACCTCCAGCTGCTGAGCTTCAAATACCAGCCCAGATTTGGGAATCTTGCCAGGCCCCCTGAACTCAATAATGAGTTAAGTTAGGCCTGTGTACTCGTGGCCACTGAATGGAACACTCAGATATTTAAGTTAATCATTGAGGTAAGGCAGAGGGAAAAATCCAGCTTCCGGGTACACAGCATTAGGGGCTTGTGGAAAAGAATCTGTTCTGCAGTATTGTGAATTAAGGTACAAATCGAACAGTAATGACTAAGAATGAGCAAAAATAGAGGAAATTATTAGCATTACAAGTACTGTCACAAGAGTGTTTGTAGAGGGAATGCATCCAGTAGCACAACAGACCAGGTACTAAATGACCATGGTAACATATTCCATGAGCAGCCAAGACCTTCAGCTGCCCCACAGCATTTATTAAACACTCTTAAAAATGCCAGCAGGTGATCTCAGTGCCTGAACACAGATCATAAGCACTTCAGGAGCAAAATCAAGTCCTAAAATGGTATCTTCAGAGCCACTCTTGTCCTCAGATGCCAGTGTAGCTGTAGTGGTCTGTCCTTTCCATCTGTGCCCACATGACACAACAGGTTCACAGCATGGTGACTAGTTTGAAGCTTCCTACCTCTGTGGTAGGGACAACACTGATAAAAGTTTTATAAAGGACTGCACCTTTGGGCAGCTGGCAGATCACATCCCTGCTCTCACTGCTGCGGGGCGGGGGCACGAAGACCTCTTTGGTGTATCTCACAATCCCATCCTCCAGGGCATAGAGGGTCTTGTTCCGGCCCATCCCCACCTGGCAGAGGATGAGGAGCATTAGAAAGGAGAGGCTGGACATCCACAACTAAAGCAGTTCTGATCACTGGTCTGCCTTGTTTGATATCCTGGCTTCAACAGCATCTGTTGCTTTATTTTTTAAAATAAAATCACACAACTTGCTTCCAGCAACCAGTTTGCAATGGTGCTCAGTATGAGACATGAGACACCCACTCCAGCCTGAAGCACAAATGCCCAGTCAGGTCACAGAGGTGTTCTGGGATATCCATTAATTGTAGACCTTCCCTGAGCCCCATGAACACAGGTGAGCAGGCTCTGGGACAAATACCACAGAACACAGGGATGAGCATTAAGAATGAGACTCAAAGAGAGAAGGCAGTGAGTGTGGGGACTCTGGGGGAAACTGATCTCTGAGAAGCAAAGAGAGAGAAAAGGCCTTACGTGAGCGCCGGGATGCCAGCGGATCAACCGCTGCGTGGCCAAAATGTTGCCAGCGTGGACAAAGGCACCTGCAACAGAGTGACACAGTCAGACTGCAGAGAAACAGCTCCCCAGAGCCCTGGGGAGAACAGAACACAAATCATTCCAGGACTTACAAATCCCAGCTTTCTGTAGGCGTTTTCTAAAGAAAAATTACTTCAAATGCTAAAAGCATCTGAACAAAAATGCTGTTAGCAGGAATAAAAGACAATGAATAGACCATGGCAAAAAGTGAAATCTCTGAAAAGATTGCTTCTAGGGTACAAGGCATTTTCTGGCTGCTGAAGGCATTTGTTTTATTACATTTACATTGATATGTTTCCATCAGCAAAGCTAATAATTATTAAGCACTCAACTGCAAGAATCTGCACTTTGGCTTCTGCTAAGCCTCCTCTGTAAACACTGGAAATGCTCAGTTTTTCCACCCAGCATGGGGGGAAAGTGCAGTGCAGTTATGAGGTGTCCCACAGTGTTCCCGCCTCCTGGGCTCTCTGGAGAGGCAAAGTTAGAACCAAAGTACATTTTCTGTAGGCAGTTTCAGCTGGTAGCTGCTGGGCTCATGATGGGGCGAGCTGACTCAGCCTGCACGCCCACCAACGACCCTAGATCATGAGGTTTCACTCATCCTCCCCTTCTCTTTCTCCTGGAAAAGTGCCCTGCCCACCTCCTCCGAAGAATCCAGTGAAATGCAAATAAGACACTCAGATCTACCTTCCACTTTTTTGAACCCATGGCGTTTCCCAGGGCTTCGGCCACCGAGGTTTTTCGAGCTGCCCCCACTTTTCTTAGAAGCCCATCTGACAGCAACCAGGCTTGTATGGTGAGTGGTTAGAACTAGGTGAGGAGAAAGGACAACATCATCAGCTGGCAAAACCATCATACATAATTCCTTCTGCCAGATGAAAAGCATATCAGTTAAGACAGGCTTTAAAATTAAAGACAAAGCCCTGGGTAAAACAAAAAGTATTCCATGATAAATTAGACCAAAATGGCCTAAGTTTCCCTAAAAAAGGCCACATCTCAAGTGCTGCTGCTACCCAGGTAGAATAAAACTCTGAGCAACAATGTTAAATGATGTGCACAAATTCCTGTTTCATTCTTGTAAAATGCAGCATAGATGTCACTGGTTGCTCTTACAATGTTTGAGAAAGGATGGGATGTGATTTGTTTCAGTTTCCCCTTTGACCAAATGGCATTTACTTACACAGTTACATCCTGAAATCTTACAAATGAGAACACTCCAATTCTGGAAAATATATGAACATCTATGACCAGCCAGAAACAGTCTGAGGAGTACCCAAAAGGAGCATAAAGGTTGGACTTGATGGTATTGGAGGTATTTTCCAACCTTACTGTTTCTGTGATTCTATGATTAAAGGCTCTAAGAAGGAATACAGAGCCTTGGGAGTGGCAAAAAAGGGAGTCTGGAGCACAGTTTTTTCATTAATCCTCCCAGTTTAAGGGAACTGTTTAAGGCTAGTTTGATCAGGAGCAACCTGGTCTAGTGAAAAGTGTCCCTGCCTATGGCAGGGGGTAGGAACTGGGTGATCTTTAAGTTCCCCCCGACCCAAGTCATCATTATCTTAAAAATCTCTGCAGTACCACCTTTCATGCAGTTAGGAGACTAACCTAATTTTTCTCCCTCTACTTAGCCTGTTAGTGCAGAACAGTGGTTATCTTATTTCCTTAACCTGAGCAAAACCACTGGTTTAACTTAATTAAATAATCACGGATACTCAGTGAGCTGGAAATGTGTCTCATCACTGGAAGTGTTCAGGCACAGGTCGGATGGGGCTTAATGCAACCTGGGCTAATGGAAGGCATCTCTGCCCACGGCAGGGCATTGGAACAAAATGATCTTTAAGATCCCTTACAACCCAAACCTGTCCATAATTCTATGAAATACTGTTTACTGTTCATTAAAGGGTACGAAACCCTATTAATTTCAGGAGATGAAGCATTAAGTAAATTAAAGCTTCCGAGACTTGACAATTTGCAGGAAATTAGACAGAGACGAACTATAGTTACAGTTCGACATACGCAAACCCGTCCATCACCACAGCTCCGCCTCTGCTCCAGGTAAAGGCGAAAGCCTCGGCCTCGCGCTACCGGCGGTGACCTCCCTGGGGCATCTTCTCCCGAGCTCATCCCTCCCGCTCCACGGGCAGAGCCCGCTCCCCACCCCTCAGAGGGAAATAAGCTGACACGGGCCCTCACTCACACAGCCGCCCCAGCGCCGCCATCTTGATGGCGCCGCTCCCCCGTCGTCCTTCCGCTAGGAAGGCCACGCACACGCGCGAGCGCTGAGCAGCGATTGGTCCGAGCGCGCGCCCTCGCGAGCGTTCCGGCCAATGGCCGCCCACCGCACGCGGCTCCGGGCCAACCAGCGGCCGGCGCGGGCTTTCCCCTCAGGCGGGCGCGGGTGCCCCTGAGGAGACGGGGGGGATGGCGGAGGGCGAGTCGGGGTCTGAGAGCAGCGAGGAGGAGAGCCTACCATCCTTCGCCTACCTGCTGCAGCCGTCCCCATGCCTCGGTGAGCCGAGCCGCCCGCGATCGCCGCCTCCTGATCATGAAGCGGCAGAGGTTGCCACGATCATGAGCAGCGGGAGCGAAGAGGGGGATGAGGAGGAGGAGATGGAAGTCGTCCCTTCGCATGAGACGGTCGACATGAGGGTGGGAGCGGAGCCTGAGCCTTTCAACGTGGGCGCTGGCGATACAGGAGAAGCATCTGGGCTTTGTCCTAGTGGTGACCTGATGGCTTCTGGCAGGGCAGGGCTGCAGGAGGACCTGGTACCGTCTGGAGAAATGGCTTGCGACGGTGAGAGTGGTACACGCAGTGCTGAGAGAGTCTCCTTGTGCTTCTCGCCAGCCGACTCAGACAGGCCTAGTAGCCCCCCGGTATGCAGAGAAAGGCCAGAAGCATCGCTCCCTCTCAAGAAGAGACAATACAGTCAGAAGGAACGGGAGGCAATCTGCCAGAATGCGTTGCAGAGAAGGAAGGAGCAAGAGGCAAAGAGGAGGGAGCAGGAGGAGGAGAAAGAGAGGAAGAGAGCCGTTGCCAAGATGCTGAGAGCTCAGCGGCCAGGAGAGTGCCAGAAATACATAACAGTGGTGCTAGATCCAGGTAGTTGTCCTCACAGCCTGCACCTGCCTTGTATTGACTGTTGTCTCCTCTCTCTGGAGGCCTGACCCGTGCATCGATTTCAGTCATCTTACAGGTAGAAGGTGGCGAGCAGATCCTTAGTGCTTTGCAGGCTGCCAATTATTCCTGTGTGTTTGAGAACCAAGCTGTTCCCTGCAGCATCACCTGGAGGAGAAAGACAGTGTCATCACAGGTATGCGAGCAAAATTTTGTTAATCTTGCCCATTTCTTCATGGGTTATTTGCAGTCGTTAGTAATTGTATTTAGCAACCCAAGTAGACACCCTCTAATCTCCCTGCTCAGAGCTCTGAGTGGGAGTCTGAGTGAATTCTAAATAGATTGTGGCCTATTTGTTTTCATATCTGAACAGATGGGAGGAGGAGATGAATGGACAGAAGAACCAAATGTCCTTGTTCTGCTTGGCTTGGAGGAGTTTTTGTCCATGGCTCGCAGCTACAAGCAAGTGAGAATGCTTATGACTTTTGTGTTCCTGAATATGCCTTGATGCAAAACCGGTGTTTTGTCATCTCTCTTAGTGGCAAGAAGGTTTTAGTGTGGGAGGAATGCAGGGTTTCACTAAAACAGAAATCTGAGTTTAGGAGCCATTAATGGGTTGTATAATATTAAGTCCTGATAAGCTTTCTTCGCTAGTTAAAATTATTCACACATTCCTGAAGAGTTGCATTGTTACATCAAGTGGGTTTTTTTTCTTTCTGCTCTAACTTCATGTGGGATCAAGTATTGCCTGCTTGCCCTGAAGAGCAAGGATGAACAGACTCATCTGCAGACCTACAACCAGGGCCATAATTTGCTGTGCTTCTCTGTGTACCTCAAAATGGTTTAACTCCTTATTTTTCCCATTCATCTTTGTAGAACACTGATGGCTGTGCAGAAAGGCAGGAGACCCTGCAGAGCTATGTAGCTCATGTGATGGAGAAAATGCCTGGGAGAATTCTGGCTCTGGCAGTAGTTGGAGTAGAAAATTATTTCAGGTCAGACTTCTTCCCTCCAAATGTTTCTGTCCTTGAAAAATGCCATAGGTGTTTGTGTTAATTCTGTCTAGCAAAGACTGGAGTATGAGAGGTATTCCTAGAACTGCTCCACTTTTTATACAGAAACAGAAGCAAAGGTCCATCCAGACTCTTACCCCGGTGTTACTTGACTCTTTTTAGGTCTCACCAAGTTCAGACAAAACAAAGGCTGCGACAGACAGCAGCGAGTGGGAATCAAGAGAAACGGGGAGAAAGGAGAAAAAAGGAGGTTAAGGATTCTGGCCTGGACTTATCCAGAATGGATGTGAAAGAAGTGAGTACTTTTAAAACAGACATGCAGCCATCGTCTGTTGTATCCCAGTATTTGGACATTTGACCCAGTCACACAGTTTTGTGGATGGGAGTACATGGCTTTCATTATTCATTAGTCCATCAGACTGTGGACAGAGCTCTTTGGGTTGAGCTCTCCACTGCTCAGTCATGTACCTGCTCCCACACAGACTGATGTGTCTCATTCATCTGGATACTGATGTCAGTCTCAGCACCTCCTGCCCTTCATGGCCCATTGGCAAAGTCTACTGGTGGTCGCCTGTTTGTAAAAAGAGCCACAGAGGAGCTGAGGCAGCTCAGAGGACACCGAGGTGATATTAACTGTCAGGAGACAGACTGCCCCTAAATACTTCAGTGTCTTAAGTTAACTGTTCCCAAAGTGAAGAGAGAGTGAAGGTTCTTTTCCTACAGTAGGACGTTTGTGACCCTTTCCTGCTTCAGACAAAATTGGATTTTCATGCAACAAGACTGATTGTGCCATTTGTTGTTCCCAATGGTGATACAGGCCTTGGTGGATCTGCAGCTGAGCACACAAGTCCAAATAAGCATTTTTGAGAGCACTGAGGAGCTTGGGGAATATGCTGCTATGTTCACAAAAGCTGTGGCTGAGGCACCATACAAGTGAGTAATCAGAGGTTTGGTCCTACCTTTGGAGAGGCTGCACTTTAAGCTATTGGGAAGGAATAGCAGGTACAACACAGGGCATAATGGTTCTTAAAGGTGACAGAGCAGCTGCTATTGCAGCTCCTTCAACACAGGACTTATTCTTGAAATTGATGTCCTGCCCACAGAGGGGTCAGGACAGACCCTGGTTTCATAGTCACAGGCTGGTTTGGGTTGGAAGGGACCTTAAAGATCATCTAATCCAACTGCCTGCCATGGGCAGGGACACCTTCCACTAGACCAGGTTGCTTAGTGCTCCATCCAGCCTGGCATTGAACACTTCCAGGGGTGGGATATCCGCAACCTATTTGGGCAGTTTGATCTGGTGCCTCACCATCTTCAGGTTTCACTCTAGAGCCTTGACATCAAGTAGAGCTCTTGTTCTGAGTCAGATTTTTAGAGTGGGAAGGGAATGCAAGTAGGGTTGGCTCTTAAGAGTGCCAGCTTTTCTTCAGTATGTAACCAAGAGACGTGCCTGAGAATGAACCACTTGGCTCTTTCCATTGACAAGAGAGGACAGCAGCTTGTTGCAGTGGTAGCTAAGAAAGCCATCTTGTGCAGTCTCACGCCATCCTGGCATTCCCATCACAGCAGCTGTTGGATTTTCATGTCAGCCATGACAAGAGATGAGATGTCATTAAAAATGACATGTAAAAATGTTTGATTATGGTTGACAGCCAGAATGCGAATTCTTGTTTACCACTTTGTCTGCAAGTTGGCTTGTGTCAGCATTGCTGCCGAGTACAGGATAATTTTTTTTTCAGTAGCAATCTGGGTCTTAAAGAAATTGGTAATGCATGTAAAGAAAATAGGGTCAAATTGTTCATGTTCCCTTTGATGCCAGTTGTGTCTGACAGCTCAAATGAGGGACGATGCTGTGTGACAACAGATGGCAGGGACAGGATTTTCTTCACAGCCTCATTGTCTCATTTGCTTCCTCATTCCTTGTTCTCCCTAGGCGAGAGCGAGACAACACAGCGTTCTCTTTCTACTTGGAGAAGGGCTGTTCTGGAGGAGTGAAGGTGGATCCTTCTGGAAAGGGTCTCTTGAAAGTTTGGAAGAGGCAGATACAGCAATTTAACCGTGTCAGCTCTGAGATGGCTGAGGCTATTGTGTCTGCCTACCCTTCTCCTCAGCTTCTGATCCAGGTGAGGATGCCTCAGGGATACCCAGCACTGTGTGCAGGCAGCCAGCTCATGCAGGGGGTGGAAGAAGTAATTGAATCAGTATTAAATTAGACACGGTGATTCTGTATAAGCAGTTCAGTAAGTTAGTGAAGGAACTGATTCCTTGGCATCCACTGTTCTGGCTTCCTACTGAGGGAGCAGCACTGGCCCCACTCTCCAAGTTCACAGATGGCACTTGGGCAGAGACCAAGTGAAAAATGAGTGGAGATTGTGGAAGGGCAGAGCAGGTACAGGTGCATAGCTTTGATTGTTTTTTTGAGTGATGGATGCCAGTGGGTGATGGCATTGTCCCTTTGTGCTGTCTTTAGGCCTATGAGAGGTGCTCCTCGGAGCAGGAGCGGGAGAACATGCTGTCCAACATCCCTGTGCACCGTGGGGAGGGGGTCACAGCCACCTCCCGCCGCATCGGGCCCGAGCTGTCCCGACGCATCTACCTGCAGATGACTTCCCACGATCCTGACCTCTGTCTGGATTCTACTGGGTAACACTGGGAAAAAGGGTTTTACTGTTTGTCCAGTTAAGTGTTCAGTTTTGGATTTCACTGGGTAGCTCCAGGGAATAAGGGTTTTACCATTTGTCTGGTCAAGTTTTCAGTTTTCTTCTGTGAAGAAGTGCTTAGATAACACTCATTGATCCTTGTTTAAAGACTTGAAGCACATTTAAACTTTATTGTAGTAGGAAAAAAGTTGGATATCAAGTTGATGAATAGCAGGAGTTTACACAAGAAAGATGGGGAACATCTTCCCTAAGCCACACGAGTTGCACACAGCTTATAGTACTGATGTTGTTTTATTTGTCTTTCTATAAAATAAATAATTTTGAAGAATAACCTTTGCTCCTTAACATGGTGTCTTGAACATAGAGAGGAATACTTCCTCTTGCTCTCCTGAACTGCAAGGACTCATCTTCTCCCTCCTTTGGGACAAATCCTGATGCTAGAGCAACATGGTGCTGCCCCGCCACCCAGCACCTGCTCTAATGAGGTGAAAGAACTTTACCTCACAAAACAGCCTCTCATTGTTCTACTGTAGCAGATGGGAATGAGAAAGACTAATTTTCAGATATAAGTTTAGAGTGCTCTGAGTCAGTCTCCAGACAGCTTAATCTACAGAGGGTCTTGAAATCTGATTATATGTGCTGGAATTATGAGGTCTAAACAGTTGGCAGAAAAAGCTTCCTTTTAATTAGATTGGGGACCACGGCCTGTCCGTGCAGCCATCAGCACTTGTGTGCACACAAGGACAGTTGAGGGTTTTTGTAACAGCATTGCTGAGATCAGTGCTCAGAGAATTAAACTGCATTCCATGTGTGGAAGTTAACTCTTTGGAACCCTGCTGCCTCCAGTGGAAAAATCCCCACCTGTCCTGCTTGTTCCAGTCATCCGCCATGAGCCCTGGCCTGGCCAGAAGTGCTGCTGACCTGAACCTATAAATTGTATAAGCCTGGTGCTCACCAACCTATGCAACACTCATCTGGATGTTGGCAGGAAGGGCTGCATGGAGGAAACATTGCTTTAGATGCTGTTTGTCATTTTCCTGAACATTTCTGGATATGGAGTAATGATCTTTTAAAGAATGGGATGAGTTAATCACCCAAAGCAAAGCTTAAAGATGTTTGAAGGAAGCTTTGAAAACATGCACCCTTTAAGGCAGAGGCAGCCCTTCCTTCCTTTTATCTGATACTTCTGCTGCTGCTCTATCCTGTGTGATATTCAGGGAACCACAATCTTCTCATTGGGTTACAAAAAAATCAAGATTTACTGCTGTGATGGTTTCCCCATAGCACTGCTCTTGGGACAATATTCCCAGGTATGAGAAGAGGGAATGATTCTGGAGACCAGTGTAGGATGTCTCAGTGGAGTCTGTACAGATATATCTCTGCAGACAGATATACACAGACTGTGTATACAGTCTGTATATCTGATACAGATATACAAGTCTGAAACTTGCACTGCATTTTAAGCACTCACAAAACCCTTAAGGATATGAAAGACTTTTGCTTGACAGGGGGTTTTTAAAGGAAATTTTAAAATTAATTATTTCAAATAACTTCAAAGGAAATTCTAAATAATTCACAGACCATTGCAGAGGTGAGTTTTCCTCTCGAGGTGCAAATCACCAAACCTCCAAACCTTCCCCCTACCCCGAGGCTTCCCCTTTCCTGCCAACAGTGCTCCCACAGTGCCACCCAGTGCTGCTGCTGCAGCTGCAGCAGGTAGGAATTATTCCCAGTCCTTGGAAACCATTTGTGGCTGTTCTTAAAAGGCCTAATTAAAATTAAAACCCTGTTAACAACATAAACATTCAGTTCAGACAAATTGCTGTGAAAACTGTTGTATTGAAAATTTTCAACTCCTTTCAATAGCACATCAGCCTCTTTGCTCCAACACAGGGATGCACAGCCATCCTACATGCCTGTAATTGGTCCTGGAGTGGGGCCTTAGTGTATTATTCCCATACAGCCATACCACCAATTTTAGCACAAACAGAAATGAGAGCAAGGAATGGATATGTATTAAAAACCTTCCACCTCAAGTCAGAGCTACAGCTGTCTCCCCCAGGTGATGTGAGGGCTGCTTGCCCCCATTCCTACAGACTGTCAGCTTCCTGTACCTCACTGTCCTGGTGGATTCCACTTGGAAGCAAGGAGTGGTAACAAGTTTAGGTTAACGTGCACAAATAATGGGAGTTACAGGCTGACTGAGAGACATGCACAACAAAGATGGTCTGAACAATAGCTCTGCTCTGTGGAGTGGAGCAGCAAACCAACGCTGGCTGGTTCAAAGCAGTTTCATCAGAACACAATTCCATAGGAATTCTGGCTGCGTAGATGGTGGAAGGAGATGCTGACGAAGTGAGTGCCCATCCAGGACAATCACTGCTGCGAGTTGTGCTGTAGCATGTTCTGCAGGGTTTTGTGGTTTTGCAGAGCAGCCACCACGTCCCCGTAGAGGGTGTTGATGCTGACACACAGAGGTTGGTGCTGCAGCTCCGTCAGTTTGCAGGCAGCCAGAGCACAGAGGATGCAGAAGAGCACAAAGAGCAGGACTCTGAGCACCGAGCGCGACCACGAGGGCTTGTGCCGGGGAAGCTGAGGGGGACGGGAGCTGGAGGCTGGCTCTGCAGTGAGAACATGAACAGCACAGAAAGTGAGCAATTCATAACTACAACAGGCTATGCTCACAAACTGTTCAGGTAACATACTTAATCCTCTGCTGCAGCTGGCTTTGGTTGTGAGTTTTCACCACTTAGCTCTGATAAATAAGTAGATGTGCAGGATTTAACTGCTTAGGATGAAAAGTTTCAGATCCAGTTTCATGGTGTAAAGCACCTCCATGTTGTACAAGATCTGATTATGCAAATGTAGTTCAGTAAACTTAAGAAAAAATGAGTGAAGTTCTTATCAG
Organism: Muscicapa striata striata; assembly: GCA_030060385.1. Classification (NCBI taxonomy): domain Eukaryota; kingdom Metazoa; phylum Chordata; class Aves; order Passeriformes; family Muscicapidae; genus Muscicapa; species Muscicapa striata. The sequence goes on along the minus strand of JAREIS010000261.1, from coordinate 72,561 downwards.
GAACAGCTGGAGAACTTCTGACTTGTAGCTTCACAGTTCATGGGAACACAGGCAAAGGGAAAAGGGCACAGCAGCAGAGTTTATCAGAACTCCTGTAAGTTACCCCCTCCCCTCTCCCACTGTCTCCCAGTACCTGGGCTGCATGAGAACAATTCTGGCAGCATAACAATCTGATGACAATGAAACCTGAAACAATTTCACCCAAAATGGACGCTACTTACTTCGGGTGTGCACTGTTTCCTTTTTAGTTTTCTTTTCCATCTCCTGTTTTGCAGCTTTCTGAGCATCGTACTCCCGCCTCCTGCGCTCCTTCTCCTCTGCCTTCTCTCGCTTCCGCAGTTCTCTCTCCTGAGCCTCCTTTGCTCGCTGCTCTGCTTCACGCCTCTTCTCCATTTCTGCGGGTTAACAGCAAGTTTTTCCCTTTTATGTAAAGGGTTGTCACTGCCATTTTCCTTATTACTTTATTATCCCAACTGGAACGAGGAAACCAATTAAACAGCTATCCTCTTTTTTATCATTTTATTTAGTATTACATACCTGCATTTTGCTGTGCTTTTCTTTCATGTTTTTATAGGTAACCTATAGCACATTCCATTTAGAGATTTAACTATTCCTCAGGCCAAGAAATCACATACTTACCCCCCCGCTTTCTCCCTCCAACCCTTTACCCTACTGCTCCCTGAGTACTTTGGGTTTGGGTGGCTAGAAGTGTGTGTTAAATGGCAATTTTTTAGATGGTGATCAGAATGTTTGGGTGTGTTAGAGAGACCAAGAGCAGTTCTCAGCAGACAGCAAGTTTGGTTCTTCGTGCCTACCTCTCTCTGCCTGGAGTTTCCGCTGCCGCTGTCGATCTTGCTCGGACTGGATTGCTTTCATGTGCTGCAGCACCTTAAAGGGCCAAGAAAACAACCTGAGGGCTGTGCAGAAGCCTTGTGGCACAGTCAGTTCAGAACAGCACAGCTGGAGTGTGGCTGAAATCAGCTGACCCTCAACCCCCACCTACCCCTACAGCTATGGCTCTGAAAAGAACTCACAACTTACTTGAGTCTCTGTTGTTAAAAAACAGATCTTCCCAGTAAAAACAAACACGGCAAACCGGTGCTCAGGGATACAGAGGATCAAGGAACATTTCTACTTATGTTTGCCAGAATTTCTCCAGAGGTTTTTGTACTATCAGCACAGGCATGGATTATTATGTCTGATTATGCCTCCACTTTCTGGGCAACCAGCATTTAATCTTCTCTTAACTCCACTAATGGAGAAGCATCCTCCTCAGCCAGGTATTTGCTCTCCATAGGCACAGCAGCAATAGAGCCAGTGCAGTGCACCTGCACCCTACACCTCCTGAAGAAACTTCAGGCTCCTGCAGCAGCTGCCCAGCTTGCTAAGCAAACAGAAGAATCACTGGCAAAGCCATGAAAGAAAATAAAAAAATGAATAAAAGCAGACTCCTTACCTTGACAGCAGCCTGCTTACACTGATTCTCATCCAGACAGTCTCCTGCCACTTTAGCCAGGACAGGATCCAGGGGATTGTCCTTCAGATCCAGCCACTTCAGGTTCTGTAAAAAGGCACAACAAAGGGGAGGCTGTAAGAGCATAGCAGCCTTGGAATTATTTAAGAGATGCAAAGCAGAAGCAAAGAACTGCTTATTTTTTACATGGATAAAACAGGTACAGAAGATGAGCAGAGATGTTTTCAATAGATTGAGAGGATTTTCACTGAGCTGTGGTGCAGAGCCAGCTGAATTTTGGAATGGGTAGTCAGCAGGATGGATGCTTTACCAGAGAAATCAACTTGAGCAGGATCACAAGACCCTGGGCTGCATCCCAAAGCTTTACGTAACTGCCCAGCAAACAGTTTTACCTTGAGCTGTGCAAAGCTGACTGGCAGGGTGACCAAGCGGTTGTTCAGAAGGTCCAGGTGCTGCAGATTCACCAGGCGGCCAAAGTCCAAGGGCAGCTGTTGCAGCCGATTTTTACTCAAATCCAGCTTCACCAGGTGCATCAAACTGCAGAAGTCTGACTAAAACCCAAAGAAAGAAAACCCAGAGAAAGCTGGTCAGCACCTTTATGGAAGAACCTCAGTGGGAAGTATGTAGAGACAGCCTGCTCCTCACATCAGGCACAAATCCTTCACTTACTACAGGACTGTGATGGAGGAAAATCACTCTCCTCCTTTGCCTTGGAAGACTGGAGGTGAGACACAGTGGGACAGATAAGACAGACTGAGAAGGTTATGGATGACAATACGACAGGAACAAACTGGAGTCCCCACTGCTGATGAAACTCCTCTGTATTCACCTGGGGATGCTCTGGAAGGAATGTACTGCAACCTTCACACAGTTCAACCCTGTACTCTCTCCTGCCTCAGCCAAATCCACTGCCAGCACTGACCTGTCACTAACAATGGAGTCATTCAGCCATCCCAGGGCAGGGAAAGTGCCAGTTCCACAGTGCCTGGTGAGCTCCTACTGAACCACCAGCTATCTTTCCAAATATTTCCCAGCACACTCATCCCCACGGAGACTCTCTAGTACCTTACCGGCAAGGAGATGAGGTTGTTACAGGACAAATCCAAGACAGTAGCTTTCGGAAGAGCAGCCTGAAAGACAAATAAGGCACTAAATGAACATGGAGGTTCACCCGAGCTCTTCTGACACCTGCTAGTTCTGCGTCGGCCTCTGCGGTTTCTCCCGCGTCAGTCTGTCCATCCCCCGCGGCTGTTCCGAGGTCACGTCATCTCCGGATCCACCTCGGGGTCCAAAAAAAGGTTCTTATCCCGGGACAGCAGTGACTAGCGGCTGCTGGGCCCGCAGGACACAGAACCTTACTGCTTTAAATACCTGCAGGCCGGCTCACAAAACCCTAGCACACAAAACCTTACTGCTTTAAATATCTGCAGGCCGACTCGAAAGCCTCCAGCACATAGAACCTTACAGTTTTAAATACCCGCAGGCCGGCTCACAGAACCTTACAGCTTTAAATACCTGCAGGCCAGCTCACATGCACACAGAACCTCACAGCTTTAAAAACCTGCAGGCCGGCTCACAGAACCTCACAGCTTTAAAAACCTGCAGGCCGGCTCACAGAACCTCACAGCTTTAAAAACCTGCAGGCCGGCTCGCAAGCCCCCAGCACTCCCGGCTCTCCTCCTGGCCGTTGCCGGGACCGGGGGTCGGTTCCCACCCCCGCCGGACGCGGCCGGGCACTCACCAGCTCCCGCACCGGCACCTCGTTCAGGTCGCACAGGCTCAGGTCCAGCTCGTTGCCGTCCAGCTTGTCCTTCAGGCTGAGCCCCTTTCCACTGCCCCGCGACATGGCTCCGGCGGCGGCTGCCTGCGGGGGATGCGGCTCGGTTCGGAGCGGCTCGGCTCAGCCCGGCCCGGCGTGGAACGGCCCGGCACAACTCGGCACAGCCCGTCCCGGCGTGGCACGGCCCGGCCAGCCCAGTCCAGCCCGGCCCGGCACAGCGTGGCACGGCCCGGCCCCGCCAGCCACTTCCGCGGCCACGTCCGCGCGGGCCCTGCAGCCGCCGCCGCGGGGCCGAGCGCGCCCGCTGCCGGCCCGGAGCGGGGCCGCACAACGCCCGCAGATCGGCTTCAGGAAGGATGGTACTCGGGGTTTGATCTCTGCATACTTTCAAACATAAGCAACAAGAAAGGAGATTTAATCCCCGAAGCAGAGAGCAGCCAATAAACTCTAAGCGCTGTCTTAGAAAGATGGATTATTTGTTGCTAGAATTGTTTTGTTTAGTTTAAGGCTTGATCCAATGATCTCAGACTCAGTGGGAGGTTAACAAATCTTGGGAAGGAGGATGTAGTTCTGATAGCAGGAACAAGGAATGCAGGATTTATAGGCTGCAAGGAATCCCCAAGATAAGGAAGAAGCTAAGAAACCTAACTCAGCAATTAGGTGGAATCAGCTCCAAGTGGGTGAAAGGTAATTCTGTCAGGGGCAGATTGTGACCACCTGCTCATGGCCACAGACCCAAGAAACCCACCAACCCAAAATAAGAGAAAGACCAACCCAGTGGACTAATTAGCATGGGATGTGAAAGAATCATTAACCAATGGAAGATAGAATAGTAGTTAATATGAGAACTAGGTAACTTGTAGCCAGTGAACATTAATGCCTTTGTTTGCTAAAATATATAAATAGAAGTTTTAACAGTCATCATGCTGGCTTTGTGGATTTGCCATCCAGTGCAGAACTGTAAATAAACCAAATACCTCAACTCGGTGTGGGTTGGCCCATTGCACACTGGGTGGGAGAACCTATTTTGTGACACACTGGCACAGCTCAGGGCACCCCCACAGCTGTCCCACCTGCCCTGGAACTCTGGCAGGAGTTTAGATCTGGGCGACATGAAACAGCCCTGCAGAAGGAAGGAGAGCTCCAAGACCCAAGAGGAGAAGCTCCAAGACAGGGGAGGTTTGCATCCAGTCACATCACCTGTCACACACCACTGCACAGAGAACCAAACAGTTTATGGCCAATAATCCCAACAGAAAGCCAGGAATGTATACCTTGTTTTGCAACATCTGATACAGCTGCTTGTATCTGTGCATGTTCTCCCTAATCCAGGAGGTGAATTCGCTCTCAGTTGGGCTGTTACATTACCCCACAATGTCTCTTCACGGGAGGAATGCTTAATGGATATTCCTGCTTTGCTCCCAAACTCCAGTCCCACAGGAGCAGAGCACTCTCCTAATCCTCTGTGTAGAAAGTCAGTGAAAGAGAAAGGAGTCTGAGGCAGAGCCAAATTAGTGTTACCTGGTAATGGGATTACAGCAAGGATTAACCATGAATTTCCTGATGTCTGTGGTATTTATGATGTTTGGGACATTGCAAAGATATTTTCACTACACAGCACATCTACCCTGTGGATGCATTAGTTCGTTTTTAAGCTGCCAGTGAATTTCTTCCAACGCCCAGAAACCAGCATTAGCTCAGTACTGAGGTGACTGAGGTGACAGGAGTATCTGAACCAAGGCACCCCAACACAAGGATTTGCTTAATAGAAACTAAATAAAGTCTGCCTGGATTGAGGTGCTCTTGTCTAGGAGATTATAGAAGTTTTTCAGAGCATGTTATTGCTCTTCCAAATGTGAGCAGGAATTACAGAGCCCTCACCTGAGAAGAGCAAGGTCTACTGATCCAAGAATCTCCCCCATACCTCAGCTTTGTACAACAATGTTTGTTGTTGGAGGGAAGGGCCAGAGAAGACCTGCTCCAGGGAGTGGTGGGAAAGCCTCTCATTGCCAGATCTCCAGGAGGGACAGATGAGTGCTGATCCCCTCGTTACCCTGAGCCACTGAGGGATTCATGTGATGTGCTGGGCTCTGCTGGGCTGGGCTGTTCCCTTCCGTGGCTGGGAGGCACCAAATACAGTCCTGCTCTGGAGAAAAAACCCAGAGGGGCTCTGAGGGGGCCTGACCAAGACCCTCTGCATCTCTGGGGAAGGTCTTTGTCCATGCAGTGCTACAGAGACTGAAATCTGTGCTTACACAAATCCAATAGCCTTTGGCTCCTAGCAAGAACAGACAAGGGTGTAGATGGATTACAAAACCTACCTACTTATTTGTGATTAACAGATTTTAAAGTCTTGACTAGAAATGAATCATACCTTATGCAATGGTGTATGAAATGGTTCTGCTTCAGGGTCCTTTGCTTCAATCTCAAACACGCAATTGTCAATGTCATATTAATTTCTGTGTAATTCTTGGCTTAATTATTTTTTAACCACAATTCACCCTCTGGCCTAATGATTCATAATGTGGGAAGATCAAGCCAAAAGTCATCTTTATTTTTCTTTATTATAGGTTAACATCAATTTTTTTTCCATGTGGTTATACCATACTGAGAACTCTAATGCTCTATCAACACAAAGACAGTTGCTCTGTTCTGGTCAAATGGTGGAAGGACAACTTCTGGCCACAGATGTCACACAGCTTTACATCCCCTGTGGGAATCCAGAAACTCACCTGGCTGCTGAGTTCAGTGGGACTGACTGGAAGAGGTATCTGTGCATGTAGGCTAGAAGGACTCCAAAGCTCACAAGACAAAGCAGAACACAAGGCACATCTGTGCACTCTGCTGGGCTTGCAAGAGCATTAGCAAGGAGAAAGGAGCAGGAAATGCTGAGGGAAATGGGATGAACACAGTTGATCAAATTGTGATTTAATGATCCTGAGCTGGCCATGCCAGTCTGAGGTTGGAGACCATTCCCAGACTCTCAGAAGATCTCTGTGACCCCTCTGCAGCCAAGTCAAATTTTTCACATTTCAAGGGAAAAAACCTCCCTTTCCCTAACAAAGAAGATGTTGTCACTGCTACCACCAAACAAATTCCTTGTGAACTAGATGCACATTGGGGAAAATCCTTCTTGTTTCTAAAAGCATCAGACACTAAGATCTGGTGGCAGTTGATACTTCACTGTGTTACAAGCACATTTCTGGCTTTGACTCCGAGTTTCACCATTCTGAGGTTGATATTTACGCCCTGGTTCACCAGCACCAATGTCCTTGATGTGATACAGGTACACTGTGTCTCCTCTTCAGCATCATTCAATCACTCCTCACCTGGTGCCTGCCCACACCTCTGTGCTTAGGTGAGGGGTCTCAGCCTGCCTAGCCCTGGAGCAGCTCTGCAGTTCCTGGATGGTCTCTTCTCCTCCGCAGAGAGTACCTAAAGGTGTTAGTGGGGTGCTGACTGATAACTCATTGAGGGGATGGGGCTGGAGGCTGGCTGAGGACCCACAGGACTCAGACAGCAAGTGGAGATAAGTGGAGGAAAATTATGGTGGTTGTCTTGCACCAAAATCCATCTCTACTCATTTGAGTGGAGGGGCTTATAGGGGGTGTAACAGCGTCAGGCTGATGGAACAGGCTGGAAGAAGAGAAAATGGAGCGGGACTGTACAGGGAAGAAATTGTGGTGCACAGCTCGGGTTAGGGACCAGCAGAAGATCGCGCAGAGGTTTCCCTCTGAGCCTGCAGTGCCCCTCGCGGAGCGGGCAGGGCGAGCTCTTTCTGTGTTTCCCCTGTGCCTCTCCCGGAGGGTCCCGGGGCCGCAGGCGGGGCCGGAGCCGGGGCGGGCCCGAGCACAGCGCCCCCGAGCACCGAGCGGCGGAACGGAACGGGACGGAACGGGACGGGACAGCTCAGAACAGCCGGCTCGGGTCCCGCCGGTGCTCGCTGCGGGAATGGCCACGGCCCGTCTGGCAGCGCTGCCCCGGCACGGGCTGCGGCTCCTGCGCCGGGCGGGCGAGCGGCGGCGAGCGGCGGGCAGGTAGGGATGGGCTGGGACACGGGAGGGGATGGCTGTGGAGACTGGGGGCTGGCAGGGATAGGAGTTACAGGGCACAGGGGGTGTGGATGAGAAGGAATGGGGGCCGTAGGGGCAGAGGGCTGTGGGTTGGGGAGCTGTAGAGCCCAGAGCTGCAGAGGATGCAGACCGTGTGAGGGGCTATAGGGCAACTGCAGAGGGCTGTGGGTGTCCGGCCAGGCCAGTGGCTGCATGCAGGAGGTCATCCTCGTCTCGTTGTGTAACCCTTGGCTACCCTAAACCCTTCCAAAGTGGCAAAGGCAGGCTGGTTCCCCCGGATCTGCTTTGCCCCAGCTTGGGAGTGGGGCAGGGATGAACCCTGCACAGCTGGCGAAGGGAAGTGAACGCATGGCAAGGGCTGAACTTTGTGCAGCAGCTCCATCCAGACTGCAGCAATGTGAAATGCATCGAATGGCTTCCCCACCCTCCTTCAGGGCTCTGACTTGCAGTCAGTGTCCCTGTCCCCCTGTGGTCCTGTAGCCCCCAGAGTGCTGGGTGACCCAGCAGGTCCAGGACACCAAGAAGCTCTGGGGAAGTCAGGCCAGTTGTTCACCTTGCTTTTCTTCAATGCTGCCGCTTGGGGCAAGTTTACGTGAAAAAAACAGCAATGGGAACTACCTGGCTTTGGGAAAGGCTCAGAAGGATTAGCTGATCTTCAGAGTAATAATCACTGGGATGAATGACTTCCAGTGAGCAATGAACCAGGTGGGGTATTCCTTGTTTTTCACAAACAGGGTTTGGGTGGGTTTTTTTAGCTGGTTTGACATTAGGAGTGAGGTGACTGAAGCCGCTTCATCATAGGTGTGTGAAGATTGCCTTCTCAGAATCTGTTCTTATGAAATAGAAGGGAAGCATGACAGAGTTCACTGCAGTTCACTCCAGCCCAGAACTGAAACTGAGGGACAGGAACACAAAGTCATTGTAGACAGAGAGCATGTATTTAGAGAGTAAACTCTTTCTAGTAATGTTATAAGAAAAGCTTATTAAATTCTGCTCCTAGGCTTGTTTATCTTTTTGGCAGGGAGAGTTCAGAGGGCAGAGAAGTACAGTGGGAAACCAGACCAGAAAGTTGCTGCAGGAGTCTGAAAACATTGGGAACTCATTCTCTCCTTAAACAGTTAAAAAAAAAAAAAAAAAAAAAAAAAAAAAAAAAGTAGTATCTGATTAACTCTTTAGTCAGCAGATTAAAGCGGAAGTGAGGAAAGAGCAGGGTTAGTTTTCACCACCCTCTAATTGCAGTCATACTACAGAAAAGACCCAAAATCTCTTGCTGTGAGGAGAGAAGCTCCTGGTGGATGTCTGTGAGCAAAGAAACTGGCAGAATCTGTGAACTCTCCAAGTGTGAGCTCTGTATTTGGGACAGTTCCCAAGCTCTGGGAAGGCAGAGCCTTTCCCACGTGTGCAGAGGTGATGGCACCGCAGGGCAGGTCAGTGTCCTTCACCCTGCAAAGGGGACAGCAGGTTACACTGCCTTGTTTTCTCTCTCATCCCGTTTGATAATTTCTGTAGAGACTGGTAAAGAGTTAAAGGTGAAAACAGAGCTGGTTATCTTATATCAACAGCTCCAGACTGTTTATTGGGGCTGTTCACAGAAAAATACAAACAGCTCCTAAGGTTAGTCCGGAGTGCTTGCTTCAGTCTGATCATTTTTGCTTCCTGTCATCAGGCAGGAGAGCTCTGGGACTGCTGGGATTTGACTTCTCTCCTTCTTTTGCAGGGAGGAGGAGGAGGATGCATTTTTCCCAGATGTGTGATGTCTCTCTGTTGGGCTGTGTTGCTGAACTCAAGGGTTCTGTAGTTTTGCAGGAACTGCCTGTGGATGAGTCCGGCTCATTTGCAGGCTGCCTTGCTGCTGAAACCGTGCTGCTGCTGCTCTCCAAAAGTCTGTGCTGACACTCAAGAGCAAGCAGAGTTTTATTTGCTCTCCTTTGGCTGAGTCAGGGAAATGAGAGCTGGTGTAATATCAGACCACTGGTCTTGTTTTATCTCCAGCAGCACCAGATGCTTTGTAGGAAGAGGTGAAGGGTGAATTACTTGTTTTCTGTAACAAAGATGAATGCAGAAATTATTTCTAAATCCTTTGGACCCTTTCTTTCTAGAGGTCTCTTAATACATTCTCTCAGATCAGGTATGAACGCTTGCTGCTGGCTGTAGGCAGGAGGGAGACCAGTGCTATGTGATTTCCAGCATGATGCTGCTGATAATGAACATATCTTGTGTCTGCCTCCTTCTTTCCACTCATGACCCCCAGTGCTTCCAACAGGCTGCTGTGTTTTATCTCACACCTTTCACTTCTGCCACTAAGTGATACAGAAATGCTGAAGCACATGTGAGTGTCAGACTCCATGGCAGCTGAGAATTTTGCTTTAATGCATTTGAAAAATTATGTGAGTTAGTGCTTTGAGAGGAGTCAGTAACTCTGGGTTATGAGCATGAGATATCTTAGCCTTCTTAACCTGTAATTTCAGTGCTGCTGATGCTTTCATTTGAAAATGTGAATGCTTGGGACCTCTGAGGGCAAGCTGTGTTCACAGTGTGAAATACAGCAGTATTTTCTCAGTACTTGTAAGCATGTGGCTTTGTGATGGTATCTTTTACTGCTCTTTGATGCACATTCATCCTCGTGTTTGGGGGTAGGGAAGAAGCCAAGCCATGAAACCTGGAGCTTTGTGCCTTCTTGCATTTAGTATAAAAATCTGGTTTCTGAAAAGTCAGTGAAACCTTTTGGCTCCTCAGGTCTGGAAAGTATTGAGACAGTAAGCCCAGAGAGCCTGATCTGTGTGATGCTTGCCAAGACATGACAGTGTAAGATGTTCCCCTTTTCACTGGCATTGCAGGGTTGTGCAATGACCTCTTTGAAGGCTGACTGCAGAGAGCAGGGGGCTGTTTCAGCTGGACACTTTGGATTCTGATTGAAATTTCTCAATCTGAATTTTGTAGTGTTTCTCCCCCTCTCCATCTCTTTTTGTGGTGGTCTTGTGCTGTTTATTTTCCCCAGTGCTGAGCCTGCTTGGCTCCCAGGGCCCCCTGAGACGGTGCTAGGGGAAAGAGCTCTTGTGCAACCAGGTCAGCAGCTGCTCCCAGCCCACTGCAGCCCTTCCTGGACAGGAATTTAGGGACAGCCTCTGCTGACACTGGAGATGAGGGAGTTGTGAATGTGGCTGGCTCCATTAAGCATTTTAATAAACAGCCTGAGGGCTCCTCATCCTCCCTGCCCTGAGCTGTGATGGGGGACAGGGACTTCTCCAGTCACTGTTTCAACCAGCAAGTGGCTGTGGGTGGCTGCACTGGCTTTTACTGCTCCCCCAGGAGCATTCATCCTCCCCTTGCTTTAGGGAGGGTTTTTTCTACCTTTTATATTATAGAACTGTGTTTATAAAGGCCTTTCTTCAGAGCTTTCTTTCATCTCCTCATTTATCCACATGCTTTGCCCAAGAGTTTTCAAGCAATAGAAGGTATCTCAGTTTAGCACTTGTCCTCCCTCCTCCTCAGGCAGTCTTACAGCTTTGATGTAACTTGCCCAGGAGCTCAGTGAGGAGGGATGTCTGAACAGAGCCCGTGGAAGTTTGCACAATCCTCCCTCTGCTGAAAAGCAGTGGGGGAAAAAGGGTCAGGTCGTTCCCTTATCTCTTGGAGCAGTACTCCCCTGAAGATAAAATCTAATTTTCTTTCTCTGGACACCGCCTTTCACTATACATGGGAGGTAACTCCATGCTCAGGCTTGTTTCTCATGGGCAGGAAAACAAATCTTCTGTGGCAGTAACACCAAGTCTTTGCAGAATATTGATCCCTTAGTAGATGGGTGTTTAGGCTGAGCTATTTTTCCTCTTTAAGGCAGGGATTTCCCCATTATACACAGAATTACACACAGCCTCTGTGCTATGCACCCTGCAATTGTCCCTCAGCCCTGTCCCTCCTGGTTGTCTCCTAATGTTGGAATGGAGGAGCTGAGGTTGTGGAGGGAGGCAGAGAGGAAATGAGGAGGGACAGAGAACGTGGGCGCTGCCTGGGGAGGAAGGCAGTGTGATGGGAGGTGGCTGCTGGAGCAGAGAGAGGCTTGTAAGAGATGGAGAGAGAAACCAAGGTAGGAACAGCAGTGCTCAGATGGTCAGGGGCTGTGCTTTGAGGGGAGATTGCTGCATTTCCACTGATGATCAGACCTCAGGGAAAGCCTTCATGATTTTTAAATTATTTTCCCTATTGCTCTGACCACATCTTCTCATTGCTACTTCTCTTGACTCATTGGCCCCCCTCTTGGCCTGCAGCACAATGTCTCAGCTCCTACCCTGCTTGGTTTGCGCTTCTCAAACCTGTCCCTGCTCTCCTCCTCCCCACCTGTCCCAAATTTGCAGTGGGTGCCATCTCCTCCCTGCTGTGGTATTGCCTCTGCACTTCTCCCCCCTCATCTTGCTGGTAACTCCTCATTTTATTGATGCTGTTTCAGCTCCATAAACTCTTTGCATTCCAGCTGTCACAGATAGAATGTAGCGCTGCTTGCTGTTGTAAATACAGACCATTCCTTTGCAGACACCTCAGTTACAGCTCAGCTTCTCTGGGCTCTTCTAAACAGTTTCCATTCTACAGGATTAGACTCTTCTCTGCTGATTGTTTTGGAGACTGACCTCTTTAATTTTAGTTCTCTCTTTCTCATTTATTTGCTCTTTTCAGCCAGTTGGGAGAATTTATCTACAAACTGGTTTGGTTGTGTTACTTCCCAGCTATTTATACTTGTTAATGTTGCAGAATGACCAAACCCAGTTGCCATCTGTCAGTGAAGTGCAGAGCCCTTATTTTGTCCAGGCAGGCTGACATGTCAGTGTAGTTTTCAGTGCAGGTGGGTGATGGTAGGACCAGGCTGTGCCAGTTCTGGTGCAGGCTCCTTCCCCACCAGGTTCCCATGGAGGGATGGAGGCTCTGCCTGTTCTGGTACAGACACACGTGTGCTTGTCCTGGGGGTACCAAGGTTGTCCATGTGCCCCAAAACACTGCATAAGTTTCCAAGTCCTCTTGGAAATCTTCCTGCTCTTGACCCACTGAAGCAGCTGCCTGTGGTTCCCCCTGGTGCAGGACTGTGCATCAGGTACTCCCAGGCTGATAATCCCTCCAGATGGGGACAACTGTATCGCCAGCTTATATTTAACTTATATTAAATAACCTCTTATTTTCTTTCCCAGTGCCCTGCACACAAGGGTGCCTTCCATGTCCCCCAAGGTGACCAGCAGCTACATCCAGGGACCTACAGATATTCCCCTTCTTGAGAAAACCACAGGCCAGTGCCTGGAGGAGACTGTGGAGCGCTTTCCTGAGCGGGAGGCTGTGGTTTTCTGCCGGGATGGGGTTCGGAAAACGTTTGCTCAGCTCAAGGAGGAGGTGAGTGCCTTGTTCACCCCTCAGGTGAGTGGATGGCAGCAGATGTGATGGAGAAATGGGAAACAGTTTCATTGCTCAGCTCAGGACTGAGATAACTTGCTTGTGAACCTTCATCCTGGTGCAGAGGGAAGAGCAGGTTTCCTTTATCCTCCTCAGAATCTTGGGATGAAGGGGAGGAAGTGGCATATGCAAAATGCTAATATTCCATAGTGAACATTCATACTTTAAAATAATCACACTTGTCTGATGGGTTATGGTCTGAGTCATGGTGTTTTTCTCTGCTGGAGTAGACTCCACCTTCTGGATTAGTCCCTCTGGCTATCAGAGGTCCTGAGTGTGGGGAAGATTTTTATCAAGCATGAAGGCAATGGAGCAAAGTCAAGGACTAGGGCTCAATATCATATGCACAGACGTGTGTGGGTGTGTGCATATACAAATATATGTTTCTCTGGTTTTGGAATGGAGGGACTAACTACCTGGAAAGTTTCTAATAAATGTATGATATTATATGATCTTTGATAGGAAAGAATTGTTTGGTGGGTTTTTAGGCTTACTGTGGTTTTGATCACATCCATTCACATAAACAAGATTAGCTGTGTTCACTTTGATTTTAAGAAGTAGGCTGTAATTCAGAACTAAATCAAATGGTTCCTCAAATTCATATTTCCTAAAAGCCAGATTTTGTAAATTTGAGAACTTAACAAAACTGTAAAACCTTTCCTGAATGTCTCAGAGTATTTATAAATACATTTGTGACCTGAAACACACTTACCATCCTGCAAAATAAAGTAGTTGTTAATATAGTGGCTGAATTTGAGTTAACGAATCACAGGATCACAGAATCATTAATGCTGGAAAAGGTTTCAAAGGCTGAGTCCAACCTTTGGCTAATCACAGTGCCATCAAGTAGGTCAGAGTACTGAGTGCAATGTCCAGCAGTTTCTTTAATGCCTCCAGAGTTAGGAGGGAAATCCTCCCAGGGAAATCCTTTCCAATATTTATTAACCCTTTCTGGAAGAAATTCCTCCTGGTGTCCAGCCTGACCCTAGCCTGGTGCAATTTGTGGCCACTTCCTCCCATCCTGTCCCTGTTCCCTGGAGCAGAGCCTGACTCCCACCCTGGCTGCACCTTCCTGTCAGGAGTTGTGGAGGGGAGGAAGGTCCCCTCTGAGCCTCCTTTTCTCCAGGCTGAGCCCCTCCAGCTTCCCCGGTCACTCCTCATAGGACTTATGAGGATAGGAACCCAAAACTGGGCAAAAATCATTTGACAGAATTTTCTTCACCCAAATCATTTTTGAAATAAGTGATACCCAGAAGAGAGGCAGATCCAACAGTGTGGTTGGGCCCAGCACATGGGTAAGGCTTGATCCTAAGTGGAACTGATGAGGAATTTGGCAGTAGTCTTTGGGCAAGAAGTAACTTGCAACAACATAATTGCCTATTTTGATTTCCTTTCTGCTTTGTTGTATTATTCCAGGTTTGTTACTTTTTATGCTTTCAGTCAACCTGCTGAGCAGGGGCTGGTCTGTGCTCCAGGCTCAGAAACTGCTGCCATGGGCTGATGGATTCTGGGGAGATACAGTCTGTTGCATTTCAGTTACAAAGATGATGCTTTTTCTCCAGAAAGCAGTGCCTGGATACCAGTATCCCTCACTGCATCCTGTGTGTGATCCTCAGGCTCTTGTGTTGTATTTTTCAGGTGGATCAAGCAGCAGCTGGACTTCTGGCCCTTGGCCTCAGGAAGGGAGACAGGCTGGGGATGTGGGGACCCAACAGATACGAGTGGGTTCTCATGCAGTTTGCAACTGCCCAGGCAGGAATCATCCTGGTAAGGAGTTTGCTGTGTCCAGGTTTTAGAAATCTATTGGGAAAGGAAATAGAGACAAAGAAGCAATAGGAAATACTGGAGAATAAAGTCTGTTTTTTCCATGCTCTTACCTGGCTTGTCATCTGTAGCTGAATCAGTATTTAAGGAAGATCTATGCAGCTCTCTGCATCTTTATTCTTCACTAGGGAAGCAGGCTGCAGAGGGAGGAGCAGCAAAAAAGTGCTTGCAATGGCTGTTAATAGGAGATGTGTTTTTCCCTACAGGCCCATTTTTATGGGCTATGTTGCTGTCCTCACCAGTTACCAGCTGGTTAGATCCCTTCAAAATGTATTGCTCCATGGAACAAAGGCTCACTTAAAAATCTAGTCCAGGCTGCATATCTCTACAAGCCAATTTTCATTTGGTAGAATGACCAAAATGCCATTATTTAGGCAGTGCACTGTGTTGAGGTCTGTACCCTGCCTCTGCTCCATCTCTTCCATCCTGGCTCATTCCAGTGTCTGCAGGAATAGGGTGGAAGGGCATGGCTCAGTAGGAACCTGTGGGTGACCTTAACTCCAGTGGCCACTCTGTGGAGAGCTGGGTGGAAGGTGTTATCATGGTTGTCCATCAAGAAACATGACTTGCACAAGAGTTTTGATCCAGTTTAGTGGATTGGGTTAACTCCTGTGAGACAGGTCTGGTTTCTGTTCCTGAAGCTTGTTTTGACTATGTGACCTCACATACATCTCTTTTCTAATTGTTTCCTTTAACACAAACACAGAACTCAGATATATTTTCTGTAAATGTGGAATCCCTGTTGTGGTGAGCTCTTAGTTCTGTGTTGGAGGAGAGGCTCTGGGTGTAGCTTAATCCTGGGGGAACTTTCCTATTGGAATCTGTGCTAGGGGGGAGAGTGTTCAAGGCAAGAAGGTGATCAGATTCTTGTTTCTGGCTCTCCAGGTATCTGTGAATCCAGCCTACCAGGCCTCTGAGCTGGAGTTTGTGCTCAGGAAGGTTTGTATGGCATGAAGTGTGTGTTGAAGGGGATTGGGGGGGACATGATGAGCTGCTCAAGGTTTGGGTGTATGGGAAGAGCTGGCTGGAGAGCAGGGCTGGTGTTCAATGTGTTGAGGGGATGAAGCTGCAATTCAGTGGCCACACTTCTTGCTGCTCCCTGTGGCTGCCACTCTGGTGGAAGCTGCTGTATCCTCCTCCCTCTCTCTGCTAACAGCCAGTACTGCCCCAGCCCAACCACCCCTGTCAGCAATCATTGACCAGGGAAAAATGCAGGGCTTGAGATCTCTTTACCCCTCCTGCTCAGGGCAAAAATCACCATCTGGGATCTCAACCTTGAAAAGAGAACCTCAGAAAAGACCTCGTTTAACCTCAGAAAGGACAGTCTGCTTGGTAGTTTGATTTCTCCTTCCCAGGTTTGTCTGAGGCTGGCTGGCCTTGGATTTAAGCTGGTTTAAGTCCTAGGTATTGCCACTGTTTAACATCTCTTTGCTGTCTGATCCTGCCACCTCACCTCCCCCTGAATACTTGCCTGGGTCTGAGTTTGTGATGTGCAGATCAATTTCAACTGTTCAGGCTCCCTTGCTCAAATAAAGAGGAATTCAGGTTATTAAACATCTGGCTAAAATTTAAGATTAAGCAGCTAATTTTTTCACTGTAGTTTGTTCATCTACAAATGAAAGGCTGATATTAGGAGAGAGGGAGCCACTTCTGAATGTTCCCTGCACCATCCAAGTTAGTTTCACCTAGAAAGTGGATCATTTTTAGCAAATTTGTTTTGCACCAGTAACTCTGTAATGGGTTGTTGGGCTGCAATTTGAATTCTTGTTTCATCCTTCATTTAATCCTCTCAGCAGTCCTGCTGGTCACTCCTGTTCTCATGCACTGGAGCACCATCTCTTCCAGGGTTGTGTCCTTGGGCTTCTCTGTCCTATTGCAGCTCAGTTCTTCCCTTTTTCCTCAACAAGGCTTTGCTTTTCCTTTTCATCTCCTCTGATGTAATCTGGAATGTTGATGGGGTAAGAGTGGAGATGTGCTTCAGCTCCACTGGGAATTGCTCCTGTCTTGCCCTTCTAGATTTGCCAGCATTCCCAGCTTCATTGTGCACCTTTGACACTGGGATCTCTGGGCTTCTCACCACCCTAAGGATTTGTTTATTGTGTTTGTTTATTTGCATAACAACATTTCTGAAAACTTTAGGGCTTTTTCTGTTGGATCCTGTCCATCTGTGCAGTCCAATTGGTATATATGGAAATATTTGTGTAATAACCATTCCTTGGATTCCTGCTGTATTCCCAGGGCTTTGTAAAAGCAAACTGGTGATGACTTTTCATATTTTACATTCTTTGAAGACAGGTCTGCTGCCATTCAGGTTGAGACCAAGTGGGAGAGGCCCCCAGCCAGAGACTCTTATCTAGTACAACATCAGCCCTTCAATCAGCCCTCCTCTCCCCCATCTATTTTCTAGAGCTGGTTCAACCAGAATTACATTTTGAAGGAATTAGTAGTAAAAAGTTGCAGAGGCCCAAAACAACCTCAGTCCCCTGGGTTCTGGGCAGCCTGTTCCAGAAAATAGAGCAAATGTTTATCTTCCTTTCTGACAAAGCCCAGAGGGTACTTACAAATAATTTATTGGCCTAGCCTTTGTCTCCTTATTTCCCAGACTCTGAGAAAATGAGAGCAGCTGAGTAAATAATTTATGTAAATAGTTTATTGGACACAAATGCATTTTTTGGAAGATGAAAACAGTTTGCAAATCTGGGTCAAATTCAACAAATCTCTGCTGCTGAAAAAGAAATGAAAATTCTTGGATTAATTAAGGTGTTTTGTTATGGGATTATGTAAATGTAAGGGTTGAATGAAAAATGTTTTCATTTTCAAAATAGCTAGTAAAAGAGAGCTATTTAAAAAAAAAGCTTTGAAAAGAGGTGGAAAAAATCATAGGAAAAGGACCACCTCAAAAAATTCTACAAAAAAAATCTTGGCTTGATGTTTAAGGCAGATTTTAGAAATCCTTGTTTTTCCAAATTTCCTCAAAAATCCTCATTCCAAACCCACACAAATTAATTTAACTTTATTTATTTATTTGTATTTTGAGACTGGGCTTTTTGTTAGAGTTGAGATTCATAATGTGGAAAATCAATTGTTGGCCTTGTGCTCACAATGAAGAGGGAGGGAAGGAGGGAACCTTAGGCTGCAGCTCTACTTTCTTGACCAGAAAAATTCATCCTGAGTCCAGCACTGGGGAGGAGCAAAGCTCTGGCTGCACAGCTGGATCCAGGCTTGGGGTGCTGGGTGTGCAGTGATGGCACAGCACTTCTTTGGGGGGGTTTAGGGGTGCACCTCTGCAAGGGCTCGTTTGCTTTAGTCTCTGGAGAGCTTTGTTCCTGTTCTGGTGGTGGCTGCTCTTTATCATGTTCTGACCACCTAACATGACTTTTCATGAGTTTCTGTCTCCCTTCACAGGTTGGCTGTAAGGCACTGGTGTTCCCCACTCAATTTAAAACACAGAAATACTATGATATTCTAAAGCAGTCATGTCCTGAGATAGAAAAATCCAGTCCAGGGGGAATAAAGAGCAAAAGGTGAGTTAGGAACATGTGGTGTCTTTGCACTGAGCTCACAGCCATGTCCTGCCTTGTGTCCCCTCAGCTGCACAGCACAGGCTCTGCTGAAGGAGCACCCACAGGAGGTCTCATCTGAGGAGAACCAGTTAGGCTGGCTCAGAGGTTTGCACCTGTCTGGGGACTTTTCTCCTTGTTCTGTTATTGATGATGGTGTTTTTCTCTCTGCCAGGCTGCCTGACTTATCCATTGTCATTATGTGTGACTCTAAGCTGCCTGGCACCTTCCACATGGATGAAGTGATGCAGGCTGGGGACAGCAGCCACGTGAAGCAGCTCAGGGCAGTGCAGCAGAGCCTGTCCTGCAGTGAGCCCATCAACATCCAGTTCACTTCAGTAGGTGCCCTGCCAGCTCTGTGCCCTGCCAGCTCCAGCCCTGCACTTGGGTTCCTCCCTGGGGACACGGGCAAAGCTGTGTGCAGTGCCACACCTCACATTTTCTCCCTGTTTCCCTCTGAGAACAAGCTTCTAGCTTCTGCAGTAGGATGGAAAAAGTGTTCCAGCATTTCCCCTTCTTCCATTCTTTTTGTTCAGCCCTTTGTTAAGGAGATGAGACAGTGCCAGGTGCATTCTGTTCAGCTGAAATTGAGCAATTTTGCGGGGTTCAGGTGCTGTTAAAGAAGTAAAAACAGTCCCCAGGTCTGATAGGGAAAAAAAAAAGTGCAAGATCACCCCTGAGTGTGCCTGGGGAATCTCCCTGAGCTATCCCAGGAAAAGCTGGTGTTACTGCCCAATGCCCTGTGTCTTGCAGGGGACAACAGGAAGCCCCAAAGGAGCCACCCTGTCACACAGGAACATTGTGAATAATGCCAACCTGATTGGCCTGAGGCTGGGGGTCACACAGCAGGTGCGTTTGGGAACAGGGCTGGGGAGGCCTCAGCTGCCACAGAGACACCACGTGGGACAATGCTGGGGTTTACTCTCTGCAAGGGCAGGGTGTTTTGCTTCATTGACATTGAGGGATATTAATGCATAGCGTTTTTGCATTTCAATGGAGTTCATTGATGTTTCATTTCAGTTTCATGTGAAGCTCTTTTTAGGCAGAAAAAGCTATCTTTTTGTGGGGGAAAAACATGAAATTAATCACTTTTCATTTTGGTGAATACTCATTTCAAATAATTACAAGACTGTGGATGTTAGCTTTGAATTCTGTTGAATGAAGTTTTAATTTGATTTACATGACTTCATTTCATGTCATGTTTACAGTCTAATAACTCTTATCAGGGTATGACCTCTCTATTTGTGGTTTCTCTTAAAAATTTTTAAATACAAATATTTTCTTTTGAAGTTCTGAAGTACTTATTTCTAACATATCAGCTTTGATCCAGAGAATAGATGAGTTGTTTCAGTCAGTCTTCAGAGCCTTTGGTGATTAAAGAAAACCAAAACAAAGTAAAATGAATAGCATGTGCCAAGTCCTGCATATTTTGTGCCTGTCTCAGCATTCCCATTTGTCTCTCTTGGCATGTAATATATAAGCAATACCAGACCAAGGAGTCCAGCAAAGAAGAGACATTGCAAAATTACAGGATGAAATATTGACATAAAAACCATCCCAATCTGATTTTCACTAAAGGCAGGATGTGCCAGTTGCATTTTCACCTAACAGGAGCACAGCGGAGTGTCAGATTTCCAGCCAAGAGGATCAGGAACAAATGTCTCTGCTCAGACCTTTGCTGTTCAGCAGGGAGCTGGGCTGGACACCCCTGGGAGGTGTCCTCTCCTCACTGCTGTCTGGTTGGTCCCAGGAGAGTCGCTGTGGGCTCCCTGCGCCTCTCTACCACTGCCTGGCGTCGGTGGGAGGCTGCATGGTGACGGCTCTGCATGGCACCTCCTGCATCTTCTCATCGCCCAGCTTTGAGGGCAAGGCTGCGCTGGAGGCCGTGTCCCGAGAGAAGTGAGAGCCTCTTTTGCTAAGGAGCAGCTCTTGGCTCTGCTTCTTCCCTTGCCCCACCTGCCAGCACCTTGCTCGTGCTCTTCCCACAGCGGGAGAGGCAGATTTGCTGCTGCACTCCATTGCACAGGCACCTCAGGGACCACAGTCTGCCTTTCCAGCTCTGCTTGGGACTGTGTCACCCTTCTGAAATCAAGGGATCCTTCCTGTCACCAGAGGGCTTTGCCTGGGAAGCATAGTGGTGTCTTGGTTTGCTGTGGCTCTGTTTTCACACCTGAGCACCTGCCCTCCTTTTCCAAGTCCAGCTCTGCTGCTGAGATAGTTATGTTTCCACATTGTTCCTCAAGTGTAGCTTGGGAAACAAAAGAGCTGTTGCTGGTTCTTCATCATACATGTCCATGTGTCTCTCCATTCTGTGCAGATGTATGTCTGTGTGTGCTGATGAGCAGCACACCTGCTGTGCCTGCCTCCATGCTGCTGCTCTGCAGCCCCCCATGGGACAGGATGGCACGGGACAGCATCTCAGGAATGTGTGCTGAGCTGGGGCTGACCCCAGTTTCCACCTCTGCAGCTTTGCCTTTTTTTGTCCCTTCTTCCTCAAGATGCTCCTTCCTCCTTGGCACACCCACCATGTTCATAGACATGCTCTCCCAGCCAGACTTCGACTCCTATGACCTCTCAAGTCTCCGGGAGGTAAGTCCCAGAACTCAAATGGAAAAATCCTGGGAACCAGGATATTCCTGGTTCCCTGCTGGGGGGCTGTATTTAGTTTTGTGAGCAAACATCTCTTCTGGTGGGAAGAATTTAGTTGCATGAGCCTTGTGTTTCCCCTGTTAATTTGATGCTCCATTTCCTTTCCTTGGGGAATCCTTCCATTATTATGTATTTTAGGACTCCTTCATCTGAAGGCAGTGTAGGGAAGGACCTTTCTATTTCAGCTGCAAGGGGAGGTGTCAGGAATAGCCTGATTTTCCTCAACTCTCGTCTCTCCAGCCACCACTGTGTGGCAGCAGATGCTTTCTGTGTCTCAGGCTAGTGCAGCTCAGATATCTTTCTCAGTCCTGAGTTTTCTGCCTGTTTCTGAAGTCATTCATCCCTGTGCTGAAGGGTGTGACACCGTGTGCTGGAGCTTCCTCTCTTGTCACAACCCACCTTGGAAATAGCTGGGCAGACCCCTAGTCCTTTTGAGGCAGAGTGCAGAGTGAGAATAGTGCAGAGAGAAGGTGGTGCTGGAGCATAAGGAAATAATTTAGCAGGTTACCTAATCATCTCTGCCATGTGCAAAATGATCCTGTCTCATCCTGTTCCCCACCAAAGCCCATATATTACCCTGCTCTTTGGCTCTGTCATCCTAGGGTGGAACAGGTGGCAGTGGGATCTACCCTATCCCAAAAGTGCTGCTCTATGCAAGGCAAGAGGAAAGTTTTTTTATTTTATGGGGATGATGGATGAGAGTGTTTTTGTCCCACTGTAAAACTGTGCCTCTTTCTGCTCTGAATCATGTCATTTTTGGAGAACTGTAGGTTGGATTAGGTTTGTGTTACAGAATTCATTTTCTTGTTGGGAAAGGCAAATTGGCCTTGCTGCAGCCTTTGCTTCTAGAACAACTAGGACCTGTATAAAAAGATTTAGGAAGTGTTTTGACAGGACCCAGTGTATCCCACAGGTCTTGTCAGCATTAAATCTGGGAGTGCAGAGCCATTTGAGAGACCCCTCCTGGGAATAAACAGCTGGTTTCCAAGGTCTTTTCCTCTCTTTTTCCAGGAATTATTGGAGGTTCTCCTGCTCCCCCTGAGGTCATGAGGGCAATTATGACCAAGATGCACATGCCAGAGCTTGTGGTGAGTGTGGTTGCTGTGACCAGAGCTGCAAGGGGTGTTTGTCATGGTGAGACAGTGAGTTTGGGTATTTCTGGACCACAATGGTTCCTGGATCCTGCTGGGATCAGGCTGAAGAGGGAAGGCTCAGAGCACCTGGAAGGCAGAAGTGGGGGTCCTGCCTGGTTGCTGCTGAGGTGTCTGGGGGGAAAGCTTCTGAAGAAGACAAGGCATCCCATTCAATGTCATTAAGTGAAATTCTGCTGCTCATTTCAAAACTTCCACTGACATTCTGTTGTACACCCTGCCAGTATTATGATGGCAGAGTGCTGGTTCATGGTGTGGGTGGATGCTTGTATTCCCCTTGTGGAGTTTCTTTCCCCATCCTGGATTTCCTGTAAAACCTCACTGAGTGTTTTTATCGTGTCTGAGTCAGGCTGTGGGGATGGTGCCCTCCACATGTGCAGCACCAAGTGCTGCAGTGCCAGCAGGGCAGTGTGTCCTGCTGCTCCACCCTGTCCCATCACCCTGTGCAAGAGCCACCAGCATGTGCTCATGTGGGGACAGGCCACCAGCAAGGGGCTCAGTGGCCCTCTAGGTGCCACATTTCCTAGGCATGTCCTGTATCTGCATGGGAATGGCTGAGCCAGAAAAGGACTGCTTTGTTTAACCCTGAAGGAAATTAATTTGGTACCATGCTGCTTCCCAAGGCTGAGGAAGCAGCCAGTAGTGATGGATAAACATGTGGGTCTGGGAATCAGATTAGGCTGTTGTTGTTGGCAGACCCTGACTGCACACCACCAGGGTTTTACAGGGACAACTCTGTGCTCTGCCACAGACTAGGGGAATCCAGGGCATCTGTCCTGAAGCTCTCTTGGATGCAGCCAGGTTTTTTTCCTGGATATGATGCTCTTAATGCTGAGTTGAAAACACCAGGGACAGCCTTGGTGCTGCTGCTTGATCTCTGTCAGGTGACAGCTACCTATTTTTATAGTAAGCTTGAGTTTGGCCTCACAAAATATTTTCAGGCATTACTTTGAGTGTTCAGGACTCATTAGGTGTCACATGTTCCTGTTTTGTAGCAAGAGAAATAATAAAACCCTCCCAAACAGTTGTGCTGCCCATGGGATAAAGAGGATTAAATCTATATTTGTGCCACTGGTCTCATGTTACTCCTGATCCCTCCAGCCCTCAGACACACACACAGAGACTTGTTGATGTCATCTTTGCAGCAAGAGCTTTATACAGAAGATGTACATAAGAAAATATACAATTTAATTTCTATATAGGAGGCAGAGGAGTTTTCACCCTCTTAAAGGTCATTTACACTGTTACAGAGGAATAAATAGACATATATTTATATAACTCCTTAGGATTAAAAAACATAGTTGAATTGCAGCTGTGGCATTGTAATAGCTGTGACAATAAACCACAGTCATCCTGGTGTCCTGCTAGATCCTCTGGAGTAGGGGTGGGGAGGAGAGGAGGGGTGCCTGAGCCAGCTGCTCCATGCACCCCTTCCCCTCTTGGGCATCTTGGTGACCCCACAGGGCGGGAGGGAATCCAGGCTCCAGATGGCTCCAGGTCTGGAGGTTCCCAGTACTGCTTCCCTTAAAGGATTTCTGGCCAATCTGGGAGATTGCTGCCTCAGGGCCACCAGCTCTTGGTCACTGCTTCACCTGTCCCCTGAGCCCTGGCCTGCAGGGATCCCCTCTGTGGGAAGGCAGGGGAGTCTCTTTGCTGGGTTGAGGCCAATTTTCCTTATCAAGCACCTGGGGGAGAGATGTTCCTGCCTTCCCATTTGCTCCCCCTCCTCTGGAATGGGACAGACAGTGCCCAGCTGGTTGATCAGGGGTGTGGGTTTTGTTTCTTCTGGTAAAGATGTGTTCTACTGGCAGGATCTAGCTTGGTTTGTCTTAGTATGGTCATGCATGGTTTGGTTTTTAAAAACGCCTCTTGTAAAATGCATAGGTGTTGGAAAAGAGTGAGAAGGTGGATTCCATCCGTGTGATCAGCAGAGAAGCAGGGGTTTGGAGGAGGCTGCAGGTGTTCAGATAGATCAGAAGTGTTTCCTGAAGGCAGGAGAAGCTCAAGGAAGGATCAGAAGTCAGTAGTTTTCTGATGGCTGAAGTGACCGGTCACCAGGATGGGCCATGCTGGAGCCTGCTAGCCTTAAAAAAGAGAGAAGGCCACAGCTTTATGGGCATTTTTCTAGCAGAGCAGTCAACTTGTAGCATCTGTATATTTCTAAATCAGTGGATGTAGCCCACGCTTGAACATGGAGTCAAGGAGCTGTTACAACCTCCCACAGCAGAGGAAATGGGTTAGTCCTGTCTCTGAGCTACTCTGCTGCTCTCTGTGACTCCTGAGGGTCTTACCCAAAGTGCTGATGGTTAGAGAGCATTTTTTTGGCAAGGGAGGAAAACACAGAGTGGAATTTTCTGAAATAGTGGGCAGTTTTGATGCCCTGGTTCTGAAAATCCAGGGCAGGTGTATTTTAGAAACTACCAAGCAACTTTTCATCTTAAATGTAGCCAGTGACCCAAGTCAGTCCTCATGCCTGAAATACAAACCCCTGTATCTGACACCTGCCTGGCTCTCAAGAGGTGCCTGATGAAGTCAGAGGTACTCCCATAAAATTCATGCTCACCACACTGCAGTGGATTTGTGTACTTGCATTTTGGCACTGACACTTGAAGGCACTGAGTTTTGTCTTCTGCAAGACTGGAATAAATAGTTTCCTATTTCATTAGCACTTGTAAACCTGTTTGAGGGAGCTGGATATAAAGTGCTGCAGAAAAAAACCAGGAATTATTGTCATGGTTTTCTTACTCTCACACTGGAGGAGTGAACTGGGATTGAGTTCAGGGCAGGGAAAGAAGATTAAGAAGGGTCAGACCTGTAAATAAACTATGTTTAAGTACTGTGGTTTAGAACACTGAAATTTTTCCATGCTTAGAGCAGAACTTTTCCTGCCCTGTATGGAATGACTGGTATTTCCATCTCTAATCCATAAAACCCTCTGGCACTACAAGAGAAATAACCACTTTAGAAAGGCACAGAGCAGCTGGCATTTTGGTCATAAATTTCCTTTCTCAATCCTGTTGTACATCTCCTTAGTGAAATGGGGATCAAATGGCCATAACATGGCACAATGACCACCTCTGTTCATACAATGCTGTGCTGGATTGTGCCACTTTCCTGAAAAAATGAGCAAAGGTCCCTTTCCCAAGAGCTTACAAACTTGCAGGCTCATTCAAAGCTCTCTGGAATCTGTACAAACTTCAGGCCTATTTCTGGGGTGGGAAAAAGTAAAATGCTTAGGGTGGAGTGATGACAGTTGTAGCTTTTTGCTCTTCTGCAGGCTGAACTTAATAGCCCTGGTGGTTTCCAGCTGTGGAAGGTGTCTGTGTGATCTGCTTTCACAGTTGGTGTTTGCCTTGGTAGCTGTCAGCAAAAGCTCATGGCTGGAAGGGAAGGCTTCATCTCTGAATCACCTCCTGGCCCAGGACACCTTACCCAAAAAATATTTGCTGTCTTGAACCTCCCTTCTCTGGGATACTCATTTGAAGGCACCAGTCATTGTTTTTAAATACCTGACTGTCTTGGAGGGAGTTGTAGCTCAAGGGAAGTGCTGGATCAGAGCTGCTCCTTATGGAAGGTATCTACTTTCCTATGGGCTGGGCTGTCTAGGGCAAGACTTTCCAGCAATTCCCTGCCCTGGATTTCACACCAGACATGGAGGACCTTAGTAGGGCAAAGGGCTGAGCATCTCCAGTGGTTAGAAAAGTGAAGGTTGTGTGGTCCCACCTCAGGGTAATTGTTGGCTAAATCCACCCTTGTTTGGATATATATGGTGTTTATTCCTTTTGCACAACAATTACATCTTGACTTGATATGGGGCTTTGGTGTTAGGACAGGGTGCATGTCACCATAGTGCCTGAAGCATGATTGAGGCTTAAACCCTGTTACAGTGTGGGGCTTTTGGTGTTTTTCCCTGATGTGCAATGATTGCTGCCAAAAGAGACAAAATTTTTCCCATGTTGCAATAGACACTGAAGATTTGAAAGTGATTCTGTGTGTATTTTTAGGATCCTTATTTCCCTATTTTATATTTATTTATTTTGCCCTTACTTTCTGCCCCAGGCCTGTCTTTAGCCCTGTGTTTGTGCTCCATCCCTGATGCTACGGGCAGGTTCTCTGCTCTGGGAGCTCACGGAGCCAGGAGCTGGAGCAGCTCTGAGCAGACACATCTGTGGGTGGATGAGCTGCTGTGAGCCAAACCCTGGTGTCATTGAGCACTGATGTGCCTAAACGGGCACCATCTCACCCGTTTAATGGCGGCTCCCCTTCCTGGACCTCTTGGTGGGCAGCTTGCAGGCGCGCAGGGCCGGGCTGTCGCGGATGGGCTGGCCCCGCTGCTGGGCTGGCGTGGAGCACGTGTCCTCTGCACGGGTGCGGTTCCCCTTCAGCCACCTGCCACACAGGGGGGACACAGCAGCTTCAGAAAGGGGCAAACCAGAGGGCAGGGTGGGGACAGAGCAGTGTGCTGGGGAGCCCCAGGAGAGCAGGGTGGGACGGTGCCGTACTTGTGCAGAGGTGCCAGCTGGCAGTTGCAGTGCCAGGGGTTTCTGGAGATGGTCAGAGTCTCCATTTTGTCGAAAGGGAAGTTCCTGGGCAGCTGGGTGAGCCGGTTGTTGTCCAGGTGGGCGGTTTTCAGCACGGTCACGCCAGCAAACGCGTTGTCTGCAAACTGAAGCACAAAGGTTTCTGGTGAGGAATGGGGGCTCCAAACCTGAGGGCCTCTGTTCCATACTTGGAGTGTCATAAGAACAAGGCAGTGGGATTTGTTGCCTAGAGAAATTGTGAATGTGCCATCCCTGGAAGTGTTCAAGGCCAGGTTGGACAGGGCTAAGAGCAGCCTGGTGTCCTTGCCCGTGTCAGAAGGTTTTGGAAAGGGATGATCTTTAATGCCCCTTCCAACCCAGGCCATTCTGTCATTGTATGAAACACAGAGCAAGAGAAGAAGGTGTGAACAGAGAGCTGGCTTGCTGGAAGCTCTGTACACTTGGGAGGCAGCAGGCTGGTGGGCTCCTGGGTGGTGGAGACCTACATCCCAAATCCATGTGGGGTTGTCTTTGTGGCCACATCCCTAAATAAATTGCAGTCTGGCAATTCTTTTTATTTTTGAGCCATACCTCGCCCTTCTAAATGAAGATATTTTCTGGTATATTTCTTTTTAAGGCTGGAAATCCTCCCAAGGCCTGTTGCCTTGCCTATCCTGGAGTGACTGAAGCAGGAGTGTTTGTGGCCTCTGAAGGGGCTGTAGACTTTGGCAGTGCCTGGGGGCCCTGAGTGGAAAGTTACACTTGGCATCTGAGCTATGTAGAAATACAGGCAGGTTTCCAGCACCTCAGCCTCCTCCTTTTTTTCTCATTTCCAGCAGGTTTTTTTGCAAGGGATGCTGTAAAATTTGTATTTTCTCGGTTGACAGGGAGCTTTAAGGTAGAGCCTCCCTTAAGAAAGCTGCCAAAAAGCAAGGGAGGCTGTAGACCTGACTGCAGCCCTCTCATCTCTTCCCTGAGACCTCATCCCTGACATTTTTCAGCTCAAGTTGGAAAGTTGTTGAAAGCAAACCCCTCAACATAAAATTCCATGGCAGTGATGGGTTAGAGAGGGGCTCCTTGACAAAGCACAAAGCTCTTCTTGGCCATGACAAACCATTTCTGCCCCCTCTCAAAGCAGGGGGAGAGCTTTCTCCAGAGGTTGGTGAGCACACTCACAGGTCTTCCCGAAACCTCCCAGCCCCAGGAGCTGTGCTCCCATTTCTGAAAAGAGCCTTGCACTTCTCCTGGACCATCAGGGCGTGTTCATGCTCTCTAAGCTGAAAAGCTTGACAGAGGCACTATTTTAAGCAATGAACTTTTGTCATCTTCCAAATTAAGCGTGGCTGGATGGGATTAGAGCTTAGCTGGGAGACTCCCAGATCCCTGTAGCTGTTGGACACTCAGCACTGCTGGCCTTCTCCTTCCCAGCAGAGCTGACCTGAGGAGGCTGGGCTGTGCTGATAGCAGAGCTGCTCTGAGGGATGCTGGCATGCTGTGCAGAGGGAGGGAGCCTTGGACAGTGGTGTTACTGTCTCAGCTGCTCATTCCTCTCCCAGCCCCATGAGAAGAGTCCACATCTGCTGCTAACAGCTGCTGAGCTGCCTGCCAGACCATGTCTTTGGGAAGAAAAGGGTGATTTTTATCCCTTATTTAGATGGAGGATTGCTGCTGTTCAGTTATTTTACACTGAACATGCAGACAGGGGTCTCATGTTGGGGTACAAGGAGGGTCCTGGCCTGTGCAACACAGCCCTGTGGGGTCTGGTGTGGGTCTGTGATGCTGGGGAGGAATGGGAGCTCTGTGCTGGAGCCTGAGGGCTGCCCTTCCTTTTGCTCAAAAGTCACTTAGGCTGGGGTAGAATTGCATGGGTTTACATTTGATCAGCTCAAAAATCTTGCAGCCATGCAGAAAAAGAGCTAAGGACAGCTGCTGGTGAAGGAGAAAGGGCTGCACTCAAGATGCCAGCAGCACTTAGAGCATTTGATGGTGCTTTCCTGGATCATGCAGCCTCTGTGATTAGATGTCTCTTAGCAGTGCAAAGTTCACACGTGGGCTGTTTTGGTATGAGGCCTTTGAGGATTTGAAGGGAAAATGCTGAGCTGGAAGCTTTGTATTTGGAAGCTCTAAAGCTGCAGAAGCCACCCCTATTAGTGCTGATCCCATAAACTGATGGGCTGTTGGGCTGCTGGGGAGGAAAGGAGGCACTGGCTGCACAAGAGCCTTTTAAGTTCCTGTCCACATGTGGTCACTGTAAAAAAAAAAAAAGTATTTTTTGCTAGCTGGAATTGTTAACCATTGTTTCTTGGCCAAACCAAAGATGCTTGGAAGACCCCAGAGTCTATTTTCTTCAACATGTAACCTGGGACTTTGATATCTCTAGCTGGTGCAACATTATGGTGCAATATTTACTGCAGGTGCCTTAGAACTGAGTCTGCAGAAGTGCTGTCACAGCATGTCTAAGGTCTTGCTAGTAAGGTCAATAGATCCTTTTCAAGTGTTAAGTTTGCTCAGTTCTGTACTGGAGAGGTTAATGCTCAGAGTGGACAAGGGCTTAAACACTGAACTATTATTGAACTTTAGTTAGTGTTGTAATTCCAGTTTTTGAGGTTTTTGGGATGCTATATCCCTTTGAAAACTCTGGCTTGATGCATTTTTGTAACTTTCATGTGATCTGCTCATCTCTGTGAGACTGTCTGGGAAGACATTCTCTTTTTCATCACATCTTCCTGTATGTGGTGGGTGGCTTTGCCATACAGTCCCAGCCTGCCTCACCTGGATGCTCTTTGGGCTTCCTGGCAAAGCATCATCCCAGAGAGAACTGTTCTGTTCTGCCTGCAGCACCCTCCCTTTCCAGCCATGGGGGATCCACCCAGGACATCAGGCTGCATCAGGATGCTGTGCTGGGTTCTGCAGCACTGCCTGGCTTGTCAAAGGTCCTGACACAAGTGGTTCCCTGAGTGTGATGCTCCTGCCTGTGGATTCTGCTTTCTAACAGAAAAAGGAGGGGGTTGTTTTGCCCTTCAGGATACCTGAATGTCTCTCCTCCCCTGCAGTGGGAACAGGGCTCCTTTGTAAGATGCCTCGAGAGCTCCTCCTGAGAGAGCATCAATAAACAAACCCTTCTTTGTAACGTGTTGGGTTGGGAGGCAGCAGGGAGGTGAAGGTCTGTACCCCTACCTGTCTGCAAGGCAGGGGTAAGAAACCAGGACTGTTCACAGCCCCTCCAAGGAGTCTCCCTCTCCCAACCTAGAGCAGGTACCTGGGCTGAGCAAAGGAGGCAGAGCAGTTCAGCTCTGCAAGGTGGAACTGCCCTCCACTACAAGGGACATGCTCACCTCTCATCCCTCACCTTGTTTCTGGGGGTATGGAAGGTTCCTGATTGTCCTGGAGCATCCCAGATACCTTTCTCAGTGTTCAGTGTCACCTCCAGCTTGGGAGGGAATGCCTTGCATCCATCCAGAGGGCTTAATCAGTTCCAGATAATTTGGTTTTGCATAAATAACTCAGCAGAGGGGTGGGGTGTGCTCTCATCCCTCGCTTGAGCCAGGTCAGGGTGTTGTCAGTGCCTGCCTGCACAGCCTGCATATCCCCCCTCCTCTGCAAGGGAGAGATGGCAAACCAAGGGCTTTGCAAAGGGGAAGAAAACCAAGCCCCATGTTTCTGATCTGGAGCAAGTGGAAGGAGAAAGGACTCACCTTCTTCAGTTTCATGTTGTCCAGGTGGAGCGTCTGCAGGTATCGCCCGAAGGACTGGAAGGCGTTGTCAGGAATTACCTCAATGGGGTTATGAGAAAGCTTCAGTTCCTCCAGCACTCTCAGCTTACTCATTGCATTCACAGGGTAGCTGCTCAGCTGGTTCTTGTCCAGGTGGAGGACAGCAAGGTTCTCCACATCCTCCATGGCCCCAGGTAGGAGGCTGGTGAGGGAGTTGTCAGAGAGGAAGAGCCAGCGCAGATCTTTAGCCCCACTGAAGACCCCTGGCTTCAGCTCCCGGATTTTATTGCTGCCCAAGTGCAGGATGAAGAGGTTGACAAGAGGGGAGAGCAGCCCTTTGGATAGGTCTGGGATCTTGTTCTTGTCCAGGTACAGGTAGGTGAGATCAGAGAGATCGCTGAAGGCTCCTGGCTTGATGACACTGATCTGGTTGTCGGTGAGATAGAGGTAGACCAGGCTCTTGAGGCCGCGGAAGGCTCCGCTGGAGATCTCCCTGATGCGGGAGCCCTGCAGGTGCAGGGACACCAGCTTCTTCATGTCACGGAAGCCGTTGGTGGGCAGCACGGGGAAGTTGTTCCTCTGCAGGTTGAGGAGCCGTGTCTGCTCAGGCACCTTGGGGATCCTCTTCAGCCCCGCGTTGTCGCAGATGACGTGCTGCAGGTCCCCGCCGTGGCAGTGGCAGCTGGGGGGACATGCCTGCATGGTGGGGACGAGGCATGCCAGCAGGCTGAAGGCACCCAGGAGGAAGCCTGACCCATTCATGGTCAGATCTGGAATTAAGTGTGGTGGGAAGAGAAGCGGGAGGAGGAGAGTGATGGGTGGGAGAGATAGAGAGAGAGAGAGAGAGAGAGTAACTGGGTTTGCAGCATACTGAACACAGCCCTATTTATAATGTTATTAAAAAGCAAAATCCCTTCCCACAAACCACAGGCAGCAGCCAGTTGGAAACAACTGGCTTTGGGAACTTACTGTGAGCTTAACCCCTTGGCACCAGGCAGAGGAGTGTCCATGGCCCTGCCTGGCCTTGCTGCTGAGCAATGTGCAGAGGCAGTTTTCATCTCTGGAGGAAAATGGGAGGCAAATACTCAGGAAGAACCAATGCAGACCTGCTCTGTGGAGAACCCCCTGAGCAAGGCCCAGATTCATCTGCAGGGGGGAAACAGCCTGTCCTGCTTGAACAGCATAGCAGGGAGCACTGCTGAGCTCCATAGCCACCTCCTGCTGGAGCTGCCAGAGGCTCTGGGGTTCTGTTCAGCCTCAGGTGGTTTGGGGAGAAGCACCTGGTCCTGTCCTCAGAGAGGAGGGGTCCTGCTGGGGGGTGGGGTGCCTTTTTTCACTGATTCAAGAGGAGTTTGCCTAAACAGGAATTAGAGAAGGTGAGAGTGCTACGGGGTCATGCCAAAAGCCAAAAGCGCTGCAGCTGCTCCTGTAATGCAAAATTTTGGTTGAACACTTCTAAGATCTAGGCTGCATTGAAGAGCTGGCCAAGAAAGGGAGCACAAAGACAGTCTTAATTTCTACTGTGTCTTTCCTTATGAACAGTTGAGGATAATATGGCCTTCCAACAAGGGATGGGGCAGCATCAGACCTGCAGGGAAGTGGTGGGACATAGGCTGGTGGATATGAAATGCCAGGCAGTGATGTAGAGGCCAGTGGCAATGCCTGTGCCTCTTGAGGCAGAGTTGTGGAAAGGGAAAAGCATTGGCATTGGTAAAGGGATGGAGAGGTAGCAAAGCAAAACTAATCACTGCTGGATCTGGGAGTGGCATCTGCCTTGGGGTGAGGTGGCAAAGTTGAATTAACACCACAAGAGATGTCCCCTGCTCTTCCAGTAAAGAAGTCTAAAGCGAAGCAGTTAAAAGCCCCATCCTGCTTGTGTGAGTGTGAAGAGAGCAATCCAGGGGTTGTGGGCTGGGGTTTGGAGCTGGAACATTTTGAACTGATTTGCAGCCAGCTCCTGGCTGCAGCAAACAGCTGAGACGAGAGCACATAACTGTGAGCTTGTTGAGCTTGCTGCTGCTGGGGCTGGCTGCAGAGCCCCAGCGGAGCCTGTGCAGGGGCGAGACGGGCTCAAGAAAGGGAGGAAATCCAAGGGCTGACTTAGGACACAGACTGGCTTATTCACGGAGATTTCTGGGTTTTTCCATTGTTGCAGGAGGAATCAGCAGGCGCCAGGAGCGCTCCGACCGCGTTATGCAAGCGGGCTGGCAGCCCTGCTCTGCTCCCAGCTGTCAGTCTGAGCAGGGTGTGCTCTGCAGGGCTCATCTGGGGAGAAAACAGGCTCTGGGCTGGGAGTGTGGCTCTGCTGAGCTTGTGGCCGGACAGTGATGTAATGTGGGACCTTGGTGCAAACCAGGTCATGCCAGGCTGTCAGTGTTTGTGAGCCCTGAGGTGTCAGCCCTGCTGACATAGAGCAGCTGGCCTCAGCACCACGAGCTGCTCACCTCTGGAGAGATGCTCTGACCTTGGCAGCTCCAGCCTGCTGCTGGAGGGACCTCCTGGCTAACACAGGATTTAAAACTCTGATCAAAACAATGGTATTTTGGCTTATGCCTGGTTCAGCAGGCACCACAATGGTCATGTACATGCTGTTCTCTCTGAGAAGCTCTCTGAATGCCTTGATCAGGACCTTTGAGACAGAGAAACAGCAGATAGACAAAACCTTTTGTGTTTTCCTTCTTTGCCTCTTCAGTTTGCTGTTTCGTGATTCTGAGAGTGCCCCTGAGTGTACACTGCTCATAAAGCTCAGGCAGGGAGCTGGGTGAATGATTGGAAAAGAAAAAAAATCACCTTTAAAGTATCATTTTCTATCTACTGATAGATTTTATTTTTTCTCTCTGAGCAGGTTCAACTACTTTAATTTTTACTGTAATCATTTGATGAACAAATGCAGTTATGTTATTCTGTGCAAGAGCAACTGGTGGGTGATATTTAAAACCCTGCCTGTTTCTGCTGGGCACTGAATCTGTGCTCCTTCCCTGAGAGTCTGGTATTTGGATTTCCCATCCTCTTGCAAAACAAAAATCATCTAACAGCTTACTGCTTCTGCAGAGATTTTGGCCAGTGTGGGTCAGGTTGGAGCAAAAAGCTGGTGAGGGCCTTGCAAACCCCATCCATAAATACATTCTACCCATGTGTATTTTTGGAACAAGACCCTTTTCAAAGGTTAAACTGCTCAAACCTCCTTCTCTTTCTTCCTCTCAGGATAAAATTCCTTTTCTTCCACCCTTTATTGATTTGCTGGCTGAGACTGCAGATCTGGGGGCACAGAGACACTGTCCCTGCAGGGATGTGTGTGCTGTGGCTGTGGACACCAGTGAGATCTGAGCTGCCTTGTGAAAATGCTGGCACACAGCTGCCACGATGCTGGTGTGAGGTGGGAAGTGTCCCCACCAGCCCTGAGCCTGCAGCAGAGTTTAGGTGGATGCCAGGTTATTATTGGTGGCAAGAGGGAAAAGGTGTCTGCTCCTCAGCCCCATTTCTCCAGACACAAATGGTGGATAAAAGGAAGTTCTTTCCTGTAGTATTTTTTGATTTCCTGCCTCAGTGAGCACATTCCTGTGGTGGGAGCTGTTTGGGCTCTGCTGCAGCTGGCACCTCTCTCCTGGCTGTTTGTGTTTTGAGCTGCTTTGGACGGCTCTGCTCTCCCCATGCCAGGTTTTGCAGCCCTCATCTGGCCAGCAAATGTCCAGCCATCCTCAAAAGCCTGCCTGGGTCCCACCTGTGGGTGGTTTGCAGTCTGCAGGTGACAATGGAGCAGTGTCAGTGTCCCTGTGCTGTGGTCATGGGGACCTGGGTCCTGGCCAGCTCCTACCTCACACATCCCCTGGGACCAGCACTGCAAGGACATTGCAGAAGAGGCAGGATTATCCTGCCACCCTCTCCTTCTTAATTGATTAACAGTTCTGCAAACATTCCTGGTGATCTGCAGATGCTGGACTCCCCTCCTCTCCTTCCCAGAGGCATTGTGGGCTAAGCAAATAAATCCAGTTTTTGAAGCAATATAAATATAGATTTGGGGTGTTTCTTTGATGTTGCAGGTCTGAACTGGTTTGGTACAATGCTGGAGATGGTCTTTTCTATGTTTCATCTTAATTTTTATAAGTATGAACAGTTCTGGCATATCAAGACAGCTCCATAATTAAAATAGTCCATTGTTGTTTTAAGCCTGATTCTGTAGCTTTTAGGGGCTCCAGATCTGGTTTCCTGTGGCAGTGCAGACTTGCAATCACCTTCTTGGAGTGGCACCAGAGTAACTGGCCTTGGGGTGCAGCCCTCCTCCTTTTGGCTGAGGGTGGGGGCTCAGGCAGCTTCTGGGGTGTCCTGGAGTGCCCCAGCTCTTTTGGAGCTGAGCCCTGGCACTGGGTGCTGGGCTGGGAGCAGGGTGAGAGAAGGTGCACATCCTGCAGTGCCCCATGGTGTGTCCCAAGAGCAGAGGACACTCCAGGCAGAGTTGGAGCAGTGGTGGCTGGGCAGAGGGGAGTCCCAGAGGCTTCCCTGTCCCAGCAGTAGCATGCAGGGCTCTGTGTCCACACCTGAATTGCCATTTTTATTTAAAATTCTTGAAGGGTCCCCATCACTGCAGTGTGGGGGCAGCTTGTTGAACTGGAGGAGGTGATGGTGTGTCCACCCTCCTTCCTTCTGATGGTTTTGTTCCACTGTAGCATTGATCTGCTGCCAGTTTGGCTCCCCATTGACCTCCACCCACCCTTCCCTTCTGCTGATTCCAGCAGCTGCTGGATGAGGCTCTTTGCCTTCCTGTGGAGCTCACCCAGCCCTTACAGGCCATGTCCACCCTGCAGGGCATCAGATGTTCCCCAGCATCCCACTGCTCTGGTCAGGGCAGTCCTGGTTTGCAGAGCCTTCTTCCCTTGTGGAGCTGATCCATGCAAGACTTGTGACTTTCCCAGATCTCCCCAGCCATTAGTCCCCTCTGTTCCCAAAATGGAAAATGGGCTCCATGTGGTGACAACATCTCTGCTTGTCCTTGGCCTCCCCATCCCACTCTAGCTTGTTTTTGGGGAGGACCTGATGAGTAGGTGGTTTCTGTAGCTGTGGAAATGGGCTGTGAGAACATTTAAAATGCCTCATGGAAGCAACAAGATTCTGGACTTCCAGCCATGTGTTTGGTGGGAGCTGAGCTCTCCAAATCCATAGGGATTACCTTTGCCCCTAGATTTTTGCTGTTTCCTTCTCCAATAGCTTTGAGCATCCCAGTACCCCACACCAGTGGTTTCCTATCTTCACATGACACTTTGTACATTTCCTCTCACTTTTTCCTTTTCATTTCACTTTTCCCAAATGCATTGGCATCAGCACTAGGGAGGATGGAGTTAATTGCACAGCAAAGACCTTTTATCCCACTGTGGATACACCAGTGACTGTCCATGTGTCTGCTGGTTGCCACTGGGCAGCACTTCTGCACTGCTGGCTGGAAGGGGGAAACATTTCCAAGCCTCAAAGCTTCTGCTTGGCCTGGGGAGAAGAGAGGCTGCTTTAACTGCAGACCACGAGGAGCAGCTTGTCCTCAGTGGGCAATAACAGCAGATTCATTCCCAGTGCAGTCTCAGCCTGGGCACACTGGTTTGTCCTTTTGGTCTCCTCCTGAGGCAAAGCCATTGCGTGCCACAGCACAAAGAAGGTGCTTTGGGCACCTCATATTTTTGGGATCTGTTTTAAGCCCCATCCAAACTGGGACTGTCTGGCAGCTCTTGTGGTGGGGAGAGATGTCAATAGAGTAGCCTTGGAGATTGGTCCTGCAAGACCTGTTTGTTTGTGTCCTGATGTTTTTGACACAAAGATGGTACTGTTGCTGGGGAAGGAAATGAGATCTTGATGTGACACAGGCTGGATGTGATCAGAAGTTGTTTTTTGCAGCAGCAAAGTTGACCTGGAGGTTCAGGAATATTCCAATACAATTTGGGATAGCAGGATATCTCCAAAGCAAGAGACACGTGCCCCCAGGGGACAGAAGAGTTTAGGGTGATCTTGGCAGTGAGCAGCTGAGTGAGGGAAGGCTGCTGCTCAGTGGAGAATGATTTGGAGCTGGCTGTGATGGGAAGGGCTGGGGCTGACTCTGGTGGAGATATCCAAGACAGACACTCAACATGGGTTTAGGGATAATTAGATCCATCCAGCATGTTACACTGAGAGGGGTTCAAAGGGCCTCTCAGATGTCCCTGAGCACATCTCTTGGGTTGCCAGTCTGCTTTCTGTTGTTCATTATGCACTCTTTGAAGTCTGAAAATCCCTGTTATTTCACAGTCAATTTGCTGCTTTTTTCCCCAGGCCAGTATTGTGTCCAGCAAAGCTCAGTTTCTGTAGGCTTTAGTTTGGCAGTTCAAGCCCTGCCATCATCATCCTCCAGCGTGGCACAACCAGAGGCTGGTGAGGAGGAGTGTGAAGATCCTCCCTGAGCAGTGCTCAGCTCCAGGGCAGGGTGTCCTCCAAGGAACTCATGCCCTCCTGCAGCCCTGACCTTCTGCTCCAGTCCCACCCAGTATAACCCACTTTGGGCACTGGTGGTACAAATCCCAGCCTTTTCATTTAGCAGCAGTTGAATGTGGAGGGCACTGAGTGTTTTTATTGCTGTTGAATGCAGGGGAAACCCAAGGAGCAGAGGGCTGATGTGGCTTGTTCCAAGTTATGCAGTAAATAAGCAGCCCAGTTGGGAAAAACCCAGGGTCTTCAGAGTCCCCACAGTCCCCACCAGATCAGCCTGCCTCCCAAATGTTGACTAAGGAGACTGGAGTCTGATTGTTTTTACTTTATTTTTAATTTTTAGACGCTTTCCTCTTCAGGCTGTTTTGCCTGCTCCACAGTGACCAGTATTTGAACAGCATTAGCAGGAAATGTTTGGGAAATGTGCTTTAAAAAACACAGTTCTGCTAAGATGTTCTTTTTTATTCCTAGTTTATACAGAGGCTTGGGATTCACAAAGAATGAATCTCTTGTTGGTAGGAGCAAGTTAGGCAGCAGTTTGTTTTGGAGCTGTCCTTGTCATCACTGAGGGCAGGACTGGTCTGGGTGTTAGGGGATCACTTGTGGTCCTACAGTTAAAAAAGGCTTTGCAGTCAATTATATTTTGTATTTGTGTAGCTCCTCTCAAAGCCAAGTGTCCAAGCTGGAATCTTTGCCTCTGGAAAGCTCTGCTTTGACACCAGAGACAGCCCCAGTGGAAATTATGGAGCTGACACTGAAATTATTGGGTGAGGTTTTCTGGACTGAATTACACCAGATGACAAGGCTGAATGATGTTAAGTGTCCCTTTGGGTCATGAGGGCTAGGAATCTTCATGGATATCTTCAAGTTTAAATTGGTGTGTGGAATTTTGTAGAAGTGTTGTTTCATCTGCTGCTGACAATGGGCATGTTGGATGGTCCACGTGTCAGATAAGGGGTGGGAAGGACAGCAGTGCTGGCACAAGGGTTTGCTCCATCCCCTGCCTCCATCCCAGGAATACAGCTGGGGAAAACCATCCTAAGAGGGAGATAACATCTTGGAAAGATCTGGAGCAACATCCTGGTGTCCAGCTACAGAGTGATGTGCTGGTGCAGGCAGGGGAAGGCAGTGGTTGGGAAGCAGATGAGGGGCTGGAGGTTCAGACCTGTTTTGCTCTCTGGACCAGCTGGGAAGCCCATTCCTGAGGGTGTGAGGGTGTTTATGGGGACAAGCCACAGGCCAAGGCATCAATAGCTGGTGTTTGGGGTACAGGGCACAGTGCCAGGCATCTGGAGGAGCCTGCTGAGCCACAGCACTCAGGATCATCCTGCCAGGGAGCTGCCTGCTCCTGCATCCAATTAAACTGCTGGAGCAACCCAGAGAGGCAGCAAGGATTGACTCAGGGCTTGGCTGGGATCCTGGGACCAACACTGCAATTCATCCAAAACAAAAAAACAAAGGCACTGGGATTTTTAATAAGTGTTTAAGGTCTTGGATTTGGGTCTGGTCAGTCATTTGACCCAGCCACAGGACTTGTATTAGTGGGTGGGAGAGAAATGCAGTCTGAGCATGAGACGCTGTGGGTTTGCACCCGGCTGGGAGCTGTCCTTGTGTCTGGGAGCACGAGCCTGTTCCTTGGGGGCTGCCAGGCTCCAGGCAGAGCAGTTTGCACCAGATGGTCCCTGCAGCATCCTGGACAGGTTCTCCTCCAGATTCCTGGATAAAAGCAGGCTCCAGCCTGGATTCAAGCTGACCCTGGTGCAGTCAACAAGAGCATTGTGACAGACTGTGCCCAACATGAGATCCTGCAGCAGCTCCATGCAGTGGAAAGAGCCAAGAGCTCAGTGTTATTACACACTGTTGTACACTATACCAGTGTTGTTTTCAGCTCATTAAGGATATTTTCATCCTGGTTCACATGCTTCATCACAGTCCTTTGCAAAGCCCCACATTATTTTGGGGCGCAGTGCCTGGAGTTGGGTGAGCCCCATGCCCAAGCCATGACCATGTAGGCACACCTGGGCATTTACTCTGAAGGAACTGACCAGATCTGGGTGCCAGGGCAATTTGGTGGGTCAGAGCTGCTCACATGTCAGTCTGGAGAGCTGGAGGAGAAATGAGGAAATACTTCCCATATCAGCCCTTTCACAGGCATGCTCTCCCAGCAAAGCAGCCACAGGTGACATTACTGGGGTGACATTGCTCTGAGTGGGTCAGAGACACCAGAGCAGTGCTCTAGCAGCTCCCACTGCTGAAACACAGCTCCCAAGAGCTGGGATGTAGCAGCAATCCCAGAGATGGTGCTGTTGGTGCAGCTCAGAGCTGCCCAGGGCACCTCCTGTGCAGCTCCTGCCACCTCAGCCTGGCCACTGAGCTCAGCATAAAGCACTGGAATTTTCCTCTGAGGAGAAGTGACCTTCAGCTGAGGTGGCTCAGAGCCTGCCATGAGGATTAGCTGTGAGGGAGGTGTAGCAGCAAGAAGTGTTTGTCCCACTGTGAGGCTTTGGGTCTGTAAGGGCAGCTGTGCCAAGCATTGAGTGATCTCGTGATGCTCTTACAGGGGTTACAGGGGCTGATGTCTGCACAAAAGGACCTGCAGCAAGCAGCCATGCTGCAGGACACACTGTCTGCCACAGAAGTCTGCTGCTGGCTCCAGGGTTCTTCCAAAGTGATGTCCTATGTTCCCTGAGTTGTTAGAGATGCAAGGTGAACTCAGCACCTTGGCTGCAAGGGCACCAAGGCAAAGTCAGTGTCTGGCAGAGATGGTGTGGAGTCAAGAGGACAGTGCTCAGAGAAACAAGGGCTGAAAAAGGGGATGGCAAACCCTGGAGTCCTCCAAGAATACCAGTTAGGGTGTAAAAAGTACACCCCAATGACACCCCAAGTGCTGTGGGTGATGGGGTCTGGAGCACTGTGAGGGAGGTGAAGAAGGCCATGGCAGGCAGGTGCAGTGGTGCTTTAGCTCCTGTTTCTCCAAGTCTCTCTGGCAGAAGTGTCCAGAGGGCCCATCCACAGGCAGCAGAGCGGGGCATCCTGTCCCCTGAGTGGCTTGGGAGAGCATCCTCACACCCCACTCCCCCCTGCAGTCATAACCAGCTTTGTCTTTCCTGTGCCTGAAGCTGTGTGCTCCCCTTTCCCCTTGAGACACATTTCCTCTCCTGTGTTTGCAGGTTGCCTATGGGACCACAGAGAACAGCCCTGTCACCTTCATGGGCTTCCCCAGTGACAGCATCGAGCGCAGGACTGGCACAGTGGGGTCCATCTTTCCCCACACAGAGGTGACCATGACCTTTCCCTCATGCTCCAGGTGCTCTCCAGCAGCAGACCTCACTCCATCCTCCCTGTCTGGCACTGTGTCTGACTAAGCCCTTCTTCTCTTCCAGGCAAAAATCGAGGATCCAGAAACAGGGCAGCCCGTGCCTCTGAACGCTCCTGGGGAGCTTCTGATCCGTGGCTACTGTGTCATGCTGGGCTACTGGGATGAGCCTGCCAGGACAAGTGAAGTGATCACTGCTGAGGGGTGGTACAAGACAGGGTGAGTCTGAGAACAGCCCCACTCCTCCCAGCCAGTCCCACAGGCTGGCACTGGATGGGGTTGCATGGATATGTATAGGAGTGCTCGGCTGGGACTTCCAAAGCAGAGAGAACTGCCCCAGTTCATCCCTCTGATCTGTCTGTGACATTTCAGAACTGCTTTTAGCACAGAGCCTTTGGTGCTGAGTGTCCCTGGAGAGGGGGATTGTCACTGGCCATGTGGATGGAGGGATTGTGGGGGTACAGGGCAGGAGCAGGCATTGCCTCCCCCTAAACCCTGCTGCTTGTGTGGATGCTGACAATTTCTGTAGCAGGAGCCCTTTGATCTCTTCCATGTGTTCAGGTGGCATCCCAGCCATTATCCTCTGGTACAACCTGGCTGGGTGGGAGCACCAGCCATTCTTGCACCCAGCTGGGACAGGACCAGAAGGGTGTTGTCATTGCAGGGACCTTGCCAGCCTGGATGAGCATGGCTACTGCAGAATTATAGGGCGTTGCAAAGACATGATTATTCGGGGAGGAGAGAACATCTACCCAGCAGAACTCGAGCAGTTCCTCCACACCCATCCCAAGGTTGAGGAGGTCCAGGTGAGTGGGAGGAGGTAGGCTGGGTGAGCAGCTGTTTTTGGGAATTCTGTACATAAAGATTCTGGGATTGCTGCTTGGAAGCTCGTTGTCTTTCCCTGTTTTCACCATCAAATTCCAGGTAATATTGGTTAGCAAGGGGGAGGGAGAGGCTCATGGGATGGAAAGGGCAGGCAGAGCTCCTACCTTGAGGCATATGGATTGTGGCAATCCCCTTGTGTTCCAGCTGCACATCTGCAAAGTGCCTGCCATTCTTCAGGTTTAAACTGCCTGTCCGCTTTCATAGCTCCCTCTGAAATTCTTACTCAGAAAGCAGTCTGGAAGGACAGTTTTTAGTGATAATTGCTCAACCCTGACATCCTGGAAGACTCTTCCAACAAGTCCCTGGAGATGAGGAGTGAGACTTTGCTTCACTCCTTTACAAGACAGCAAAGATTTCCAGGACTGAGCAGCTGCTCCCCGTCTGCTGGGATTGTTCTCCAGGTTTTGTGCCAGACAAGTTTCCCCATAAATAAACTGGTTATTTAGTCAGAGTTCTGCCTATGCCAGGCAAGCATCTCTCTTTGGAGCAGTCCCAGTGCAGATGGGTTGCAAACCAGCCCTGTTTATGTGGTTTCTGGGGCTTTCTGTCACTGCTCTGGACTCAAAAGGATCAATGTGTCTCCAGCAGTTTGAGATACTGGTTCAAGGCGGGGAATGACAGTAGGATTCTTGTGGAATAGTGGGAGCATACTTTGGAGAGAGATCAGGCTTGGGAAGCCCATTTGCTGGTGTCACAGGCAATGGCCCACTGAGATCTGTGGTTATAAGGGTTTCAAATAATCCTTTAATTCAACCTCATCCCTCCCCTGCCATTCCATCTGGAGATCCCAAAGCACTCGTGGCAGCCTATCAAATCTCCTTGTTGTTTGTGAAACCTCTTGCCCCAGTTTTTTGGAAGCAGAGGGATGACAGGTCCACGTTGCATCCACAAAGCTCTAGCACCCTGTGGTGTGGGGTCAGGGAACACGTATGGGCCAGCACACAGACCCTGTGGGATGTCCCCAGGGTCACACTCTCCATCTGTCCCAACCAGGTGGTTGGTGTGAAGGATTCGAGGATGGGAGAAGAGATCTGTGCCTGCATCCGGCTGAGGGCTGGGCAGGACTGCACCCAGGAGGAGATTAAAGCTTTCTGCAAAGGGAAGGTGGGTTCCAGTCCTCAGTTTCCTTCCAGATTCCAGACCAGTACACCCAGTGGCTGCTGGGGACTGGTGGATGAAAGCCCATGGATTTAGAGCACTGTCAGTGGCAGGCTGTTCCTTTCAGGTTGTGTAGCCCTGGTTTTTCTCTTCCCAGATCTCGCATTTCAAGATCCCACGTTATGTTGTGTTTGTGAACCAGTACCCACTCACTGTCTCAGGAAAGGTAAGAGGGGGCTGGGGCAGGGCAGGAACCCTGGCATTCTGTCCCAGCTCCTCTCTGAGCCCCTCTCTCTCCTCCCTGCCCTCTGTTCCAGATTCAGAAATATAAGTTGAGGGAGCAGATGGAGAAGCACCTGAAGCTCTGAGGTTGGGAAGGCAGAGCAAAAACCAGGACAAACCAGCCCCATTTCAGTCAGCTCTGAGTCTGCTTTTCACCTGTGCCTTGGGCTAAGCAGTGGAGACTTCCCCTCCCTGACATCAGGCTGATGGCACTTTTAGTCAATAAAACAGAGTGCCTTTTTTCCCAGTTGGGCTTGTTTCTTTGCCAACAGAAATACTGTGTGTGAGGAAGGGATGCTCATTTCTGAATTCTGTCCAGTTACTGAAAGACCTTATGAAGGTTTAAATTTTTTGTGTGTCTCTGAGCAGTTTGGCTGCAGCCATTTCACAGGAGTTGAAATGATGAAAAGTTGAGATGGTGGTGGGTATTTTATTGACACTCTTAAAAATGCCCTGGCATGGCTTCCCAGGGTAGGTGATGCCTTTTCTTCTTGGATATTGTGAGACTCCCTGGGTCATTTAAGAGTGACTGAGCTTGAAAGGAGGGGCAGGGGGTTCAGAGAATGAGACTTTGCATTGGGGCTCCCTAAAACTCACTCTGTTCCCACACCTCCCCTAGGTGTTTCCAAAAAAAAACCCCAACTCTCCAAGGTAGACATAGCTTTATTTATTTCGTTGTTTTAAACAAGATAGACAGTAATGTTGTTGCAGAAATACCAAAATTTCTGTCCCATTGGCAGCATACCTGGGACAGCATTTTACGGGAGTTATTTGGTACCTCCCAACCATGAAACACTCCTGTGAGAGGAGGGACAGCAGACCTCCTCTTTGCCAGCAGAAGTGTCCCACCCCAGCTGGAAAGCAGATAATGTTGCTGCCAACTCTTCCTGACCTCCTGCTGTCTCCCTTCTGCTTCCTTTCCAAGCAGAGCTAGGGCTGGGCCCCCTCCCTGCTGCAGCTTCCTCCAGTGGTGGAGGGCAGTGGGAGGCAGGGAGAGAGGAGAAACATCAGTGAGGTCTCAATCCTTCACCTTGCAGCTGGACTGTGGGCTCTACCCATGGAAGCAGACAGTGGGGACAAGTCCCTGGTCCATGTCTGCATTCTGAGAGAAAAAAAACATAGATGGTTTGTGTCAGAGTTCTGTGCAGTGTTTTCCCAGCAAGTTCCTCTCCTGTTCCCACACTGCTTGTGGGATTGGTTTCAGCACTGATCCTTAACACGTTTCACTCAGGTCTCCTCCCTTCCCTGGTTACC
Source organism: Muscicapa striata striata (assembly GCA_030060385.1). Classification (NCBI taxonomy): domain Eukaryota; kingdom Metazoa; phylum Chordata; class Aves; order Passeriformes; family Muscicapidae; genus Muscicapa; species Muscicapa striata. The sequence continues at coordinate 29,111 of JAREIS010000261.1, read as the reverse complement.
TCTGTAACCTTCCTCACCGAGGGAATGTTACCTGCATGACAGCAGCTACAGCCAGGGACCTTGGGGACACAGAGAGCCTCTGAGACTAGTGTCTAGGGAAGGACTGCTTACCTTCTTTTGCTTCTCAGAGCACTAACCCAGGTGCAGAACAGGCCTGCAGTGAGTGGAGCTTCTCCTCCCGGCCCTGATCAATACCTCCACCCTTGGCACACCCCCTGCTCTGCCCACAGGTGCCCCATGTACTCACCGTAGGTTTGGGGCAGTGGATAAGGAATGAAGGTGACATCAGCCCTGGCTGGTGAGGACAGACACACTGCTGAGAAAACAGTAAATCCTGGTCACAGCCAGCACAGGGGAACAGCCCCTGCCACCCCAGTCCTGCTCCTGTTCTGAGAGTGGGACAGCACCATCCGTGAGCTCTGGAGACCCTCATCCATGAGGGTCTGAGCCCTGGCACAGCCTGGTCCCGGGGAAGCTTTCCCTGCCATCCCATGCCTTCCCCAGAGCATACCCAGCCCTCTCCAGCCAGGACACCTTCCCCGGTGCCCCCTGCCCCTTCCCAGCCCCTGGGAGGATGCATCCCGGCTGTAAATACTCACGGTGGAGGAGAAGCTGGTCCTTTTGGCTGGCAGAGAGGTCTTGGTGTGTGCAGTGCTCCAGGCTCGCTCCATGGCTTCCACCCTGCCCGTGCCCGAGTCCCACCCTTATAGTCCTCGCTGCCTGCTCGGAAACTCCCGGTGTGGGAAGGTGACATCAGGGCTGGATTACACCGAACTACCCGTTTCTGGCCTGGGAAGGGGAATCTGCAGTCACAGTCTTTGTCATGGGGATTTCGGAGTTCCTCGTGTCTATTAATAGAGACAACTAGTAACGTCACAACCCCGAGTGGGGACACGCCACCTTCCTCCTCTGCAAAGCTGGAAAATCCTTTTCGGCCCCGAGGAGCAGCCGGGGAAATATGCGGGGGCAGGTCCCAAACCTCGTTCGGACCGTGCGGCTGGGGAGGACACTGGGGGAGGACACTGGGGGAGGACACTGGGGAATGGCACTGGGGGAGGACAGTGTCCTTGGCATCCCTCACCGGGAGAGGACACTGACTCGGGTATTCCCGGCTCTGGGGCAGGACAATGCCCCCAGCACCCCGTCATTCACAGCCCCTCGGCAGGGCAGGACTGTGTCCCCGGTCCCTCCCCCGGTCCCTGCGCCCCGCCCCGGTTCCGCCCGGTGCCCGCCCGGTCCCGCCCGGTGCGGGCGGTGCCGCGGGGCCATGGCGGCGGCGCGGGGGTGGCCGAGGAAGCTGGTGGCTCTCGCTGCGGCTCTGCCCGGCGGGGGCGGCCCGGGACGAGCACCGGCCCCGGAGCCGGTCCCAGAAGCGGCCGCCCCCGCCACAGCCGCGCTCTACGTGCACGTGAGCGGGGACACGGGGACACAGGGACACGGGGGGGACCCTGGGGCTTGTGTGTGTGCGGGGTGCACGGGGAGTCACGGTTTGCACACGTGGGGCTCGCAGACCTTGAGGGGCGCGGGGCTGGCACAGGTGCACGGTGAATGTGGCTCCTCGGGGCTCGCACACACGTGGCTGCGTGCGGGACACGGTGGGGACAGCCCAGCCTTGTGCAGTCATGGGCTGGCCGGAGCCGAGAGGTCCCCGAGCCGTGCTCATGGAGGGTCACACCTGTGGGTTGTGTGCCTTGTGGGGGAGTGTGGGGGGCACTGGGGTGCCTGCACTGGGTTGGGGCTGTTCCCCCTCAAGGTGGAGTGGCTGGAGGTGAGGGCAGGGCCGTGCCCCACGCGCCCCGTTCCCCCAGAGTGGCTGTTATAAATGCATGATATGTTGTTGGCTCTTTGCAAGTATTGGGATAAATGCTATATGTATAATGTTAAAATAGCATTTCTATATGGATATAGTCTTTGTTAATAGTAAAAGTTAGACATAAGTTTTTTAGAGGTAGTATGCTTAAGCTACTCCCTTGTTCAGGGTAACAGCCCTTGAACATGTGATGACGACCCTGCAGCTAATACAACAATTATCAACACTCACCGGCGGCAAAAGGCCAGGACCACCACCCAAATTTAAAAAGATAAAAAAAGGACTAAAACCACAAGCCAAGAAATACGCATGCTCTAAAAAAGCAGACCCAAAGAGTAGCCATGCTAAACAGTTCCCAGAAACAATTAACTATACATAAAAGTCTATAATTATGTAACAAAGGAATAGATTGTAAAACGTTTTTAAAGGAGTGTTCCCAAAGCAGCGGTGTGCTCTTGGCAGCATGCCAAGCACCCGGCCGTTCTAACCCTTTGCTTTATGTTTGTCTTCTATTGTCTTTTTATTAAACCTTTTAATTGTCCCAAAACAGTGAACCGTGTTTTTCACAGTGGCCCTACTGCCGCAAGCGCTGCTCCTACTGCAACTTCAACACGTACGTGGTGCGGGCGCCGGACGAGGCTGCCGTGCGCGCCTGCCTGGTGCGGGAGGCGCAGACCCTGCTCCGCCTCAGCCAGGTGCACAGGTGCGTGTGCGGGGTGCGCTCCCACTGGGCAGAGCTGCGCCCTGCCGTGCCCACCTGCAGCTTCCCCCGCTCTGCCCCGCAGCGTCACCTCCGTGTTTTTCGGCGGGGGCACCCCCAGCCTGGCCAGCCCCGGCACGGTGGCGGCGGTGCTGGAGGCCGTGGCGGGGGCTGCCCACCTTGCTGCTGCCGCTGAGGTCACGCTGGAGGCCAACCCCAGCTCCGCCAGCACATCGCGCCTGGCCGGCTTCAGGGCGGCCGGGTGAACCGCCTCTCCATCGGCGTGCAGGTGAGACGGGCTGGCCCCGCCGCAGCCCCCGCAGCCCCCTGGGGACACCGCTGTCACCGCGCTCCCTCCACAGTCGCTGGATGACGCCGAGCTGAGGATGCTGGGCCGGGAGCACACAGCGGCAGAGGCACGGCAGGCTGTGGAAGCGGCTCGGGGGCTCTTCCCTGGCCGAACCTCCATCGACCTCCTGTTTGGGCTGCCGGGACAGAGCCGGGATGCCTGGGCCCAGCGGCTGGAGGCAGCCCTGGGGCTCTGTGATGACCACATCTCGCTGTACCAGCTGACGCTGGAGCGGGGCACGGCGCTGGCAGCCCAGGTCCGGGAGGGAGCCCTGCCTGAACCCCCCCAGGATCTGCTGGCTGACATGTACGACACTGCCCGGAACGTGCTGGTGGCCACCGGCTTCCGCCACTACGAGGTCTCCAATTTTGCACGGAAGGTGGGGTGCCCCCCATGCTGGGTCCCCCCATGTCATGCTGGTCTCTCTGCTGGCTCAGCTCTCACCCCAGGGCTCTCTCCCAGGGCGCCCTCAGCACCCACAACCTCTCATACTGGCGGGCTGATGAGTACATCGGTGTGGGGCCAGGTAAGGGGGTGATGGGGGCCAGTGGGGGGGGGATTGTGTGGCCATGTGCCCCGTGAACTCTGTTGTCCCCCTGCTTGCTGCTGCAGGGGCACACGGGCGCTTCGTGCTGCGGGCTGAGGGCGGCTGCAGCCGGGAAGCTCGTGTGCAGAGCCTGGAGCCTGTCACCTGGATGCGGGAGGTGCAGAGCCAGGGACACGGCACCAGGAGCCGGGCGCTGCTAAACCCTCTGCAGCAGTGAGTACTGGGGTGCCCCCCATGCCCCCTCCCGGTCTGTGCTGCCCCACAGCTCTCCGTGTCCCCACAGGCTGCAGGAGCTGCTCACCCTGGGACTGCGCACAGATGAAGGCATCACACACGAGGTGAGGGACACCCCACATCCACCCGATGCTAATCATGGAATGGTTTGGATTGGGTGGGACCTTAAAGCCCATCTTGTGGTAAGCAGGGAAATCTTCCACTAGACCAGGTTGCTCCAAGCCCTGTCCAACCTTTGAACATTTCCAGGGATATGACATCCACAGCTTCTCTGGGCAACCTGTGTCAGGTCTCACCACCCTCACAGGAGAGATTCTTCCCAATACCTAATCCAAATCTGCCATTTCCATCCATTCCTCCCTTTTCCTTGTCACTCCATTCCCTTCTCCAAAGCCCTTCTGCAGCCCCTTTGGGTACTGGGATGCTGATGCCCCTTCACTAACATCCTTCTCTCGCCCTGGGCACACAGCGCTGGGGGCGTTTCTCCCCCCAGCTCAGCCTGCAGGATGTGTTCGGGGAGCCGGGGGAGGCTCAGGCACTGCAGCAGTCGGGCTGGCTTGTCCTGGACAGCGGGTGAGCCCCGGGGAGCCGTGGGCAGGGCCGGGGGTCTCCTCTCTCTCTCTCTCTCTCTCTCACCAGCACCTCTTTCCCAGTGGGCTGCGCTGCACCTGGGCCGGCCTGGCCGTGCTGGACTCGCTGCTGCCCGACCTGCTGTGGCAGCTGCAGCGGGTGCTGGGCGCTGCCCAGTGCCCACCGAGGGACGAGGCGGTGGCCGGGACGCAGGGGCTGGGAGCGGCCACGATGGACAATAAACCACAGGAGCAGAGTGCTGGCTGAGCACTGTGGGGACAGGGTAAGCCCTGTACCCAGTGTTCGGGTGTTCCTAGTGTCCCCTGCCAGTATTGGGGTACCCCGGAGTGCCAACATCCCCCTGTGTCCGTGGATCCCGGTGCCACAGGGTGTGGACACTGCTGAAGCCTAGGCAAATTTCAGCCAGGCCTTTTCTCAGGTTCTGAGTCTTTTTCTCAGGCCATGACACTTTCTCAGCTCCGGCCAGGATTTTTCCCAGGGTAATAGCTTTCTTGCAAATAGAAAGTAATTAATAAACATAAGATTAGCACCCTGGGCAGACCGTGGGACAGTGCATGATGTATGTGACATGGGATGTTTTCTCCTATTGTCCAAGGAACTGCTTGTCCAATGTCCCGTTTGAGATTCACGAACAGTTCTATAAATATAGGTCAGGTTTTAATAAAGTGCTCTTTTCCTTCCACCCAAGAAGTGTGTTGCTCTTATTTGCCGCTCGTAGTAAACAGCGACACGTGGTGTCCTGGATCCCGGTGTCCCGGCACCCTGGTGTTCCTAATCGCCCAGTGCTCCGTGCTCCCGGTGTCCCAAAGCCTCGGTGTCCCGGTATATCCCGATCTCCCGCTGTATCCCGATATCCCGCTGTGCCGCTGTCCCGGCCGTGCTGCAGCCGCAGGGCGCATGCGCGGGGCAGGCGGCGCATGCGCCTGGCGCGGCGCGCCCGGGGAGCGGTCCCGCGCAGCGCCCGCAGGGGGCGGTGCCCGCAGGCCGCGCGCTGCCCGCGCGCTCTATCGCGACCTGTCGCGACCTGCGGAGGACCCGGCGCGGGGCCGGGGGCCGGGACATGGCGTCGCGGCGGGGCGGGCGCGCTCGGAGCCGGACTCCCCCTGGTACGGCCCGGAGCAGGGCGCGGCTGGGCAGCGAGCGGCCGGGCCTGGCCTGGCCTGCGGGCGGAACCAGCCCCTTCCCCAGCCAGTGACCTCCTGTCATTATCGTGATAAATTATTTCACAAGGAGCACGTCCCAGCGCAGGTTAAGGGGGAGCAGCCCCTGGTGGGATCCCCCGAGCCGGGCCTGGCCCGCACCCGGCGCTGCCCGGGTTTGGTGTTTCAGAGCTGTGCTGCCATGAACAGCGGCTGAGACCCAGAGCTTTGTTATCCGAGTCGTGCTGGGTAAGCGCAGGGAATGTGTGTGCTTGCAGCTGGAGCTGGAAACTTCCCAGGAATGTGTTGTTCCACCTGCAGGGATCTGTATTTATTTGCATTTATCTTATCCGTTGTCCTTCATCTAGAATAAAGTGCGAGACAGTTCACTCCGACTTGACCCACTTTGGTCTTTGCAGCTTCTCATATTCTTTTCAATTACAAGAGATGCCAAAATGAATTGTTTGGTGCAACCTTAAAGAGAAATAATCCCAAAACATAGTTCAGCTGGGAATCATTAACCATCCTGAGAGGGGTATGGTGCTTCCTTGGGAGACTAAAGAAGTCTCTTTATCTGTTTTTTAGGCAGGAAGGAAAAGACTTTTGAACGGCCCTGTTCAGTAATTGCAGAGGAACCTGAACCTGAGCCTGAGCCTAAGCGTGATCCATATGTTCTGCAAGGAGAGGACATTCAGGCACTTGAAATTAAGGTGGAGGACCTGGAGAAAGTATGTATGAGATTTTTATTGCTAGAAACAGCTGACTTAAGTGACACTCCTTTTGTGTGTTTAACAGAGGGTGCTGCTCATTTACTTAAGCCAAAACTCACTCCTGCAGCTGAGTTCTCATGCTATTTTGTCTGCCAGGCTTTTTATCATGATAAAATGTCAGCTCATCAGGTTCAATTGCTAAAAGTAAAGGATAAGTGCCTATACAATCCTTTCAAATGGAAGGATAAGTCATCTGCCTCTTCAAAATTACATCTTCAACTTTCTGATCTAATAAGACCTGTAAGTTGTTCAGTAGCTCTCATGGCTTTCCTTCCAAAACTCAGGTCACAGTGTGTGAGTGGAAGCATTTGAGTCACACAGCAGCAGAAATCTCTTCTGGAAAGTGATTTAAAGCTTTCCTTTTTGTGCCCTTGTAAACAAAGATCCAGAGGAGTAAGACAGTAACTGAGTTAGTATCTGTGTAAGATATCTTACACACCTGTGTAAGATGTCTTGTAGGGGAAGAATGTAGAAGATTTGGCTTGGAAAGGACCTTAAAACTCATCTATTTTGAAGCCCCCTGCCATGGGCAGGGACACTCCACTATTGCAGGTTGTTCCAATCCCCATCCAGCCTGGCCTTGGACACTTCCAGGGAGGGGGCAGCCACAGCTTCTCTGGGAATCTCTGCCAGGGCCTCACTATCCTCACAGGGAAGAATTTTTCTTAATATGTAATCTAAACCTACTCCTCTACTTTGAATCCATTCCTTCCTTGTCCTGTTGTTACATGTCCACGTGAAAAGTCTCTATCCAGGGCTCGCAGGACCCTTACAGGAACTGTACAGATATGACTGCTATGCCTATCCTAAAAGGATCAGATGGAATAAAGGTGAGTCAGTGTGTACCTAACTGCAGTGTGACTGTTTTATTTCCTGAAGCTCCATGCTCCACGCCTTCCCCACGGTGCTGGGAGAATTCCAGTTCAGAGGAATTACATTGTCCGAAAATACCGACCCAAGGAGGTGACACATGTCGTAGCACATCCTGTTCCCCCCCAGGCACCCAGGGGACCACTGACTTTTCCTGGTAGGGTTCAACTTCACATCTTACCTCTGGGTTTGGGTTTTGCTAAGCCAAACTTTAGTGACCTGGCTCTGGGGTTGGGTATTTTTATGTGTGTGTTGTAGGACCAAGACAGTTTGATAGTGGCTCTGAAGAGATCCTCCCTCATCACATTTTGGGAAGCCTCCAGGAGTTAAAGATGGAAGCCTTGGCCAGAAAAAACACTCAGGTTGGTTTGTGGAGTTGGGAAAACGCTGCTGTGTGGCACTTTTCCAGAGGTAGAGTGTGGTGCCTGCAGTACCTCTTGATGCTTTCCAGCACCTATCAGGAGCAGGGCAGGCCTGAGGTGTGGTTTTCCCAGCCTTGTCACACTCAGGGGGAGGGTTTGCAGAGGAGAAACTGCACCAGCAGGTTTTGGAGTCCTGTGTGCAGGACCAGGTCATGGAGGGAACAATTATACAGGCTTCCTCTTCCCTCTGTACCCTGCTCATGGTGTTAGGGAGGAGCTGGTGTTGCAGCCACGCCATTGCTGGAGTCCCTTTACTCAGATAAATACTTCCATTGTATCTGAGTGTGTCCCTGCTGCCCTGGTTTCCTTCCTCTCAGATTGCTAATGTAACAGTGCTGTCAATATGAAGAATTCTTCCCTCCTCCCCTGTCCCATTCCTGTTTTGGCGTGCATGGAGAGGTTAATTTAATATTTCATCTCTCATCAGCTAGCAGATGCTATTAAGGTTCCTCATCCAGATGTTACTGCAGCAGCTTTAAAAGAGGAACATGAAGAGAAGAAAAGAAAGGCACGTCAGGCCCAACCAGCAGAGCACAAAGCTTTCCAGAACTGGAGCCATCATATGGCAATGAGGAAAAGGCAGGAGAAACACCTAGGAGGTGAGAAAAGCTAAGGAGATCTCATTCTGTGAAATTCTGTGTGCAGGTGGAGAGGTTTGAGGTCCCCACACCAAACCACAGTAGCCATTGCCCACCAGGGTTAATCTTATTGCCATTGCAGTCTAATTCCATGTTCTCAGAGCTCCCACACTGCTCATGCTGGTGGCTCTGGCTGGGGAGAGGACAGTGGATTTGGCAGGGAACAGTGTAAGTGGGTTACAGGTGAACAATAAGTGGCAAAGGGTGTGCCCTGAAGTGCAGCACCAATGATGTGATGTTTTTTATTTATAGAAATTCTTCACAAGCCAGAGAATGAATTGCTGATGAACATGTCAGACAATTACAGGCAAATCCAGGAAGAACGTGACCTCATTGACCGGAGTCTGCCTGCCCTGTTTCCTGGAAAGGTGAGAGCCCCACTTCCTGTGTGTCCTGATTGTGCTGCTCTTGTGAAACAGCACAGACACTGTTCTGAGTAAGTCTCTGAAGTGCTGTCAGGAGATGTTTATCAAAGCCACTCTGAATCCCTCAGCTTAGTGCCTGAGCAGAGCTTTCAGGGACATGAAAAATAAAAACCTTGTGCTATCCATACTAGTCAGGGGAAAGTGGTGATGAGCAAGTGGCATTGCTTGTTTCTCACCAGAGACTGTTGTGCCCTGGGAAGTGGCATGGGAACATGTCACAGTTGCTGTTCCAGGGGCAGAAAGATCTGATAGCTTCAAGCTTGGATTTTAGTGATTGCCATGGAGAAAAAGGCATGGGTAGGGCCGGAGGGTTATGGGAGTATCATGTTAAAATCCTTTTTTCACATTTATAGCACTATCAAAGAATTTGCATTTATGTGAGGCTTTATTTTAATATCATTGAACCTGCACTAGATAGAAGAAAGTTATTTTGTCTTTGACAGCAGCCTGATAAAATTTTGGGTTGCTCTGCAGAAAGGGGTAATTCATAGAGTTTTAAAATGCTCATATAGTCAGGACCTCTTGTTTTTAGCTTCAAGTGCCTGTGAAAATGGCAGGTAGCTGCACAGCTCTGTATCAGTGGGAGCCTTGTTTCCTACCCCAGGGATACCGAGTGGGAAGCGAGTTCTGGAGCCTTCCTGAGCAAATTGGGGATGAACACTGGGCTGACCCTGACCCTGACCAGGACAGAACGGGGGTACCCAGAGCCACTCACTCACGTGGGGAAACCCCAAACCATCCAGAAGGAAACAGGTAAGGGAACACTGCAGAGAGTTGATTCCAAACAAATGGGACACAAGAAATGGAGGGAGCAGCTCCTTCCCTGTTGAGCCTCCTCTTTAAAACACTACAAGGCCAAAGTTTGACAGAGAATGAAATTTGATCAGGCATGTGGGTGTGTAGAGAGTGAGCTCTTGAATGGGTATTTTTACAGGTCTGAAGCCTCCAAAGAGGATTCCTTGCCACCTAAACTGGGACAAGAGTCTTTTCCTGAAACATCGACGGCAGGAGCTAAAATCTCTCCTGGAGGAGCTGGGCTTTTATAAGCCGGTGAGACCAGAGGAACAAGGACATTCTTTGTGTCTCTTGTCAGGTGCTGTAGAGTAACAAAATTGCCAAGAGTTAGATCTGAAAAAAGCATTAGGAAACTAAAACTTGGTTCCACAGTGCTTTTCTGAAAGTTCCCACATTTCCAAAGGGCCACACCTACGAAAGAGTTGTCTGACCTCCTGAAGTGTTGCATGGAGTGGTCTGGGAGCCTCAGAATAGGACCCCAAACCAGCAGCATGCAGCTGCCAGGACCTAGGCAAAGAAAAACATGGCAAGTATTGGTGCAGGACTCTATTTAAGTGCCATGGGGCAGAGAGAAGAGATCTTTAGCCATGTGGAAAACACTCTGAAATAATCTCATGAAGGCAGGTGGCCCCTCCTCCTACAAACAGAACAAACCTTCATTTTTGTCTTTGAAACCTGTCTCTGAGGGTGAGAAACATGTGAAGGACACTTTCTTTGTGCATCATTGCTAGTGGGGAGTGCAGTCATCTAGGATTCTTGGGAATCTCAGGATTGGTTCTTTCCTGTGGCCCTTGAGCGTTCTTGAGATGCCTCTAAAAATGTTTTTTTTAAATGGTGTTTTAATGTCCTTTCTATGTAAAAGAGCAATTATGAGTTGGTCATTTATGTTTATTTCCAGGATCTGGAAGGACTGGAGGTCATTGGGAAGGGACAGCCTTTCACATCTGTCTCAGCTGAGGCTTTTCGAGGTTCTTCCATTTCTGAAGAAATTGAGACCCTGTAAGTTTTACTTCATGGCATACTTTGTGGCAAAATAAAGAATTTTGGGTGTGCACCACCAAGCTGTGAGGATATCCTTAGCTGTTCTTTTCCAGAATGAAGATGAGTCTCCAGTGGGACACAATGAAAGGCATATTCTTATATTATAATCACCAGATTTGGCAGCCTTTGTGCCTTGGGCTCTTGTGTCTAAGGAGCAAAATCAGAGAAAAGTTTTGTTGAGGCTCTTCCTCCAGTCTGTGTGGCTTCAGAGCTTACATCAGGCAGGGTGGGATTCTACTCTCAATTCCTCCATTTGATTGTCTTTTCCTACCTTTCCATCATTAATTTCCTGGTTTTCTCTGTCCTGTCCATCTGTAACAGCCTTGAGGGCCTCTTGTCCTTTTTTACTCATTTACTTCAGGCAGGTCTCATTCTTTAATATTCTGGCTGTCCTGTCCTCCTTGCCAGTGACATGTAGCTAGATGGGTTCACCACATCTGCAGGGTCTGTCCCTAAAGAGATTACTGTGTGAGAAAACATTAAATGGGATTATTTCGTAGAATGTCTTGTAAATCACCCCTGGTTCTTCCCTCTCTGGAAGTGAATTTCACTCCCTGAAAATGCTGCCTTTTGTTTTTCTTTAGCAGTGACCCCTTTAGCAGTGAAGGTGACTCCTTCATTGTGGTTGAAGAAGCTGAAAAGGTTCCATCTTTAGTTTTCTGTGGCCAGCCTGCTCGTTGGATCAAGGGCATCACTGCTTGCAAGGTAATTGTGAGGTTTTAATTGTTTAGTCAAGCTAAGCCTATTTGAGGTGCCAAGTCATAGTTGTACAGTAAGTGTCACTCCAAGGCCCCAGAATGGGACAACTTACTCTGAACATATTAAAGTATCCCTGTGTTTGCACCAGAGAGATCTAGGAGCAGCAGGGCCCTGGTTGTGCTGTGAGGTTCAGATTCCCAGGCTTTCTCTGTATAATGACCACTCTTTGAACCTGCCTTACAAGTTCTCCTACCAAGGCTCAACCCCTTATCTGAGCTATGACTTCATGCAGGATAAATCCTGCCAGATAGTGTAAAATTTGTTCTCTTTTTCCTCTTCCTTGTAGAAGGAAATTGGCATTGCTGCCCGGCTCACCTTTGAGACTGTGACTAGTGAGAAGGCTGAAAGCTTCCTGACAGTGATGAATGATGGCAGAGCTGCCATTTGGTACAACTGGATGAGGCTTCCTGAGCAGATCCCCTCCAGAGAAGCCAAGGGAGGGAGGATGCCCTGTTTTTACTTTGATACCAGACCAGGTATGAGACCTGCTGGTCTCCAGGACCTTTGTACCTCAAGCAGAGAGCAGGAATTTGGGAGTTACCTGGGACATGGAGTCTGACTAATGGCAGAGAACTGCTGGGTGATTTCTCCTGAGGAAGCCACCCTGGGTGTCAGAGTGACTTACCCCAAAAGAGCTGTGCAAGGCAGATCCCTCTCCTGGAACTTAAAGGAAAGGAGGTTGCTTCTGCTCTCAGTGTAAATGGGTGGGATATTGAGAAGTGAATAACTTTCTGGTGGCATAATCTTCTGGAGAGAAAACTGAGCTTGCTGTAGAAGGAGAGTGCAATGGGAATAACACCAGTTCTGGAACATAGGGACTGAGAGTAAATCTGGAAGGAGAACAATGGCTGGATGAAGTGTGATAACCAGCTAAACTGTGGGGAAAGAGTCTCCTAGAGAGATAAGGACACTTGAGGTGGTGTTGGAAAAGTGTCAGGCTAACCAGGTGGCTTTTTGCAGACTGATGCATTTTCTCTCCTATTTCAGGTGTAATTTTGCCTGGAGAAACTCAGAGGTTTTCTTTTATTTTCAAGTCAGAGAGAGCAGGCATTTTTAGTGAGCCCTGGGAATTTAGGACACATCCTCTGTTATTAGGAGGAGCTCTGCTTCAGGTGACCCTTTGGGGAATTGCTGTGTATGAGGATAAATTTGCTGACTTCAGAGAGAAACTGGAGGTAACTGAGCATGCAGCTGGGTTACTGAGCTTTGAACTTTATATGCAAATAGAGGATAAGGGTGGGAGTGGACAACATGGTATTTTTATTGTTGTGCAGTTACTGCTGAGAGTGAGATTTACAGAATGTCTGCACATACTTGAGCAGGTTTGCTAAATGACATGAGGAACTCTGCAGTATATTGTAATGTTGTTATTAAAGACATGACTGTGTCTCCTCAAGTGTTCACACTGGTCCTTTAAATAATGAAATTTCTGTTGGTAATTAATTTCATTAGTTACTTAGTGGGAAGGGGATTGACTGCTGTACACTATGATGGCAGTTAAGGTATAAATTGAAAATTACACTAGGCTTTGAAAAGTATAGTTTGGGGGGAGGATTTGTATAGTTTATTTGAAAAGCTGTTGGAGGTATTGCTCTGCTCAGCAGGGTTTGCAGTTATTCGTGTTCTTGTAACTGTATAATGAATAGTGTGGTTCCAGATGGGGCTGAACTTGTGTGTTTGCATATGGAATGGGGACTCACACGTGCTGTTCTTGTTGTGGTGCCTCAGAGTGAGCTGGCTGCTAGAGAAGGTGCTTCTATAGTGAGGGAAAGCCTGAATGAAGTCATTGACCGAATCCGGACGCCCGTGCGCACCCCATCTCCTGTGGATGCCTGTATCACAGAGGAAGAGCTGTTCCACAGGAAAAATCCTCAGGTGATGTTTGCTATTTAATGGACTGCACAGCTGAAATAAATGGGGAGGTCAGACCCGTGGGGCTGCTGCATCCCTGGGGTTCTGGAGCTGGCAGAGTCTGCCATGGAGGCTTTAACAGCTGGGTTTGAAGAGGGAAGGTGCAGCTCACATTTACCTTTCCCCCCATTATCACAGTTGCATTATCAGCATCAAGTGGTAAAGCAGCTGCATAAACTGTGGAGACAGCACCTGGCCGTGCCTTCAGGCTCGCTGGAGGAAGTGTCCTTGGAGCAGAGGAGCACTGCAGAGGACATGGAGAGCACCTTGGGGCCTGCCTCTGCCCGGAGCAGCACCACTGAGTTCCCTCGCGGGAAGCGCACATTAGAGCAGGGTCCGAGGGAAAAGAGCGCTGAGGAGGAAGAAGCAGGTCCTTCGGGATGGAACCTGTCCTTCGACGACTTTAAACAGGTGGTCACCTCTGTTCCCACAAGCTGATGGTGTGTTAATTCCCCTACAAACAGCCCAGCCTGTCCCAGTGTGAGCCCACCTCAAGGGCTGCTGCCCATTTGCTGGGAGTTTGAGAGATTTACGATGTGTGTTGGCTCTGCTGACCACACCCTCTGTGTCCTTGTAAAGAGATTCCCAACAGAGACTTTGTGGGCTGTTGTGTGAAGAAGAAAAGAGAACCACACAATATAATAGATATTTTAAGCTCTTCCCCCTTTAGCTTTCTGTCATCCCAGGACTGAGTGTGGGGGGCAGGCTGGACTTACAGCCTCTTGTGGCTCCCCCAAGGGCTCTTCTCCTTGGAGAGTCCTTTCTATTCATCAGAGAGCTAAAGGGGCACTCATGACAGGCTGTGGATAAAGTACAGACCTCCCTAGATTAAAGCAAGAGTGCTTTGGATTCTGTCAATTGTTCTTCTGTTGTGCTCTCTTGGAAATCTCTCTGTTGTTTTTATAACTAAGCTTTACTAGGGAGCCTTCTAGCTTGATAGAATCCCTGTTTCCCAGCACACCTGAAGTTGCAAAGGGGTTTAATATCAATCAGTCTGATGGGGGAATCTGGGATTGTTCCACAGATCTTGGGTACCTCAGCTGTATCCTAGCTATTGTAGGCAGCCACATCTGAATAAGTGCCCAGTACAGCCTGGTTTCAGACTGGTGTCCAGGAAGAGAGCTGTGGGCTGCTCCACTGAGCTCAGGCTCTGTGAATAAAGACTGAGAAGTGCTCCACAGCCCCTGTGTATTTTCTCTCACAGGCTATAATGTCAATCCCAGGGGAGGAGCAGCGGGAGGAAGCGCTGACCCAGCTCAATAAGGCAGCTCTGGAGCTGTCTGTTGAACAGAGGCCAACTCAGTCAGACCTTCTGTATCCACTCTGGTGGGTTACCTTTGCAGGGAAAAGCTTGTGAAAACAGTGTGTGATCAACAGCCTCAGCAAGCTCTGTTGGAAGTGTTGTGATTCAGAGTTCACATAATTATACCAGGTCTAGAAGTCATCTTTACACTCTGTTTTTTATAGCTTAATTGTAGCAGCTGTCTAGGACCCAAATGCTTTTTTTTTTTTTTTTTTCTGGAGATAAGTTTAGAATATTAAATGCATGTAATTTTGGAGAGTGTACAAGATTATTTCTGGCAAGATTATTCCAGTCTGTATTTATGAAACCTTTGGGTATTTTCTGTACCCTTTTACTCAGATAACTGTCTCCTCCCTCATACAGTCTCTCTGTTCTTTGCTCAGGCTTTCAGACTGTAAACATATCAACAGCTTTGAGTTGCTTCTAAATTAGAAGGATGCAGGTTCCTCTTGATAAACACAGAGCAGGTTGATTTACCAATGTGTGTCATGTTGAAGAGCAGACCTAGTTTCACAGTAATATTTATGGGTTCCTGGGAGCCTGTTAATTTGCAAACCATTGAGCCCTCAGAGGGATCTAGCATGAGGAAAGCAATTTAGCATCCCCCTGCACAGATATTTAGACAGTGGGTGCTGCTTTGTTGGTTTAGTTGCACAGGGCAGCTGTCAGCTATGAGGTGCCTTCACTCCTGGGCACAGGGTTAAACAAGGAGTTTGACCTGATCCTGATCATTTTTTTAGCCTCCAGCTGTGGCGTGGAGCAATTGATGACCTGGTGAGTCACTCTCTGAGACTGAGATCCCTGCTTGGTTTGATTAAGGAGGACACTTATGTAGAAGCTCTTCCAGGAGGAACAGGTAAATGTTTTTAGCACAGCAACTGCTTTCTGTGGGCTGTTGAAAATACAAAAAACATGATGGATTTGAACTGAAATGTCAATTCCAACATGTCTCCCTGAGGAAAAAGCATCAGAAAAGAAACTGGCAGATTGTGTGACAGTCACAATACTAATTGGGATCTGTGGTTTGGCATTAGTAAAAACACCCCACAAAAAAAAAAAAGCCTTTTAATTCAGCTAGGTCTAGCCATGGTTTTCACACAGACTGACCCAGCAAACGCTGCCTCAGTGAGACCTCTTCATTCCTTAAACAAAGAACTCTTCAAGGTACTGTTTTTCAGTGCAGTACATCTCAGATTAATAAAAAGAGGAAAATATACTGCAAAAGTAATGTATTCCCACTGTTCTAGTGCAGTGGACTGGACTTTCTGGATGTGTGGATGCTTTTGGTTAATTGAAATCCTTTGTTTTGTAGAGGGAGTAAAGCAAGGAGGAGCAAAAAAAGGAGGAAAGGAAGACAAAATAGCTACTAAGAAAGAAGAGAAAAAGGATAAAGAAGGCAAAAAAAGTAGAGTGACAGGGAAAGGGGTAAGTGTTGGGATGTTTGGTGAACCCTGAGTGGTGGGGACAGTGTGATCCATCCTGAGGTTGTGTACCCTGAGTTTGAGCTGATTTCCAACCCAGTGAAGGAGGTGCTGCTGCTGGGAGATGCATCTTGAAGCAGTCTGAGCAGTGTCCTGATCTGTGTCTCTTTTTCCCTTGGTCTGTCCCTGATTAGGATTCTTCAGGTGGCAGAAAGCTGAAAGGAAAAGATGAGAAGCAAGGATCTTCCATTTTACTGCAGGATGTGAAAGGGGGAGTAGAGTCTGTCAAAGGAAGAGATGAGAAGCAGAAGGTGAAAGAGGGAGCTGCAACTACAGATGAGGCAGAACCTGCTCAGGAGGACTCTGCTTCACTTAAAATATATCAGGAAAAGCTCTATACTGAAGTGAGTCTGTCCAAAGCTTGTATCACCATCCTGGCTTTGTTCTTTTCTGGTAAGGCACACTGAGGCTCAGGGGGAGAGGCAAACATTTTGTTAGACTCAGAAAACTGGCAGACATATGTCCCTTGTGCTGCAGCAAGGTAAGTGTGAAATCCAAATGAATTTGTTTCAGCCTGGAATCTGTTAGCAGAATCCAGCCTTCACATAGCCACATGCGGGACTCCTATCTGGGATGTCTTTAACATTGCTTGCAGACTCTGGAGGGATCAGCTGAATTAATTGTACCTCAGATAATGTTAAACACACTTTATAGCCAGGGAAATTATTACTAGAGCTCTGTTGGCAGCAGGCTGCTACTTCTATGTGGTTGTGTGTGTGTGCCCATGTGAAAATGTGCCTCAAAAACCATCTCTGTCACTTTCAGCCTCAGGATTTCTTCATGTGTTTTCACTGCAACTGTCTTCTGTAATTTCTGCAGGTTTACAGGCTGCTGGATTCAATGGTGAGTGAAATGGTGTCTTTATTTGAGGATCTAAAGCAGTAACATGCTCTGAAGTTGGAGTGAAGCTCTTTGTATGTAGAAATAGGCTTGCTTTTAACAAATTAAATAAATAACCATATTTACACAGATGGAGTGGAGATTCTTCTTCCTGAAGTGATTCAGTGATTACAAATACTGGGCTGCCTCTTTTCTGACACACTGTGATGTGAGACTATTGCTGGATCATCTGTTACTTTTACAGATGATGCTTGCCAAGAAGAGACAAGGCAAGAAGTATCACAACTTCAGAAAATGTTAAGACTGGAAAATACTGGTATTTCTGCTAGGGGGAGAATTTAAAAGTTAACATGAGGTATGTTCTTTGTGTCTTGATTGTGCTTGGGTAGCAGATGAGTGAGCAGGGTGGTGGTGTACTCATAAATACTGGTACCAGGAGAGTAGACAAATCCATCCTGGTTTTTACCACATTTTTGGCTGCTTGTCCAGTCTGCCCTCGGGACTTGCTGACAGGAGGCTTCTCTGAGGCATTCTGGATCCCAGTAAAAACACTGACCCAAGGGGTGTGCCACCCTGCCTGGTTTTGCACTCCCAGATTTCCTTATTGTGCTGATCTTGCCATCTCTTTCCATTGAGCTCCAGGTACCCATGCCCCATTCTGAGCCAGGTGTTACATGCTTTCTTCCACTAATAATCACTCTTAAATTAGTGAAATTTGTGCTATAAAAGTTGTGAGCCATGGTAAGGCCTTGTGTTAGAGCCACCTGTCCTGTCTGTCCATCTGCCTCAGTGTCTGGGCTCATCACCATTTTCCATCTGTGTGCATCACTGCTGGAAGGAGGCTTTTTGTGGAGGCATCCCAGGCCTGGACTTCACTTGGAGCAGGCTCCTGAGGCAGGGTGAGCTCTGTGTGGAGTCTGCCTTGGCCTGGTGTCACTAAGTGCCACCTTCCTGCTAAAGCAGCTGGACAGCATTCCCCAGGAAGGCTTTGGCCTGCAGAGCAATGACATCAGTGTAGGTCATTAATTGGGGATGGTGATCCCACTGGATCTCTGAGGCAGCAGATGCCTATCCATGCTGAGCATTGCTCAGCCATGAGTTCACTGGCTCCAGGTGTGTCCCTTGGGCACGTGCCCCTGTCCCTGGGCTGGCACACAGCACATGTAGTGTGAAATGACTGCTCCTTCTGCTGAATTGGTGTCTTCTGCTTTCTCATTTTAACTCCTGTGCTGTCCCTAGGGTGAGGATCTCTTCCTCCCCTTGGCTCCCAGCAGGACCATGGCAAAGCACACCTTGGTTTTTTTCCAGGTGAGGCTTCTCATCTTTTGAGATGTTTCCTCTAGCAGGGTGTGGGGAAGCATTTTGGCTTCTGTAGCAGCAGAAGCCTCCTCTGGCTTAGTGGGCACAGACCCACAAAGGGAATGTCTCTGCTCAGCAATCCTGGAATGAGAATTTCAGCAACATTTTGAGAATTAGGAGGAAAAAGGCCTGAAGTTGGGATATGTCTTACAGGCTCTGACAATAGCTCCTGCCTCCCTGGAGATGATTATCAGCTTTGTGAATCTGCCCAACTCAAACTGCTCACGCCATCTGTTTGTTTCTAGGAGAGAGGGCGTCTGCAGGTTCCAGAGGAAACGTGATTGTCTGAGAGGCAGGAATGCTCTCCTTTGGTAGCTTTACCTTAAAGGATGGCAAAGCCATCCATGTCTCCATGGAGCCATATCTTCAGTCCAGCCTATTGAAACCAGGCTCCATGTGTTCATCTGCCCACTGGAAAATCTGTTAATACAACACCGAGTAGAGGGAAGTTTTACATCAGTCACGTACAATGGAACAATGTCCTGTGCTGGCATCTTCCCTTCCAAGGGAGGAGTCTGGTGCCAGGGGGTAGGTGGGTGGCATAGGAGTTCTGCAAAGGAGAACAAACCTGTGAATAGTTTCATTTCTTATCATAATTTTTTGTCATAAATATTGCCAGTGCCTCTTTGGGCCTTGGATGAGAGTGTCCTCAGGGGACAAGGTACAAGCAGAATGCAGGAAGGGATGTGATAGGCTGGGCCAACAATTGTGATACTCTGCTGGCTGCTGCAGCTTTTTGTGAGCTAGCTGCCTTTTTTTTTTTTTTTTTTTGCATTGAGATTTGTGGAAGTAACAGGACAGGAACTGCAGTGGAATTAGAGGTGGCTTCCACAGAGCAGCTTTAGAAACATAAACCTCTTATTTACAGGCCCAGAGTGAGATGTGGGCTCTATCCTTAGCACAGAGACCCTCAGGGCTGTCAGCCCTGAACTCTGCAGGGCACTGTAGGCTGAGTCCTTGCAGCCAGGCAAGGAAATTATTCCTTCTCCTCTCCCAGATGTGGGCATTATTTGTATTAGTGTTAATAATTTGTGTTGTGTTTGCTAAATAACCAAGGTGAGCGACCTTCCTGGCCTTGGGAGTTGCATTCCAAACCCACCACGTGAGTGGGGCCTGAAGACACCAGAGAGGATGGGAAGAGGGGGAATTGCAGGAAAATGCTGTAAGCAGAAGGTGACAGTGCATTTCCAGAGGTTTCTCGATGGCACAGGGGGTCTGGGTGAGCAGCCAGGCTCTGCTGAGGGCAGGCAGTGCTTTGCTGGGTCCTATACCCACGGTGGAGTTTTGGGCCCCCCAGCAAAGACATGTCACATTTGTACAGCTCCAAAAACACCTCTTGGGGTGTTTTCCCAGAAGAGGTTTACTTTGCTTATAAAAAAAATCACTGCCTGAAGAAAGGCAAGCTGCCTACCATCTGACACAGTGAAGCAGGAGCCTTGGGAATGGAGGAAAAGGAAGGCTTGGAGCTCGGGCTGCATGAAGAATGCCTGTCCCTTCCCAGGCTGGGATGTTCTCTGGGCTGACCTGCAGAGGGTTTGGATGCTGGATGTGCTCTTTTCCCACACTGCGGCTGGGACTGGGGCTGGATGCTTATTCAGCCTGCACGGCCAGAGCCTGTTGGGCACGTCAGGCTGCTGAGATCTGCAAAGCCAGCCCCCAGAGGCACACGGCCTCCCCCGAGACTAAGGCAGGACAGGACCCCGGGGCAAGATGGATCTCAGCTCTGCACTGTGTGGCTGGTGGGAGCAGCCACTGGAAGGCACGACCCCCCTCCCACCCCAGAATGTCTCAGCACCCCTGAGATGCTTTCCATCGTGAAAAATGTCAGTGATATTAAAAAGATTATATATATCCATAATACTTGAAGGGCTGTCAGTGATTAAAATGGAAGGCAGAGGCCGGGAGAGAGGGGGTGGCATTAAAATGATTGAGAGACATGACTTATTTTGTCATGTCATCTGATGCCTGCCTCTCTCCCCCCAGCCAGGCTCCGGGGAGCTGTTCAGAGCAGGGGAAGAACCCGCTCCAAATTAAGATACTAGGGAAAAAAAAAAAAAAAAAAAAAAAAAAAAAAAAAATTTAAAGAACCCAAATTGCGAGCATGGCCCGGGGTAGCAGAGAGGGAGCTGCGTGGTGGGCAGGGTCGACATCCCCCGGAGCTTTTTCCGCGCCCAGGAACGTGGATTTCTGTCTAAAAATAATGGGGGAGGAGGAGAAGAAAAAAAAAAAAAGCAAAGGAATAGAGGCGCGCAGGCAGCAGCGAGCAGCGCCTGGCTGGCTGCCAGAGAAGGGGCAGTGACTGAGCATTTACAGCATCCCCGCCTCCCGCATGCGGCGGGGCAGGGGCTCGGCGCCGCATCCCCGCGGCCGGCACCGCACCGAGCCGCACCGCACCGAGCCGGCGGGGCCCCAGCGCCTCTGCCGCTGCCCGGGCGGCCCCGAAGGGGTTAAGCCGGGACCTGCCGCCGGGACCTGCCCAGCCAGCCCGGCAACTCGGCGGCGGCAGCAGCAGCGGCGGCGGCGGCCGCCTGCAGCCCGCGCTCGGCGGCGGCACCGCGCAGGTAAGCGGGGCTGCGCGCCCGGCCCGGCGCCGCGCCGCGCCGGGGGGACAGCAGGAGGAGCAGGAGGAAGGTTCTGGGCGCCGGAGCATCGCGGGCTGCGGGGATGCCGGGCCCCGGCGGCAGTGACGGCTCCGGGCCGGGCTCGGGCCCCGCGGCGGCTGCGGCTGCGGGAGCGCTGCGGGGCCGCTCCCCGCCGCTCCCCCCATGGCGGCCGCTGCTGCTCTCAGCCCTGCACCTGATTAAGGATGGAGCTGTAATCCCCCTCGCGGCCCCCCCCTCCCCTGACCCTTCTGCCCCCCTGAAGCCCCCCCATCCCTCCCGCTGCCCCCCCAGCCCGCTCCTGCTCGCCCCCCGCAGCCCCCCGCGCTGGCCCGGGGCGATGGGGACCGAGCCCCGCCGCCGTGTCCTTCTCCCACCTGGCCACCTCTTGGTCAAGGTCACTGCAGTAATTCCATATGAGCTGCTGGGTGCTGCCGCCTTATCTCCCACACGGCTTCTGTTTCAGTCCCTTTATATTCCAGGCGGGGGGGGGGATGATATTGTGTTTGATAAACCCGCAGCTCTTAACCCCGCCGGCAGCTCCAGCCCTGATTACGTTCCTCTCATCCCTGCCCCAGCCCATGCTTCCCATCTCTTTCCATTCAGACTTCCCAGGCCGTCTCATGGCGGGCAAAGTCCGGCTGGGGTCAGGTTTCTGGCCAGGATGAGCAATGCCGGGAGCCTGTCACTAGACCTGGGGTTTATCCAGCTAGGAAACCTGTTGGAGGCAGGAGGAACCATCCTGCCTCCTCCTCGCACTGCCAGCGTGCTTGCTGGTGCTTTCCAGGCTGGTGGCACCTTTGGAGAACACGACTTTATCTCCACCTGGGTGTCGGTGGGAAGCAGAGCGTGGGGCCAGGTCCTGGAGGACTTTGCTGTGCTGTGCCCTTGTCCTGGAGGCATTTCCGTGCCAGGCAGGCCGGGCTGGCCGCCTGCACCGGGGCTGTCCCGGCAGATCCAAAGGCCGTGCTGAGGCTGCATTGCGAAAGGAATCGGTGCAGGGAAGCGTCTCGAGAGAAACTCGGCAGGCCCGCGAGCGTGGCGCTGCCAGGCTCCGTCTGACTCACGGGAGATGGTGCTGGCAGAGCTCTGGGGCGCTGGCTGCTGGCCCACGGGAGCAGGAGGTGCTGGACTGGTCACACAGGTTGGGTGGGAGCGTGGTGGGTGCCTGCACGGCTTGTGGGCACATCAGCACGACCCTGGCCTGGCTCTGGTGGGATGGAGAAGTGTCCTGAGCTGGGAGAGGGCTGGATGTGGTTTGGAGCTGCAGTCAGGGAGGTACCGGCGCCCGAGCTGGGTGATGGGATGGACGCTGATAACCGCTGCCTGCAGACTGCTGCGTGGGGGAGATACTCCTCTGCTCACACGTGTTATCTTGGCTGGGGGAGAAACTGCCGGTGAGTTTTGTCACAGCTGCAGCCAGGGCTCTGGGAGCACTCAGCTCCCCAGTCCTGCGGTGCAGCCCTGCCGAGGGCAGGGCAGCTCCAGGCAGCCTCAGCTTGGCCCTCTGATAAAATGAGGGTGAACATTGTCTTCCCACTGTGCAGGGAGAAGGTGAGGATTTAGCACCAGCATGGAGCAGGGCACAGGGCTGTGATGGGCTCACGTGAAGTCAGGTCCAGACTGCCCCACGTCATCTGTGTCAGTGCAGCGCATCCCAAGGACAGGCATTGCCCGTGGGGAGGATCCAGGACAGCTCCTGGCCATGCCAACCCCTGCAGCCCCTGCGTCCAGGCCCAGAGGAGGCACAGATAGCTCGGGGTTTTGGTGAGAGGGCCATTGCACTGTCCATCCTGCTGGCTGGTCTGGCCCTGGTTGTTAGCACCCTGAATTCGCCAGCCTCTTGCAGGAGACCAAATTTGCTGGGAAAACCTGCCTGAGCAGCTGCCAGCGCTAGTGAGTCGTGATAGGCTCTGACTCATGATGAGGTTTTGGGGTTGCAGGATGCAGCCTTGACAGCACTGAGAGCCTTGGGCTGACAACTGGGACAGGCAGGGCTGCGTGCAGCTGCAGGAAGTGCATCTGGGGGTAAAGAGGAGCTCCTGGCTGCACAGGGGCTGGGAGGGTCTGAAATCAGCTTTGCCAGGACAGTGGAGCTGAGGCAGACAGGATCTGGAGGAGGGAGCTGCCATTTTCAGATGGTTTCTTTTAGAATCAGATCCAAATGTTGCTGAATCCAGAGTCAAAACTTGTGGTAGCTCTGCAGTGCTGGGTATCATTTGCCGTGAGATTTCCCCTTGAGCGTCCTGTGTGTCCAAGCTGCTGAGCTGTGGCAGCCTGCCAGGGTGCACCTGATGCCCCTATGATGGTGACATCCAGCTAGAGAAATGTCCCTGGTGCAAGCCGAGGGCTCTGAGGATGGGGCTTGGTGGTTGGGGTGCTGCTGAGATCTCTGTGTCCCTGTTCCCTGCTGCAGGTGCTGGTGAGGCCGTGCTCACTCCTTTCTCCACCGTTCCTGCCTGCCACCGGCAGGTCTCCGGCACCACACAGCCATGACGACCTCGGCGCTGCGCCGGCAGGTGAAGAACATCGTGCACAACTACTCAGAGGCGGAGATCAAGGTGCGGGAAGCCACCTCCAATGACCCCTGGGGCCCTCCCAGCTCCCTGATGTCGGAGATCGCCGACCTCACCTTCAACACGGTGGCTTTCGCCGAGGTCATGGGCATGATCTGGCGGCGGCTGAACGACAGCGGCAAGAACTGGCGCCACGTCTACAAAGCGCTCACCCTCCTGGACTACCTCATCAAAACCGGCTCCGAGAAGGTGACCCACCAGTGCCGCGAGAACCTCTACACCATCCAGACGCTGAAGGACTTCCAGTACGTGGACCGTGACGGCAAGGACCAGGGCATCAACATCCGGGAGAAGGTGAAGCAGGTGATGGCGCTGCTCAAGGACGAGGAGCGGCTGAAGCAGGAGCGGGCACACGCGCTGCAGACCAAGGAGCGCATGGCGCTGGAGGGCATGGGCAGCGGCAGCCACCAGGCCAGCTACGGCCGCCGCGCGTCGCCCTACGGCGAGGATTACAGCCGGGCGCGGGGCTCGCCCTCCTCCTTCAACTGTGAGTGCTGCCGGCGGCTCGCTCGGGCTCGCTCAGGGGAAGCAGGTGTTTGGTTTGCACTTCTTGGTGCCCGTCATTCTTCTGCCTCTTTTGGGATGGTGGTGGTGAAACCCATCCTGCGCCACAGGGCAGAGATTTGGCTGGGCCAGTGGTGGATCCCAGCAGCTGGTGGTGCCTGCAGCCTTAAACTCGTGGAGCTCTAGTGTGTGGCTACATCTCCTGGGAAGGCTGGGCATTGGGATGGAGGCCTGGAAATTGCTGATGTGCTCCCCCAAAATATCTCAGTCCTGATGTCACTCCTTCCCTTTTTCCTCTTTTATCTCCCAGCATCATCCTCATCCCCACGGTTCACCTCTGACCTGGAGCAGGCACGGCCCCAGACCACAGGAGAGGAGGAGCTGCAGCTGCAGCTGGCACTGGCCATGAGTCGGGAGGAGGCAGAGAAGGTACAGTGGCCCTGCCTGTCCTGGGGCCTGAGGCATCTCCCTGTCCCTTGCCTTATCTGTGAAAACAGTGAGTCAGTTCCCTGGGAAGAGGCAGGATTTTGGGGGCTGCCTGAGGTTGGTGCAGGCACCTACAACGGCCCCAGGCTGCTCTGGCATCCAAAATCGCCAGTGGGCAGATGGAGGCGTGGGCTGCCCCTGCTCCCTGTTCTCATATTAGAGAGGACAGCACCAGGCTGGCATCTCTCCAGCCTCCCAGACTCCAGGGTGAACTTGGGGCATCTTCTGGATTTACCCCAACTCCCACCCCCAACCTGCTGCCCTCTTCTGCTGAGGACTTTTGGTCTAAGCTCCCCCATTTCTCTTGCCTACCCACAGAGTTTTAGGAGGCAAAGCCTTGCCCAGTGGTTTGTGTGGATGCAGGGCCAGCAGCATCCCCAGGGCTGGGGGCTCACTGCGTGCAGGTGCTCCCTCCCACAGCCTGATCCTTTCAAACTGGGCTAGAAGGAGCACTGGGAAACAGCTCCAGGAAGAATCAAGCAAGTGAGCTGTTCTGCCCAGTGTGAAGCCACCTCAGGCTGTCCCCTCTCCTATCTGCTGGCCCTTTTTCCACCAAGGATGGATTATTTGCTCACTGGCAACCAGCTGGCACAGCATGCATGAGCCTGTGCAGCCAGTACACAAAATCAGAGGGACATGGGGACCAAGGAGCTGCATGGCTGGACCAGTGGGCATCCCCTGGAGCTAGCACCCAGCACCATGAGCTCAGTCCTGCCAGGCAGGGGATGTGCTCTGGAGATGGTGCTTGTTGCTGCCAGTCTTCCCTGCCCAATGGAGGCTCTTCTGGAGGCAGAGCAGGGTGTATATTTTTATCCTGGAATTGAAGTATTTATAGCCTCCTCATGCTGCTCCAATGAGCACTGTAGAAACACTCTCTGGGAAGTGTTGCCTGTTTGTTGGAGTCCATCTGGGCTGCACATGCATGAGCACACATGTACGGGTGTTGACACACGCACCCCTCCACCAGGGTACACATTCCCAGACCCTGAGAGTCCCCACACTGCTGGGAAAGTCATGGGACAGTGGTCAGGGCCACCGTGGTGGTACAGGGACAGCCTCTCCCTAGATTCTACTCAGGTCTAGGTGTGGGGTGGCAGGAATCCCAGACTGAGACCAGTCAGTGTCACCAACCCTCTTCCCCAGCAGGCTGCCTGGGCAAGGGGAAGCCTTACTCATCCCCTCTCCTTCACTGACTGCATTAGAGTCCCCAAAAACCTCCCAGGGGAGATGCTGACTGCCTAATTTAAGGTTATCCCAGCAGCAGGTGATGGGACTGGGGAAGGAGCTGGGCAGGGGCTGCAGGGAACCTGAGCAGGAGCTGGTTAGAGAGCACAGGGACCCTGGGCTGGGGGTCTGCAGGCAGGGCCAGCTGGATGGGCACAGATGCTGTGCAGGCAAGCAAGGGACCACAGGAATGGCAAAGAGTGGGACAACCTCCACGCAGTCCTGCGAGCTGAGGGCAAGCTGAAATGTCACGCAATTTCCTCTGTTGCCAGAAGCCACTTCCTCCACTTTCCAGCACAGACGAAGAAAGGCAATTGCAGCTCGCGCTCGCGCTGAGCAAAGAGGAGCACGAGAAGGTACCTGTGTCCTGCAGCCCTGGCTCTCCTTGCACTTGGTCTTCTCTCTGTGGCACCGGAGCCCAGAGCATCACCTCGCTCCGGTGCCCGCTTCGCTTTCGCTGCTCCGGGCTGGCTGCTGAGCGCTCCCCCAGGGGGCTCGGCCCTGCAGGAGCTGTCTGCTCACATGCTGGGACTTTTTCGGGTGGCAGCTCCTGTGCTGGGTGTGTCTCCTAGAGAAGGTGTTGGCTGAGTTCACAGGCCCCATCTCTTGTCCCCACAGGAAGTGAGGACTTGGCAAGGGGAGAACTCCCTGCAGCAGAGACCTGTGGAGGAGGCTGCCCCAGGCAGGCACGAAGAGCAAGAAGAAGAAAAGATGAAGAAAAGCCAGGTACAGCACTGGAGGCTGGGTGGCCACACAGGGGTGGTCCTGCAGGTCTGCCCCAGGTTCCTCTCACCTCTTTATTCCCTTTCTGTCTGCAGTCCTCTATTCTGGAGCTGGCAGATATATTCGGGCCGGCGCCAGCCCCCTCCAGCCACACGTCTGCTGACCCATGGGATATGCCAGGTGAGGACAGCTTGCAGGCTGCCAAAATTTGGGACAGTGGCAGAAAGTTGTCCCTTGCCTCTGTTCCTCCCCAGTCCCTAGGAGCTCAACAATGAGGACCTCTGCCTTCTTGTCCCTCTGGTGCCTACTCTGTTACACTTCCAGGTGGTACTGCTGGGAGCCATGGTCCCCTGGCCACATCCCCACCACTCAGCATTCCTCTGTGCTCTGCATTGTTCTCCTCTCCCACAGTTTCCCTTTTTTTCCAGACATGAAGCCCAAAGAGCCGGTGGCCTCTGCCTGGAGCGGTGCAGCGGATCCCTGGGTGCCAGTCCCAGACCCTGGTGGGGAGCCCCTGGCCCAGGCCAGCGCCTCATCCCAGCAAACCTCTGCTGGGCCCTGGGACTTTCCCCCCAGCACTGCTGCAGCCTCTGACCCTTGGGGGAAGGCGCCCATGTCTTCTGGCTTCCCTCCTGCAGACCCCTGGGGAGCAGCAGCCCCCTCAACCCCCCAGGGCTCCAGTTCTACACCAGCTCCTGACCCTTGGGCTGCTGTGCCTGAGCAGCCTCCAGCCCCTGGTAAGAGGCTCAATGGACCTTTTGGCTCTGTTGAGGATTGAGGACAGCCTTGAACATCACTACCCTCCTGCAAGTGGGCATCTCTGGTTTCTCCCCCTTTCCTCCTTCAACCAGCTCCCCAAACACCCCCTCCTCACCTTCCTGACCCTCACTGGACCTCTACTCACCCTTCAGCATCCTGAAGACTTCAAGGAACTTTTAGGCTTTATTTTTGTACAGAATAGGCTGCTTTAGTTACCACAGCAGTTAACAGAGCCATCCCATGGGAGCAAATGTCAGCTCCACACCCCTCCAGCAGTGAGGTGATGCTGTGTCCCATTAGTAATATCTATTTGCTCAACCCAAATGACCCCTGTACACCCTGCCAGGACCAGACAGGACCGTTGCTGGTCGCAGGTGCCCACATTGCAGATGGGGAAACAGTTGTAGGAGCAGCCTGTGTTTCAAAGCTTAATGTCACTCTCAGTTCCTCCTTGGTGTTTCCTCCAGCCCTGTGCAGGTCCTGCATGTGTTGCCCCCAGTTTTGGTCCCTGGTGAGGGTTGCAGAACCTGGTCTGGGGGCCAGTGCTGGTTGCTAAATCATTCCTGCAGACCTGCTCCCTCCACCTGTCCCTGCTGGGGCTGGGGAAGGGGCCTGCTTGGAATGAGGTAATGGCTGTGAGCAGTAAGGGTGTCTTAGTCTGCAATGATTCCATGATCTGACTCACCTAAGCCTTGCCCAGTGCCCATTCCTGACCCCCACCCCCATGTCCCATACTGCACCCCCTCTTCTCTGTCTTCTTGCAGGCAGCCACCCCTGCCTCTCTCCTGCCCTTCCACCTCCTGCCTCCCACCTCCCTGCTTGCTCCCCTCCTTGAGTGTCCCCTCTTGCCCCCAGCTCCAGGGGGGAACGCTTTTGACCCATTTGCAAAGCCGCCCGAGCCGCCGGAGCAGGAGCCCTCCCAGCCGCCCTCCTCGGCCCCGTGCAGCAGCCCCGCGGGTAAGAGCCGGCCGTGGGCAGTGGGGACGGTGACTGTCCCTGCCGGTGGCAGGAGGCACCTCTAGGGCTGGCCAGGGTGTGTGCAGCTACTTGCTGGCGTGGCCAAAGCTTGTCACGGGCTGCGGCCCCACAGCTGAGGGAACAGCCCCAGTCTCTGTGTGTACCCGTGTCCCCAATCTGCTGTCTCCCGTGGTGGCTTGGGGGACACTGGGCAGCTGCAGTGAGCTGGGGTGAGATGTGTTGCCAGCCACCCTGTGCGGTGACAAGGGAGGATGCTGTCACCCTTGGTGTCTCCCAGCTGGCTCACGTGTCTCATCTCCCCTCTCTCCATCCCAGAGCCCGACCCCTTTGGAGACCTGTTCCCCAGCACCAGGCAGGATGGGACAAAGAGCTTTGACCTTGCCAACCTGGCCGACTCCCTGCCTGAGTCCGGCAAGGAGCGGAAGGACTGTAAAACCCCCGAGGCTTTCCTTGGCCCTGCCGCCTCCTCCCTGGTTAACCTGGACTCCCTGGTCGCACCTACTCCGGCCTCCAAGACCCGCAACCCCTTTCTCTCGGGTAGGTGCTGCAGGGCTGCTGGGCAGGGGGTGGGCAGGGGAGGAAGAAGAGGAGGAGAAGAAGGGCTGGGGGTGGCCTGGCTGCCCTGACGTGTCCCATCTGCTGCTCCTTGCCAGGTCTGAGCACGCCGTCCCCCACCAACCCCTTCAGCCTCTCCGAGCAGCCCAAGCCGACGCTGAACCAGATGCGGACCAGCTCGCCGGTGCCCGGGCTGCCCGCCGGCCACCCCGCCAACTCCATGACCTACAGCGCATCTCTGCCGCTGCCCCTCAGCAGCGTCCCCGCCGCCACCGCCGCCCTCCCCGCCTCCGCCAGTGCCTTTCCGCAGGCTGGCACCTTCCCCGAACTCCCCGGCACCTTGCCGCAGCCTTTACTGCCGCTGAGCGGCCCCCCGGCCCCGCCGTCCGCGCCCGGGGGGCTCAACCCCTTCCTCTGAACGCTCTGGACATGCGGACTCTCACCCCCTCCCCAGCTGTTTCGATCCCCCGATCTTTCCTCCCACCGAGACTTGGGGGTTTGCTAATCTGCACGGGAGGGGGTCCCCGCGCAGCCCCCTCCCCGTGCCCGAGTGGGGGGCAGCCAGCATGAGCCCCCGCGCTCCACGGGCGACAGGGGACCCCTTCCCCTGCGAGGGCCGGGCTGGGGGGCACAGTGGGGCCAGCGTGAGCCCCGGTGCTCGACGGGCACGAGGGACCCCCGTTCCCCTGCGAGGGGCCGTGGCGGAGCCTCACCAAGGGCTG